>OW388150.1:0-1210833 GCA_936450015.1 Meganola albula
TAAGACGGCGGATTGCGGCGACCATCTCGGCGTCGGTCACGTCGGTAACGACTAGGCCCCCCACGACTTCCTCGCTTTCCCCTCCATGGTGCGCCATGGGCGGCGGCTCGAACGTCCCCGACCCTACAGGAAACAACTGACCGATGACGGAGTCCAGCAGCTGTCCGTCCATGGACAGCGTGAGCGGAGGGCCCCTTGCCCGCATCTTGTTGCGCGCGGCGCGGAACGGCCTCCCCCACGGGAACCTATCTAACAATTCCAGCAGCTCCGCGTGCGCTCTCTCCTTACCTTCTGCGATTGCTATCTGCAGGGCGCGTTTTGCCTCCACGTATGCAGCATACAGCCGAGCCTCCTCCACTGGGTCGCGTGTCCGGCGACGCCGTCTGTAGCGGGTGTGCGCACGCCGCTTGGCGTTGCACACCCGCCTCAGCTCGGCGATTGCCGGCGACCACCAGTAGACGGCTCGGCGCTGCGGTATGCCACATACGCGGGGCATCGCTGCGCTGCAGACAGCCTGCAGGCAGGAGCGCACGCGGAGCGCTGCTTCATCCACATCTGGCCCGTTGCACGGGCCAAGGACCCATCGCTGGACTATCGCGGCCTCGTCAGCGCGATCGCTGTCAAAGGCCGCGAGAGCCCAGCGAGGGAAGTCCTCCGCTGACGCACTGGGCGCCGTCCGCCCCTGAGAGGCGGAGACATCGAACCTTATGTACCGATGGTCGGACAATGTCTCCGCCTCCTCCAGGACCCGCCAGCCGACCACATTGCGCGCGAGGGCGGGGGTAGCGAAGGTGAGATCCACCACGGAACCCCCCCACCGTCGCACGCAAGTGTGAACTCCCCCCGTGTTAAGGAGGGAGAGGCCGGCGGACGCCGCCCAGCGCTCCAGCACGCGGCCACGCGCGTCGGTCGCCGCGCCGCCCCACGTCAGGGACTTGGCGTTAAAATCGCCAGCAACCACCGTGCCCTGACGTGAAACCGCCCGGCGAACGACCCCGGACAACCCGGATAAAAATCGCTCAAATTCGTGGAGGGGTCTGTTAGGTGAGAAGTAAACTCCCACCACGCAGAGACCCCTCCACGAAACCGACACGTATCCGACGCCGCTCTCGACAAGCGAGGGCGGCGCCGCCGATGGCAGCGTGGTTACGGCCACGCTGCCCCCCAAATCGCCCACCCAGGAGGGCTGGTCGGGAACCACGTATGGTTCCGCGACCACCGCAACGCCTACGTTCCACTCCGCCATGGACTGCAGGAGTAAGTCCTGCGCCCTGGCGGAGTGGTTCAAATTCCCCTGGAGAAAGCTGTACGGATGTGGGTCCATTAGGACGTCATCGGTACAGCCTCCTCCAGGCGCGGCGCCCTCCCGGGAGCGGCGACTCTCGGGGCCTGTCTGGCCTTAGTGGGAGGAGGGTTGCATTTCCCTCCTCCCATGACGTGACCGGCCGGCCGGCCAAGCCCGGCGCAAAGGCCACAGCGCGGTTCCGCGGCCCCGCACGTCGCGCTGACGTGCCCCTCCTTACCGCAGCGGAAGCAGCATTTGCTGCGATCCACCGCGGAGGGGCACATCGGCCCTGTATGCCCCGTTCCCATGCACCTGAAGCAGCGCATGGGGCGGGGCTCCAATACGCGCGCGCGGGCCGCACTCCAGCCTATGAGGAGGCGGCGTCCGACCAGGTCCCTCGCCGCCGAGACTGGGCAGCGCACCAGAACCGAGCAGGTGCCCCCCGGCTCGGACCGGAGGGATCCGGCCCGCACCTGCTCGGTGGCGCAGCCGCCCTCGGCGGCGATGAACTTAGCCACCTCCTCTGAGGAGACAGAGTCGTCCAGCCCACTAATGCGGACGTCCGCATATTTAGTGGGCCGGTTGACAACTGCCTCCTCCGCCAGAACCGTCTTTAGCTGACCGGCCAACCGGTCAGCCAAGGCGGCCCTCTCCACGCCAGGGATCTCAAGGATCTTAGTACCGGACGCTGAGGTCCGGCACGAGATCCTCGAGATCCCGGCTTCCTTAAGGTCCACCGCGCGTCTGGCCTTCTCCAAGACGGTGGCGTATGTGACCCCACGACTGACTGCGTCAGGCGTGAGGGCCACAACAATCGCCGCCGTCTTGGCCTCGGCCAGGCGCGGTGCCTTCTTAGGAGCCGCATTGGCGGCCTGCCGTGCCTCGGCGGGGCGGGCGGACTTGCGCGTCCTGCGCCGCTTTTTGCGGGGGGACACCGCGGTCCACCCCTCCCCGTCCGAGGGCTGCTGTGCCCGAGCGACGGGAGCCCGTACAGCGGGCGCCTGTGTTACAGGGGCCCGTACAGCGGGCGCCCGTCTGGACACTGCCGGCTCCATCGGCCTCTGCGCAGGAGGGGCGGCCCCCCTTGCCACAGCCGCGTACGAAGCGGCGGGGGCTGCACGTCTATCGGCGGCTAATGGAGGGCGCCTGTCGGGGATTTGCATCCCCTCCAGTTGCGCCCTTACCATTCCGCCGATAGAGCGGTGCAGCTTGGCCGCCCACTCCTCAAGCTTAGCATCCAGGTCGACCTCTTGGCCGACCTGGGCGCGGGGCTTGGAAACAACGTCCGCACTCGCGGAAGCCGCAGGCGCAGCCGCAGGCCCAGCCGCGGGCGCAGGCGGGGCCCCCCTGTTGGAGTAGTCCCGCCTGATGGCCCGCCCCTCGGCCTCCAACAGCGCAAGCTGCCGCTTCATGCGGACGTTGTCCAGCCGCAGTCTGCGGATCTCTGCCGAGGCCGTTCTCGTGGCGAGCCCCTCCACCGCCTTCTGGAGTGACGCCAACGCGTCCCGGATCTGACGGACGCAACCGCCCTTCAGATTCCGGGACTTCTTCGTCACTCCCTCTATGGCCTTAATCCCCTCCAGGGCCCGAGCCATCAGGTCCGCCACTGGCGGGCCAGACTCTTCCGGGTCCGGACCCTGGGAGGGGGGGGCCGCCACGAGTTCGTCCTCGAAGTACGAGTCCTCACTCTTTTCCCTCAAGGCGGGACGCGTCCGACTAAGGCCCACCGCGTGGGTCCTTCCGCGTTTGGAGGTCGGTATCTTCGGAGCGGGCTCTGAGTCCGACCCCGACCCCGACCCCCCAACCGAGTCCGCGTCCGCGGACTTCCCTCCCCGAGAGTCAGAGGGCCCAGGCAAGGCCTCGGTCCCCGTCAAACCCGGGTGAAGGAACTCCGCGGCCCTCCTAACCCTACGCGACCTCCGGGGGCCCCCCAGAGCAGGGGACCTCCCGGGGCTTGGCGGCTCCCGCCTACGCTTGACACTCCTGGAGCGCGGCCGATCACTGTCCTCCTCGCCACAAAGTGGGGGGACCATCCTTTCCACGTTGTCCAGGAGCGCCACTAAAAATGGGTCCGGGGGACCCGTCGGTGCGAGGCCCTCCACCCAAGGGGTGGATTACCTCCCACAGAAAGGCCCCTGAACGAAATAAAATCAAAAAGGATCGATCCGACCACCGAAAACCCAAAGGGAATTTCCGGTGCCCAGATCGACCCCCTAATACTTACCGACCGGCCTCCCGCTGGTCTCGTCCTCTTCCTTACTCCTTCAACTATCACCCTGCACACTCACAACACTCTCACTAAAACTATACCTTCGCTATAACTACACCATCAACTCACCACTACACCATCAACTCACCTACACCATCAACTCACCTACACCATCAACTCACCTACACCATCAACTCACCTACACCATCAACTCACCTACACCATCAACTCACCAACCTAACCTAACCTAACCTAACCTAACCTAACCTAACCTAACCTAACCTAACCTAACCTAACCTAACCTAACCTAACCTAACCTAACCTAACCTAACCTAACCTAACCTAACCTAACCTAACCTAACCTAACCTAACCTAACCTAACCTAACCTAACCTAACCTAACCTAACCTAACCTAACCTAACCTAACCTAACCTAACCTTTTTTTTTTTTTTTTTTTTTTTTTTTTTTTTGGGACAAGATGAAAAATGCGTTACGCATTTCCCTCGCCATGGGAGTGACGAGGGGGTATGTGGGACTCGCATCCCTCCACCTCTCCTAGTGAGAAGCGAAGGGAGTACGTTACCCACTAAAAAACACCTTGGCGTACCCTCTTGCCGGTTTGCTTGAACGTCGTGGCACCCGCGGAAGCATTCTCCACGACGTCCACCGGCGGCTCCGACTATTTATGCCGGAGCACCCGCGCCAAAGGAGAGAGGGGCCGAGCACGCTTAGTCCCTCTCCCAGACCGCCCAGTGGCTGGTGCAATGCGGGCGGGGGACTCCCATCCCCCGACCGCAGCCACTAAGGATTGAGACGGGCGGCAAACCGCCGCCGCCGCAACCCCTGCCGTCTACGCCGGAGGGGATGCGCGAGAGGAGATTCCTCGCGCTCCCGCTCCGCGGCCTCTTTCTGCGTTATGATAGACTCGCAGAATGAGGCCACTGCCTCCCACGATGACTCACTGCAAAGCATTGCTGACACGATACTTTGCAGCGAGAGGTCTCTCTGCCGAATTGTGAGTGCCATGGTGCGGCGCTCAGAGCTCCATCGAGTGCATACCTCAAAGGTGTGTTGGGCGGTATCGTCAGGATCGCCGCACTCATGGCACTGTGGGGTAGGCTCCCTCCCAATTCTAAACAGGTAATGACCGAAACACCCGTGTCCGGTCATTACCTGCACAAGTCGAAACGACGTGGCGCCGACTGCCCTCTCCAACCACAAATCCATCGACGGGAGGATCGCCCCTATTGTTCGGATACCGTAGTGGGCGTCCTCCAGATCGGCCTTCCAACGGTCCCGCAGTCGACGCTCCGCCATCCGGCGCGTCTCCTCGACCTCTTCAGGGTTCCGGCGTTCGCCTCTCGCCCGAGCCCTTGACCTGATTTTGTAGGTCTCCGCGTGGACCTCTGCGTCCAGCTCCCATGGCGGGGTGCAGGCGAGGAGGCAGGCCGCAGCGTGGGCCACCGTCACGTAGGCCCTTACAATTCGTAGGGCGACAATTCTTTGGGGCCTACGTAGCAGGGCCCTGTTTCGAGCTGACAGCTTGTCCGCCCAGATTGGGGCCCCATAGAGCGCCATGCTCCTAGTAACGCCGGCATATAGCCGCCGGCACAATGAGCCCGGCCCACCAACGTTGGGCAGGAGTCTGCCTAGCGCCGAAGCGGCGCCCACGATTCGGGGAGCCAGTCTGGAGAAGTGCTCCCCGAAGTCCCACTTTCGGTCCAATATGAGCCCCAGATATTTTATGTGGGGCTTGATTTGGACCGCTTCTCCTGCCAGGGTGAGCGCCGCATTCGCCGGCAGCCTCCACCCTCGCCCCCCAAAGACAATGGCCTCGGTTTTCGGGAGGGCCACCTTTAGACCGAGCTGCTCAATACGATCGATCGCCAGCTCGGCCGCTACCTCCGCCCTTCTGAGGGTCTCTCTCATATCTCTTCCGCGCACAGCCACCATTGTGTCGTCTGCATAACAGATGACTTGTGTGCGCGGAAGTTGTTCCCCTCTAATCGCCCAGTCGTACCCCAGGTTCCAGAGAAGCGGGCCAAGTACAGAACCCTGGGGTACGCCGCAGGCCATCCTCCTTTCCCCCCTTTGGCCTTCTCTGCCCTCGTAGAGCACTACCCTCTCGGTAAGGTAGTGCTCTATGATCCGCCTTAGGTAGTGAGGCACCTCATGATATCGAAGTGCCTCACCGATTACCGAATAGGGTAGGGTGCCGAACGCATTCGCGATGTCCAGCGACACTGCGACGACACCCTCGTTCTTGCTCGACGCGAGCTCACAGAAGTCCCTAAGGGACCTCAACGCGTCGAGCGTGGACCGCCCTTCCCGGAACCCGAACTGTCTATCTGAGACATTCGGGCCGGTGGTCTCCAGGTGCCGCTGGATCCGGGAGGCCAGGATACGTTCAAACATTTTCCCGACCTCGTCCAGCAGCACAATGGGGCGGTAGGCGGATGGGCAGTCAGGGGGTCGACCCTCTTTTCGGAGAAGGCATAACCTCCCCTCCTTCCAAGCCCTCGGGAACGTTCCCTCCCTCAGGCAGTCGTCCATAATCTGCCTGAGGCGGCTCCCGAGATGTTTTAGGACGACGGGTAGGACGCGACCAGGAACGCCGTCGGGACCCGGGGCTTTTTTGCAGCCCCGGAGTCTTTCCAAAACACGTTCGAACTCGTCATCGCTTATTGGATCGATGACGAGTTCAGCCTCCGGGTCCACTGTAGGCTCCGCCATTGATGGTGGAGTGATTCGGGGGGCCGACGGGAAGAGCCCTTCAACAACTCTCAGCAGGAGGGCCGGTTCGAGGGAATCCATGGGAGGGGCGGTGCGCATTTTATTGCGCACTACTCGGTATGGCCGCCCCCAAGGGTCTCTGTCGAGCGTGGCTAAGAACGAGATGTGAGCCTCATCCTTAGCCTTAGCTATTGCCGCCTGGAGGGCCCCCTTAGCCACCTTGAGGGCTTGGTGGAGAGCCTCCTCCTCTTCACTAGTGTGTCGCCGTCGCCTGCAGTGCTGATAATCGCGGCGGGCGCTGTTGCTGGTGGTTCTCAGCGCCGCTATCTCTGCGGACCACCAGTACACGCTGCGTCGGGAAATCAGGCGTTTCACTCGTGGCATGGCCGCATCACACACCGTCCGCAGCGTGGTGCGGAATCGAGCTGCCCGCTCTTCGACCCCAACGGCATCGGATGGGGGAACACACCAGGCCTCCACCATTGCAGCCTCCTCCGCTTTGGCCCGGTCCAAGTTGGCCAGAGACCACTTGGGGAACCCTCCCCTTCCTCGTCCTCTCACTGGGGTGGGCGACGGCTGGACTCCTCCGGGGAGGACCCTCATCCTTATATAGAGATGATCGGAGAGGGTCTCCACATCCTCCAGGACGCGCCAGTCAGTGACTCGTGCGGCTATGGCAGGGGTCGCGAACGTTATGTCCACGACTGACCCTCCCTGCCGCCGCACGCAGGTGTTGGCGTCGCCCTGATTCAGGACCACTAGTCCCGTTGCCGTCGCCCAATCCTCAAGGGCAGAACCCCGCGGATCTGTGATGGGGGAACCCCACGCCCGGCTTTTCGCGTTGAGGTCCCCCAGAACCATTACCTGCCTAGGGGCGGCTCTCCTGACCACTCCTCCGAGGGCGCCCAGGAACCGCTCAAAGTCACGTAGCGGCCTGTTGGGGGAGAAGTACACTGCCACCAAAATCATGTCATTCCCCAACTTGGCCGCCACGAACCCTGGCCCGCCCTCAATTCTTAGCAAAGAAGGAGAGTCGCCGACCGCCGGCACCACGATGGCCGCTTTCCCATCAGACGCCCCCACCCAGTTGGACAGGGGAGGGACGAAATAGGGCTCCGTGACAACCACCACGCCGATTGCCCACTCCGCCATTATCTGCATAAGCAAATCTTGAGCCCTGGCGGAGTGATTGGCGTTCACCTGTAGGACATCTAAGTACGGGTGTGCAGGCATTTAGATGTCCATGTGGTTGTCCTCTTCGGGCCGACTGGCAGCCATTACTGCGGGAGGGGACTGAAGCGGACGCGTGGGTCTGGTCCTTAAGTCCTTGCCCTTCGTTTCGGGAGGGGAACATCTTGGCCCCCCCATGACATGGCCAGCCGGGAGCTTGGCATGGTGGCACACTGCACACCACGCCCTTTCCTCACAACAATTGCTGGCGATATGCCCCTCTTTACTACACCGGAAGCACAAAAGACTACGGTCGACACTAGAGGGGCATAGTTCCCTGGTATGGCCGACACCCAGACACCTGAAGCACCGCATAGGTGTCGGCCCCACTGAGCCAACTCTGGCAGACGCCCAACCCACCGGTATACGACCTCGCGCCAGGAGGGCTTTCGCCGTCGTGACTGGGCATTGGATCAATACAGATCCAGAGCCTCCATATACGGGGCGAATGCCCCCTACTTTGACCTGCGCCACATCGCAGCCCCCCGCTTTGGCGACGGCTTCTGCCAACGATTCTTTGGTCGCCGATTCGTCTAGCCCAGATATTTGGACGGCAGCCATTTTCAGAGGGCGGCTAATATGGGCGACATCACCCACAACAGCCTGGAGTTTGGCTGCGAGGATATCCGCCGCCCTCCCGTTGTCCTCACCAGGAACCTCAATTAATCTGGCCCCCGTCATTGAGGACCGGACTCTCACATGCTGCAGGCCAACCTCCTCCAGGCTAAAGGAGTTGATCGCCTTAGCCATGGTGGCCTGCAGCGTGGTGGTGGAGGCAGCATCTTTTTTCAGGCTAACCACCACTGCCGCCGTCTTGGGCACTTGCAGAGCCCTTTGTTTCGGCGCTGCTTTCTTCGCCGGGGGCGTGCGGGAAGCATTGGTCGTGGACGTGGGTGGGGCCTTAGCCTTACCCTTCCCCTTACCCTTTCCTTTTCTGACCACGGTCGCCCAGTTATCATTTGGCGACAGTGGTGTTTGGTTCGAGGGGCCTGGTTCTCCCTCTGGGACCACTTCCCTCGTGACCCTCTTAGCCGAGACAGGTTTCGTTGCCTTGGCGGTGGTATCAGGCGTTCGAGAGGCGGAAACAGCAGATTTATTGGCCGCCTTGCCCTTTCGCGGTCGACCGTCGCCCAATCTGGCTCTGGTCTCAGGCTTAGGCACCGTCGCAGTAGCTGAAGCCTGCGATGCGGGCCCCGCCGCCCTCTTATCAGCCGCCAGCGGAGGGCGGAGTATCGGCTCGGGTGGAAGGCGTCTATTTACCTCCTCGATCCGGGCATTTACCATATTGCCCAAGGAGACAAATAGATCGCGCTTCAGCGTCTCCATAGCTTCCGCCAGATCCGCAGCAAACTGTGGCGGCGGGGGTGCCGGAGAGGCCTCAGTCTGGCGCTCCGAGAACGCAGTTCGAAGCGCCTTCAACTCAGCTAAGCACTGGGCTAGTTGCTCCCGCATCCTCTTATTGTCGGCTTTAAGGATGCGGACCTCTTCGCTCTCAGATTTAGTGGCCTCCACATCGTCCATCGACTGTAAGATCGTGTGGCAGGCCCGGTTCATTCGGCCCCACACGTCTCCCTTCAAATTCCCGGATTTTCGGGCGTCCTCCAGGATACTTTTTGCCGCCTGGCGGGCCGCCTCTATTGGCTCCGCCAAAGACAGAAGTTCCGTCACGCTTTCTCGACACGAGGTGGAAGGGGGCGACCGAGAACGCGAGCGCGCCTGTCCTCCCTTCTTACCCTCCTTCCCTCCCCTGGGGCGGAGTTCAGGGAAGTCCTTCCGGAACATGGCTGCAGCGCCAGACTCTTCAGTGGAGCAATAAAGATCCGGCTCCTGAAATTTCGTCCTTGCCGCAGCCAACCCCGCATAAGACCCTTTGGGCTTCCCCCTGTGGGCCGTGTTGACCTTGGGCCCACTAGTGGGCTTCGGGTCACCCTCCTTATCCTCACGCCCCCTTTTCGGGGCTCTAGGGACAGCCTCGACGTCTCCAATCAACTCGTCACCGTCAGACAGATAATCGGGGATAGGACCTCCCCCGTCCGGCGGATCGCCCCACTCGTCCGCAGACGAAGCCATTACACCTCTGACAACCTCTCTGCCAAATCTCGTTAAAATACGACCACTACAACCGAAGTTATTAAAGATTAAAAATAATTTCGGTCAAGTGTGAGCCGAAATTTTAATTTTCCATACAAATCATGGATTTGCCCCTGAATTTTAGGAATAGCAATATTTTTCCCTTTATCCTCAAATTTGACCAACTTCCCGTGGTCGTAGAGAGGCGGGAAAAATACCACAATATAGGGGATTTTTAGGGCTATTTTATGGGATAACCCCCGTAACCATAAGGGTTAGGGCAAAAAAGTTATACCCTAAAAACCAAATCAAAATAAACAGTCCGTTCGAAAGAAAAATCAAAGTCCAAAAATCTAAGCCAAGTCAAGTGATATAGTAGATTCAAGATCAGGAATGGATAGCCAAAACGTCGTAGTATATCGAAACCAAAAATCATCAAAATCCACTAAAACACCTCTCCAAAACAGTACGAAACTCAACCTAACCTAACCTAACCTAACCTAACCTAACCTAACCTAACCTAACCTAACCTAACCTAACCTAACCTAACCTAACCTAACCTAACCTAACCTAACCTAACCTAACCTAACCTAACCTAACCTAACCTAACCTAACCTAACCTAACCTAACCTAACCTAACCTAACCTAACCTAACCTAACCTAACCTAACCTAACCTAACCTAACCTAACCTAACCTAACCTAACCTAACCTAACCTAACCTAACCTAACCTAACCTAACCTAACCTAACCTACCAACCTAACCTAACCTAACCTAACCTAACCCACCAAACCTACACCTAACCCACCACCCCTAACCACCTAACCTACCCTAACCTAACCAACAACCCACACCACCCCAACCTAACCCTAACCCAAACCCCTAACCAAACCAACCTAACCTAACCTAACCCCAACCTAACCTAACCCACCCACCTAACCTAACCTCACCTAACCTAACCTACCACTAACCTAACCTAACCTAACCTAACCTAACCTAACCTAACCTAACCTAACCTAACCTAACCTAACCTAACCTAACCTAACCTAACCTAACCTAACCTAACCTAACCTAACCTAACCTAACCTAACCTAACCTAACCTAACCTAACCTAACCTAACCTAACCTAACCTAACCTAACCTAACCTAACCTAACCTAACCTAACCTAACCTAACCTAACCTAACCTAACCTAACCTAACCTAACCTAACCTAACCTAACCTAACCTAACCTAACCTAACCTAACCTAACCTAACCTAACCTAACCTAACCTAACCTAACCTAACCTAACCTAACCTAACCTAACCTAACCTAACCTAACCTAACCTAACCTAACCTAACCTAACCTAACCTAACCTAACCTAACCTAACCTAACCTAACCTAACCTAACCTAACCTAACCTAACCTAACCTAACCTAACCTAACCTAACCTAACCTAACCTAACCTAACCTAACCTAACCTAACCTAACCTAACCTAACCTAACCTAACCTAACCTAACCTAACCTAACCTAACCTAACCTAACCTAACCTAACCTAACCTAACCTAACCTAACCTAACCTAACCTAACCTAACCTAACCTAACCTAACCTAACCTAACCTAACCTAACCTAACCTAACCTAACCTAACCTAACCTAACCTAACCTAACCTAACCTAACCTAACCTAACCTAACCTAACCTAACCTAACCTAACCTAACCTAACCTAACCTAACCTAACCTAACCTAACCTAACCTAACCTAACCTAACCTAACCTAACCTAACCTAACCTAACCTAACCTAACCTAACCTAACCTAACCTAACCTAACCTAACCTAACCTAACCTAACCTAACCTAACCTAACCTAACCTAACCTAACCTAACCTAACCTAACCTAACCTAACCTAACCTAACCTAACCTAACCTAACCTAACCTAACCTAACCTAACCTAACCTAACCTAACCTAACCTAACCTAACCTAACCTAACCTAACCTAACCTAACCTAACCTAACCTAACCTAACCTAACCTAACCTAACCTAACCTAACCTAACCTAACCTAACCTAACCTAACCTAACCTAACCTAACCTAACCTAACCTAACCTAACCTAACCTAACCTAACCTAACCTAACCTAACCTAACCTAACCTAACCTAACCTAACCTAACCTAACCTAACCTAACCTAACCTAACCTAACCTAACCTAACCTAACCTAACCTAACCTAACCTAACCTAACCTAACCTAACCTAACCTAACCTAACCTAACCTAACCTAACCTAACCTAACCTAACCTAACCTAACCTAACCTAACCTAACCTAACCTAACCTAACCTAACCTAACCTAACCTAACCTAACCTAACCTAACCTAACCTAACCTAACCTAACCTAACCTAACCTAACCTAACCTAACCTAACCTAACCTAACCTAACCTAACCTAACCTAACCTAACCTAACCTAACCTAACCTAACCTAACCTAACCTAACCTAACCTAACCTAACCTAACCTAACCTAACCTAACCTAACCTAACCTAACCTAACCTAACCTAACCTAACCTAACCTAACCTAACCTAACCTAACCTAACCTAACCTAACCTAACCTAACCTAACCTAACCTAACCTAACCTAACCTAACCTAACCTAACCTAACCTAACCTAACCTAACCTAACCTAACCTAACCTAACCTAACCTAACCTAACCTAACCTAACCTAACCTAACCTAACCTAACCTAACCTAACCTAACCTAACCTAACCTAACCTAACCTAACCTAACCTAACCTAACCTAACCTAACCTAACCTAACCTAACCTAACCTAACCTAACCTAACCTAACCTAACCTAACCTAACCTAACCTAACCTAACCTAACCTAACCTAACCTAACCTAACCTAACCTAACCTAACCTAACCTAACCTAACCTAACCTAACCTAACCTAACCTAACCTAACCTAACCTAACCTAACCTAACCTAACCTAACCTAACCTAACCTAACCTAACCTAACCTAACCTAACCTAACCTAACCTAACCTAACCTAACCTAACCTAACCTAACCTAACCTAACCTAACCTAACCTAACCTAACCTAACCTTTTTTTTTTTTTTTTTTTTTTTTTTTTTTTTTTTTTTTTTTTTTTTTTTGCCGGGGGGAAATCCTTTATGGATCCCCCTGCCCTGTATGGCGCCAGGGCAGGGGGTATGTGGGACTCCGTGAAGCGTTTACCCTAACTAAAACCCCCCGGGTGTTCTCCTCGCATCTTGGTCAGGGGGTCACGGGAACCAAAGTGACACAACCGCGACCCCCTGGATGCTGGCCCGCTATGCGGGCCCCTTCTCGAGTGTGGGAGGGGGAAGATAGGAAACACTCCCCTCCGCACAAGTCAGCTGGGGCGCGCGCGGAACACACGCGCGCGCCTCCGTCATGTGCCTGCGTGGTCGGACGGCGGGCCGCCATACCCGCCGCCCCGCAGGCACGGGTGGTGGTGGACCGGGATGACGAAGCTCCATTACTGGCACTCCATCATCCCGGCCCGGTTTTTCTTCGCCGTGCGCTTAGACGCACGGCCCCCAGGTTGTGCCTGGTACTGAAGTACCAGGCCTCCCTCACCCTCTGCCGTACGCGTGGCGGCAGTCGGAGCAGGACGAGGACTCTCGTCATCCGACCGCACCACGCGTACGGCCCCCTTCTTAGGTGCCTTCTGGGAGCCTGCCTCCCCGCAGGCCCCCCACCCCACCATGTGCTTGTCGGGCAAGCCAGCTGCCGCGCAGAGTGCGCAGCGCGGCTCGCCCGAACAATCCCTGGCCTTGTGGCCAGGGTCACCGCAGCGGAAGCAAATTCCGCTGCGGTCCGCCTCGGCCCCGCAGGCGCTTGCCACATGCCCCAAGACGAGGCAGCGGTAGCACCTGAGGGGCTTTTCCTTCAGGGCCGTGACCCTAGCCACGACCCAGCCCACCTTAACGGTCCCCTCCTTTAAAATTTTGACGGCTGACGTGGCGGGGAGGCTCACGTAAGCCGTCAGTCGCTCGTTGGGCCATGCGATGCACGAGGTTATCGTGACATCGTCATGGCCGCAACCTCCTTTCTTAGCGAGAAGCTCCCTCAGCTCAGACCTCGAGAAGGATTCATCCAGACCCGCGACGCGCAAACGCGCGCGTTTCACGGGCCTGGAGACCTCGAAGATCGTCTTGCCGAGGGAGCTCCTCAGTCCCTCTTCCAGAAGCCTTGCCTTATTTTCGCAGTCCGGACCCCCGACCTCGATCAACCGAGCGCCCGTGATCGTACTCCTGATCCGGACGCTCTCAATATTGATCGAAGCCAGGTCGATCTTACTCCTCGCCCTTGCCAGGGCAAAGGAGTAAGTCATCCCCTTCTCCACCGCCGACGGTAGCAGCTTGACCTGCACCGCGGCGGTAGAGGGGGCCCGAACTGCCACCTTCTCTTCTTTTTTATTCCCCCCCTTTTTTCCCCCACCTTTCTTTTTTCCGACCGTCTTCCAATCCCCCGAGCCTCTCTCGGCGGGGGTGGAAACGGCCGGAGCCACCTCTTCTGGCTTTCCTCTTTTCTTTCTCCTCCTTCTTTTATTCTTCTTCCCCATTGGGGCATGGGGGGCAGTTGTCGCGCCCCCCGCGGCCGGCGTAGCCGCCACCGCGGCAAATGAGGGGGCAGAACCCCCCGATGCCAGCGGTGGCCGCAGCAACCTGGCCTCGAGGGCCGAGAAGCGGGCATTTAGCCTCGCTATCTCGGCCCCGACCGAGTTGGCCTCTGCCTTCTCTGCCTCCTCTCGGGCGGCAAGCCGCCCCTGCAGGAGCTCGACCTGCTTTTTAAGCGGGGTAATCTCCCGCAGCATGCGCAGGGCGGGTCTGAGGTCGGCGAGCATGTCGTCCGCAAACTTCTGAACCCTCGCCCCAGCCTCCTTGTCGTGGGAACGCCACGCAACCGTGTGGATGAGATCGGCAGCGTCCATACAGGAGCGCTTGAGCCTCTCCTGGATGATGCCGACCTCATCCCCGGTCGCTTCCTCCACCTCCATCACGGCGTCGTCAGACCCCCTACTCGACGCCGAGACCACCCCCGAAACTCCCCCCCCCCTATCTTTCCCCGCAACATCCGCGCTGTGCGCAGATGTGACACCAGTTTTGCCCCCCCCAGAGTACGAGGGGCAGCCGGTACCCGTGCCAGAGGCACGGGACACCGGGTCCGATTCCTCCCCGGCCTGCTTAGCAGACCGGGTACGGACCTGGGGACACTTTTTGGAACTTGGTGTCTTTTCCATCTTGAAGTTGGGGGCTCAACCGGCCCCCAGCGGTTTTGGTGATTTTTTAAAGAGGTTTTCTTCCTCGCGGTCCGAAGACCCCCGTCCCCGACAAGTCGGGATTACGGGACCGGGCCGAACGGTGGTCTGCATCAGACCGTGCCCGCCGCCCATGTCGCCACAAGCGGCGAGCCCGTCGCCCCGGATATCCTCCAACATGCGGCCCCGAAGGGCCGCACCAGCCCCATCCGCTGCCACCTCTGATGAACAGAGGCGGCGCGGAGAAACCCTCCCTGGCCCTGAAAAGGGCCGTTTGTGTCGGACCTTTGGCAACTAGAGATGGAGACCCCTTACGGGGAGTCCATCTCTAGTACCCAGGATGCACCGGCCGCTAACGGTTGCCCTTTCCCCCGGATACAAGTATCAGAGGGAAACTGCAACCGCGCGGCACACGAGGAGGTAGTCCGACCTGACACCCCAACCTAACCTAACCTAACCTAACCTAACCTAACCTAACCTAACCTAACCTAACCTAACCTAACCTAACCTAACCTAACCTAACCTAACCTAACCTAACCTAACCTAACCTAACCTAACCTAACCTAACCTAACCTAACCTAACCTAACCTAACCTAACCTAACCTAACCTAACCTAACCTAACCTAACCTAACCTAACCTAACCTAACCTAACCTAACCTAACCTAACCTAACCTAACCTAACCTAACCTAACCTAACCTAACCTAACCTAACCTAACCTAACCTAACCTAACCTAACCTAACCTAACCTAACCTAACCTAACCTAACCTAACCTAACCTAACCTAACCTAACCTAACCTAACCTAACCTAACCTAACCTAACCTAACCTAACCTAACCTAACCTAACCTAACCTAACCTAACCTAACCTAACCTAACCTAACCTAACCTAACCTAACCTAACCTAACCTAACCTAACCTAACCTTTTTTTTTTTTTTTTTTTTTTTTTTTTTTTTTTTTTTTTTTTTTTTACGGGGGGAAATGCGTTACGCATGCCCTCGCCCCGGATGGGCACAGGGCGAGGGGTATGTGGGACTCCCGTTTTCGGCCCGGGCGAGCGAGACCCCGCAGGGTCTCCAGCTTCAAGCGGCCGGGCCCGGTGTACCCACTAAAACCCCCCGGTGTTCCGTCGGACACCCTTTGCTGCCGGGCTGCGGGATTCGCTGACGCATTCACCGTACAGCCCGGCGGGTCGGCCCGCCTGCCCTCGGCACTGTGGCGGGCCCCGTCCGGGACGGGGACTAGACTAGTCCCCGTCCGTGTTTCGGGGGAGCGTCTGTATTTTGCTCCCCCTCCTCTGAGACAGGCGCGCGCGGAACACGTCGCGCCACCTTCTCGGGCCTGCTGCTGCTAGGGCGGCGGGTTGCCCCACCCGCCGCCCGCAGGCCACCTCTACGGAGGCTGCAGGTCGTCTCTCCTTGGCGCCCTCCGGCGCCTGGTGCGTCGGGAGCGGCAGGGGAGGACGGTGTTCGCCTCCCTCTCACGCTCCGCCGCTTCCTTCGTGGCCATCACCTCCTCACAAAATGAGGTGACGGCCGACCACGCCTCCTCGCTCCGGGTCATCGCCGTGACCACGGACTCAAGCGAGGAGGGGTCCGCACCAGTCGCCGAGACCAGACTACGGCGCTGCGATGTCCACGCCGGGCATTCTGCCAGCGTATGCAGCGCCGTGTCTTCCGGGGCCCCACAATGATGGCACCCGGGTGTCGGCTCCCTCCCTATACGACACAGGTACTTGCCGAAACATCCATGGCCTGTCAGCACCTGTGTCGTGCGGAAGCCGAGGGCGCCGTGACGCCTCTGCAGCCACTCCGTGAGGACGGGTCTTACCGCCACGATTGTGGCGTGCCCTGCGTCGGGTTGCGCAAGTCGAACGCTCCATTCCGCCACCAGGACGTCGCGGAGCCGAGACCGCTCTATCTCGGTCTCTCGCGGCGACGGCCGCAAGCTCCGCGCGATTCGCTCCTCGCGCCATGTAAAGAGTGACGCGAGGAGCTTCGCCTCCAAGTCCCAGGGCGGGGATCCGGCAAGAAGGCTTGCCGCCTCGAAAGAGATCGTGCGATACCCCCTTATTGATCTTATATTCATGGCGCGCTGCGGTGCACGAAGCAGCGCGCCATGTTTGGGCCCCAGGGCCTCTGCCCATATTGGGGCCCCGTATAGGGCCATGGATCGCACGATCCCCTGGTAAAGCCTTCTGGTGGGGGAGTTGGGACCTCCCAGATTGGGCAGCAGCCGCGCCAAAGCTCTAGCGGCTGCCACCAATTTCGGGGCCAAGATCTTAAAGTGGGCCCCGAAGTCCCAACGGCCGTCGATAACAAGGCCGAGATAGCGCATCGACGACCCTACGTCGATGCGCACGTCCCCCACCACGAGCTGGGATCTTGGCGGTGGCCTGTTCCGAGGCCCATGAAAACAAATGACCTCGGATTTCTGCAAGGCCACCTGCAGTCCCAGCCGCCGGATCCTTCCGATGACTTGCGCAACCCCAGCGGTCGCACGTGACGTCGCCTGCGCGTGCGTCCTCCCCCGCGCCAAAACCAGCGTGTCGTCAGCGTAACAAACGACGCTGACGCAAGGGAGGAGGGCACCACGCAGCACCCAGTCGTAGCCGATGTTCCACAGGAGGGGGCCTAGAACCGACCCCTGTGGAACACCGCATACCATCTCTCGCCGTAACAATTGATCACGACCCGGGCAAATTATTTCCCTCTCCGACAGGTAGGCCCCGACAATACGGCGGAGGTAGCTGGGCACACGATGATAAATTAGTGCCGCATTGATACAACTCCAGGGCAAGGTGTTGAAGGCGTTGGCGATGTCGAGCGACACCGCCAACATCACCTCGCCCCGGGACACAGCTACCTCCGCTTGGGCTCTTACACTCTTTACCGCGTGTATGGTAGAGCGCCCTCGGCGGAAACCAAACTGGTTCTCCGCCAGGTCCGGCCCCACTCCACTCAGGTGCTGGACGAGGCGCTCGGCGATTATTCGCTCGAAGAGCTTTGCCACCTCGTCCAGCAACACGATGGGCCGGTATGCGGACGGACTGTCCGCAGGGCGCCCCTCTTTTTTAAGCAGGACCAGCTTACCAGTTTTCCACCGGCGTGGAAACTGGCCCCGCTCCATACACGCGCTGTAGAGTCCCAATAGTCGGGGCCCGAGAGCCCTCACGGCCAGGGCCCACACTCGGCCATGAATGCCGTCTGGCCCTGGGGCGGTGTTCTTCGCCGACATGCGATTCACCGCCGCTCTCAGCTCTGCCCGGGTCACTTCGGGCACGTCGTCGTCTCGGTCCACGCTGGGTTCCTGGCTGGGCGGAACCATAGGTGGTGGCGCGTGCTCCCTTCCCATGGGAAACAATGCGCTCACCACCTCCTCGAGGAGCTCAGGTCGGAGACTCTGGGTAAGTGGGGGAGCCCAGGGGCGTAGTTTGCCCCTCACAAGACGATATGGGCGCCCCCACGGATCTTGATCCAGAGTCTCTATGAAGGTCTTATAGCTTTCGACCTTCGCTCCCTCGATGGCGTACTGGAGGGCCCTCTTCGCCTCCCTGTACGCCTCGTGTAGTTCCGCCCCTCTCGGGGCCGCGTATGCGGCGCCGCGGTGTCTCCTATTGTGCCTTGTCAGGTGCCTTTTTGCAGCCTGACAGGCTTCGCGCAACTGCGCGATCTGCGGCGACCACCAGTAAACTTGGCGCTTTGTCGCCGCAGAACGGACCCGCGGCATGGATGTGTCACACATACGCGACCCACATTCCTGAAACCAAGCCGCCTCACTTTCTACGTCAACAGGCCTGTCCGGTGCTGACACCCAGGCCTGGACTAAGGCGGCTTCCAGGAGCAGCTCCCTGTCGAGCTGCTTCAACGACCAGCGTGGACCGGTCTCAACCGAGCCGGGACGAATCGGGGCGTCGGAGGTCTGGGCGGAGACGTCAAATCGGATATATTTGTGATCCGATAGCGTCTCCACCTCCTCGACGACGCGCCATTCCCGGACACGGCGCGCTATTGCGGGGCTCGCAAACGATAGGTCAACGATTGACCCGCCCCACAGACGCACGCACGTGTGGACAGAACCTCGGTTGAGAACGAGTAGGCCTGTAGAGAGGGCCCACTCCTCGAGCAACTCTCCCCTCGCGTCCGTAGCGGGGGAACCCCAAGCCGTTGACTTGGCATTGAAGTCCCCCAGGACGATTGCAGGGAGGGGGTGGCTACGAGCGACGAACGTGCCCAGCCTTTCCAGCAAGACCTCGAAGTCGGCGAGAGATAAACTGGGTGGGGCGTAAACGCCCGCGACCACAGACCTTCCTATGCAGGCTGTGACGTACCCCTGCCCTCGCGAAATATTTTCGAGGGGAGGGGTACCGACCGCTGAACTCACAATGATAGCCACCGAGCCACTCACGTCGCCCGCCCAGTCATCTCTGGGCGGGACGAAGTACGGCTCGGCGGCGACACACACATTTATTTGCCACTGCGCCAGACTCTGATGTAAAAGGTCCTGAGCTCTGGCGCAGTGGTTCAAATTCGTTTGGAGGTAGCGGAAGACGGTCATTGTTGGGCCGTCTCCACTACCTCCATGGCCACTGGCGCTTCTAAGGGCGCACTAGGTTGACTGGGCTGTAAAGGGGCCGCAGTCAACTTCTTTTTGCCCTTAGATTTGGGCGGGGCGCAGGCCTTGCTCCCCATTCTGTGGTCAGCGGGCTTGCCGGCCGCGGCGCACGCATTACAGTGCGGCGCGGCGCTGCATTCGGCAGCTTTATGTCCCGACTGACCACAGCGGAAGCACCTGCCCACGCAAGTGACTTCCGCGGTGCACCGCGCGCCAACATGACCGTTGGCCATGCAGCGGTAGCACCGAACGGGGCGCGGTTGCAGGAGCTTGACCTGCGCCGAGACCCATCCGACAAGAAGGCGCCTACATTCCGCCAACTTCTTAGCTGCCGCCACTGGGCAGCTGACAATGGCTGTCCCCAGCCCGGAGGGTGCCGGTCGGATAGCGCCCGACCGCACCTGCTCCGCGGGACAGCCACCTACTTTGGCCACTGCAGCCGACAGCTCAGCCTGCGTGACGGAGTCGTCCAGGCCGGAGACGCGTAGCTCAACGGTCTTCAACGGCCTGGAAACTCGGACCATATCGTCCGGCAGGCTGGCTTTTAGCCTTTCGGCAAGGGCGTCGGCCTTGGGACCACTCGTGGCACCGGGGATTTCCAACATCCTCGCCCCAGTGCGAGTGGTCTTAAATCGGACGCCACTGATGTTTAGCTCGTCCAATTTAACGGCCTCCTTGGCCCTCATCAGGACGTCCGAGTACTTGACGCCCCTGCCTTCGGCTGCCGGCTGCAGTGTTATAACCACCGCAGCGGATCTTGGCACGGTGAGTCGCGCCGCCTCCTTTTTGGCCGCCCTGCGTTGGTTTCGGGCGGCTTTTTTATCGGCCTTTTTCTGGCCGACTTTTTCCCATCCTTGTCCCCCCTTTTTCTGTGGGAGGGGCGGCGCAACTCTCGTGCCGTTGCGGTCTCTACTTGGGTTGGTTGTGGTAGCGGGTTCTGGGGCTTTTACCCCTTCAGCTCTCCCACCACCACCTCGGTTTTTCCTTCTCTTCTTCCTTTTCTTTTTTGAAGAAGTTCCTCCGTCTTGTTGCGCAGTGGGAGCAGCGGGCTTTACTGCCGGCGTTGCCTGCTTCTTGGCAGGCACGTTGGGTGGACCCCTAGATGAAGAGGGGCCCCCGGCTGCCTGAGATTGCAGTCCCGCTGCTACCTCACTGTAGGAGGGCACATTCTTTTGGCTGGAGAGCTGCGGTCGCAGCCGCTGGCCCTCCAGGACATTTTCCATTCTTTGGAGTCGAGCATCCATGCTCGACTCCTGCTCCTTCGCCAGTTTTTGGAACTCTTTCCTAAGAGCCGCCAGGGGCACTGCCTTTTCTGTGGGTTCCACGGATACCACCTGACGGGACTGGCGACGAAGCTCTGCTACCTCCTTACGGAGCTCCTCGTTTTCCTCCCGAATGACTTTCAATTCGCGAGCTAGCTTTTTTGTTTCCTCATTTGAGGTTCGCGCAAGTAGTGCGCCTGCTAGCTCGCGAATGAGAACAATTGAGTCATTCAGGACCTTCTGATTTACCCCCTTTAGGCCTTTTGACTGGAGGACGACCGACCTGATACTTTGCACGACGCTCTCAAATTGCGCGCTGATGTCGGCCGCCACCATCATCTGTGGGTCCAAGGGGGTGCGGTCAGCTGGAGGTTTTCTGGCCCGCTGGAGCTCCTTGACCAACTCCTTCTTTTCCTCCTTTAGTTTAGCGGCAGCCCTTGCCGCTCTTTGCAGGTCCCTAGCTCGGCCAACTCCTATAAACCTGCCGTGAATTGGTTTCCGGCCCCTGGTCTCCACCCTGGGGCCGAGGTTCACGCGCAGGACTTTATTGCCAAGTAGGGACATTTCTGGGGGAAGAGGAGTAGCTGTTATAGGCTCTTTTTCCTGCGACTCGACGAGATCAGGAGAACCTCCTGCCCTTCTCCTTTTCTCGTCGTCGTTTTCCTCCTCCTCGTCCATTCTTCTTTTGGCCGGCTTCACCGGCTCCGAAATTTGGTCAGGATCAGAGTCGCTATCAACAAAGCCCATGAACTGGACACTGACCCTACCTCCGTCTTCTTGAATATCCATGCTGTATTCCTCGGGCATGTCGGCAACACTAGCACCAACACACTCCGAGGATACAGCACCACCACCAAGCATCAACTCATGACACTCCGTCTCCCCACTCGTCACTTCTTTAGTATTTCTCCCTATCCTCCCGACGCCCTTTTCGACGCCTTCGCATTTATCGATATTTTTAGAGTTTGAAATTGAACACAACATAGTAGTCCCACGAGTATGGGGGAAATAAACGGTCCACCCGGGCAGTGCCCCCTGTACCCGGGTAAGCCTAATACAACGGGGTGTCGGCCGGTACCCCGAGGTGAGGCGCACTAGCGACTGGCCTTCCTGCCAGCCACGCACTCCTCGCCATGCGCCTCGGCAGCTTGAGTTAAGGTAATTTTTTATAGAGGTTGTCTTCCTCGCGGCCCGGGCGGTTAAGCCAAGGCCCTCGTTCTCCGAAGGGTTTACGAGTTGTGGCGCGGTGCCATGGGGGACTGAATCCCCCACAGCGTGCCCGACGGCAGGGTGAGTGCACGCCGAGCCCACAACCAAAGCCTCCCCATCTGCCTAAAAGCCACCCCTAAAAGGCAGGGGCGGCGGCGGAGAGAACCACGGTGGCCCTGAAAAGGGGCCGTTGGTGTCGGACCTTTGGCAACTAGAGATGGAGACCCCTTGCAGGGAGTTCATCTCTAGTACCCAGGATGCACCGGCCGCTAAC
The DNA here is from genome assembly GCA_936450015.1 of Meganola albula. Lineage (NCBI taxonomy): Eukaryota > Metazoa > Arthropoda > Insecta > Lepidoptera > Nolidae > Meganola > Meganola albula. Next base: position 22,163 of record OW388150.1, read on the forward strand.
AGTTGCCCTTTCCCCCGGATACAAGTATCAGAGGGAAACTGCAACCGCGCGGCACACGAGGAGGTAGTCCGACCTGACACCCCAACCTAACCTAACCTAACCTTTTTTTTTTTTTTTGGGACAAGATGAAAAATGCGTTACGCATTTCCCTCGCCATGGGAGTGGCGAGGGGGTATGTGGGACTCGCATCCCTCCACCTCTCCTAGTGAGAAGCAGAGGGAGTACGTTACCCACTAAAAAACACCTTGGCGTACCCTCTTGCCGATTTGCTTGGACGTCGTGGCACCCGCGGAAGCATTCTCCACGACGTCCATCGGCGGCTCCGACGTTTTATGCCGGAGCACCCGCGCCAAAGGAGAGAGGGGCCGAGCACGCTTAGTCCCTCTCCCAGACCGCCCAGTGGCTGGTGCAATGCGGGCGGGGGACTCCCATCCCCCGACCGCAGCCACTAAGGGTTGATGCGGGCGGCAAACCGCCGCCGCCTCAACCCCTGCCGTCTACGCCGAAGGGGATGCGCAAGAGGAGATTCCTCGCGCTCCCGCTCCGCGGCCTCTTTCTGCATTACGATTGTCTCGCAGAAAGAGGCTACTGCCTCCCAAGATGACTGGCTGCAAAGCATTGCAGACACAACACTCTGCAACGAGAGGTCTCCCCGCTGGATTGCAAGTGCCATGGTGCGGCGCTCCGAGCTCCAACGTGTACATTCCTCGAAGGTGTGCTGAGCAGTGTCATCAGGATCGCCGCACTCATGGCACTGCGGGGTCGGCTCCCTTCCAATACGAAACAGGTAATGACCGAAACACCCGTGTCCGGTCATTACCTGCACAAGCCGAAACGACGTAGCGCCGACTGCCCTCTCCAACCATAAATCCATCGACGGGAGGATCGCCCCTATTGTACGGGTTCCGTAGCGGGCGTCCTCCAGTTCGGCCTTCCATCGATCTCGCAGTCGGCGCTCCGCCATCCGTCGCGTCTCCTCCACCTCCTCAGGGTTCGGGCGTTCACCTCTCGCCCGAGCCCTAGACCTGGTTTGGTAGGTCTCTGCATGGACCTCTGCATCCAGCTCCCATGGCGGGGTGCAGGCGAGGAGGCAGGCCGCAGCGTGGGCCACCGTCACGTAGGCCCTTACAATTCGAAGGGCGACAATTCTTTGGGGCCTACGTAACAGGGCCCTGTTACGAGCCGACAACCTATCAGCCCAGATTGGGGCCCCATAGAGCGCCATGCTCCTGGTTACGCCGGCATATAACCGCCGGCATAAGGAGCCCGGACCACCAACATTGGGCAGGAGTCTGCCTAGCGCAGAAGCGGCGCCCACGATTCGGGGAGCCAGCCTGGAAAAGTGCTCCCCGAAATCCCACTTTCGGTCCAATATAAGCCCCAAGTATTTTATGTGGGGCTTGATTTGGACCGCCTCTCCTGCTAGGGTGAGCGCCGCATTCGCCGGCAGCCTCCACCCTCGCCCCCCGAAGACTATAGCCTCAGTCTTCGGGAGGGCCACCTTAAGGCCGAGCTGCTCGATGCGATAAATCGCCAGCTCGGCCGCTACCTCCGCCCTTCTCAGGGTCTCCCGCATATTACTTCCGCGCACAGCCACCATTGTGTCGTCTGCATAGCAGATGACTTGTGTGCGCGGAAGTAGTTCCCCCCTAATCGCCCAATCGTACCCCAGGTTCCAAAGAAGTGGACCGAGAACAGAACCCTGGGGTACGCCGCAGGCCATCCTTCTTTCCCCCCTTTGGCCCTGTCCGCCTTCATAGAGCACTACTCTCTCGGTAAAGTAGTGCTCTATGACCCGTCTTAGATAGTGAGGCACTCCGTGATATTTCAGTGCCTCACTGATTACCGAGTAAGGGAGGGTGCCGAATGCGTTCGCGATGTCCAGTGACACCGCAACGACACCCTCACTCCTGCTTGACGCATCCTCGCAGAAGTCCCTAAGGGACCCCAGCGCGTCGAGCGTGGACCGCCCTTCCCGAAACCCGAACTGCCTATCTGAGACGTTCGGGCCGGTGGTCTCCAGGTGCTGCTGGATCCGGGAGGCCAGGATACGTTCGAACATTTTCCCGACCTCGTCCAGCAGCACAATGGGGCGGTAGGCGGACGGGCAATCAGGGGGTCGGCCCTCTTTTCGGAGGAGGCACAACCTCCCCTCCTTCCAAACCCTCGGGAACGTGCCCTCCCTCAGGCAGTCGTCCATGATCTGCCTGAGGCGATTCCCGAGGTGCTTCAAAGCAACCGGCAGGACGCGACCGGGGACACCGTCGGGGCCCGGGGCTTTTTTGCAGCCCCGGAGTCTTTCTAGGACACGCTCGAACTCGCCATCGGTTATTGGCTCAATGGCGAGTTCGTCCTCCGGCTCCACTATGGGCTCTGCCATTGATGGAGGAGTGATTTGGGGGGCCGGCGGGAAGAGCCCCTCAACAACCCTCTGCAGAAGGGCTGGTTCGAGGGAGTCCATGGGAGGGGCGGTGCGCATTTTATTGCGCACCACTCTGTATGGTCTCCCCCAAGGGTCTCTATCCAGCGTGGCTAGGAACGAGGTGTGAGCCTCATCCTTAGCTTTGGCTATTGCCACCTGGAGAGCCCCCTTAGCTTCCTTGAGGGCTTGGTGGAGAGCCTCCTCCTCTTCTCTGGTGTGTCGCCTTCGCCTGCAGTGCTGGTAGTCGCGGCGGGCACTGTTGCTGGAGATTCGCAGTCCCGCTATCTCCGCGGACCACCAATACACGCTGCGCCGGGCAATAAGACGTTTCACCCGGGGCATGGCCGCATCGCACACCGTCCGCAGCGTGGCGCGGAATCGGGCTGCCCGCTCTTCGACCCCAAGGGCGTCGGATGGTGCAACACACCATGCTTCCACCATAGCTGCCTCCTCTGCTTTGGCCCTGTCCAGGTTGATCAGAGACCACTTGGGAAACCCTCCCCTTCCTCGTCCCCCCACTGGGGTGGGTGACGGCTGAACCCCTCCGGTGAGGACCCTCATCCTAATATATAGGTGATCGGAGAGGGTCTCTACATCCTCCAAGACTCGCCAGTCGGTGACTCGTGCGGCTATGGCAGGGGTCGCGAACGTTATGTCCACGACTGACCCTCCCTGCCGCCGCACGCAGGTGTTGGTGTCGCCCTGGTTCAGGATTACCAGTCCCGTTGCCGTCACCCAGTCCTCAAGGGCAGAGCCCCGCGGATCCGTGATGGGGGAACCCCACGCCCGGCTTTTTGCGTTGAGGTCCCCCAGAACCATTACCTGCCTAGGGGCGGCTCTCCTGATCACTCCCCCGAGGACGCCCAGGAACCGCTCGAAGTCGCGTAGCGGCCTGTTGGGGGAGAAGTATACTGCCACCAAAATCGTATCATTCCCCAACTTGGCCGCCACAAACCCTGGGCCGCCCTCAATTCTCTGCAAAGCAGGGGAATCGCCGACCGCCGGCACCACGATGGCCGCTTTCTCATCAGACGCCCCCACCCAGTTGGACAGGGGAGGGACAAAATAGGGCTCCGTGACAACCACCACGCCGATTGCCCACTCCGCCATGATCTGCATAAGCAAATCTTGAGCCCTGGCGGAGTGATTGGCGTTCACCTGCAGGACATCTAAATACGGGTGTGCAGGCATTTAGATGTCCATGTGGTTGTCCTCTTCGGGCTGACTGGCAGCTGTTACTGCAGGGGGGGACTGATGAGGACGTGTGGGTCTGATCCTTAAGTCCCTGCCCTTTGTTTCAGGGGGGGAACATTTCGGCCCTCCCATGGAATGGCCAGCTGGGAGCTTGGCGTGGTGGCACACTGCACACCAAGCCCTCTCCTCGCAACAGTTGCTGGCGATATGCCCCTCTTTACTGCACCTGAAGCACAGCTGACTACGGTCGACATTTGAGGGGCATAGTTCCCTAGTATGGCCGACACCCAGACATTTAAAACACCGCATAGGTGTCGGTCCCACTGAGCCAACTCTGGCAGACGCCCAGCCAACCGGAATACGACCACGTGCCAGGAGGGCCTTCGCCGTCACCACTGGGCATTGGATCAGTGCAGATCCTGAGCCGCCATATACAGGACGGATGCCCCCTACTTTAACCTGCGCCACATCACAGCCCCCTGTTTTGGCGACAGCTTCAGCCAGCGATTCTTTAGTCGCCGACTCATCCAATCCGGTTACTTGGATGGCAGCCATTTTCAAAGGGCGGCTAATGTGGGCAACATCACCCACAACGGCTTGCAGTTTGGCTGCAAGGATATCCGCAGCCCTCCCATTGTCTTCGCCAGGGACCTCAATAACTCTGGCCCCCGTCATTGAGGACCGGACTCTCACGTGCTGCAGGCCGACCTCCTCCAAGCTAAAGGAGTTAATCGCTTTAGCCATGGTGGCCTGCAGCGTGGTGGTGGAGGCAGCGTCTTTTTTAAGACTAACCACCACTGCCGCCGTTTTGGGCACTTGCAGCGCCTTTGGTTTGGGCGCTGCTTTCTTCGCAGGGGGCGCACGGGGAACATTGGTCGTGGGAGTGGGTGGGGCCTTAGCCTTACCCTTCCCCTTCCCCTTCCCTTTCTTGACCACGGTCGCCCAATTTTCACTTGACGGCGGTGGTGTTTGGTTCGAGGGGCCTGGTTCTCCCTCTAAGACCAAGTTCCTCGCGACACTCATAGCCGAAACAGGTTTGGCCGCCCTGGCAGTGGCTTCAAGCGGTTGGGAAGCGGCGACAACCGATTTTTTGGCCGCTTTGCCCTTTCGTGGCCGACCGTCACCCAATCTGGCCCTGGTCTCGGGCTCAGGAGCCGTCTCTACAGCTGGAGCCGGCGGCACAGGTCTCACTACCCTCTTATCAGCCGCCAGTGGGGGGCGGAGCGTAGGTTCGGGTGGAAGGCGCCTATTTACCTCCTCGATACGGGCATTGACCATGTTGCCCAAGGAGATAAACAGGTCGCGCTTCAACGTCTCCATGGCTTCCGCCAGATCCGCAGCAGCAAACTGGAGCGGTGGGGGTGCTGAAGGGGCCTCAGTCTGGCGCTCCGAGAAGGCGGTTCGCAATGCCTTCAATTCTGCCAAGCATTGAGCGAGTTGCTCCCGCATCCTCTTATTGTCCGCTTTAAGGATGCGGACCTCCTCGCTCTCAGACTTAGTAGCCTCAACATCGTCCATTGACTGCAAGATGGTGTGGCAGGCCCGATTCATTCGGCCCCACACATCCCCCTTTAAGTTCCCGGATTTACGGGCGTCATCCAAAATACTTCTAGCGGCCTGGCGGGCTGACTCTATTGGCTCCGCCAAGGATAGAAGTTCCGACGTGCTCTCTCGTCGCGAGGTGGAGGGAGGTGATCGCGAGCGCGAGCGCGCCTGCCCTCCCTTTTTACCCTCCTTCCCTCCCCTAGGGCGGAGTTCGGGGAAGTCTTTTCTGTACGTGGCTGAAGCACTAACCTCTTCGACGAAGCAGAAAGAGTCTGGCTCCTGGAATTTCGCCCTTGCCGCTGACAGCCCGGCAAATGACCCTTTGGGCTTCCCCCTGTGGGCCGTGTTGACTTTGGGCCCGTTAGCAGGCTTTGGGTCACCCTCCTTGTCCGCACGACCCCTTTTCGGGGCTCTAGGGATAGCCTCAACATCTCCGATTATATCATCACAATCGGATAAATAATTGGGTGTAGGACCGCCCCCGTCAGGCGGATCGCCCCACTCGTCCGCGGACGAAGCCATGACACCTTAGTCAACCTTCCTGCAAAATTTCGTGAAAATCCGACCACAGAGACCGGAGTTATTCAAAAATTAAAATTAACTTCGGTCAAGTGCGAGTCGGTTTTCGAATTTTTCATACAAAGTATGAATTTGCCCCTAGATTTTAAAAATAGCAATATTTTTCCCTTTCTCCTCAAATTTGACCGACTTCCCGTGGTCGTAGAGAGGCGGGAAAAATACCATAAAATAGAGTATTTTTAGCTCTATTTCTTGGGATAACTCCCGTAACCATAAGGGTTAGGGCAAAAAAGTTATACCCAAAAAACACAATCAAAATAAATAGCCAATTCGAAAGGAAAATCAAAGTCCAAAAATCTAAGCCAAGTCAAGTGATAGAGTGGATTCAAGATCAGGAATGGATAGCCGAAACGTCGTAGAATACCAAAACCAAAAATCATAAAAATCCACCAAAACAACTCTCCGAAACAGTACGAAACTCAACCTCAACCTTTTTTTTTTTTTTTTTTTTTTTTTTTTTTTTTTTTTTTTTTTTTTTTTTTTTACGTGGGGAAATGCGTTACGCATCCCCTCGTCCCGAGTGGGCGCAGGACGAGGGGTATGTGAGACTCCCGTTTTCGGCCCGGGCGAGCGAGACCCCGCAGGGTCTCAAGCTCCTAGCGGCCGGGCCCGGTCTACTCACTAAAACCCCACGGTGTCCGTCCACTGGCCATGGTGCCGGGCTGCGGGAATCGCGTTAGCATGCACCGAACAGCCCGGCGGCCTTGGCTCGCCCCCAGAAAGGCGAGCGCCGTCAATTGGATGGGGGAGATTTGGTGCTCCCCCTTTGGCACAAAGTATGTGGGCGCGCGCTTGGACACCAGCGCGCGCCTCATCGTGTGGCCTGTGAAGATGGTGGTTGGGCAACGGGCCGCCCCGCCCGCTGCCCCACAGGCCAAGGTGTTCGTGGATGGACCGGGGGACAAAGCGCCATCACTGGCACTCCATCTCCCCGGTACCATCTTGGTGCGCCGCAGATACTGCAGCAGGGTCCACCGCCGCCACACTAGCGGCGGGGGCCGACACAATAGAAGCACCGGGTGCCGCCTGACTAGCAGCACCCGTTGGCGCCCCTTCTGCAGCGCTCCTTCGTGGGCGGGGGGTTGGCTGACACTTGCCTCGCCCCACCCAGTGGTCGGCGGGCCTGCCACTCGCCGCGCACAAGACGCAGCGCGGCGGGGCCTCGCACGACGCGGCCTTATGGCCGGGCAGACCGCAGCGGAAACAGAGTCCACTGCGGTCCACCTCCACCTTGCAGGTGCTACCAACATGCCCGGACTCCAGGCAGCGGTAGCACCTCAATTCTCTTTCTTGGAGGGCCTCCACACGCGCTGAGACCCATCCCACTTTGAGCTCCCTCTCCTCAACAATTTTCGCAGCTGCCACAGCCGGGCAGTTTGCGATAACCACTCCAAGGCCCCGTTGGCTGTAACGGATGGCTCCAACCCGAACCTCTTCAGGAAGACACTTTCCTCGAGCTGCCAAGATGGATAGCAGCTCTTCCCGCTTAACCGTCACGTCAAGACCCGTGATGCGCAGACCAGCGCGTTTCACGGGCCTTGTCACCTTCACAAATTCTGGCCTGAACATTCCGGCCAGCCTCTTCGCCAATGCGTCCGCCTTGGGGCCACTGTCAGCGCCCGGAACCTCAATTATTCGAGCTCCGGTAAGCGTTGAACGCAATCGTATGCTCGGAATATTTAGGTCTTCCAACTTTATCCTCTTCTTTGCAGTGGAGAGAATTTCCGCATACGTCCCACCCTTTCCTACAGCTTCAGGCAAAAGAGAAACCACCACTGCCGCGGAGGAGGGGACTCGCACCTTCTTCTTCCTTTTCCTTCTTCTCTTTTTCTCAGTGGTAGCTGCAATACTATCTATCGGATTAACCCCGGTGGACGGAGTAGCAGCTACCACGCTCGCCTTCTTTTTGTTATTTTCCCCTTTCTTTGTCTCCCTTCGCGGTGCTCCCTGCTCAGGAGACGACAACACAGCCGTTTTAGGAGGGCGGGTGCCGACTTTTGAGGCGTAGGTCGGAGGAGGCTCCTGCGGAGCCAACCTCGTTTTCTCCATAGCCAGCAGACCGTCTATCTTGGCCTCCAAAGCCGCGAGACGATCTTCCACAGCAGTTGAGGAAGGCTGTTGCTGAGCCGACCTCCGGGACTCCTCAAAGGCCAGGAGCCTCTCAATTTTCTGCTCCAGAGTTGAGAGGCGATCCTGCATTGCCTCCGTGCTCACCCTCTCTGGAGGCGGAGGAGGAGGTGGCATAGATCTTATAGCCTTCAACTCCTCCTCCAACCGTTCACATTTGGCGGCACTAAAGGCCGCCCTATCATTTTGGATAGCCACCATTTTGTGGTGGTAAGCAAAGGAACGCACCACTCGTCCCAACATATCTTGGTCCGCTCCCTTAGTACGATCTACCAATTTATGAAGGAACGTCTCCATCGTTCTAAATTCGCGCCAGAACGCGTTCGCAGTTGAGTCAGATTCCCCAAGACTGGACAAAGACTCCATTGAGGAATACATCCTCGAGCTGTCGGACGATTGTGTACCCGTCCTGGGCCGCTTCGCCGCCATGTCGAAGACTGGGTTCGATGTACTGGACCCAGCTTTTACCAACACCTCTTCTTTTTTCTCTCCCTTTCTCAACATCATACCTCCGTCTTTCTTTCCGCTGTTTTTTGTTTTGTTTGAATTTGATTTAGTACTCTGCATAACAGTCCCACGAGTTTGGGGGAAATAAAAGGTCCGCCCGGGCAGTGCCCCCTGTACCCGGGTAAGCCTACATACGCTCGAGGTGGCGGCCGGTACCCCGAGGTGAGACACACTAATGACTGACCCCCCTGTCAGCCATGCATCCCTCGCCGTGCGCCTCAGCAGCTTGGATTAGGGTAATTTTTTATAGAGGTTGTCTTCCTCGCGGCCCGGGCGGTTAAGCCAAGGCCCTCGTTCCCCGAAGGGCTTACGAGATGTGGCGCAGTGCCATGGAGGAATGAATCCCCCACAGCGTGCCCGACGGCAGGGTGAGTGCACGCCGAGCCCACGACCAAAGCCTCCCCATCTGCCTAAAAGCCACCCCTGAAAGGCAGGGGCGGCGGCGGAGAGGACCACGGGGGCCCTGAAAAGGGCCGTTGGCGTCGGACCTTTGGCAACTAGAGATGGAGACCCCTTGCGGGGAGTTCATCTCTAGTACCCAGGATGCACCGGCCGCTAACGGTTGCCCTTTCCCCCGGATACAAGTATCAGAGGGAAACTGCAACCGCGCGGCACACGAGGAGGTAGTCCGACCTGACACCCCAACTCAACCTCAACCTAACCTAACCTAACCTAACCTAACCTAACCTAACCTAACCTAACCTAACCTAACCTAACCTAACCTAACCTAACCTAACCTAACCTAACCTAACCTAACCTAACCTAACCTAACCTAACCTAACCTAACCTAACCTAACCTAACCTAACCTAACCTTTTTTTTTTTTTTTTTTTTTTTTTTTTTTTTTTTTTTTTTTTGCCGGGGGGAAATCCTTTATGGATCCCCCTGCCCTGTATGGCGCCAGGGCAGGGGGTATGTGGGACTCCGTGAAGCGTTTACCCTAACTAAAACCCCCCGGGTGTTCTCCTCGCATCTTGGTCAGGGGGGTCACGGGAACCAAAAGTGACACAACCGCGACCCCCTGGATGCTGGCCCGCTATGCGGGCCCCTTCTCGAGTGTGGGAGGGGGGAAGATGGAAACACTCCCCTCCGCACAAGTCAGCTGGGGCGCGCGCGGAACACACGCGCGCGCCCCCGTCATGTGCCTGCGTGGTCGGACGGCGGGCCGCCATACCCGCCGCCCCGCAGGCACGGGTGGTGGTGGACCGGGATGACGAAGCTCCATTACTGGCACTCCATCACCCCGGCCCGGTTGTTCTTCGCCGTGCGCTTAGACGCACGGCCCCCAGGATGCGCCGGGTACCGAAGTACCAGGCCTCCCTCCCTTTGTGCCGTCCGCGTGGCGGCAGTCGGAGCAGGACGAGGACTCTCGTCATCCGACCGCGCCACGCGCACGGCCCCCTTCCCTGGTGTTTTCCGGGGGCCTGCCTCCCCGCAGGCCCCCCACCCCACCATGTGCTTGTCGGGCAAGCCAGATGCCGCGCACACTGCGCAGCGCGGCTCGCCCGAGCAATCCCTGGCCCTGTGGCCAGGGTTACCGCAGCGGAAGCATAGGCCGCTGCGGTCCACCTCGGCCCCGCAGGCGCTTGCCACATGCCCCAGAACGAGGCAGCGGTAGCACCTGAGGGGCTGCTCTTTCATGGCCGTGGCCTTGGCCACGACCCACCCCACCTGAATGTTTCCCCCCTCCTTTAGTATTTTGACGGCTGACGTGGCGGGGAGGCTCACGTAAGCCGTCAGACGCTGGTTTGGCCATGCGATGCACGAGGTTATCGTGACATCGTCATGGCCGCACCCTCCCATTTTGGCGAGAAGCTCCCTCAGCTCAGACCTCGAAAAGGACTCATCCAAGCCCGCGACGCGCAAACGCGCGCGTTTCACGGGCCTGGAGACCTCGAAGGTCGTTTTGCCGAGGGAGCTCCGCAATCCCTCCTCCAATTTTTTGCTTTTTCGATGCAGTCCGGGCCTCCGACCTCGATCAACCGAGCGCCCGTGATCGTTCTCCGGATCCGGACGCTCTCAATGTTGATCGAGGTCAGGTCAACCACACTCCTCGCCCTGGCAAGAGCGACGGAGTAGGTGATACCCTTCTCCACCGCCGACGGCAACAGTTTAACCTGCACCGCCGCGGTGGAGGGGGCCCGAACTGCAACCACCTTCTCTGTTTTCCCCCCCTTTTTCTCCCCCTTCCTTTTCCTTTCCACCGTCTTCCACTCCTCCGAGCTCCTCTCGGGGGGAGTGGAGGCGGCAGGAACCACCTCTTTACCCTTCCTCACTTTCTTCCTTCTTTTCTTCCTCCTTTTCAAACTCCCCCCTCCTCGGGAATTGGGGGCAGGTGACGTGCCCCCTGTGGCCGGAGTAGCCACCACAGCGGCAAAAGAAGGGGCAGAGCCCCCCAAAGCCGGCGGTGGCCGCGACAACCTCTCCTCGAGGGCCGAGAGGCGAGCCTTGAGGCTCGCAATCTCGGCCTCGGCCGCCTTCAATTTGGCCTTCCCTTCTCGCTCGCGGACAACGAGTGCCTCCCGCAGGAGACCGACCTCCTTCTCAAGGGAGGCACTCCCCCGCAGAAGACGGCAGACGAGGCGTTCGCTATCGACGAGGTCGTCTACGACCTCGTAGATAGCGGCCCTCGTCTTCTTGTCTTTTGTTGTCAGCGCCAGATCTGACAAGATGCCGGCGGCATCATCACAGGAGCGCCGAAGCTTCTCCTTGACGTCGCCAACATCAGGCACACCGGCATCCTCCTCATCTGTCTCCTCCTCATCTGTCTCCATCTCCGTCTCGGAGCCAGCCGTCCCCTTCCCCGGCACCGAGACACTCTTGTCCTTCTCCCCCCCTTTGTTTCCCCTCTCAACATCCACGGAAACCGCAGATGGAGCACAGCATTTGTTGCCCCCCCCAGAGTACGAGGGGCAGCCGGTGCCCTTACCAGAGGCTACGCTCTCTGGCTCAGGCACCGGGTCCGATTCCTCCCCGGCCCGCTTAGCGGACCGGGTACGGACCTGGGGACACATTTCAAATGCCGGCTTGTCCATCGTTGAAGTTGGGGGGCGTAACCGGCCCCCGGCGGTTTTGGTTATTTTTTAGAGAGGTTTTCTTCCTCGCAGTCCGAAGACCCCCGTCCCCGACAAGTCGGGATTACGGGACCGGGCCGAGCGGTGGTCTGCATCAGACCGTGCCCGCCGCCCATGTCGCCACAAGCGGCGAGCCCGTCGCCCCGGATTTTCCTACCCCATGCAGCCCCGAGGGGCCGCACCAGCCCCATCCGCTGCCACCTCTGATGAACAGAGGCGGCAGCGGAGAAACCCGCCCTGGCCCTGAAAAGGGCCGTTGGTGTCGGACCTTTGGCAACTAGAGATGGAGACCCCTTGCGGGGAGTCCATCTCTAGTACCCAGGATGCACCGGCCGCTAACGGTTGCCCTTTCCCCCGGATACAAGTATCAGAGGGAAACTGCAACCGCGCGGCACACGAGGAGGTAGTCCGACCTGACACCCCTCCGACCTGACACCCCAACCTAACCTAACCTAACCTAACCTAACCTAACCTAACCTAACCTAACCTAACCTAACCTAACCTAACCTAACCTAACCTAACCTAACCTAACCTAACCTAACCTAACCTAACCTAACCTAACCTAACCTAACCTAACCTAACCAGTCACAGCCATACCGCGGTCGAGTGCACACACGATTCTATAGCGCTCCCCATTAAAAAATACCTTTTGGTGGGTTATTTTCACCGGATTACAGTGCGGAAAGTGTCCTGCGACGCGCGAGCGTGAGGGCTACACGCTCGCAATTCGTGCGCATCCCGGAAAAGTCGCCCCGAGCCGGGAAAGTGAATTTTCATGTGTGAAAATAGGTTATGTTGGTGAAATTGACACAAAATTAAGTGTAACTCAGTGAGAAGTGCACCGATCACGAGGACAAAACTGCCGGGGTGTGGGCCCTGTGACCCCGCATCTCCCCCGGTGCTTGGAATTTTCCGGGAAACAGCCAGTTTCCCGGAAAACACAGAAAAACAAGTGACCACGTGTGGCGTGGTCGCAGAACGAGCCATCTCACGGAGCTGGGACTTGGCACCAGTAAGGACCCCCCCTGCAGGAGTTAGAAACTGCAAGTAAAATAATTTTAAGTAATACAGTTTAGAAGCAGTTGCAGCTCAAACTTCGAAACTTTGCACGCTTATAACTTGTGAACGCAGTGTCATTAAGGAGATCTGCAACTGCTATCTTTTGCGCGCTCAAGCGGACTACGCAGCAAGTAAATTTTGGACATTTAATTAGTTAATATATAAGAATAATAATTAAAAAAGTAAAAATTTTAGTTTTTAGATTAAATTGTTTTAGAAATTTTGAATAATTTTAAGTCTAATATACTAGGTTGAAAGAACCTTATTTTAGGCTAATTTAACAATTTTTTGTATATTTTTATCTTTACGGGGCCCTTAGATATCTAATTTTAAGTGTTTTTTGTAAATAATTCATTAATTAATATAAATACTGTGTTTTTGACCATTGGACTGGGTCCAATAGCATACCTGGGACGCATTTGAGCCCAAAGACCGACGACCTAGCGTCAAAAATAAAAATTACTAGGTCAAACCGTTTTTCGGTTCGAAGGGTTCGATTTTTCGGACTAAGATTACGGGAAAACTAAGTGCCCCAGAAAGACCGCGTTTTCTTTGCAATAAAGCGCGGAAAATTGACTTTCAGATAAAACCGTTTTCAGGAGTTTTCGGGCTGAAAAATTTTTCAGGCCTGAAACGTATCGGGGAAGGCAGAGGAGGCAAAGCCCGTGTGCCCGGTCGAAGTCCGGACTCTCTGCGATCAGCGGTTGCGGAGATATCGGCATTCAAAGTCGGCGTCTGACAGCCAGGCCGCCATTTTGGAAAACTTTGATTGGCGATATCTCCGTGTTGCGTTGTCGCAGAGCAGCGGGGACTTCGGTTCCGGGCAGCTGGGGGCCCCCTCTGTCGAGCCGGGCGGAGCTCGGGACTTTTCAGGCCTGAAAATTTCAGGGCTCCTGAAAACGGTTGCGCGGACAAGATCGGGCCGCGCTGATTGTGGAGCACCCAAGCACGGGCGTCCTGCGATCTCCCGAACCGGAGATACAGTCGTTTGAAGGCCGCCGGGCGGCCATCTTGGAAATTTTTAACAGGACATATCTCCGGAACGGAGTGTCGCAGAGCGACCGGGTTTCCATAGGTGACTTAGTCTGACGGCGTTCTTACCGGTCCATAACTTTTCAGGGGTTTTCAGGCCTGAAAAAATTTTCAGCCTGAAACCCACACGAACGGATAGAGGATCTCTACCCCTCTAAGAATAACCCAAACTCGGGTATTCTACGAGCGAAAACACCGGAGATATCAGGGTAAACCGGAATCCAACCGTTTCCAGGGGTTCAAACCGCGAAACTTTAACTTACGATATCTCCGGAACCAGGCACGCTAGACGGCCCGAGTTTGGGATCATTGGAAAGGTCTTGGGGAGACCTATCTACTGGGTTATATAACGCTGCTCTAGGTAGAGCCAACCTAGAGAAAAAACGGAAAAATTGGAATTTTTGGTTGTAATCGATTCTCTTGTACATATATAGGCTCAAAAACGATTAAGGACCTTGATCCTTGCGAAGACCGGGACTCTAGGTAGAGTTAACTCAGCAAATAAAACAAGCACGCACACATCCATACCAACACATCCACATACACACACACACATCTACATACAAGCACACGCACACACACACGCACACACACAAACACACACACACACACACAAACTTAGATACTTACCGGAACTTGACTTGTGGCACGTAGAGCCGCGCATGCTGGACACGCCGGTACCTGAAACAAAGACACACAAATTAAATTAAAATTGACTAAAACTAATACGTTTAAATTGAGGCCCTATAACTAATAGGGAACTATAACTCTACTGACAGAGTCAGGGACTCTAATTTTTATATAACAATTTTAAAATTTTTAAATTTTAGAATTTATTTTATCTTTATTTTATATTTACATGTGCTATAATTTACAATTTTACAATTTTTACATTTTTAATTCTATATACAACTTATACAAATTTATTTTACCTAATTGACGCCTACCTTAAATATGTTTGGTTTTCGCACCCCAAATAAAGCCGGTGAAGGCTCTAAGCTACCCTCAGGTCCAGAAGTGACAAACGCCACCAACGTTAGGCGTAGTATAGGTGAGTGGGAGGCCTCAGGCTCCGATCGCTCGCCGGGTACGACGACGGAGCAACCAGCCCTCGCGAAGACGCAGCGGACTCTCTCGCAGGGTAGCAAAGCTGCCCCGCGAAGGGCGTCCACCGAGGGCCGCTCGCCCCCGAAGAAGTTTGACGACCGGGTAGCGGAAGCACGAGCCTGCCTGCAAAAAGCAAAAGTAAACATAAACGCCTCTAGGAATACCAAAACCGAAATAAAAACCGCAATCCTAGAGGCAACAGAGCGGCTCTTTCAGCTTGTAAAGGAAGCCGAGAAGGAGAAAGAGGAGTTAAAAGGGGATAGGAATAGGGAAGGGGAACCAAAGGTAGTGGACGTGGCTCCGGAAGTGACTCCAACCAACACCACATCCCTAGCGATTGTCGACAGGGACATAGTGAGGCAACTCCAGGAGCACACTAGAAAGCTGGAGGAAAATAGCACTAAAATGGAAGAGCTGAAGGAAGCCTTGAAAGCGCACGGGGAGAGTTTGGACAAAACCAGAACCTATGCCAGCGTCACTGCATCGCCAACGCCGAAGATCGCACAGACGGGACGCCAGACTCTTCACTCTGTCGTCGTCTCCTCGACGAACGAGGATGAGACGGGTGAAGATGTCTTAGATAAAGTCCGCAAGGCAGTTGACGCCAAAGAAGGCTGGGTTAAGGTGGAGAGGGTAAGGAAGGCAAGGGACAGAAAGATCGTAATGGGATTTGAGTCTACGGAGGAGCGGGCAAAGGCGAGGGCAAGGATGGAGAAAGCCGGCAGCCTCGTCGTTGAGGAGGTGAAGAACAGGGACCCGCTTCTGGTTCTGAAGAGTGTGCTGTCAATCAACACGGATGAAGACATCCTCAAAGCCCTTCGGAACCAGAATAGGGATGTTTTCCGCGGCCTCAACGACGAGGACAGCCGAACCGAGGTCCGATATAGGCGCAGGACAAGGAACCCACACGCGGTACACGTGGTAGTAAGCGCCTCGCCGGTGGTCTGGCAGAGGATCACTGCAGCGGGGAGCGTGCACGTGGACCTGCAACGTATTAGAGTGGAGGATCAGTCGCCCCTGGTTCAATGCACCCGCTGCCTTGGTTACGGACACGGAAAGAAACTCTGTAAGGAACAGGTTGATCTGTGCAGTCACTGCGGCGGCCCGCACATGAGAGCCCAGTGTGCGGACTGGCTGGCAGCAGTTCCACCGACGTGCCGTAACTGCGCAAAGGCCAAACTAGGGGACGACTCACACAATGCCTTCAGCACAAATTGCCCTATACGCAAGAGATGGGATGATATAGCCCGGTCGTCCATAGCGTACTGCTAAGGGCGACCAGGATGACCAAAGGATTTACAAATTGGCACAGGCGAACCTCCAACGCAAGAAGCTGGCGACGAACGAGCTGATGCTGGAAGCTACGAAGAGAGGAATCGCGGTAGCTCTTCTTCAGGAGCCATACGTCGGGGGGGCAAAAAGGATGAGGGGACATAGGGGAGTGCGCGTCTTCCAAAGCGGCGACGGGGACGAAGGGACTACAAAAGCGGCAATAGCCGTCTTTAACAGGGACCTAAACATAAAGCAGTACCCGCAACTCACCACAAATAACATCGTCGTGGTGGGGGTCCAAACCGCCGCTTGGGAGATGACGCTGGTCTCCTTCTACTTCGAGCCCGACAAACCGATTGAGCCCTATTTGGAACACCTGAAGAGGATAAGCGAAGTCTGCAACCCGGAAACACTTGTCGTTGGAGGTGACGCTAATGCCAAAAGCTCCTGGTGGGGAAGTCCCATTGAAGACCGAAGAGGGGAGGATGTTTCGGGTACTCTCGGCGAACTTGGTCTACACGTACTAAACGTAGGTACTAAGCCTACCTTCGACACGATCAGAGGGGGGCAGCGATTCAGCAGCCACGTCGACATAACCGCATGCTCGACCAACATACTCGGCAAGGTGGACGACTGGAGGGTGGATGAAGGTCTGACGAGCTCCGACCACAACGGTATCACCTTCAGTGTCAGACTGCAGAACTCCAAAGGTATTAGAGTCGAGAGAACCACAAGGGTTTTCAATACCAAAAAAGCGAATTGGAGTGAGTTTCATGAGAAACTCACCCAATTAATGCGAGAAAGGAACCTGACTGTCGAAAGAGTAGAAGAAATCGAAGACGAACAGCAAGTTGACGATGCAATTAACACCTACACAGAGACAGTCAGGGAGGTCTGCAGTCAAACTATACCTGCAAAAACAAACAAGGAGACACTTACCCTGCCGTGGTGGTCGGAGAAGCTCGCCGCGATGAAGAAGATGGTCGCCACTAAGAAGAGGAGGGTGCGCTGTGCTGCTCCAGTCCGTAGGCCAAGGGTAGTCGCCGAGTACCTGAAACAAAAAGAAGAATATGAGATGGAGGCAGCAAAAGCTCAAACCGAGAGCTGGAAGGAGTTTTGCTGCAAGCAGGATACCGAAGGGGTCTGGGAAGGGATATATAGGGTAATAGGAAGGACCGGGAAAAGGGAGGAGGATGTGCCAATGGTGAGGGACGGGATAGGGCTCAACGCGAAAGAATCGGTGAAGATGCTGACGGAAGCTTTCTATCCGGAGGACGATGCCGCAGACGATAATGCGTACCACACCTGCGTTAGAGCCGAGGCCAACAAAGTAAATGAGAGGGAACAAGGTGAATCTTGTGATCCACCGTTCACGATGTTGGAACTGAGGGTAGCAACGGAGTCCTTCAACCCGAAAAAAGCTCCAGGAGCGGACGGCCTTACCGCAGACATCTGTAGGAGGGCGATCGGTGGCGCACCTGACACATTTTTGGCGTTGGTGAATAGGTGTCTGGCCCTCAGCCATTTCCCAAGGGCGTGGAAGGAAGCGACAGTAGTAGTACTTAGGAAGCCGGGAAAAGACGATTATACCACGCCTAAAGCCCATAGGCCCATAGGATTGCTCCCAGTGTTGGGCAAAATATTTGAAAAAATGATGATGGCCCGCCTTAAGCATTTTATTCTACCCAGGATGAGTACTCGCCAGTACGGATTCATGCCGCAGCGGAGCACGGAGGACTCCCTCTATAACCTAATGAAATTCGTCAGACAAGGACTAGCCGAAAAGAAAATGGTGACCTTAATTTCATTGGATATAGAGGGAGCCTTCGATAGCGCTTGGTGGCCAGCAATACGAGTCCGTCTGGCTGAGGAAAAGTGTCCAGTAAACCTGAGGCGGGTCATCGATAGCTATCTTAGGGACAGAAAGGTCACGGTGCGCTACGCGGGGGAGGAGTATAGGAAGTCGACCAATAAAGGGTGCGTGCAGGGCTCGATCGGTGGACCAGTGCTATGGAATCTGCTATTGGATCCCTTGCTCAAAAGTCTGGAGAGAGGAGGAGACTTTTGTCAAGCCTTTGCAGATGACGTAGTACTGGTCTTTGCCGGCGAGACCGCACAAGATATCCAGAGACGTGCCAATGCCACCCTCGAACGTGTTCGGGAGTGGGGAGTCGGAAATAAGCTCAAATTTGCGCCACACAAGACCAAGGCCATGGTGATCACCAAAAAGCTTAAGTACGACACTCCACGCCTGAGCATGGGCGGGGTTGTCATTGGCATGTCTCGGGAAATAAAATTGCTTGGCGTAACTATTGACGACAAACTCACGTTCAACTCCCACGTCGCCAACGTCTGCGGTAAGGCGATAGGAGTGTATAAACAGCTCTGTAGAGCCGCAAAAGTCAGTTGGGGCCTGAACCCGGAGGTGGTGAGGGTCATTTACACGGCGACCGTAGAGCCTATAGTCCTGTACGCGGCGAGTGCCTGGGCTCCAGCTGCGGAAAAGCTGAGCGTTAGGAGACAACTCGGGGCAGTGCAAAGGGGAATAGCGCAAAAGCTGTGTAGAGCCTACCGCACAGTCTCCCTAAACTCGGTGCTGGTGCTGTCTGGGTTGCTCCCCCTTGACCTACGTATACGCGAGGCAGCTCAACTATACGAGGCCAAGAGGGGGGTGCCCCAGCCAGCGCTGGGAGACCGGGAGGTTGAGCGGATGGCTCCAGCTCTGGAGGCTCCTCATCCGGCGGAGCGTATGGAACTAAAATTTCTCAGCCTGGTAAACCATGAGCAACTATGTGAACATAGCGACCACGAGGTTCGCATCTACACAGACGGGAGCAAAATTGGGGGGGGAGTTGGCGCCGCGGTCTCGGTCTGGAGGGGCGACACTGAGGCAAAATCCCACAAGCTTGCCCTATCAAGTTATTGCACGGTTTACCAGGCTGAGATTTTAGCAATTTGTAGAGCCACGCGGATTATACTGGGACAGAGGGCGTCTTCATTCGGCGTCTTCAGCGACTCGATGGCGGCCCTTCAAACGGTGGTAAACCCCAATTGTTTACATCCCCTGGCTGTCGAGGCCAGGGACAACTTAAAACGCGTGTCCCTCCAAAACAAGGCAGTAGCCTTGTTTTGGATTAAAGCCCACGCTGGACTAGAGGGGAACGAACGAGCGGATGTGTTGGCCAAAGAGGCCGCCATGGGGTCGAAGAGGACGCCGGATTATGACAAATGCCCAGTTTCATTCGTCAAGCGCTGCATTCGGACGGCAGCGCTTGACGAATGGAACAGTAGGTATAATACAGAAGGGACAGCCGCGGTAACCAAAATGTTTTTCCCGGACGCGGTCGCCGCGTACAGGACTGTAAGGAAAATCAAAATCGCGAACATAACCACACAAATTATGACGGGACACGGCGGGTTCTCCGAATACTTGAACCGGTTCAAGTGTAAGGAGAGCCCGTCGTGCATATGCGACCCAAACACCCAAGAAACAGTACCACACATCCTGCTAGAGTGCCCGGTCTTTGCAATCGAAAGGTTGAAATGTCAATATGATATAGATGAAAATATTGTAAAAGAAAATGTTAATAGAATTATTGTTGGAAAAAGTAGAGATAGATTTATAAGTTACTGTTCAGAAATAGCGCAAAAAGTAATTTTAAGGAACAAAACGAGATAGAAAATATGCTATCGTAATATAGTGATAATATTAATGTATAGCATAGAGAAAATAGTAAATAAGATAGAATAAGTAAAATGTTTAGTAACTAAGTAAGAATGTCAATAGATTTAAGAGCCTTATTAATGTTAAAACCCTAGCTAGTAAGTTATGTTAGAATAATATAGTATAATATTATACATAACATAAATAAAACAATAGGAATGTAAACTAGGATAAGAAATTGTTAGACATAAGAAAATTGTAAAATAATAGAAAATAAGAACCCATAATTAATAAGAACCTGGTTGTAAAGTCAAATAAAACAAAAGTAGTTACCCCTTTATTATCCCGAAGTGTCAAATGGAAAGAAATAAACAAACAAAGAAAAAGAATAGATAGTATAGTTAGTAGATGAGAATAGAAGGGAATCCCACCCTAATCAGTAAGAATGAGATGGATGACAGAAAGAAAAAGTATGCGGAATGGAAGTGCGAGAGGAATACGAGATAGAACTTGAATGAAAGAGACAAAGCATAGACTTCGACTATGTCCAAGGTAGTAGAAAGAAAAAAAAAAAAAAAAAAAAAAAAAAAAAAAAAAAAAAAAAAAAAAAAAAAAAAAAAAAAAAAAAAAAAAAAAAACCTAACCTAACCTAACCTAACCTAACCTAACCTAACCTAACCTAACCTAACCTAACCTAACCTAACCTAACCTAACCTAACCTAACCTAACCTAACCTAACCTAACCTAACCTAACCTAACCTAACCTAACCTAACCTAACCTGTCCTGTAAATCTGAGGCGGGTCATCGATAGTTATCTCAGGGATAGGAGAGTCACGGTGCGCTACGCAGGCGAGGAGTATAGTAGGTCGACAAATAAAGGGTGCGTGCAGGGCTCGATCGGTGGACCAGTGCTATGGAATCTGCTATTGGACCCCTTGCTCAAAAGTCTGGAGAGAGGAGGAGACTTTTGTCAAGCCTTTGCGGATGACGTAGTACTGGTCTTTGCCGGCGAGACCGCACAAGACATCCAGAGACGTGCCAATGCCACCCTCGAACGTGTTCGGGAGTGGGGTGTCGGAAATAAGCTCAAGTTCGCGCCACACAAGACCAAGGCCATGGTGATCACCAGAAAGCTTAAGTACGACACCCCACACCTGAGCATGGGCGGGGTTGACATTGTCATGTCTCGGGAAATAAAGTTGCTTGGCGTAACTATTGACGACAAACTGACGTTTAACTCCCATGTCGCCAACGTCTGCGGTAGGGCCATAGGAGTGTATAAGCAGCTCTGCAGGGCCGCCAAGGTCAGCTGGGGCCTAAACCCGGAAGTAGTTAGGGTAATTTACACCGCAACAGTAGAACCAATAGTCCTGTACGCGGCGAGCGCCTGGGCTTCAGCCGCGACAAAGATAGGGGTCCAAAAACAGCTCGGAGCTGTCCAGAGGGGGATTGCACAAAAGTTGTGCAGAGCCTACCGCACGGCCTCCCTTAACTCGGTTCTGGTTCTGTCTGGGATGCTCCCCCTTGACCTACGTATACGCGAGGCAGCTCAACTATACGAGGCCAAGAGGGGGGTACCCCAGCCAGCGCTAGGAGACCGGGAGGTCGAGCGGATGGCTCCAGCACTGGAGGCTCCGCATCCGGCGGAGCGGGAAGATCTAAAATTTCTCAGCCTGGTAAACCATGAAGAACTACGTGAGCAGAGCGACCATGAAGTCCGAATCTACACAGATGGGAGTAAGATCGGGGGGGGTGTTGGCGCCGCGGTTTCGGTGTGGAGGGGCGAGACGGAGGTTAGATCCGTCAAGCTCGCCCTCTCCAATTTCTGCACGGTTTACCAGGCTGAGATCTTAGCTATATGTAGGGCCACGCGACTTATCTTGGGGCAGAGGGCGTCGACATTCGGCGTCTTCAGCGACTCAATGGCGGCTCTTCAAACAGTAGTGAACCCGAGTTGCCTACATCCCCTGGCCGTAGAGGCCAGGGATAACTTAAAACGTATATCCCTCCAAAACAAGGCGGTAGCCTTGTTTTGGATCAAAGCCCATGCGGGATTAGAGGGGAACGAGCGAGCGGATAGTTTAGCTAAAGAGGCCGCCATTGGGTCGAGGAGGGCGCCGGACTACGACAAATGCCCCGTTTCATTCGTCAAGCGCAGCATTCGAACGGCTGCGCTTGGCGAATGGAATAGTAGGTACAAAACGGAGGGGACAGCCGCAGTTACAAAAATTTTCTTCCCGGACGCGGCCGCCGCGTACAGGACTGTTCGTAAAATACAAATTACAAACACACTTACACAAGTTATGACGGGGCACGGCGGGTTCTCCGAGTACCTGAACCGGTTCAGGTGTAAGGAGAGCCCGTCGTGTATCTGCGACCCTAACACAGACGAATCAATCCCACACATCCTACTAGAGTGCCCGGTCTTTGCAACGGAAAGACTAAAATGCCAATTTGAAATAGACGAGGAAATAACAAGAGAGAATGTCAATAAAATTGTAGCTAGTAAAAACAGAAATAGGTTTATTAGTTACTGTGTAGAAATAGCTGAAAAAGTAATTTTAAGAAATAAAACAAGATAACTAAACATGCTATCATAATATAGTATTAATATTAGTGCATAGCATAGATTTTAAAACAGTATATAAGATAGAATAAGTAAACGTAGTAACTAAACAAAAAATGTCAATAGATTTAAGAGCCCATGTAAATGTAAATAAACCTAGCTGAGTAAATTATGTTAAAATAATATAACTGTAATATTATGTATAACATAAGACAATAAGGAAATGTAAATTAGAATAATAGATCTATTAGTCATAAGAAAAATGTAAAACATAGAAAATAAGTATTTGTAAATGTATAAGAACGTGTCTTTTAAAAAAGAAATTAAAACAATGTGTCACCCCTTTATTATCCCGACGGAAAACACAGAGATAAAATATAAGTTAAATAAAAATAGAGATAGAATAGAATAGAATGAATAGAGTAGATAATTAGAAGAGAATAGGAGGGAATCCCACCCTACCCAGTAAGAAAGAGATGTATGAAAGAAAGAAACAGTATGCGGAATGAAAGTGCGAGAAGAATAAGCGATAGAACTGGAATGATAGAGAAGAGCATAGACTTCGACTATGTCCAAGGTAGCAGAATATAAAAAAAAAAAAAAAAAAAAAAAAAAAAAAAAAAAAAAAAAAACCTAACCTAACCTAACCTAACCTAACCTAACCTAACCTAACCTAACCTAACCTAACCTAACCTAGACCATCTGTAGAGGTCATAACACCTCCAAAGAAAGTGTACGCGACAAAGTCCGCAGAAGCCAAAACATGTCTGACTAGAGCCAAAATCCACCTTAAGAACTCCAGAAACCTGAAGACAGAAATTAGAGAAGGTGTCGAAAAGGAGATAGAGAGGCTCTATCAGCTTGTTAAGGAGGCGGAAAGCGGGCTAAAAACTAGCGGAAAACGAGAGGCAACGCCGGCGGAGGAGGTGGAAGCTGAAAAGCGAACGGCAGACACTACGTTCGTAGTGAACTCGGACGCAAGCCAGCTTGTGACTCACATTAAGGAGCACACTAAATTGTTGCAAGAAAGCAACAAGAAAATGGAGGAGTTGAAGGCGGCAATCGATACTCAGAGGCAGAGTATCGAGCAAACTCCTTCACCGACTTACGCCTCAGTGACCAAGCCCATAATAGGGAAACCGTGGACCGAACGTAGTACACTCCACTCGGTCGTGGTAACCTCCAGTGATGAAGCAGTCACAGGAGAGGAGGTTCTCGACAGAGTGAGGAAAGCGGTTGATGCGAAGGAGGGATGGATAAAGGTGGAGAGGGTAAGAAAAGCTAAGAACAGGAAAGTGATTATGGGCTTTGAATCGCAGGAGGAAAGGGATAGGGTGAAGGACAGACTAGAGAAAGAGGGAGTGGCTCTGACGGTGGAGACCATGAAGAATAAGGACCCGCTTCTGATCCTCAAAGACGTCTTGTCGGTGAATACCGACGAAGACATAACAAGGGCTTTGAGGAATCAGAATCGGGATGTATTTCATGGTCTCAAAGGCGATGAGGACCGTTTTGAAATCAAATATAGACGACGGGCTCGAAACCCTCACGCCGGACATGTGGTGATTAGCACATCACCCACTGTCTGGCGTAGGGTAATTGAGAAAAGTTACGTCCACATCGACCTACAACGCGTCAGAGCCTACGACCAGTCCCCCTTGGTACAGTGCACACGGTGTCTGGGTTACGGGCACGGCAGAAAATTCTGCACGGAGCCCGCAGACCTGTGCAGCCACTGTGGGGGCCCTCACGTAAGATCGGAGTGCGCTGACTGGATGGCCGAGGTGCCACCTGCATGCCGGAATTGTAAGAAAGCGGGTCTCAATAATGCAGAGCATAACGCATTTAACGCGGAATGCCCGACACGGCGCAGGTGGGACCAATTAGCCCGGTCGACAGTCGCGTATTGCTGAGGGCACCCAGGGCGTAAACACTGTTGCCAACAAATATCGGTTCGTACAGGCTAACCTCCAACGGAAAAAGCTCGCGACAAACGAGCTGCTCATCGAAGGCGAGAAGCGGAAAGTCGCGGTTGCGCTGCTCCAGGAACCCTACGTCGGAAGCGCCAAAGTGGTGAGGAACTACGCGGGTGTGAGAGTCTTCCAGAACGCAAATGTGGGCGAGGGTACTGTAAAAGCGGCCATAGTCGTGTTCGACAACGCCCTTGACGTCATACAGTACCCGAAACTTACCACCAACAACATCGCGGTGGTAGGAATCCGAACAGCGGCATGGGAAATCACACTCGCGTCCTTTTACTTTGAGCCCGACCAACCTTTAGAGCCGTACCTGGAGCAGCTCAAGAAAATCGAGGCAGCAGCAAGTTCGACGACGCTCATCGTTGGAGGTGATGCCAATGCGAAGAGTACCTGGTGGGGCAGCCCAATAGTGGACCGCAGGGGTGACGATGTATGCGGATGCCTCGGAGAGTTGGGCCTAAACGTACTCAATACGGGGAACATACCCACCTTCGACACTATTCGGGGAGGACAGCGTTACAGCAGTTACGTCGATATCACAGCCTGTTCCAATAACATCTTGGACAAAGTAGAAGACTGGAGGGTAGACGAGGGCCTCGCGAGCTCCGACCACAACGGCATAACATTCAGCGTAGGGTTGCAAAAGTCGAAAAGCATCCAGGTCGAAAGGACCACGAGGGTCTATAACACCAAAAAAGCAGATTGGTCTGAATTTCGTAGTAAATTCAGTCAATTGCTACAAGAACAAAATTTAAATAAAATAGAAATAGACCAAATAAGAACCAAAGAAGAAATGGATGCAATCACAAATAAATACACAGGGATAATAAAAACTACATGCGACTTAGCTATACCCAAGAAAACTAATAAAAATCGACTTACCTTGCCGTGGTGGTCGGAGAGACTCGCGAAGCTGAAGAAAGAAGTTGCCACCAGAAGACGACGTATACGCTGCGCTGCTCCTGTCCGAAGGTCGAGGGTGGTCGAAGAGTACCTGAAAAAGAAAGAAGAGTACGAGTTAGAAGCTGCCAAAGCCCAAACGGAAAGTTGGAAGGAGTTTTGCTGCAAACAGGACAGGGAGGGGGTGTGGGAGGGGATCTACAGGGTCATAGGAAGGACTGCCAAGAGGGAGGAGGACTCGCCGATGGTAAAGAACGGGGAAGTGCTGGATGCAAAGGGCTCCGTAAAATTTATTACGGAGACCTTTTATCCAGAAGACCGCACCGACAATGACACGGAGTACCATCGGCACATCAGGGCAGAAGCCGACAAAGTGAACGTGGGTGCCATAGATGATCTATGCGACCCACCGTTCACGATGTCGGAGCTGAGAACAGCAAACGAGTCCTTCAACCCCAAGAAAGCCCCAGGGGCTGACGCCCTCACGTCTGACATATGCAGCCGAGCAATCGGCAGTGAACCGGAAGTATTCCTGGCCCTGCTGAACAGATGCCTGGCGCTCAACTACTTCCCCAAAGCCTGGAAGGAGGCCACTGTCGTAATCTTGCGGAAACCGGGCAAGGACAGTTACGACACCCCGAAAGCGCATAGGCCCATTGGCCTCCTGCCAGTGCTGGGGAAAATCTATGAAAAAATGGTGATGGCCCGCCTCAAGTTCTATATCATGCCGCGGATGAGTACTCGCCAATACGGCTTTATGCCCCAGAGGAGCACCGAAGACTCCCTCTATACCCTTATGCAACACATCAACGGGAAGCTGGCCCAGAAGAAGATTGTCGTGCTAATCTCTTTGGATATAGAGGGGGCCTTCGACAGTGCCTGGTGGCCGGCCATTAAAGTCCGATTGGCTGAGGAAAGGTGCCCGACAAACTTGAGGAGGGTCATAGATAGTTATTTGAGCGACCGGAGCGTCACGGTTAGGTATGCGGGCCAGGAATACACCAAAGGTACGGACAAGGGATGCGTCCAGGGCTCCATAGGGGGACCTATCCTGTGGAACCTGCTTCTGGACCCCCTACTGAAAAGCCTTGAGAACCGGGGGGACTATGTGCAGGCATTCGCAGACGACGTGGTTTTGGCCTTCGATGGTGACACGGCGCTTGAAATCGAGGGACGTGCGAATGCGGCCCTTGAACATGTTCAGGCGTGGGGTGTCGACAATAAGCTCAAATTCGCTCCGCATAAAACAAATGCCATGACAGTGACGAGGAAGCTAAAATTCGACACACCGCGCTTGAACATGGGAGGAGTGGACATCGCCATGTCCAGGGAGATCAAGCTGCTCGGAGTTACCATCGATGACAAACTAACTTTTAACACGCACGTCGCGAATGTCTGCAAGAAGGCCATTGGGATCTATAAGCAGTTATGTAGGGCGGCCAAGGTGGGATGGGGTCTCAACCCGGAGGTCGTGAAGATCATATACGTGGCTACAATAGAGCCTGTAGTTCTATACGCCGCAAGTGCGTGGGCACCCGCTGCAAAGAAGAAAGGGGTGATTAAACAACTCGCGGTAGTCCAACGGGGGATCGCCCAAAAGCTATGTAAAGCTTACCGAACTGTCTCCCTAAATTCTGCACTCCTGCTGGCGGGGATACTGCCTCTGGACCTGCGTATCCAAGAGGTGGCATCCCTATACGAAGCAAAAAGAGGAGTGCCGCAGCAGATCCTGGGAGACAGAGAGGTGGAGCAAATGGCGCCGGCCATAAAATCCCCCCACCCTGCAGAACACATGAACCTCGAGTTCAGAGGCCTGGTAGACCGTGAGGATGTGAACGCGCAAGAGCACCTGGATGTCAAAGTTTATACGGACGGTAGCAAGATAGGGGGAAGAGTTGGTGCGGCACTGTCCGTATATACCGGAGCGACAGAGACCAGGGCTCAAAAACTGACGTTATCCAGTTACTGCACGGTGTACCAGGCCGAACTCCTGGCGATCTGCAGGGCTACCAGATTAATAAAAGGACATGCTGCGACGTCGTTTGGAGTCTTGAGCGACTCCATGGCGGCTCTCCAGACGGTGAAGAACTATCGTTGCCTTCACCCACTGGCCGTAGAAGCTAGGGAGAACCTAGAAGCCAGCGCTCACCAGAACAAGCAAGTTAGCTTGTTCTGGGTAAAAGCTCACGCCGGGTTAGAAGGCAACGAACGCGCGGATGAGCTCGCCAAGGAGGCCGCTCAAAACTCTAAACGCAAGCCCGATTACGACAGGTGCCCGGTCTCATTTATCAAGCGTCAAATCCGATCGGGGACGCTTGATGAATGGAACCGGAGGTATGTTAACGGCGAAACCGCAGCTGTCACCAAAATGTTCTTCCCCGATGCAGCAGCGGCGTATAGAACTATAAGAAAAATCAAGAAATCGGCCATCTTGACACAAATTATGACTGGGCACGGTGGGTTTTCCGAGTACTTGAATCGATTCAAGTGCAAGGAGAACCCATCGTGCATCTGTGACCGGAACAAAAAGGAGACCGTACCACATATCCTACTGGACTGCCCTGTGTACGCCAGAGAAAGGTGGGAAGTGGAGCAGAGGCTGAACACCAAGCTTGAGGCAGGAAACGTGGCAGGGATAATTGTTAGCAGAGACAGAGACATCTTTTTAGAATACTGCACAAACATTGCCGGGAAAGTCGTAAAACGAAACAAAACTGATTAGAAAAGTATGTGACAGTATATATTGAGTATATATAGCCGTCAACATATAAATAAGAAGAGAATAATAAATAAGTATATTAGGATAAGCAGATAGAAATAAAAAATTGGTATGAAATAGAATAAGAATAAAGTAAGAAAGAAAATAGAATATAGAAAGAAGGAATTGAGATAAGGGGCAACAGAGCCTGAGATCACCCGTACCCACTGTGCTTAGATATAAGTTAGCATAGAAATAACAGTAGTATAAATGTGTTATAGATAAAATAAACTGTAAAATAGACATAAATTTAGATAAGAAACCAATGTTAGAAAATAAGGAATTATACTAGAAAAAACTGTTAGAGAAATAGATACAATAGGAAAAAAGTAAATATTGTTATAAATGAGAAATATACCCTAAAAACCCTACCCTTAAAAAATAAATATATGTAAATAGAATAATATAGATGTAATAGTAAAATAGTGTAATTTAGAAACGCAATAAAAATTAGAAATTAAACTCAAATAGAAAAAGATAAATAGATAAAAAATTAAAAGTTAAGAGAGCCAAAAAGCTGGCTATAGACAAAAATTGACTCCGACTACGTTGGAGGAGATAGAGAAAAAAAAAAAAAAAAAAAAAAAAAAAAAAAAAAAAAAAAAAAAAAAAAAAAAAAAAAAAAAAAAAAAAAAAAAAAAAAAAAAAAAAAAAAAAACCTAACCTAACCTAACCTAACCTAACCTAACCTAACCTAACCTAACCTAACCTAACCTAACCTAACCTAACCTAACCTAACCTAACCTAACCTAACCTAACCTAACCTAACCTAACCTAACCTAACCTAACCTAACCTAACCTAACCTAACCTAACCTAACCTAACCTAACCTAACCTAACCTAACCTAACCTAACCTAACCTAACCTAACCTAACCTAACCTAACCTAACCTTTTTTTTTTTTTTTTTTTTTTTTTTTTTTTTTTTTTTTTTTTTTTTTTTTTTTTTTTTTTTTTTTTAACGGGGGGAAATGCGTTACGCATGCCCTCGCCCCGGATGGGCACAGGGCGAGGGGTATGTGGGACTCCCGTTTTCGGCCCGGGCGAGCGAGACCCCGCAGGGTCTCCAGCTTCAAGCGGCCGGGCCCGGTGTACCCACTAAAACCCCCCGGTGTTCCGTCGGACACCCTTTGCTGCCGGGCTGCGGGATTCGCTGACGCATTCACCGTACAGCCCGGCGGGTCGGCCCACCTGCCCTCGGCACTGTGGCGGGCCCCGTCCGGGACGGGGACTAGACTGGTCCCCGTCCGTGTTTCGGGGGAGCGTCTGTATTTTGCTCCCCCTCCTCTGAGACAGGCGCGCGCGGAACACGTCGCGCCACCTTCTCGGGCCTGCTGCTGCTAGGGCGACGGGTTGCCCCACCCGCCGCCCGCAGGCCACCTCTACGGAGGCTGCAGGTCGTCTCTCCTTGGCGCCCTCCGGCGCCTGGTGCGTCGGGAGCGGCAGGGGAGGACGGTGTTCGCCTCCCTCTCACGCTCCGCCGCTTCCTTCGTGGCCATCACCTCCTCACAAAATGAGGTGACGGCCGACCACGCCTCCTCGCTCCGGGTCATCGCCGTGACCACGGACTCGAGCGAGGAGGGGTCCGCACCAGTCGCCGAGACCAGACTACGGCGCTGCGTTGACCACGCCGGGCATTCTGCCAGCGTATGCAGCGCCGTGTCTTCCGGGGCCCCACAATGATGGCACCCGGGTGTCGGCTCCCTCCCGATACGACACAGGTACTTGCCGAAACATCCATGGCCTGTCAGCACCTGTGTCGTGCGGAAGCCGAGGGCGCCGTGACGCCTCTGCAGCCACTCCGTGAGGACGGGTCTTACCGCCACGATTGTGGCGTGCCCTGCGTCGGGTTGCGCAAGTCGAACGCTCCATTCCGCCACCAGGACGTCGCGGAGCCGAGACCGCTCTATCTCGGTCTCTCGCGGCGACGGCCGCAAGCTCCGCGCGATTCGCTCCTCGCGCCATGTAAAGAGTGACGCGAGGAGCTTCGCCTCCAAGTCCCAGGGCGGGGATCCGGCAAGAAGGCTTGCCGCCTCGAAAGAGATCGTGCGATACCCCCTAATGGCCCTTATGTTCATGGCGCGCTGCGGTGCACGAAGCAGCGCGCCGTGTTTGGGGCCCAGGGCCTCCGCCCATATTGGGGCCCCGTATAGGGCCATGGATCGCACGATCCCCTGGTAAAGCCTTCTGGTGGGGGAGTTGGGACCTCCCAGATTGGGCAGCAGCCGCGCCAAAGCTCTAGCGGCTGCCACCAATTTCGGGGCCAAGATCTTGAAGTGGGCCCCGAAGTCCCAACGGCCGTCGATTACTAGGCCGAGATAGCGCATCGACGACCCTACGTCGATGCGCACGTCCCCCACCACGAGCTGGGACCTTGGCGGTGGCCTGTTCCGAGGCCCATGAAAACAAATGACCTCGGACTTTTGCAAGGCCACCTGCAGTCCCAGCCGCCGGATCCTTCCGATGACTTGCGCAACCCCAGCGGTCGCACGTGACGTCGCCTGCGCGTGCGTCCTCCCCCGCGCCAAAACCAGCGTGTCGTCAGCGTAACAAACGACGCTGACGCAAGGGAGGAGGGCGCCGCGCAGCACCCAGTCATATCCGATGTTCCACAGGAGAGGGCCTAGAACCGACCCCTGTGGAACACCGCACACCATCTCTCGCCGTAGAACTTGTTCCCGACCCGGGCAGATAATCTCCCTCTCCGACAGGTAGGCCCCGACAATACGGCGAAGGTAGCTGGGCACTCGATGGAAAATTAGTGCCTCTTTGATGCAGCTCCAGGGCAAGGTGTTAAACGCGTTGGCGATGTCGAGCGACACCGCCAACATCACCTCGCCCCGGGACACAGCTACCTCCGCTTGGGCTCTTACACTCTTTACCGCGTGTATGGTAGAGCGCCCTCGGCGGAAACCAAACTGGTTTTCCGCCAGGTCCGGCCCCACACCACTCAGGTGCTGGACGAGGCGCTCGGCGATTATTCGCTCGAAGAGCTTCGCCACCTCGTCCAGCAACACGATGGGCCGGTAGGCGGACGGACTGTCCGCCGGGCGCCCCTCTTTCTTAAGCAGGACCAGCTTACCAGTTTTCCACCGGCGTGGAAACTGGCCCCGCTCCATACACGCGCTGTAGAGTCCCAATAGTCGGGGCCCGAGAGCCCTCACGGCCAGGGCCCACACTCGGCCATGAATGCAGTCTGGCCCTGGGGCGGTGTTCTTCGCCGACATGCGATTCACCGCCGCTCTCAGCTCTGCCCGGGTCACTTCGGGCACGTCGTCGTCTCGGTCCACGCTGGGTTCCTGGCTGGGCGGAACCATAGGTGGTGGCGCGTGCTCCCTTCCCATGGGAAACAGTGCGCTCACCACCTCCTCGAGGAGCTCAGGTCGGAGACTCTGGGTAAGTGGGGGGGCCCAGGGGCGTAGTTTGCCCCGTACAAGACGGTACGGGCGCCCCCACGGATCTCCATCCAGAGTCTCTAGAAAGGTCTTGTAGCTCTCGACCTTCGCTCCCTCGATGGCGTACTGGAGGGCCTTCTTCGCCCCTCGGTACGCCTCGTGCAGTTCCGCCCCTCTCGGGGCCGCGTATGCGGCGCCGCGGTGCCTCCGGTTGTGCCTTGTCAGGTGCCGCTTGGCAGCCTGACAGGCATCGCGCAACTGCGCGATCTGCGGCGACCACCAATAAACCTGGCGCTTTGCCGCCGCAGACCGGGCCCGCGGCATAGAAGCATCGCTTATACGCGACCCACATTCTTGGAACCAAGCCGCCTCACTTTCCACGTCAACAGGCCTGTCCGGTGCTGAGACCCAGGCCTGGACTAAGGCGGCTTCCAGGAGCAGCTCCCTATCGAGCTGCTTCAACGACCAGCGTGGACCGGTCTCAACCGAGCCGGGACGAATCGGGGCGTCGGAGGTCTGGGCAGAGACGTCAAATCGGATATATTTGTGATCCGACAGCGTCTCCACCTCCTCGACGACGCGCCATTCCCGGACACGGCGCGCTATTGCGGGGCTCGCAAACGATAGGTCAACGATTGACCCGCCCCACAGACGCACGCACGTGTGGACAGAACCTCGGTTGAGGACGAGTAGGCCTGTAGAGAGGGCCCACTCCTCGAGCAACTCTCCCCTCGCGTCCGTAGCGGGGGAACCCCAAGCCGTTGACTTGGCGTTGAAGTCCCCCAGGACGAGTGCAGGGAGGGGATGGCTTCGAGCGACGAACGTGCCCAACCTTTCCAACAAAGTCTCAAAATCGGCGAGAGACATACTGGGTGGGGCGTAAACGCCCGCGACCACAGACCTTCCTATGCAGGCTGTGACGTACCCCTGCCCTCGCGTGATATTTTCGAGGGGAGGAGTACCGACCGCTGAACACACAATTATGGCCACCGAGCCACTCACGTCGCCCGCCCAGTCATCTCTAGGCGGGACGAAGTACGGCTCGGCGGCGACGCACACATTGATTTGCCACTGCGCCAGGCTCTGATGTAAAAGGTCCTGAGCTCTGGCGCAGTGGTTTAAATTCGTCTGGAGGTAGCGGAAGACGGTCATTGATGGGCCGTCTCCACTACCTCCATTGCCACTGGCGCCTCCTCAGGCGCACTAGGGTGACTGGGCTGTAAAGGGGCCACAGTCACCTTCTTCTTGCCCTTTGACTTGGGCTTGGGTGGGGCGCAGGATTTGCTCCCCATGCGGTGGTCAGCGGGCTTGCCGGCCGCGGCGCACGCATTACAGTGCGGCGCGGCGCTGCACTCCGCAGCCTTATGGCCCTGCTGACCACAGCGGAAGCACCTGCCTACGCAGGTCACTTCCGCGGTGCACCGCGCGCCCACATGACCGTGGGCCATGCAGCGGTAGCACCGCACGGGGCGTGGCTCCAAAAGCTTCACCTGCGCCGACACCCAACCGACGAGGAGACGCCTGCCCTCCGTTACCTTCTTGGCCGCCGCGACAGGGCAGCTGATTATGGCTGTCCCCAGCCCGGAGGGTGCAGGTCGGATTGCACCCGACCGCACCTGCTCCGCGGGACAGCCACCCACTTTGGCCACTGCAGCCGACAGCTCAGCCTGCGTGACAGAATCGTCCAGGCCGGAGACGCGTAATTCTACCGTCTTCAACGGCCTGGACACTCGGACGACATCGTCCGGCAGGCTGGCCTTAAGCTTCTCGGCCAAGGCATCGGCTTTGGGACCACTTGCTGCACCGGGGATCTCTAGCATCCTTGCCCCAGTGCGTGTGGTCTTGAAGCGGACGGAGCTAATCTCTAGCTCGTCCAGCTTAATGCCTGCCTTGGCCTTTGCAAGGACGTCTGAATAGCTGACGCCCTTGCTTACTGCTTCCGGCTGCAGCGTTATTACCACCGCTGCAGATCGAGGCACGGTGAGTCGCGCCGCCTCCTTTTTGGCCGCCCTACGCTGCTTTCGGGCGGCTTTCCTGTCGGCCTTCTTCTGGCCGACTTTCTCCCACTTGTTCCCCCCATTATCTTGTGGAGGGCGCGGCGCAACTCTCGTGCCGTTGCGTTTCCTCTGGTCGTTTGCGGTGGTAGTGGGCTGCGGGGCTGTGTTTTCAGCTGCCCTATCGCCTCCCCGCTTCTTTCTACTCCTCTTCCTTTTCTTCTTCACCTGTGGTTTCTCCACAGGTGCCGCTGGTGTCCTTTGTTTTGGTTGTGAGGCCTTCACTTTGGCAGCCGTCATTGAGGAACCCCCAGAAGATGAAGGGCCCCCCGCTGGCTGCAATGTGGAAGATCCGGCCGCCACCTCACTGTAGGAGGGCACGTTCTTTTGGCCAGAGAGGCGCGGCCGTAGACGTTGGCCCTCCAGCACATTCTCCAACCTTTGGAGCCGAGTGTCCATGGAGGCCTCCTGCTCCAGAGCTATCTTTTGGAACTCCTTCCTTAGCGTTTCCGCCAGAGGAGGAGCTTTCTCCAGTGGCTCTGGAGTCACCACACGACGACACTGACGTCGGAGCTCCTGAAGCTCTTTACGGAGCTCCTGGTTTTCCTCTCGAATTTGTTTCAATTCGCGAGCTAGCTTATTATTTTCCTCGGTTGAGGTTCGCGACAAAAGGGCGCTTGCTAGCTCGCGAATGAGGACCACGGAGTCGTTTAGAACCTTCTGGTTCACTCCCTTCAGATTCTTCGACTTAAGGACCACTGACCGAATACTTTGCGCCACAGCCTCAAACTGGGCGCTTATGTCGGCAGCCACCATCATTTGAGGATCCAAAGGGGTGCGGTCGACAGGCGGATCTCTGGCTCGTTTCCGCTCCGCCACTACCTCCTTCTTCACCTCTTTTATTTTAGCGGCCAGTCTTGCCGCTTTGGCCGCCTCCCGGGCTCGACCAAGCCCAACACACAGGCCATGTGTTGGTTTTCGGCCTCTGGTCTCGAGCCGGGGGCCGAGGTTCACTCTAAGAACCTTGTCGCCCACCAACGATTTCACTGACAGAGGAGGAGGAGGAACGTCTGTTTTATGTCCTTCCACTGGTTGTGGAGTCTTGAACAGGTCTGGAGATCCTCCTGCTCTTTTCCTTTTCTCCTCATTGTCCTCTCCGTCCTCACACCGTCGTTTGACCGGCCTAACTAACGCCGGAGAAGACTCTGGATCGGGAGGGGAGTCAGAATCTGAGTCTGTAAAACCCAGGAAGGAGAAGCTGACTTGCCCTCCGTCATCCATCTCCATGGAATAGATTTCTGACGTGCCTACTGCAGGCACGGCAGATACATCAGCTGTGGATGGAGCACAGCTGTCACCCACAATCACCCCGCGACCATCCATCGTCGCACCACGTTTCTTATTCTCCCACTCGACGCCCTTAGCGACGCCCTCGCATTCAATTGTATTTTTTAAAGGTTTAAAATTATCATCTGACATGTTAGTCCCACGAGTATGGGGGAAATAAACGGTCCACCCGGGCAGTGCCCCCTGTACCCGGGTAAGCCTAATACAACGGGGTGTCGGCCGGTACCCCGAGGTGAGGCACACTCGCGACTGGCCTTCCTGCCAGCCACGCACTCCTCGCCGTGCGCCTCAGCGGCTTGAGTTAGGGTTATTTTTTATAGAGGTTTTCTTCCTCGCGGCCCGGGCGGTTAAGCCAAGGCCCTCGTTCCCCGAAGGGTTTACGAGTTGTGGCGCGGTGCCATGGAGGACTGAAACCCCCACAGCGTGCCCGACGGCAGGGTGAGTGCACGCCGAGCCCGCAACCAAAAGCCTCATTCGCCTAAAAGCCGCCCCTAAAAGACAGAGGCGGCGGCAAGAGGACCACGGTGTCGGACCTTTGGCAACTAGAGATGGAGACCCCTTGCGGGGAGTTCATCTCTAGTACCCAGGATGCACCGGCCGCTAACGGTTGCCCTTTCCCCCGGATACAAGTATCAGAGGGAAACTGCAACCGCGCGGCACACGAGGAGGTAGTCCGACCTGACACCCCAACCTAACCTTTTTTTTTTTTTTTTTTTTTACGTGGGGAAATGCGTTACGCATCCCCTCGTCCCGAGTGGGCGCAGGACGAGGGGTATGTGAGACTCCCGTTTTCGGCCCGGGCGAGCGAGACCCCGCAGGGTCTCAAGCTTCTAGCGGCCGGGCCCGGTCTACTCACTAAAACCCCACGGTGTCCGTCCACTGGCCATGGTGCCGGGCTGCGGGAATCGCGTTAGCATGCACCGAACAGCCCGGCGGCCTTGGCTCGCCCCCAGACAGGCGAGCTCCGTCAAATTGGATGGGGGAGATTTGGTGCTCCCCCTTTTGGCACAAAGTGGTATGGGCGCGCGCTGGGACACTAGCGCGCGCCTCATCGTGCGGCCTGTGCAGGTGATGGGTGGGCAACGGGCCGCCCCGCCCGCTGCCCCACAGGCCGAGGTGGACGTGTATGGACCGGAGGACAAAGCGCCATCGCTAGCACTCCATCTCCCCAGAACCATTTTGGTGCGCCGCGGACAATGCGGCTGGGTCCGCCGCCGCCACACTAGCGGCGGGGACCGAAGCTTTAGAGGCACCGGGTGCCGCCTGACTAGCAGCACCCGCTGGCACCCCTTCTGCGGCGCTCCTTCGTGGGCGGGGGGTCGGCTGACACTTGCCTCGCCCCACCCAGTGGTCGGCGGGCCTGCCATTCGCCGCGCACAAGACGCAGCGCGGCGGGGCCTCGCACGACGCGGCCTTATGGCCGGGCAGACCGCAGCGGAAGCAGAGTCCACTGCGGTCTACCTCCACCTTACAGGTGCTACCGACATGCCCAGACTCCAGGCAGCGGTAGCACCTCAACTCCCTCTCTTTGAGGGCCTCCACTCGCGCAGAGACCCACCCGACTATCAATCGGCCCGCCTCCGCCAATTTGGCAGCCGCCGCTGCAGGACAGCTAGCGACGACTGCACCCAAACCACGCTGATTAAACCTGATCGAACCGAGCCTGATTTCCTCCTTCAAACAATTACCGACATCTGCCAATGCGGATGCCAGCTCCTCACTTTTTGTTGTGATGTCGAGCCCCGCAATACGCAAACTTGCGCGCTTCACGGGCCTCGACACCTTCACAAACTCTGGTTTGAATAGCCCAGACAACTTTCTCGCCAGGGCGTCCGCCTTGGGGCCACTTTCAGCACCTGGGACCTCGATCATCCGAGCTCCGGTGAGTGTAGTTCTCAGCCGGATGCTCGGGATATCGAGATCCCCTAACTTCACTTTCGCCCTTGCGGCGGAGAGGAACTCCTTGTATGTGCCACCTTTCTCGAGCGCAGCGGGTGAAAGGGTGACAATCACCGCCGCAGAGGTAGGGACACGCACTCTTGGCCTCTTTCTTCGTTTTTTCCTCCTCTTTTGGGTCCCATCACTCTTCACCGCATCCTTCTCCAACTGCGACGATGCGACGGTGACCGCCTCCGTCTTTTTCTGAGGGGGAACCCTTTTAGGTACCCGAACCGCCGCTACACCACGAGAGCGGACAGCGCCAGCCTTCTCCGCATAAGTCGGAACCGCCGGAGATGGTCCACTCAAAACCGACTTACGCGACTCCTTCGTCGCCAAGAGCTGCTCAATCTTTTTTTCAAGAGAGGCGAGGCGCTCTTCCACCAAGTTCGAGGGTGGCTCTTGCTGGGTCGCCCTTCTTGACTCCTCTAAAGACAGGAGCCTCTCGATTTTCTGCTCGAGAACCGAGAGGCGATCCTGTGTTTCCACCGTGCTCGTCTTGTCCGGCGGGGGAGGAGGAGGCGGCATTGATCTGATAGCCTTTAGCTCCTCCTCCAGGCGTTCACATTTCGCAGCATTGAACGCCGCCCTGTCGTTCATGATGGCCACCATTTTATGGTGATACGCAAAAGAGCGCGACACCCGTCCCAGCATATCTTGCTCAGCTCCCTTGGTCCGATCTATCAGCTTATGGAGGAAGGCCTCCATAGTTCTGAATTCGCGCCAGAAAGCATTTGCCGTCGTATCGGACTCCCCAAGACTGGACAATGAGTCCATTGAGGAGTACATCCTCGAGCTGGCGGACGATTCTGCCCGCGTCCTGAGCCGCTTAGCCGCCGGGTCTGAGTCCTGATCCAGTCTACTGGACCGAGCTTCCACCACCACCTCCTCTTTTGTTTCACTCTCCATTACATTCCTACCACCGTCTTTCTTTCCGCCTAGTTTGTTATTATTAAGTTTTTTGGATTTTGAACTTTGCATAATAGTCCCACGAGTGTGGGGGAAATAAAAGGTCCGCCCGGGCAGAGCCCCCTGTACCCGGGTAAGCCTATATACACTCGAGGTGGCGGCCGGTACCCCGAGGTGAGACACACTAGAGACTGGCCCCCCTGCCAGCCATGCATCCCTCGCCGTGCGCCTCAGCAGCTTGGATTAGGGTAATTTTTTATAGAGGTTGTCTTCCTCGCGGCCCGGGCGGTTAAGCCAAGGCCCTCGTTCCCCGAAGGGCTTACGAGTTGTGGCGCGGTGCCATGGAGGAATGAATCCCCCACAGCGTGCCCGGCGGCAGGGTGAGTGCACGCCGAGCCCACGACCAAAGCCTCCCCATCTGCCTAAAAGCCACCCCTGAAAGGCAGGGGCGGCGGCGGGGAGGACCACGGGGGCCCTGAAAAGGGCCTTTGGTGTCGGACCTTTGGCAACTAGAGATGGAGACCCCTTGCGGGGAGTTCATCTCTAGTACCCAGGATGCACCGGCCGCTAACGGTTGCCCTTTCCCCCGGATACAAGTATCAGAGGGAAACTGCAACCGCGCGGCCACCCCAACCTTTTTTTTTTTTTTTTTTTTTTTTTTTTTTTACGTGGGGAAATGCGTTACGCATCCCCTCGTCCCGAGTGGGCGCAGGACGAGGGGTATGTGAGACTCCCGTTTTCGGCCCGGGCGAGCGAGACCCCGCAGGGTCTCAAGCTTCTAGCGGCCGGGCCCGGTCTACTCACTAAAACCCCACGGTGTCCTTCCACTGGCCATGTTGCCGGGCTGCGGGAATCGCGTTAGCATGCACCGAACAGCCCGGCGGCCTTGGCTCGCCCCCAGACAGGCGAGCTCCGTCAAATTGGATGGGGGAGATTTGGTGCTCCCCCTTTTGGCACGTAGTATGTGGGCGCGCACTTGGACACTAGCGCGCGCCTCATCGTGTGGCCTGTGAAGGTGGTGATTGGGCAACGGGCCGCCCCGCCCGCTGCCCCACAGGCCAAGGTGTTCGTGGATGAACCGGGGGACAAAGCGCCATTACTGGCACTCCATCTCCCCGGTGCCATCCTGGTGCGCCGCAGATATTGCGGAAAGGTTCACCGCCGCCACACTAGCGGCGGGGACCGAGACTTTAGAGGCACCGGGTGCCGCCTGACTAGCAGCACCCGTTGGCACCCCTTCTGCGGCACTCCTTCGTGGGCGGGGGGTCGGCTTACACTCGCCTCGCCCCACCCAATGGTCGGCGGGCCTGCCATTCGCCGCGCACAAGACGCAGCGCGGCGGGGCCTCGCACGACGCGGCCTTATGGCCGGGCAGACCGCAGCGGAAACAGAGTCCACTGCGGTCCGCCTCCACCTTGCAGGTGCTACCGACATGCCCGGTCTCCAGGCAGCGGTAGCACCTCAGCTCCCTCTCTTGGAGGGCCTCCACTCGCGCAGAGACCCACCCGACGACTAATCGGCCCGCCTCCGCCAACTTGGCAGCCGCCGCTGCTGGACAGCTAGCGACGACTGCACCTAGGCCACGCTGATTGAAGCGGATGGCCCCAATCTTCACCTCCTCCCTATCACAATTTCCTCTGTCCGCCAAAGCGGATTTGAGCTCCTCATCTTTGACAGTTATGTCGAGACCCGTAATGCGCAGACTAGCGCGTTTCACGGGCCTCGACACCCTTACGAACTCCGGTCTGAAGAGCCCAGCCAGTTTTTTGGCCAGGCT
This sequence comes from Meganola albula, assembly GCA_936450015.1. NCBI lineage: Eukaryota > Metazoa > Arthropoda > Insecta > Lepidoptera > Nolidae > Meganola > Meganola albula. The sequence goes on from OW388150.1 coordinate 61,305, forward strand.
ATCCGCTTTGGGGCCGGCGTCAGTGCCTGAGACCTCAATCATTCGAGCTCCGGTGAGCGTGTTTCTCAGCCGGACACTCGGAATGTCAAGGTCCCCCAACTTGACTTTTTCCCTCGCCGTGGACAGGACCTCCCTATAAGTGCCTCCCTTTTTAAGCGCGGCAGGTGATAAGGTGACTATCACCGCCGCGGAGGTTGGGGCACGTACCTTCACCTTCTTCTTCTTCCTTCTCTTCCTCTGTTTTTTAGGGCCATCCGCATTCTGCCGCTCCTTTCCTGCAACAGGAGGAGCGGGAGCAACAAGTGACAGCACCGCACTCTTTGTTGGCGCCACCAGAGGCGCTCTAGGCTTTTTGGCCGACCCACTACGGGGACCGGCGGACCCAGCCTTCTCCGCGTAAGTGGGAGCCACCGCAGGTGGTCCTCTGGAGAACAACCTGCATGACTCCCCTGCCACCAAAAGCCGTTCTATCTTGGCCTCCAGAGAGGCGAGGCGACTTTCCACTGATGTTGAGGCCGGCTCATGCTGAGCCGACCTCCGGGACTCCTCCATTGCCAGGAGCCTCTCGATCTTTTGTTCAAGAGCCGAGAGGCGGTCCTGCACCTCCTTTATATGCGTCTTCTCTGGAGGCGGTGGAGGAGGCGGCATGGACTTATTTGCCTTCAACTCCTCCTCCAGGCGCAAGTACTCATTCGCGTTGTGATCCGCCCTGTCTCCCTCCCTTGCTGCCATTTTGTGATGGTAGACAAGGGAGCGCGCCACCAATCCCAACTTCTGTCGGTCGGCTGCTCCACTCCGCTGTGCCAACTCCAAGAGGAATGCCTCCATGTCCCGGAAGTCATTCCAAAACGTGTCCAAGGTGTTATCGGACTCCGCGATTGTGGACAGTGAGTCCACAGACGAGTACATCGCCGAACTGTCCATAGACGACGGTTTCTCTGTCTTGGCCTGCTTCGCCGCCGGGTTCGGATCCGGATCCGTTTTACTGGACCCAGCTGCCTTCGCCACAACCTCTCTTAACTTATTTATCTCCCTCTCTAATATTTCCATACCTCCGTCTTTCTTTCCTCCTTTATTTTGTTTTGATTTGGTTTTTTTAATTTTAGTACTCATCATAACTTAGCCCACGAGTGTGGGGGAAATAAAAGGTCCGCCCGGGCAGTGCCCCCTGTACCCGGGTAAGCCTACGTACACTCGAGGTGGCGGCCGGTACCCCGAGGTGAGACACACTAAAGACTGGCCTCCCTGCCAGCCATGCATCCCTCGCCGTGCGCCTCAGCAGCTTGGATTAGGGTATTTTTTTATAGAGGTTGTCTTCCTCGCGGCCCGGGCGGTTAAGCCAAGGCCCTCGTTCCCCGAAGGGTTTACGAGTTGCGGCGCGGTGCCATGGGGGACTGAATCCCCCACAGCGTGCCCGACGGCAGGGTGAGTGCGCGCCGAGCCCACGACCAAAGCCTCCCCATCTGCCTAAAAGCCACCCCTGAAAGGCAGGGGCGGCGGCGGGGAAGACCACGGGGGCCCTGAAAAGGGCCGTTGGCGTCGGACCTTTGGCAACTAGAGATGGAGACCCCTTGCGGGGAGTTCATCTCTAGTACCCAGGATGCACCGGCCGCTAACGGTTGCCCTTTCCCCCGGATACAAGTATCAGAGGGAAACTGCAACCGCGCGGCCACCCCAACCTAACCTAACCTAACCTTTTTTTTTTTTTTTTTTTTTTTTTTTTTTTTTTTTTTTTTTTTTTTTTTTTTTTTTTTTACGGGGGGAAATGCGTTACGCATGCCCTCGCCCCGGGTGGGCACAGGGCGAGGGGTATGTGGGACTCCCGTTTTCGGCCCGGGCGAGCGAGACCCCGCAGGGTCTCCAGCTTCAAGCGGCCGGGCCCGGTGTACCCACTAAAACCCCCCGGTGTTCCGTCGGACACCCTTTGCTGCCGGGCTGCGGGATTCGCTGACGCATTCACCGTACAGCCCGGCGGGTCGGCCCGCCTGCCCTTGGCACTGTGGCGGGCCCCGTCCGGGACGGGGACTAGACTGGTCCCCGTCCGTGTTTCGGGGGAGCGTCAGATATGCTCCCCCTCCTCTGAGACAGGCGCGCGCGGAACACGTCGCGCCACCTTCTCGGGCCTGCTGCTGCTAGGGCGGCGGGTTGCCCCACCCGCCGCCCGCAGGCCACCTCTACGGAGGCTGCAGGTCGTCTCTCCTTGGCGCCCTCCGGCGCCTGGTGCGTCGGGAGCGGCAGGGGAGGACGGTGTTCGCCTCCCTCTCACGCTCCGCCGCTTCCTTCGTGGCCATCACCTCCTCACAAAATGAGGTGACGGCCGACCACGCCTCCTCGCTCCGGGTCATCGCCGTGACCACGGACCCGAGCGAGGAGGGGTCCGCACCAGTCGCCGAGACCAGACTACGGCGCTGCGATGTCCACGCCGGGCATTCTGCCAGCGTATGCAGCGCCGTGTCTTCCGGGGCCCCACAATGATGGCACCCGGGTGTCGGCTCCCTCCCGATACGACACAGGTACTTGCCGAAACATCCATGGCCTGTCAGCACCTGTGTCGTGCGGAAGCCGAGGGCGCCGTGACGCCTCTGCAGCCACTCCGTGAGGACGGGTCTTACCGCCACGATTGTGGCGTGCCCTGCGTCGGGTTGCGCAAGTCGAACGCTCCATTCCGCCACCAGGACGTCGCGGAGCCGAGACCGCTCTATCTCGGTCTCTCGCGGCGACGGCCGCAAGCTCCGCGCGATTCGCTCCTCGCGCCATGTAAAGAGTGACGTGAGGAGCTTCGCCTCCAAGTCCCAGGGCGGGGATCCGGCAAGAAGGCTTGCCGCCTCGAAAGAGATCGTGCGATACCCCCTAATGGCCCTTATGTTCATGGCGCGCTGCGGTGCACGAAGCAGCGCGCCGTGTTTGGGGCCCAGGGCCTCCGCCCATATTGGGGCCCCGTATAGGGCCATGGATCGCACGATCCCCTGATAAAGCCTTCTTGTGGGGGAGTTGGGACCTCCCAGATTGGGCAGCAGCCGCGCCAAAGCTCTAGCGGCTGCCACCAATTTCGGGGCCAAGATCTTGAAGTGGGCCCCGAAGTCCCAACGGCCGTCGATGATAAGGCCGAGATAGCGCATCGACGACCCTACGTCGATGCGTACGTCCCCCACCATGAGCTGGGACCTTGGCGGTGGCCTGTTCCGAGGCCCATGAAAACAAATGACCTCGGATTTCTGCAAGGCCACCTGCAGTCCCAGCCGCCGGATCCTTCCGATGACTTGCGCAACCCCAGCGGTCGCACGAGACGTCGCCTGCGCGTGCGTCCTCCCCCGCGCCAAAACCAGCGTGTCGTCAGCGTAACAAACGACGCTGACGCAAGGGAGGAGGGCGCCGCGCAGCACCCAGTCATATCCGATGTTCCACAGGAGAGGGCCTAGAACCGACCCCTGTGGAACACCGCACACCATCTCTCGCCGTAAAACCTGTTCACGACCCGGGCAGATGATCTCCCTCTCCGACAGGTAGGCCCCGACAATACGGCGGAGGTAGCTGGGCACTTGATGGAAAATTAGTGCCTCTTTTATGCAACTCCAGGGCAAGGTGTTGAACGCGTTGGCGATGTCGAGCGACACCGCCAACATCACCTCGCCCCGGGACACAGCTACCTCTGCTTGGGCTCTTACACTCTTTACCGCGTGTATGGTAGAGCGCCCTCGGCGGAAACCAAACTGGTTCTCCGCCAGGTCCGGCCCCACACCACTCAGGTGTTGGACGAGGCGCTCAGCGATTATCCGCTCGAAGAGCTTCGCCACCTCGTCCAGCAACACGATGGGCCGGTAGGCGGACGGACTGTCCGCAGGGCGCCCCTCTTTTTTAAGCAGGACCAGCTTACCAGTTTTCCACCGGCGTGGAAACTGGCCCCGCTCCATACACGCGCTGTAGAGGCCCAATAGTCGGGGCCCGAGAGCCCTCATGGCCAGGGCCCACACTCGGCCATGAATGCCGTCTGGCCCTGGGGCGGTGTTCTTCGCCGACATGCGATTCACCGCCGCTCTCAGCTCTGCCCGGGTCACTTCGGGCACGTCGTCGTCTCGGTCCACGCTGGGTTCCTGACTGGGCGGAACCATAGGTGGTGGCGCGTGCTCCCTTCCCATGGGAAATAGTGCGCTCACCACCTCCTCGAGGAGCTCAGGTCGGAGACTCTGGGTAAGTGGGGGGGCCCAGGGGCGTAATTTGCCCCGTACGAGACGATAAGGGCGCCCCCACGGATCTCGGTCCAGAGTCTCTAGGAAGGTCTTGTAATTCTCGACCTTCGCTCCCTCGATGGCGTACTGAAGGGCCCTCTTCGCCCCCCGGTACGCCTCGTGCAGTTCCGCCCCTCTCGGGGCCGCGTACGCGGCGCCGCGGTGCCTCCGGTTGTGCCTTGTCAGGTGCCGCTTGGCAGCCTGACAGGCATCGCGCAGCTGCGCGATCTGCGGCGACCACCAATAAACCTGGCGCTTGGCCGCCGCAGACCGGGCCCGCGGCATAGATGCATCGCTAATACGCGACCCACATTCTTGGAACCAAGCCGCCTCACTTTCCACGTCAACAGGCCTGTCCGGTGCTGACACCCAGGCCTGGACTAAGGCGGCTTCCAGGAGCAGCTCCCTGTCGAGCTGCTTCAACGACCAGCGTGGACCGGTCTCAACCGAGCCGGGACGAATCGGGGCGTCGGAGGTCTGGGCGGAGACGTCAAATCGGATATATCGGTGATCCGACAGCGTCTCCACCTCCTCGACGACGCGCCATTCCCGGACACGGCGCGCTATTGCGGGGCTCGCAAACGATAGGTCAACGATTGACCCGCCCCACAGACGCACGCACGTGTGGACACAACCTCGGTTGAGAACGAGTAGGCCTGTAGAGAGGGCCCACTCCTCGAGCAACTCTCCCCTCGCATCCGTAGCGGGGGAACCCCAAGCCGTTGACTTGGCGTTGAAGTCCCCCAGGACGAGTGCAGGGAGGGGATGGCTTCGAGCGACGAACGTGCCCAACCTTTCCAACAATTCCTCAAAATCGGCGAGAGGTAGACTGGGTGGGGCGTAAACGCCCGCGACCACAGACCTTCCTATGCAGGCTGTGACGTACCCCTGCCCCCGCGAGATGTTTTCGAGGGGAGGGGTACCGACCGCTGAACTCACTATTATGGCCACCGAGCCACTCACGTCGCCCGCCCAGTCATCTCTGGGCGGGACGAAGTACGGCTCGGCGGCGACACACACATTTATTTGCCACTGCGCCAGACTCTGATGTAAAAGGTCCTGAGCTCTGGCGCAGTGGTTCAAATTCGTTTGGAGGTAGCGGAAGACGGTCATTGTTGGGCCGTCTCCACTACCTCCATGGCCACTGGCGCCTCGACTGGCGCTTTAGGTTGACTGGGCTGTAAAGGGGCCACAGTCAACTTCTTTTTGCCTTTGGGTTTGGGTGGGGCGCAGGCCTTGCTCCCCATTCTGTGGTCAGCGGGCTTGCCAGCCGCCGCGCACGCATTGCAGTGCGGCGCAGCGCTGCATTCGGCAGCTTTATGGCCCGACTGACCACAGCGGAAGCACTTACCCACACAAGTGACTTCCGCGGTGCACCGCGCACCGACATGACCGTCGGCCATGCAACGGTAGCACCGAACGGGGCGCGGCTGCAGGAGCTTGACCTGCGCTGAAACCCACCCAACCAGGAGGCGCTTGCCTTCCGCCAACTTTTTAGCCGCCGCCACTGGGCAGCTGACTATGGCTGTCCCCAGCCCGGAGGGTGCCGGTCGGATTATGCCCGACCGCACATGCTCCGCGGGACAGCCGCCCACCTTGGCCACTGCAGCCGAAAGCTCCGCCTGCGAGACGGAGTCGTCCAGGCCGGAGACACGAAGCTCTACGGTCTTCATCGGCCTGGACACTTTGACAACATCGTCTGGCAGGCTAGCCTTTAACCTTTCGGCAAGGGCGTCGGCCTTGGGACCACTCGTTGCACCGGGGATCTCTAACATCCTCGCCCCAGTGCGAGTGGTCTTAAATCGGACGCCACTAATTTGGAGTTCGTCCAATTTAATAGACTCCTTAGCCCTTGTTAGGACGTCCGAATAACTGACGCCCTTGCCTACGGCTTCCGGCTGCAGTGTAATCACCACCGCAGCAGATCTCGGCACGGACAGTCGCGCCGCCTCCTTTTTGGCCGCCCTACGTTTCTTTTGGGCGGCTTTCTTGTCAGCCTTCTTTTGGCCAACTTTGGTCCATTTATTTTCCCCCTTTTCTTCAGAGGGGGGCGGCGCAACCCTCGTGCCGTTGCGTCCTCTTCTTTTAGCGGTGGTTGCATGCTCTGGGGCTGCATTTGTAGCGACTTCCCCACCACCTCCTTGCTTCTTTTTTCCTCTCTTCCTCTTCTTTTTCCTTTTCGATCCTGCATCTTCAGGCTTCGCTGAGGGAGCGGCAGGCCTGGCTGATGAGGCTATCTTTTTAGCGGGCGCTGTCGGAGGACCCCCAGAGGAAGAGGGGCCCCCAGCTGCCTGCGATTTCAGCCCCGCAGCCACTTCACTGTACGAGAGTACAGGTACACTCTTTTGGCCTGCCAAGCGAGGTCGCAAACGCTGTCCCTCCAAGACCGTTTCAAGTTTTTGGAGGCGAGCATCGACCGACATCTCCTGCTCCCTCGCTATCTTGCGGAACTCTTTTTTGAGTGTCTCCGCCAAGGGCTCTCCCTTCTCCACAGACTCTGGAGTCGTCATACGAAGACTCTGGCGGCGGAGCTCGTCTAGCTCTTTGCGGAGCTCCTGGTTCTCCTGCCGAATAAACTTTAGTTCGCGAGCCAGCTTATTCGTTTCCTCGTTTGAGGTCCGCGCCAAAAGAACGCTTGCCAGCTCGCGAATCAGGGCCATCGAGTCATTTAGGACTTTTTGGTTTACACCCTTAAGGCCCTTCGACTGGAGAACCACCGACCTGATATTTTGGAGCACCGTCTCAAATTGGGCATTGATATCCGCCGCCACCATTGTATGTGGATCAGGAGGAGTGCGGTCCACTGGAGGTTTCCTTACCCGTTGGAGCTCCTTGACCAACTCCTTTTTCTCCTCCTTTAATTTAGCGGCAGCCCTTGCCGCTCTTTGTAAATCCCTGGCTCGGCCAACTCCCATAAACCTACCGTGAATTGGTTTCCGGCCCCTGGTCTCCACCCTGGGGCCGAGATTCACGCGCAGAACCTTATTTCCGAGGAGGGATATTTCTGGGGGAGGAGGAGTGGCACTTACAGATTCTCCTGTTTTCTGTATCTCGACGAGAGCAGGAGAACCTCCTGCCCTTCTCCTTTTCTCGTCGTCGTTTTCCTCCCCCTCATCCATCCGCCTCTTGCCCAGCTTTATCGGCTCAGGGATTTGGTCAGGGTCAGAGTCGCTATCGACAAAGCCCATGAACTGGACACTGACCCTACCTCCGTCTTCTTGGATATCCATGCTGTATTCCTCGGGTATGTCGGCAACACTAGTACCAACACACTCCGAGGATACAGCACTACCACCATGCATAAGCGCATGACGCTCCACCTCTCCACTCGTCACTTCTTTGATAATTCTCCCTGTCCTCCCGACGCCCTTTTCGACGCCTTCGCATTGATCAGTAATTTTATTTTTAGAATTAGAACACAACATAGTAGTCCCACGAGTATGGGGGAAATAAACGGTCCGCCCGGGCAGTGCCCCCTGTACCCGGGTAAGCCTAATACAACGGGGTGTCGGCCGGTACCCCGAGGTGAGGCGCACTAGCGACTGGCCTTCCTGCCAGCCACGCACTCCTCGCCGTGCGCCTCGGCAGCTTGAGTTAAGGTAATTTTTTATAGAGGTTGTCTTCCTCGCGGCCCGGGCGGTTAAGCCAAGGCCCTCGTTCCCCGAAGGGTTTACGAGTTGTGGCGCGGTGCCATGGGGGACTGAATCCCCCACAGCGTGCCCGACGGCAGGGTGAGTGCACGCCGAGCCCACAACCAAAGCCTCCCCATCTGCCTAAAAACCACCCCTAAAAGGCAGGGGCGGCGGCGGGGAGAACCACGGTGGCCCTGAAAAGGGCCGTTGGTGTCGGACCTTTGGCAACTAGAGATGGAGACCCCTTGCGGGGAGTTCATCTCTAGTACCCAGGATGCACCGGCCGCTAACGGTTGCCCTTTCCCCCGGATACAAGTATCAGAGGGAAACTGCAACCGCGCGGCACACGAGGAGGTAGTCCGACCTGACACCCCAACCTAACCTAACCTAACCTAACCTAACCTAACCTAACCTAACCTAACCTAACCTAACCTTTTTTTTTTTTTTTTTTTTTTTTTTTTTTTTTTTTTTTTTTTTTTTTTTTTTTTTTTTTTTTTACGGGGGGAAATGCGTTACGCATGCCCTCGCCCCGGATGGGCACAGGGCGAGGGGTATGTGGGACTCCCGTTTTCGGCCCGGGCGAGCGAGACCCCGCAGGGTCTCCAGCTTCAAGCGGCCGGGCCCGGTGTACCCACTAAAACCCCCCGGTGTTCCGTCGGACACCCTTTGCTGCCGGGCTGCGGGATTCGCTGACGCATTCACCGTACAGCCCGGCGGGTCGGCCCGCCTGCCCTCGGCACTGTGGCGGGCCCCGTCCGGGACGGGGACTAGACTGGTCCCCGTCCGTGTTTCGGGGGAGCGTCTGTATTTTGCTCCCCCTCCTCTGAGACAGGCGCGCGCGGAACACGTCGCGCCACCTTCTCGGGCCTGCTGCTGCTAGGGCGGCGGGTTGCCCCACCCGCCGCCCGCAGGCCACCTCTACGGAGGCTGCAGGTCGTCTCTCCTTGGCGCCCTCCGGCGCCTGGTGCGTCGGGAGCGGCATGGGAGGACGGTGTTAGCCTCCCTTTCTCGCTCCGCCGCTTCCTTCGTGGCCATCACCTCTTCACAAAACGAGGTGACGGCCGACCACGCCTCCTCGCTCCGGGTCATCGCCGTGACCACGGACTCGAGCGAGGAGGGGTCCGCACCAGTCGCCGAGACCAGACTACGGCGCTGCGGTGTCCACGCCGGGCATTCTGCCAGCGTATGCAGCGCCGTGTCTTCCGGGGCCCCACAATGATGGCACCCGGGTGTCGGCTCCCTCCCTATACGACACAGGTACTTGCCGAAACATCCATGGCCTGTCAGCACCTGTGTCGTGCGGAAGCCGAGGGCGCCATGACGCCTCTGCAGCCACTCCGTGAGGACGGGTCTTACCGCCACGATTGTGGCGTGCCCTGCGTCGGGTTGCGCAAGTCGAACGCTCCATTCCGCCACCAGGACGTCGCGGAGCCGAGACCGCTCTATCTCGGTCTCTCGCGGCGACGGCCGCAAGCTCCGCGCGATTCGCTCCTCGCGCCATGTAAAGAGTGACGCGAGGAGCCTCGCCTCCAAGTCCCAGGGCGGAGATCCGGCTAAGAGGCTTGCTGCCTCGAAAGAGATTGTGCGATACCCCCTTATCGCTCTTATGTTCATGGCGCGCTGCGGTGCACGAAGCAGCGCGCCATGTTTGGGCCCCAGAGAATCCGCCCACATTGGGGCCCCATATAGGGCCATGGATCGCACAATCCCTTGATACAACCTTCTGGTGGGGGAGTTGGGACCTCCCAGATTGGGCAGCAGCCGCGCCAAAGCTCTAGCGGCTGCCACCAATTTCGGGGCCAAGATCTTAAAGTGGGCCCCGAAGTCCCAACGGCCGTCGATGATTAGGCCGAGATAGCGCATCGACGACCCTACGTCGATGCGTACGTCCCCCACCACGAGCTGGGACCTTGGCGGTGGCCTGTTCCGAGGCCCATGAAAACAAATGACCTCGGACTTTTGCAAGGTCACCTGCAGTCCCAGCCGCCGGATCCTTCCGATGACTTGCGCAACCCCAGCGGTCGCACGAGACGTCGCCTGCGCGTGCGTCCTCCCCCGTGCCAAAACCAGCGTGTCGTCAGCGTAACAAACGACGCTGACGCAAGGGAGGAGGATGCCGCGCAGCACCCAGTCATATCCGATGTTCCACAGGAGAGGGCCTAGAACCGACCCCTGTGGAACACCGCACACCATCTCTCGCCGTAACAACTGATCGCGACCCGGGCAGATAATCTCCCGTTCCGACAGGTAGGCCCCGACAATACGGCGGAGGTAGCTGGGCACACGATGATAAATAAGTGCCGCGTTGATACAACTCCAGGGCAAGGTGTTGAAAGCGTTGGCGATGTCGAGTGACACCGCCAACATCACCTCGCCCCGGGACACAGCTACCTCCGCTTGGGCTCTTACACTCTTTATCGCGTGTATGGTAGAGCGCCCTCGGCGGAAACCAAACTGGTTCTCCGCCAAGTCCGGCCCCACACCACTCAGGTGCTGGACGAGGCGCTCAGCGATTATTCGCTCGAAGAGCTTCGCCACCTCGTCCAGCAACACGATGGGCCGGTAGGCGGACGGACTGTCCGCCGGGCGCCCCTCTTTCTTAAGCAGGACCAGCTTACCAGTTTTCCACCGGCGTGGAAACTGGCCCTGCTCCATACACGCGCTGTAGAGTCCCAATAGTCGGGGCCCGAGAGCCCTCACGGCCAGGGCCCACACTCGGCCATGAATGCCGTCTGGCCCTGGGGCGGTGTTCTTCGCCGACATGCGATTCACCGCCGCTCTCAGCTCTGCCCGGGTCACTTCGGGCACGTCGTCGTCTCGGTCCACGCTGGGTTCCTGACTGGGCGGAACCATAGGTGGTGGCGCGTGCTCCCTTCCCATGGGAAACAATGCGCTCACCACCTCCTCGAGGAGCTCGGGTCGGAGACTCTGGGTAAGTGGGGGAGCCCAGGGGCGTAATTTGCCCCTCACAAGACGATATGGGCGCCCCCACGGATCTTGGTCCAGAGTCTCTATGAAGGTCTTATAACTTTCGACCTTCGCTCAACCTAACCTAACCTAACCTAACCTAACCTAACCTAACCTAACCTAACCTAACCTAACCTAACCTAACCTAACCTAACCTAACCTAACCTAACCTAACCTAAAATTGAATAAATTTGAATTGTGACGACCCCACTTACTCGCGTAGGCTGGTTGTCATAGTTTTTAACCATAACTTAATTAGATATCTAGATTGACAGAAATGTATAATCAAACTGTTTCTTCGATATAGTTTGGCCTTACACTTAGGCATTATAATCTTTGTTGGATCCCTTTGACTGTATATACTGTTGACGCTGATTTTTTTTTAAATAGTTCTGGGTATTTTTTTACAAATAAACCAATTTCAAGGATGTATAAACCGGTAAGGGACAAAATATTTGTTTTTTTAAAAAGAGGTCTACAGGAATCTGTAGGCTCTGCATTACATATCGCTCTTAGGCATTTCTTTTGAGCCAGGAATCATTATTTATTGCAAGAGGAGGGTGTGTGAACCCCAGATCCACCCTTCTTCAAGAAGGGAGTACGGAGAATGGAGAAATATGTAAAGTGTCAGGATGGTCTTCTATAATAACTTACCCACTTATTTATGCCAAATCAGTTATACTGCCAAGCATCCACCTATTATCTATCGTTTAGAGAGTAACCCCCAGAGTATCCTACCTACCCAATATTAAACTATTATGGGTTCCTAGGGGATTCAGTAAGTAAAACTATGATAAAAGGTGGATTAGCCGCGCACACGACCGCTCTACTTGTGTCTCCTAATTTGATCTACTGATTCGCCAGCGGACGTCTAACTCGCACGGGGTCCAGCGATATATTTATTTAAATGGTAACAGTTAATACAGACAAAGAACATACATAATCATAAAGCTATACATTGACAACATTCATTCAGTCGAACAGCTCTGCGATGTCACCTGTCATACTTGACAGATGACGTTGATCCGGTCCAAACTCACTATGACCGACAACATTATTAGGGTCGAATTTCCCCATAATAACAAACCGTGGTAAGCTGTGATTGCAGTATCTATTGTAGCGGTATTGCGAAGGCGTCTGCTGAGCGCGTAGATAAATTTATTAATTTTTGTACATACTTTATTAACATGTGCCTTCGAATTGTGCAGTAATTGTCCACAGTTATACCTAAACAAATTATGTAATTAGTAGGGTGAAAAACTGTATTATTATATGTTTTGAGGTAATTTTATTAATTGTGGTTTTATAATTTGAGAATTATAAATATAAATATTCTGGGACATTAACACACACGGTTATCAGTGGGCTAATTCATGTAATTAAATAAGTTCAGTTGCAGTGCAGTTTCAGTTAAGTTTCGATCAAAACAGCCCTTTTGGTATTGTCATAATTCTGACGACCGCTCACCGCTGTCAGATACGCTCGCGTCACGTACGCGTCACGCGAGCGCTTTAGCGTGTATGTTATTTGTATGACAATCACAAGAATATCATTTTGCACAAAGACGTAAACTTAATTCCAACGTGATTGCAACTGCACCGCAACTTGATCGGCGCGTCAAGAAATTACGTGAATTAGCCTACTGGTCCTAAGCTAAGCAGAGCTTGTGTTATGGAAACCAGATAACTGGTATATACTATACATATAATACTTTTCTTTTGTAAATATATACTTATAATAGATATTTACACCCAGACTCGACACAAACACAAATGTTCATCACTAATGTTTGTCTCGGGTGGGAATCGAACCCACGACCTGCGGCGTGAAAAGCAAGTATCTTAGCGACCACGCCACCGGCCCGTCAATTGTATAATTATAATGTGTTTCAGTCAAGTTAGGTTTCAGAATATTATATGTAAGCCATTTGATTACATCTTTTAAGATTGTATTTAATTCTATTTCATGATTTTGGGTTAATCGGTTGCTATATGGTATGAGTATACAAACGTCGCTCGTCGGCAAATAGTATACATTGGTGGTTTATGATGTTATGAAGATCGTTAAGGTTCCCGTGACACCCTGGCTAGGATGCAAGAAGGAATATCCGGGGGGTTATAGTTCGGGTAACCAGTATGGAATCCCACATAGGGGGATCCATAAAGATTCCCCCCGGTAAACAAAAAAAAAGTAGTACAAGTTGGTGCCGGAAGACATTTTTCTTCTTATATTGTGGTGTCATCGGGGGTATGTCAGTTGAATTAAAATACAATTATATTTTACGTAAGTATTTATTGGTCGTGTTAAAATTTTCACAACGTTCAATAAGTTATCGTATAAACATTCGTTTTTATAAAAAAAGTTACAAGTTTTACAGGCGCACGCGCAGTCGTCGGCGAGAGTAGTTTACTGTAGCAGGAAGAGGTCGGTCTAATGATACATCCGCACACAATAGTGTCTCTCTCGGCCCATATCTGCTCACACGGAGGGAGGAGATGCAACGTGTCCCCCGCCGGCGGCTGCGCGCGCCCTCAGCGTACAGAGACACGCCGCCGTACAAAAATAGATCACTCGCGTAGCTCGCAAGTCTAGGAGGAGAATGCGCGGCTACTCGATTTATAAATGCAATTTAAGTTATGATATGAAACTACGATCGGAGCACCATTTCGTTAAATATACCTAGAGCGCTCGGAGGCGCCGCAGTCTTGTGGGTCGGCTCCTCGACGCGGAGGAGCGCTTCGCGTCGACGCCTACGTTATATTTTCAGATATTTACATCTCGGCCTAACTACGGAATACCTACAGTAATAATACTATGTACAGGTGTCGTCGAGCTCGAGGGCGGGGGCTAGAGGGCGGGGGCGCGCGGGGCCCCGCCCCTGCGTCACACGTCCGTGTGTCGCGCGGTCACCGCCAGGGGCTCCTCCGCGTCCGACTCCTCGATCTCGCACAGGTTGGCGGACAGCTCGCTGCCCGAGCCGTCCTCCTCCTCGCCGGCCAGCAGCGAGTGCCGCTCCTCTGTCGACACGACAAACTCCGTCACGCGCGAGCTTCGACCTCGAGACAAGGGGAGGGGGAGGGGAGAGGGGTCGGGGCACTCACCGAGCATGGTGATGAGGCTGGCGGCGTCGGGCTCGCGCAGCGTGCGCGCGCGCACCGCCTCCGCCTCGCCGCCTGACACCTCGCTGCTCGCGGACACTGAAACGAGACGCGCACTCAGTACGCCGACACACGTGCACACACCGACACACCGAGCGCACGGCGCCGTACCGTCGGGCGGCGCGCGGCGGCGGCGGCGGCGCGGCGGGGAGGCGGGCGGGGAGGCGGAGGACGAGTCGGGCCGCTCGGAGCCCGCCACCTCGCTGATGCCGGGCAGCGCGCCGCCGCCGCCGCACCAGTCCGAGCAGTCCCAGTGGTACCCGCCCACCAGGTGCGGCTCGGCCCCGCCCAGCCCCGGCACTCCCGCGGGCGGCGGGCTCGCGCCCGCGTTCAGGCCGCGTCGCGGGCACGGCGGCGAACGCGCACGGATTAGCGGCTTGCAACTCTTCAAGTCTGAAACGAGAACACCGCGTTTACGCCGACGCTCGTCCCGGAGGGAGAGGAGGAGGAGAAGGAAGGGGAGAGGGTACCGACCGTTGTATATTTTGTTGTCGACGAAGGTGTGCAGGTGCATCTGCTCGGACCAGGGCTTGCGGTCGGGCGCGTCGATGTTGAGGTTGCGGCGGATGTCGGGCGGCAGGCCCTCGAGCTCGTCGCCCGCGGAGCCGTAGCTGCGCAGCGTGTCCGCGTTGTTGAGCGGCGGCGGCGCGGCCAGCGAGGCGGGCCGCTCGCGCACCGCCTCCAGGTTGGACAGCTTGGAGCGCGGCGCCTTGAGCGGCGCGGCGGGCGGCGCGGGCCGGGCGCGGCGCCGCAGCAGCAGCGGCAGCAGCAGCGCCGCCAGCAGCAGCGCCAGCAGCGCGCCGCCCGCCACCAGCGGCCAGCGCTCGCGCAGCGCCCAGCGCCACGCGTCGTGCACCCGCCCCGCGCCCGCGCCGCCCGCCACCACCGCGTCCGAGTACAGCGGGTTGCCGCAGTTCATGCCTGAGGAGTCATCCCGCAATCATATCTATAGCCGAGTCTTTCCAAAATAATGTCGATTTCAAATTCAGCCAGGATCGGATCTTTTGTGTCACTAGTGTCGGTGATGGTAATGGCCGTTTTGAAATAAACGACACCGTATTAATTTATCTGTTATTGTAATAACGACCATTACTAGTCGGTGTTACTAAAGTTGTACGCGAGCGGCGGGCGGACACTCACCGGTCTTGTCTGGCGGACAGAGGCAGCGGAAGGAGCCCGGCTCGTTGAGGCACGTGGCACCGTTGAGGCAAGGCTCGCCCGCGCACTCGTCCACGTCGTACTCGCAGCGCGGGCCGTAGTACCCGCGGCAGCGGCACGACGGGCCCCACTCGCCCTCCTCGCACGCGCCCCCGTGCGCACACACCGGGGCCCCGTCGGCCGGGGCCCCGCACCAGCGGCCCTGCTCGCAGCGCGCGCCGCCCAGCCCGCGCGCACACTCGCAGCGCCAGCCCGCGCCCGCGCGCGCGCACGCGCCGCCGTGCAGGCACGGGCCCGACGCGCACGGGTCCGTGTCCACCTCGCAGCGCGCGCCCGCGAAGCGCGCGTGGCACGCGCACGAGTAGCCCTCGCCGCCCTCCCCCTCCAGCAGCGCGCCCGTCGCGCTGCACGTGCCGCCGTTGAGGCACGGGTACGAAGAGCACGGCGTCGGCGCCGGCAGCGCGGGGCACGCGCTCGCCACGCGCACGCGCACGCGCCGCTGCAGCGCCACGCGCCCGTCGTTCGACGCACCGCCCTCTTCCAGCGGCAGCTCGGCGTCCCCGAGCCGCGCGTCTGCGATGCACCCGTAGAACCCGTACGTCACCTGCGACCGACCGGTGCGACCTCACAACGTGTCATGGACGGCGAAAAAGTCCGAAGGAGTGGAAGACACGTACCTGTTCCGCGGCGAAGGCGTGCGCGTGTCGCTCGAGTGCGGCGCCGAGCAGCACGCGGTCGGCGCGCACGTCCAGCACCGCCGCGGGCGGCGGCGCCTGAGCCTGCGCACTGCGCCGGTCCACGGTGAGGCGCACCCAAGCCCCGCGCCGCTCCAGGCGCGCCTCGTGCCAGCGGCCGTCGGCCACGGCGGCGCCGGCGCGCACCAGCACCGCGCCCGATCCCAGCTCCATGCGGAACTGCAGCCGCCCCTCGGCCACCTCCAGCGCGGCGTAGTCCACTCGCCCCGCCGCCGACAGCAGCGTGCCGCGCTCCCGTCGCGTGCGGAACCGCAGCGACAGCGTCAGCTCGTCGTCCAGCAGCCTCGCGCCGGCCACGACGCCGCGCTCCACGCGGTACAGGAGGTAGCCGTCCCCGGCGAGCGCCGCCACGGAGCCGGGCGCGGCACACTCGGCGCACTGAGCCTCTCGGTCGCAGCGCTCGCCCGCCCAGCCCGGCGCGCACGCACAGCTCGCGACCAGCGCGTGCGGAGGCGCGACGAGCGCGAACACGTCGGTGAGGACGGCGCGCGGCGCGCCCGCCAGCCGCACGCGCTCGCGGCACGCGCCGTGCTCGCACGTGGTGCAGGTGGCGCGCGGCAGCTCCTCCAGCACGAGACGCGCGCGCTCCTCTACACGCTCCAGGTGCGCGTGCAGGTGGCGGCGCAGTGCGTCGGCGGAGAGCGCGCGCACGGCGAAGGCCACGTCCAGGTCGCGCGCTACCTGCCTTCGGGTGCGCACTCCTTCGCCCCCCGGCTCGTCGGAAGGCTGCACGCTGAGCACGATCACCTCGGCGGGCTCGCGATCGGTCGCCTCGGCGACGGCACGCACGAATCCACGCCGGTGGCTCAGCACGAAGTCGCGGTCGGAAACTTCGCGGAAGCGCGCCACGACCGCGCGCGAGAGCGTGTCGTCGGACACGAGCACGACTACCACTCTGACGATCGCGAATCCGACGAACTTGCCGTCGTCGACGGTGACGTTGAGCCGGTAGTCGCCGGCGTCGAGGCGCGGCGCCGCCCGCAGCGTGCCGTCCCGCGGCTCGATTTCGAATAGGTCGAGGGGGGCGTACGGCGACCCGTCCACCGGCGCCAGCGAGTACGCGAGCGTGTCGTCTGCGTCGCGGTCGGAGGCGAACACTCGGCCGACGACGCCACCCGGGAATTCGTCTAGGTACGAGTTGACGAGCACCTCGAGCGGCGTCACCACGGGCGGGTACTGCGACTCCTCGACGACCCGCACGTACACCCACGCGTCTGAGTATAGGGGTGGCGTGCCGTTGTCGAACACTCGCACTTGCAGCGTGTAGCGGTCGCGGATCCGATGGTTGAAGCGCGTCGCCGACCGCAGCGAGCCGTCCTGCTCGAGCCGGAAGGCGCCCATCTCGTTGCCCGACTGGAAGTCGAACGTGAAGGGCGCGCCGTTGGGCGGCGCGTCGGCGTCCTGCACGAGGAACTCGAGCACGACGTGCCCGAGCGGGCGATCCTCGCGCACCACGCAGCTGTAGTTGGAGCGCTCGAACAGCGGCGGGTTGTCGTTGGCGTCGAGCACGTCGAGTACGACGCGCGAGGTGGCCTCCAGCGCGGGCAGGCCGCGGTCGCGTGCCACCAGTTCCAGCTCGTAGCGCGGCGTGCGCTCGCGGTCCAGCGGCGCCGCCACCGACAAGTAGCCCGTGTCCGCGTCCAGCGTGAACCTGCCCTCGGGGTCACCGCGCACGATGCCGTACGACACGCGCCCGTTGGCGCCCGAGTCGGCGTCGTCGGCGAGCACCTGGAGCACGCGCTCGCCCACCGCCGCGTCTTCGCGCACTCGCGCGCCGTACGTCGCCTGCGAGAACACCGGCGCGTTGTCGTTGCCGTCGGTGACCGTGACGTTGACCGAGGCGAGGTCGCTGAGCGGCGGCGACCCACCGTCGACCGCCTGCACGGTGAGCAGATACTCGCGGCGACGCTCGTAGTCGAGCGGGCGCGCGACGGAGAGCACGCCGGTGGCGGGGTCGAGCGCGAAGTCGGCGCGGTCGTCGCCGCCGACGAGCGCGTAGGTGACGTCCGCGTTGACGCCGGCGTCGCGCGAGAGGGCGCGCAGGCGCAGCAGGCGCGCGCCGGGCGCGTCCAGCTCGGACACGGTGGCGCGGTAGAGGCGCGCCTCGAACTCGGGCGGGTTGTCGTTGACGTCGGCGACGGTGAGGCGCAGCGTGGCGGTGGCGGAGCGCGGCGGGCGGCCCGCGTCGCTGGCGCGCAGCACGGCGCGGTGCTCGCTCTGCGTCTCGCGGTCGAGCGCGGCGCGGAGGGTCACGATGCCGCTCAGCTCGTCGAGCGCGAACACACCGCTCGGCTCCTCCACGAACGAGTAGCGCACGGCGCGGTTCTCGCCCAGGTCCGGATCATTGGCGTGCACCTGCGCGACAAACGAACCTTCTTCAGTTTAACCTGTTTGTTATAAGTAAAGGGGCCGTTCAAATATTACGTAAGCAGATTTATTACAATCATTTACCCCCCCCATCCCCCTTGTCAGCAAAAGTACGGCTGACAGCTGACGGAAGCTCGCAGCCCGAGCAGAACTGATTTATTTTTATTTATTTATTATTACAGTAATAAAATATCCTTACAGCTAACCAATTCGATGTTACAATTTTTCTTTTTTTCCTCTATAAATAATAGTAATATAGGTACGTATTAATATTGATGTAGGTTGTAGGGTCTTTATAAGTATTAATTATTTTTAGATACTAAAACTTCCATGTAATTTGCCACGCTTTTTGTGCACTCCGTTAGGCTACTGTGAAAAATATCTATACTTTCAGACATCCTCCTATTATCCGACCGAGTTAAGTGGTTTCGTAAAGTTCCTTTTTATGCATTAGAATTATTCGTATACAAAATTATATGCAACTTTAATTTGGTTGCATTACATCACAGAGTATAGTCACACAATCGAACATTTTGACTTCTGGTTAAGTTTTATTGTTCGATTCGTACATTTGACGTACACAATATCATTTTATTTATTTTTATTGTATCAAATCAAATCAAATTCTTTATTTGCAAAGAATGTATGTACAGTTTAGGATCTTAAAAATAATATTTAGTGCTAATACACTCTACTCTTTGAGTATGCAAAAATTGATTAATACTCGTATATATGTATCTAATTTAACAAAAGAAATAAGGTCAGAATTAATTACAATTACAATTGTTAAACAAATTAAGAAACAATAAATTAAAAAAATATAAATATTGAATTAGTTGTTTAGTTAACATGTCAAAATCAATAAAATAAAATAAAATCAATAAAATTCAACACTTTTCTGTAAGAAATGTTTTTAGATCTCTCTTGAATTCGAACAGACTTTCATTTTTAATAGCTTCTGGTATTTTATTGTATATTAAAGGCCCCATAGAAAAAATACTCTTTTTTAACAGTGCCGTGTGTGACCTAGGGACACTTAGTAAACGTATATACTGAGATCTTAACGTTGTCGATCTTTGCCTTATCTGTGTTACTAAGGGAAATAAGTGTTTGTTTAGCTTCACAAATAAAGCAATATCTAAGATATAAAGGCATGGAAACGTCAGCAATTTTAAGGACTTGAACACTGGAACACAACTGTCAGTATATTTTAGTCCCTGCATGGCTCGTATACAACGCTTTTGAGCCCTGAAAATGGTTTCCTTCTCAGTACAATTTCCCCAGAAGATAACTGCAAATCTTATGTGTTACGTTACGTGCATTGTCAACTTTCGCTATTGTCTTTCCCTTAAAACAAGTGCAAAAATTAGCGTCTGGAAGTACTCGCTGATAGAAATGCATAATGTTGGTTTTCTCAAGATTGATAATTAAGTTATTATTATTCATCCAAGTTATGATACTAAAAGTATCATAAGGGTATTATTTAAGTCTTCTTCGTAAAGTTGTTTGTCTAAGCATTTGATAATTACCGTACTGTCATCTGCGTAAAATACCATAGAGTGATGTGTGTTACGTGGTAGGTCATTGATGTAGAGCAAAAACCACAGGGTACCGAGCACACTTCCTTGTGGAACCCCATATTTAGTTTGTCTAATACCGGATTTGTAATTTTCTTCAACGTTTGTATTAGTGCTTAGCCTAGAAATAACAGTATATTGTTTACCATCAGTTAAGTATGATTTTATTAAGTTTAGTATATTGCCTCTGATACCATAAGCACTTAGTTTGTCAAGGAGAATGTCATGTTTAACATAATCAAAAGCTTTTGTCATATCCATGTAAATTGCACACGTGGGTATTTTTATATCCATATTTATCATTACGTTGCTTAATAGATCATATATAGCCAGGTTTATATTAAAGTTTTTCCTAAAACCTTTTTGTTCCTCACAGAGTATATTATATTTACAATATTTTGGAAAAATAGAAATTAAAGCTATAGGTCTGTAGTTACTTACAGTTGCTCGACAATTCTTTTTATGAAGAGGTTTCACAACAACTGTTTTTAGACTATTTGGAAAAATACCGCTGGTTATACTTATATTCATAATATGACTGAGCGTATGACATCATACAAAAGTATAGTCAGCAAAATAAATTTATTCCTCTAAAACTTAATTTAATTTTAATACATATTTTTAATATGGCATCGAATGTTACTGCTAAACGCAATGCTGAAGTAAAGCGTAACATGACCATACAATGTATTAATGAATGTCTAACAGTATTGGAAGCTAAAGATAATATCTCTCGATTACCAATATTTTTATCTCGTTTTAGTCGAACGTATCAATGAATGTGTAGTGTTAGTGGTAGTATAGACGAGTTTAATATCCCAGGTTAAAATTCCTGAACCATGCATTCTTAAGGCCTCTTATTCCACAATCCATTTATGTTTGATATAATCAATTTCATTCATAAATGTTTCACAAAATTTGTCAGAAACCAAACAAATTTGTTTGTTTGTTGTTTGCAAAGAATAATTTTTTAGCACATGTTCATTTTTACTTTAACAGGTATTCGCAATTACTAGATATTTAAAACTGATTCATAGAGTTGAAAAAACAGCATTTAATAATAATAACGTGTTATATCTAAATAATAATTAAGATTTTTTTAAATAAAAACGATTGTTAAATTTTAATTTCGCTCTCCTGTAAAAATTATGTGTTTTCTACTTGTGGCCCTACTGAATTGAGTGAGCGATATTTCCTTGGTGTAGTCGCTCAATGTTTGAGAGTTCAGTTTGTTGTGACATGAGATGCACAACAAACAGATCGACGCGACGTTTGAAGTATCTACACCTATGTTAGAGATGCCGTTTATGCATTCGGTGATGATGTCATGCATTTTGATGATGTTTTGCATTGGGTTTTTAGCCTGTAAGGATAGTGTAGGAATTTTAAATAAATAAATTTTCTTTAAGTTAAATGCATCTGGGTTGTGTATGACCGGTAGATCCAGCATACTGTTGAAAAATGATGTATTGAAGACGTCGATTATCAAAGCGGTGACTTAAATTTTCCCAACAGGAATCGTAGTTGTCAGTAGTTACTGCTAGATGCTTCACCAAGCGTTCAGCTGTACCTCTCAACTTGCTCTTAAGATGTTTCATTGTTTGCGCTTTGTTGATGGTGGAGTTTTTGTGTATGAATTCCACAAAAAGGTCTTTAAAAGTGCTTCACCGGCTGTAATTTCCCGAAAACTCCGGGACTTCGATCTTGGGCGCAAATTTCTTGACGTGAACGGTGAACCTAAGATTAGTCTTAACGCTTTTCTTCATCTCCTCATACTTCTGTTCGATTTCTGCAAAAGTTTGATAGTACCTATTGCGCGTTGGACCCCACAAGTTGAAAAAATATCTCCCAATGTAGTTCATCAATAGGATCTCATTTCGATTTTAAAGCATCCAGGTAATTCTCTAATTCCTATTTTTCTTGTAATCAATACGTTGTTCATTTTTGATAGAACCCGATAGCGTTGAAGTTGCATTCCTGCTTGTTAAGAAGAAGTCGTATGTCGTCATTACTATCTTCCTCTAAAGTTATGGTTTTTGTTTTTCTATATCCGCCAGTTTGGAGGTAATATCCGATTTAGTAGATATATATAGTTCCCTAGTTTTTGCATAGATATCCTCGGCGAAATAGTGTATGCTCTTGTCTTCCTACTCGAGGACCAGTAAGGCGTGCCTGCTGTCAAAGTCCTTCCATTGGTCTTCTAGAGAAGTTAAACGTTTGATCAAGTAGTCGGCAGTTTTTCGAGACACAGGATCCTTGCGATAGTTGACACACAAGGTCTTAATGTTGTTAAAGCATGTCGACTGCAGCTCCAGTTTGTCCTTGCTGATGCTTGCTATTTACTACGAGTGCTACGACACCGACTAGTGTGCCAGACACTACTGTTACGAGACGCAGCTAACTGTACAAATTGAACTGCGCGCCGACTTAAACTAACTGCGTAGCGTCGACCGTATTGAATATATAATATTAGTACTACTCACCATGTCACTACGGGTGCAACGAACTCCACCTCCTACACCAAGAACCCAAATGGATCAGACACAATCGGAACCCAATATTGCTCAGGCACTAAACGACCTGGAGTTTCATAGCGTAAGCTCACGCAACAAGCGCCAACGGTTAAACGAATCATCGCATGGGCAAACCCAGTTGGATCAATTTGAAGAATTCAAACAAGAATTTAAGTCAGAAATAAAGGAAATCCTATTAGCCTGGAAGGCCGACCAGGATGAGATTGCAGCAAATCATTCAGTAGCGCAAACTGAGCTGATAACTAAGCTGATTTCTGACATATCTGAACTGAAACTTCAAAACATACAAATTCAAAACACTAACACCAAAATTCAAGATACCAACATCGAGATTAAAAAATCTATTGAATTCCTCAGCTCTCAGTATGATGACCTTCAGATGGAAATTGCACGACTACAACAAGAAAGCACAGATTACAAAAAGCATACTGAGTCATTAGAAATGACTATCAGAGACCTTCAATATAAGTCTCGATCGTCTAGTATAGAAGTGCGTAACATACCTATTCAGGAAAAGGAATCGTCGGCGGAACTATCAAAAATTGTGGTAGGTATAGCAAACCTAGTAAACCTCCCACTAAATGACTCCCACTTTCGAGATATATATCGCACTCCAGGTAACCGAGGCTCAAGCAAACCTATAATTGCTGAATTTACAAACGTCCAAACAAAGTTTGACCTTATCTCTCGTGTACGCACCTACAACAACAACATAAAGAATAAAGAAGACAAATTGAATACGGAATTACTCGGAATGACGGGACAAAAACAAGCAGTCTATGTTAAAGAACATCTATCAAATACAAACAAAAAGCTCTTCTACCAAGCAAGAGAATTTGCACGCCAAAAAAAAATATGCATACTGCTGGACCTCGAATGGAAACATTTTTCTTCGCAAGCGAGTCGGAGATAAACAAATTCTTGTAAAGTCTGAAACGACACTCAAAGAGATACAGGAATGACTATGTCTCATCTCGCCTTCAGTAAGCAGTACCTCGTTAATATTTTTTGATTTAACATTTACTATACTTAAGTTATGTAACACTATTTTTATTGTTTTGCTTTATATTTGTATTTTCGTACCCATTTCAAGTAAAATGACTCACATAAAACTACATTTAAATTTATCCACAAGTAAACACACAATATTTAAAAACGATCTTACATATTTAAACAAACCTTACCTAAAATACATACATGATTATTGGTGTCCCTTAATACAATTCACTAATTTCCGCTATGTCGAGACTCTATACATAATTAGCACTCCAGAATATCATATAGTATCAAACAATCGTAAGTTGTCTTTTACAAATGGCTAATATTATACAATCTATTATTTCTGCGGATTTAGAAGAATTTAAAGTTGCAAATTAATAATAATAATAATAATTTATTGCAACAAAGATAGTACACTAATTAGATAGAAACCCTGATTCTCAAACTAGCTGGAGCAAAAAAAAAAAAAAAATGTCCACCGTCAGACTGCTCAACCTACCTGTCAGGGTCAAATCATCATATAAAAATGTTCCACATAAATATACGAAGCATAAATAAAAACTTTGATGAGCTATTACTACTGATAAACACACTTAAAGTTATACCTGATATATTAGTACTTACAGAGTGCTGGCTAAGCAAAGTGGTAAATCTTCCTGTGTTGAACGGTTATGACTCGTATCATACAAAGCGGACGAGTAACCAAAATGACGGTATTGTTATTTATATAAAAAATATCATTAAATGTTCTATAAAAGAACCCAATTTCGTAAACGGAAATTGCCTTACATGTGAAATCACAGATAAACTCGCATTCATGGCAGTATATCGTTCCCCATCATACAATACTCGAATCGAGTTCGACAACTTCTTAAATAGCATAGATAATACCCTTTTGTCCTTAAAACATCACAAAAATATCTGCCTAATTGGCGACACAAACATAGACATCCGACCTTTCAGCCTACAGGAACGTGCAACCGAATACTTAACACTAAACGCCACGCATGGCCTATTACCCGCCCATCGGATACCCACGAGAATTAATAGCTGCATAGACCATGTTATGCTTAAAACAGACAAAACAGCCACATTACTTGTGATTGAGTCCCATATTACTGATCACCTACCAATCCTACTAACTCTTAATAACGTTCACCTCTCTGGAAGACCTGTCCCGGCCTGCAAAATACCAAAAATTGATTACACAAATCTAGCAACGCACATCGAAACCCTGGATTTCTCAAAAGTATTGAATACAACTGATCCTAACTTTGCATCTGACACACTTACCGAAATACTGAGCACCGCTATAACTATCCATACAGTAATAGTAAACATCCCTAAGAAAGACAGAAATATCAAACCCTGGATCACGCCAGGTTTATTGCGATGCATTCGACACCGTGACAAACTTCACCAAAAAGCAAAAAAATCGCCTGACAACATAATAATTCAAACATCGTACAAAAGATACAGGAACTATTGTAATAGTCTACTCAAAAAACTAAAAACGACATATGAACAAAATGAACTCCGCAAAGCAAAAAATGACCCTAAAAAATTATGGAATAAAATCAAAGAATTCACATATACCAATAGACAAACCAACCCGCCCTATGAGTTACTGAGTACAGTTCCAGATAAATCTGACGCAGCTAATCTAGTCTGTAACTACTTTGCGAATATCGGTCAAAAGTTGGCATCCATGATAAATGCAACAGACCCACATATATCAAATCTCCCGCTGACCGCGAGTCCCCCTTCCTCCTTTGTTCTTCTTGAAGTGGATTGTGATGAAGTTAACTCCATCATCTCAAATCTAAAACAAGACTGTGCGACTGGCTGGGACGGTATTCCGTCAAACTAATAAAACTGTGTCGACATGTCCTAGTACCTCTCGTAACTCACATAGTAAACTGTTGTTACATAATAAATCTAACACCTTAAAATTAATAATTATACATATGAATATTATCTGAAACTAACAAATAAATCGTCATCATAAAATTTATTTTATACAAATTGAACCAAATGCTCCTTTTTAACATTTTCTAATGCTATACATACTTAGGCGAGTGTCGAACGCTGTCGTCGCCACTGACCGCACAGAATTAATTTGCTTGGACGGTAAAGTGAGGCTGCGGTGCGAAGGCGCGCGTGGAGTACCCACTCTTTGCGATTTGGAACGATCCGGCTTGTCACTTGAAACGTAACGAGTTACTGCTATAACTCATAATTAAATATTATCCTATTAACTACTATAGATTTTTATAAAACATTATAATAAACTGTTTAAGTGAATTGGAACCCCATGATATTGGGTAAGTTGTGCATTTAATATACATATTAAAACGTAGAAATTAGAACAAGTAGGTACCTATCTATTTTAGAGCTTGCCCAAACTACGCCTAGTGATTATATTTTCAGTGCTATTTACTTATGTTTAACTGTTAACTATCGCTTTCCTAGAATACTTAGCACTAATTACAATAAGTACTTATGCCGAGTGTATAATAGTGAATTTTAGATTTAATTTAATAATGTGTGCCCTTCCGCTAGTGTTAAACCGTGACTGCATCATCGTAGATTGCTACTTGCTACTTAAATTAGACAGAATATTTCATCTCACCCCTGTCACATCGTTCGTCATGTTGCAGTCACGGTGTGAAATCGGACATCTAACTTAATGTCCACCCGTACTGATTCCAGGGTTTTAAATTCACCCTCAAAAATCGACGGATGGATTTGCATCCTTAAGTTGCCGCTGTTATCCGAATATCCGAACATCCGTCGGATCGCCGACGAGTTTCATCGCCGACGAGTTTTATCGCCAGCGAGTCTTGTCGTGGGGTCTACGCCCTACGTTCTGCTTCGAGTATTGCGATCGTCTGGACTTACTTGAATAAGGGGAGTGAGATAATTTATGTCAGTGCAATATAAGACTATTAGGGCAAGGACCCACTTTCTTGTTATGGTGTTTTTTTTAGTTTTTTTAATATAGATTTCCACTCATAAATTACAGTTTATTTATTTATTCCTTCTATTACACTTAGACGTAACAGTTGGCGCCCAATACGTGGTTTAGTCTGCTTTTTTCATTGCACTGACATTAATTTTTGTAGTTAGTTAGTTTTCTTCGGTGATGGTCGTATGGTTTATTCTGTGAAACGATTTTTGTTTCCGTTCAGATAATGTGTTTTCAAGACATCGAGTAACTTGTTGTGAGTTTTTTCATTATATAATATAGTATTTTTTGGTTCAGAAAAAACATTATCTGACTTAATGTTAACTATAAACTGTCTATTCACCTTTCTACTTTTATTTCTAGTTTAATTCTTATATATAACCTAATAAACAAATTCGTTAAAGTATTCCTTTCACTTGTAACGGAATGGGCAATTTTCAATTATGTATATTTTTTAAATAAATTCGTTCGTATCATTTCCATTTATGGATGCACAATTTGTACGTTGTCATCATTCATCATCTCACTAGTACTAGTATACCTGTTAGTTGTATTTTTTTGTTGTTGTTGTATTTAACGTAGTTATATTTTATATTGACTGCACAACATACCAAATATTGCATTAGATCTTAGACTTTATTACTAAATTAGTTAGAAAAAAAAAATCATGGCTAGAGAAATCAAATTTCTTTCTTTGCAAAAGTCAGAACTCTTTTATGAGGTTGAGATAAGAGGCGAAGTTCCATCCGAAAATGTTTCAGATCTTAGGAAACAAATTATGAAACAAGCGCGTAGCCTTCCTTCCGAAGACATACTAGAATCTCACCTCGAGCCTGCTGATGATATTAAAGGTGCCAAAGACAGCTTGGAAAAACTAAAAACGAATTTATCTAGCCTTAAAACAAAGTTTGATAAAAATTTGCATTCAAGATTAATAAACTTAGCTCACCATATTTATCATCGTCTTTCAAGAATACAACCTGAAACTTCCGAGGAATCAGTGTTGCACAAAAAGTGTTCTCAAGACCTTGAGGTTTTCTATAAGGACCTAAACTCTCTCATTCCTTTGAGCTCCTCTAAGACTAATACTACTAATAAAAGTGATCAAGAAGTACCTATTTCTAATATTTCCGTTACTTGCGATCGGGGCATTGCGGCAGAGTTATCTAAACTGAAGTATAATGGTAAGACCTGTGTACGCGCATTTATTCAAGACGTCGATGAGCGTATTAAGGCTAGAGATATAAAATCTGATCGTGTCTTGGCTTTTGCTACAGAAATATTTACGGACAATGCATTACATTGGTTTCGTAGCGTTCGTAATGAAATTGATTCTTGGGAGCAACTAGTTATTTATTTGAAAAGGGATTTCGGACAGTTCGATTATGACTACAGGTTACTTAACGAAATTCGATTACGTACACAAGGCGAATCAGAGTCCATAATCATATACCTAGCAATCATGGAGGGCATGTTTTCAAGATTATCGAAAGTTGTCAGTGTGGAAGATAAACTAGAAATACTTTTCCACAACATTAGACCCTGCTATAATAATATTTTAGCTAGCCATACTGAAATTAAGACTATTTCAGATTTGCGTTCTAGGTGCCTTAATTACGAAAATTATCAAACTCGTGCCTTACAATTCAAGGAACCACCAAAGGTAACCGCTGAAACTCTAGCACCTGAGTTTGCTTACTCTAGACCTACTACTAGTTCTAGTTCATCCTTTTCAACAAACAAAACATTTAAAAATTATAACACTGATGCAGTTAATATAGAACCAGTTAACACAGTCCATCGAAATAATTATAATCCATCTTATTACACCTACTGTCCTCGGTGTCGATCTAAAAGTCACTCATTGAGGAATTGTAAGGAACCTAGGATTATTATCTGCTTTAAATGTGGTAAAAAAGATTTCCGCTATCCCGACTGTCCGGACTGCAATCGCCATTTAAATCAAAATAAGCCAAAAAACTAAGTACTGATTGCAGCAATGTGAAACGATTTGATAAAAACGAATGGTGTGAATGGCTTAATTTTATTAGAACATTTTTCAACACTTACCATACTGTTGCTGCAATCGGGAATAATATACCTTCTAATGATCCTCGACCTTATATTAAGGTAACAATTATGAATGACTCCCATTCTTTATTCGGCTTATTAGATTCTGGTTCTGCTGTGAGCGTAATTGGTAATGATTTTCATTTATACTTACAAAAACATGGTTTACTAATTGACGCTTCTGAAATTATATCTATAATTGCTGCTGGTGGCCAATCTATGAAATCGATTGGGTTTTTAAATTTACCTCTATATTATAATAACAAAAATGATATTATCAAGGTACACGTTGTACCAGAGGTGCAATCTTCTTTGATTTTAGGAATTGATTTCTGGACCAAGTTTGAAATATTTCCAAATAATTTAAAAGATATTCAACTCCTTACTAATGATAACCCTTGTTTGTTTGAAATTTCTAATCCTTCTGATGAATTTATGACTGAAGTACCATTGATCCAGTCATATGAGAATTTAAACCCTTCACAAAAAATCATAGCTGATGATATTGTTGATCAGTTCAGACAAATTTCGTTTGAATTAAAAGGTTTAGGTAGGACTCATTTGATAGAACACCACATAGACACAGGAGATGCTACGCCGATTAGGCAGAGATATTATCGGCTTTCTCCTGAGAAAAAGCGTATCATCGTAGATCAAGTCGATGAAATGCTATCCCTTGATGTGGTAGAGCCTTGTGAAAGCCCTTGGTCATCTCCTGTGCTTGTAGTAGACAAGAAGGATGGCAAACCTCGCTTCTGTTTGGATAGCAGAAAACTAAATTCGGTTACAAAAAAGGATGCTTATAACCTACCTTATGTTTCCGAAATACTTGACAACCTTAGAGACGCAAAGTACCTATCTAGTATTGATCTGTCAAAAGCTTTTTGGCAGATCCCGATTTGCGAGTCCGATCGCGATAAAACTGCTTTTTATGTTCCAGACAGAGGTACATACAGATTTAAAGTTACAGCCTTTGGATTATCTAATGCTCCAGCTACACAGCAACGTCTAGTTGATACCTTGTTTGGCCCTGAATTTGAGCTAAAGGTATTCTGTTATTTAGATGATGTAATAATAATAAGTAATTTATTTTCTGAACACGTCACTCTCTTACGCCGTGTCTTGGAGAAACTTCAAAATGCCAATTTGACGATAAATTTATCTAAGAGTAAATTTTTCCGGAATAATTTACGCTATCTAGGTTACATTGTCGACGAAAGAGGTTTGCGAACCGATCCTGCTAAGGTAGAGGCAATTCTAAATTTCCCCATTCCAACCACTAAAAAGGAAGTTAAAAGATTCTTGGGAACAGCATCTTGGTACCGGCGCTTCGTCCCAAACTTCAGCACAATATCTGGCCCACTTAATAAGTTAACTTCAAGTGGAAAAAAAGCAACTCCTTTTATTTGGACGCCGGAAGCCGACGAAGCTTTCCATAATCTTAAATCTTGTTTAGTAAACGCTCCTGTTTTAGCTTGTCCTGATTTTAATTATTCTTTCGACGTACATACAGACGCTAGTGATTTTGGTGTAGGCGCTATGCTATCTCAAACCATAAATGGCGAAGAACATCCTATTGCTTACATGAGCAGATCTCTAACGGGTGCTGAGCGTAACTACAGTGTTACTGAAAGAGAGGCCCTCGCTGTTCTCGTTGCACTTGAACATTGGCGGTGCTATCTTGAGAATGGTAAGGTTTTTACTGTATACACTGACCACTCTTCACTTAAATGGTTCTTATCGTTGACTAACCCTACCGGTCGCCTTGCCCGTTGGGGTGTAAGACTTTCTTCGTTTGACTTTGAAATAAAGCACCGTCGCGGAAAGGATAATGTAATTCCAGATGCCCTATCTAGATCTGTTTTTGTAGCCCCTTTAAGCACCGTACCGGTTGCTCCTACATCTACGTCAGACCCTTGGTACTTAAATATTTATGACGGTTGTATGAAGTCTCAAACTAGTAATTCTAACTACAGAATTGAAAATAATGTACTATACCGTTACATGAAAAGCAAAAACCCACTTATTTCCGAGTTTTCCTGGAAAGAAGTAGTTCCGCAAGAACATCGCAACGATGTTATTAATAAAAATCACTCCGATCCAACTGCTGCTCATTTGGGTATCTTCAAAACTTACAAACGCCTTTTATTAAAATATTACTGGCCGGGTATGTATGCAGACGTAGTCAAGTTTATTGGTGACTGTCACACATGTTTGGCATATAAGTACCCCGCTCATTGTATTTTAGGGAAAATGGGACGGCCAAAAGATTGTTGCCGGCCGTTTCAGACCCTTTCTGTCGACATTGTTGGCCCCTTACCCAGTAGTAGGAAACAGAATAATTACATTCTTGTAGTTAACTGTTGCTTTTCTAAATACTGCCAAATATTTCCTATGCGTCAAGCTACTGCTGCAGCTGTTTGCAAACATCTTGAGGAAAGCGTTTTTCTGGTTCACGGGATTCCTCAGACCATTATCATGGATAACGGTACTCAGTTTGCAGGGCGTGAAATGAAAGTATTATTAGAAAAATATAAAATTCCTAACATACATTTCACGCCAAAATATTCGCCTCAAATAAACAATTTCGAAAGGTATAATAGGACAATTGTCACTTCAATTTCTACATTTGTTAATGAGGATCACAGAAGCTGGGACTTTCATTTGCCAAAGATTCAGTTTGCAATTAATAATTCAGTAAATGAGGTAACAGGTTATACCCCTGCGTTTTTAGTTCACGGAAGAGAGCTAGTTACTTGCGGTTCGCATTACGTCGACAATGACAACAGTAACGAGATACTGTTTCTACCACGTGATATATATGGTGAAAATCTGGGTTACTTAGCAAATATATTTAATAAAGTACAAGCTGCTCTTTGGCATAATCATGAAAAAGCTGGTCAGCGCTATAATTTACGGAGAAAACATGTAGAATTTGAGGTAGGAGATATTGTATGGAAGCGTTGTTTCTTTCAAAGTGATAAGGGTGCACGTTTTAGCAAGAAACTTGCACCTAAGTTCCAAAAATGTAAAATAAAAGCAAAGAAATCTCCATTAGTTTATATTTTAGAGGATATGACAGGTCGAGATCTTGGAGTTTGGCATATAAAGGACCTCAAACTAAAGTTAACCAATTAGTTATGATTGTCTCCTACTTTTATGCATTAACGATTTTTTTTTGCGGTAAAAAAAAATCTTGTCGACGGAGGGGGATACTGTTACATAATAAATCTAACACCTTAAAATTAATAATTATACATATGAATATTATCTGAAACTAACAAATAAATCGTCATCATAAAATTTATTTTATACAAATTGAACCAAATGCTCCTTTTTAACATTTTCTAATGCTATACATACTTAGGCGAGTGTCGAACGCTGTCGTCGCCACTGACCGCACAGAATTAATTTGCTTGGACGGTAAAGTGAGGCTGCGGTGCGAAGGCGCGCGTGGAGTACCCACTCTTTGCGATTTGGAACGATCCGGCTTGTCACTTGAAACGTAACGAGTTACTGCTATAACTCATAATTAAATATTATCCTATTAACTACTATAGATTTTTATAAAACATTATAATAAACTGTTTAAGTGAATTGGAACCCCATGATATTGGGTAAGTTGTGCATTTAATATACATATTAAAACGTAGAAATTAGAACAAGTAGGTACCTATCTATTTTAGAGCTTGCCCAAACTACGCCTAGTGATTATATTTTCAGTGCTATTTACTTATGTTTAACTGTTAACTATCGCTTTCCTAGAATACTTAGCACTAATTACAATAAGTACTTATGCCGAGTGTATAATAGTGAATTTTAGATTTAATTTAATAATGTGTGCCCTTCCGCTAGTGTTAAACCGTGACTGCATCATCGTAGATTGCTACTTGCTACTTAAATTAGACAGAATATTTCATCTCACCCCTGTCACATCGTTCGTCATGTTGCAGTCACGGTGTGAAATCGGACATCTAACTTAATGTCCACCCGTACTGATTCCAGGGTTTTAAATTCACCCTCAAAAATCGACGGATGGATTTGCATCCTTAAGTTGCCGCTGTTATCCGAATATCCGAACATCCGTCGGATCGCCGACGAGTTTCATCGCCGACGAGTTTTATCGCCAGCGAGTCTTGTCGTGGGGTCTACGCCCTACGTTCTGCTTCGAGTATTGCGATCGTCTGGACTTACTTGAATAAGGGGAGTGAGATAATTTATGTCAGTGCAATATAAGACTATTAGGGCAAGGACCCACTTTCTTGTTATGGTGTTTTTTTTAGTTTTTTTAATATAGATTTCCACTCATAAATTACAGTTTATTTATTTATTCCTTCTATTACACTTAGACGTAACACTGTTCTATGGCTACAGGGATTTTCCCTAATACCTGCAAAAAAGCCGTAATCAGAGATTGTGTAAATAACTATAGACCCATTGCTGTACTACCAGTCTTATCTAAGATTATTGAGAAAATTTACAATAAACAGCTGACAAACTACTTACAAAAATACAAATTATTAGCAAAAAATCAATACGGCTTTAAGAAAGGAATATCTACAGAAGATGCAGTAAGAGACCTAATTGAACTTGTTGCGAGGAAATTAGACAGCAAACATAAATGTCTGGGTCTATTCCTAGACTTAACAAAAGCCTTTGACACAGTCTCTGTTCCCATCCTTCTATCCAAGTTACATAATTTTGGTATACGAGGCATTGTTCACGACCTCTTCAAGAGTTACCTAACTAATCGAAAAATATGCGTGAAAATAGGATCACATACCAGTGCTGATGAAAATATCTCATACGGAGTCCCGCAGGGTAGTGTCCTCGGCCCAACGCTCTTTCTCATCTACATAAACGACTTGTGCACCCAAACCTTACCATCAGCAAATATATTTACCTATGCTGATGATACTGCCATTGTAGTACATGGGAAAAGCTGGGCTGAGGTAAAAATCAATGCTGAACAATCCCTGCAAATTGTCATGAAATGGCTCCACAAAAGTTTACTGACCCTGAACCTACAAAAAACAAATTTCATTCCATTTTATATCCATGCGAGTACGAAACCTCCAAACACGTACACAATTACAGCTCACACCTGTCTAGATACCTCGTCTTGCTCTTGCCTATCACTCCCCTTAGTAACTTCCATTAAGTATTTAGGAGTGATAATTGATGATGAGCTAAAATGGAACAAACATATAGAGTTTACTGCTAGTAAGGTTAGGAAAACTATTCACCTTTTTAAGTCATTAAGAAACCCTGCGGACTCAGACACCCTTAAAATGGTGTACACTGCACTTCCCCAGTCTATCATCGGCTATTGTATTCCGGTATGGGAAGGATGGGAAGGAGTTGGAACGTGCGCAAAGAGCAGTACTGAAGGTTATGTTGAAAAAGCCTTTTCGTTATCCAACCCATCAGCTTTATACTGAGCTCAAACTTTTAACAGTTAGACAGCTATTTTTACTCAGAACCACCCTTTGGAAACACAGTCAAGTGCCACTTCCAGATCCAAATAAAAGAGGTCAAAGAATACTTTGCCCAACCCCTAGTCACAGAACTGCCTTCGCTAAAAGACAGCTGTATGTGTTGAGCTGTCTAATATATCAAAATATCAATAAGACCACACAAATAGCAAGGTTAACTAAACACAAAGCAAAAGATAAGCTGAAGAACATGCTATACCATCTAGACTACGCTAAAACTGAGGAGCTACTAACTATCCTGAAATAAATTTCGTCATTCCACGCATATTACATAACAACACTGTCACCAACTTTTTATTAAATAACTAGTAAGTAGAAGAGCACACACTATCACAAACATACACCATAATCAAAACTCAAATAATATACAAAGCTCCCAGCACACACTCACTCCATCAAAAACACACACCACAAACCAAACACACATTTCTCAGGACCACACACAATATTCTACACCCTGTCATTTTACTTTATCATTTAAGTTTTTAATTTAAGCTCACATATTTTCTAAATTTCGTTTTTCTTTTATTTTATTTTACTTTAACCAGATGTTTACAATTAATTTTACTTTCACTTTGTCCTGAATATACATAAATACATTTTATACAGTAAATAAAGAGTAGGGTTTATTTATAGTGTCCAAATAGCAGTAGTACACTGGCTCCTAAGAATAAGAATAAGAATAAGAATATGTTTATTTGCAAATATGGGTAGTACATATTAAGTGGTGTAACAAAATTTATCAAGTTCAACCATATTTTACCAAAAGGCGTGCAAAATTTAAAAACTCTGGTCCGATAAAAATTCATCCACACTGTAATATATTTTGTCCATTAACAATTTACGCAGTCTCTTTTAAAAAATTGATAACAGGGAGACTTCTCCAACAACTCGGTAACTTATTATAAATAATAGGTGCCATGCAAAAGACACTTTTGCGCATAAATGCAGTTCTACATGATCGATAGCACAATCTGCTATTGTCTCTTCTGTTTCGGGAAACTATGTCAAAAAAGCGGTTCGGATTTGTCTTTACAAATACTGCTAGTTCTAAAATGTATAGACATGGCAAAGTTAAAATATTATTTTTCTGTTACCAAGGCCCAAACCTTTACAACAAACTAAATCGTGCTCTAAAAATCTATCATCTCACAAAATCTGCATGTAAACCAATAATTAAGGAATGGTTAAAGGGGTTGGACTATCTCACTACCGAATCATTACTACAAGACTTATAACATATCACGTCATGTTAATTTAATCACTCACACAAGCGCACTTACACACACACACACACACACACACACACACACACACACACACACACACACACACACACACACATGCACGCACACGCAAAGGCTAAATTATTGTATTTCCACTTAACTTGTAATTTCCATAATTTATGTAGTACCTGGTATATCAGCTACTTTGTCAAGTATACTAAGTATTTGTAGCCTAAGAACTTGTGTTTGTTAAGCTGGACGGGTGCCTGGTGATCTGTAACACGGGTTCACACCTACTTCAGACACCAGTCCTCGCTCAATTACTACTTCAATTGAAAACGGCTCATTTTTTTGATGTACTTGTGTAATTTTGTAATTTTGTGAGGAAAATAAACAAATATTATTATTATTATTATTATATTATTATGCTGCTTAAAACAGGGCTTGCAGCTATCTGTACTTTTGAGCTTAAACATTGACCTAATACATCTTTTTTGAGCTTTAAATGCTGTATCCTTCTCAGTGGAGTTACCCCAGAATATGAGGCCGTATCTTAGGTGAGATTCAACAATGCCGTAATAAGCAGTGCAAAGCGCATCCGTACCTACGATAAAAGACAGTCTATGTAAGGCATAAGCAGACGTACTTAATTTCTTGCAAAGTGCTTCTATGTGTGCTTTCCAATTTAATCTTCTGTCTATTTGTAATCCCAAAAACTTGGTATTCTCTACTTCATTTATAGCTTTATTATTATATTCTACATTAAGATCTGCTATATTAGGTATACGTTGACTGAAATGCATTATATTTGTCTTATTTATATTTATATTTAAATTATTATCATCTAACCATTTTATTATACATTTAAGATTTGAATTTATGTCATTTTTATAAGCAGTTAAGTTTTTACACGGAATTGTTATGGTGCTATCATCAGCGAACATTGTCAAAGGTTGTGTTATGGATTTAGGCATATCGTTTATATAAAGTATGAACAGCAATGGGCCCAAAACACTTCCTTGTGGTACACCAAATTCAGTATTACGTTCCTGCGACCGTGACGTGTTTTCATTTTTGGTCACTATATTGAGACTATTGATTTCGGTTATTTGTTTTCGGTCTTGTAAATAAGATTTTATGAGGTTGTATACATTTCCCCTTATACCGTAACTTTCTAGTTTATTTAGCAATATATTATGATGGACATAGTCAAACGCCTGGGTCATGTCACAGAATATGGCACATACCGGGTTTCGCTTGTCCATATTAGTTACAATATTTTCCAAAAAATCATAAATTGCCATATTTATAGTTTTATGTTGTCTAAATCCTTTTTGTTCGTCACAAAGTATTCTGTTTATTTCTATGTGTTTATATAATTCTTTATATATGTATTTCTCAAATATTTTTGAGATGATAGGAATTAGTGAGATAGGTCTATAGCATTCCATCAAACGTCGGTTCTCTTTCTTAAACAATGGTTTTATTATGGAAACCTTCAGTGCATCAGGATATTTACCTGCACATATACTAATATTAATTAAATGACTGAGATGTTCTTGAATTTCAGTTGACACAGATTTAAGTATATGTGTTGCAATGCCATCAATACCTATACCTCACTGCTAGTGTTTTTTAGAGACGTTATTATTCTATGAACATCATGTGGCAGACTTGGTGCCATAAACATCGAATTAACATTTATAGCTGATATGCAACTCATTGGAGTATTATTACTTTTTATTTTAGGTTTAATTTTATCAATAAAGAAATCGTTAAAAGCTTGGGCTATATCTACAGGTTCATTGATTATGTAATTGTCTTTTTCAATTTCTTCTATTTGTTGCATAGGTTGATTATATTTATTTTTATTTATTATATGCCATGTCGTCTTTGACTTATTTTTTGATTGTAGGATTTTATGGTTATTTTGCGCTTTTTGTGTTAAAGCCATGATTTCATTGTATCGTTTAGTGTAGTCAACGTACTTTTTTTTATTTTCTTGATTTGGTTTTAGTCTTGATTGCCATAACAAGTTTCTTTTTTGTTTACAGCACAGTTTGACACCGCGAGATAACCATTTAGGTTTTTGTAATGCATTGACTTTAATATTTCTAACAGGAAAACACAGGTCGTAGAACAGCTTAAACGTATCAATGAATTCGTCAAAAGCTATATTAGGGTCATTAGTTTGATAAATCTCAGAAAAACTAAGATTTTTTAAACAGTTCTTAAACTTAATTACATTATCATTACTGTAGTCACGTCTAGCCACATACCAGTGTTGAATTCTGCACACATGCTGTACTGGATATTTAAGTAGCTGTGCTGTATGGTCAGATAATGCCAATTCTAATACTTCTGTTTTACATTTTTTCCTAACATTATGCGCAAAATTATCTATGCAAGTCATACTAGCTATTCGAGTGGGTTGTTTAATTGCCAGTTTTAAGTTGTAGCTTAGTAGTAAGCATTCCAGTGTGATTGAATGATTATTCGGTTTTAAAATATCAATATTAAAATCTCCTGCTATGACAATGTGTTTAGATCGTGTACTAGTTACATTTTCCAACAAAATTTCAAGTTTATCAAAGAAATCATGAAGGTTACTTGCCTTTGGTACTCTATATATACATATGACAATCAAATTATAACTAGTAAGTTCGACAGCGCAACATTCAAACACGCCTGTTACAGACAATTTAGCTATTTGAGGCAGTTCTTTCCACTTATGACAATTTCTTACAAGGATACATGCTCCTCCTCTTTTTATTTCTTTTTTACTAAAACAGGCAGCTATACAGTAGTTGGGTAAATACAATTCCTTTTCAAGACCTCTCATCATAAAGTGTTCGGTTATGCACACTATGTCTACACTGACATTTTTTTCCGATACCAATTCATCTAGACAAACAGTAAGAGCATTTGATTTATTTATTAGACCTGCAATGTTTTGATGTAAAATATTTAAAAATTTATTCGAGAAAAAACATATTACGCGTATTATGTTCAGAACAAGACTGGCAAGTATCTAATTTATCGTGATTTGAGTTACATTTGTTATTTATGAAAAAATTTAAGGTTGATATTTCTGTATTTATCATTTGGTTAATATGGTCAAATATATTCGCTAGGCCGTTATTGTTAAGAGACCCAGTTCTCCTATAAAACATGCTATAGTCATAAGATAGATTTAAATTAGAATCGAATACTCGAAGCGAATCGTACTCATGAGTCCACATATCTTGATGCAACAAGTTGTTAAATGTTTCTATTCTGCCGTTATATATCATCTGATTATTTAATTTGAAAGTTGGGCTACATATTACAATATTAGTGTGCTTTATTTTTACAAGACTTTTACGAAGATTAGCTATCAGGTTAGAGTAATTCAAACTATTTTGAAAGTCTTTTTCACCAATTAATATAAGGCAAACGTCGTTCATTGTATATTCTTTAAGTTTAATATCTATATTCAAAATAAGCTCTTCTATGCCACGGTTCGATGAGAGATAGTGACATATTTGAAAATTAGGAAATTTGTCTTCTAAGTCACAGGTATTCCTAGTTTAGGAGTCAGGGTCCCAACTTTTGTGTCCAATTATTGTGAAATTTAAATAGACAATAAGATACTGTATACTTTATTCAAAAGTATTATTATTATTATTATTTATGTTGTAGACAACACGAGATCTGAGATGTAGTTGACGATGACAGACTCGTACTGAGCTACTTCACGACCTGAAGACTACTGCGTTGCTTGTAATCTTCTTGGCTTCAAATCTTGATTGCATATTGATTTCACCTGGTCGCTTTGATAGGTACTTAGCGTCCTTGGACTCTAAATACAGTATTATGCGCTTTTTCAATTCAACTGGGGCGACTCGCTTCTGGGAGACCAGTCAAACCGATTTGCTACTATATTAAGAGCCGAAAAACACTAAATATCTCAAACCCGAAGGACTACAAAATGTACAGTTTGTACACTTGGAGAAGTTACGGATCGCTAATTTTACGAAGACTACCAATACCGGTTTACCAATATTCTACCCCTTTGTGGACGACTATCAAACCCTTTCTTATCCCGCCTCATACCTATCATATTTTTAAATAGGTATCGTACTTTTTAGAGCCCTTCATTTTTAAAAGAGAGCGGCCTTCTAATTTGACAAAAATATACAACGGTATCTAATAATGCCTCCACTTTATTTTAAATAAATAAAAATAAATAAAATAGAAGTTTCGGTTATCACTAAAACTCGTAAATAATAATAATTTGTACGAAAGGCAACGATTACATTGATTATATCAATCAGGCAGCAAGATCTCTGATAGAGAGGGCAGCACATACCTTAGCGACGAGCGTGCCGAGGTCGGCGTCCTCTGGCAGCGTGACGCTGTACGTGTCGGCCGAGAACTGCGGCGCGTTGTCGTTCACGTCGTCCAGCGACACGCGCACCTCCGAGCGGCACGACCACTCGGCGCGCGCGCGGTCCTGCGCGTGCGCCTCCAGCCGGTACTGCGCGCGAGCCTCGCGGTCCAGCGCCGCGCCCACCGCCACCTCGCCCGTCTCCTGCGACACGACACTACCGTCAGTGCTGCGCCCTCTCCGCGCGCACCCGCGTGCGGGCCGGACGAGGGCGAACCGGACCTTATCGATACTGAAGTGGTGCGCGTCGTCCCCGGTGAGGTAGTACCGCAGGCGCGCGGGCGGCTCGTCCGCGTCGCCCGTCTCGAGCGCCAGCACGCGCGTGCCCACCGGCGCGTCCTCGCTCAGCCGCACCGAGTACCGGTGCCGCACGCAGTACGGCGGGTTGTCGTTCACGTCGAGCACGGTGACGCGCACGCGCGTCTGCGCCGCGAACTTTCCGTCGGTCGCGGCGACGAGCAGGTCGTACGCGGCTTCCGTCTCGCGGTCGAGCTCGCGCGCCACGTACAGCTCGCCGGAGGCGCGCAGCTGGAAGCGGGCGCGCGGGTCGCCGTCCGCCACGAAGAAGGAGAGCGCGGGCGGCGTCGCGTCGGCGTCGCGCAGGTCGAGCCGCGCCAGCACCGTGCCGAGCGGCGCGTCCTCGCGCACGGAGGCGTGCACCAGGTCGGCGGCGAAGTGCGGCGCGCAGTCGTTGTAGTCGAGCAGGCGCACGACGAGCGTGCCGCGCGCCACGCGCCGCGGCGTGCCCGCGTCGCTGGCGAGCAGCGGCACGCGGTGCTCGGCGCGCGCCTCGCGGTCGAGCGGCGCGGTGCTGGTGA
The DNA here is from genome assembly GCA_936450015.1 of Meganola albula. Taxonomy (NCBI): domain Eukaryota; kingdom Metazoa; phylum Arthropoda; class Insecta; order Lepidoptera; family Nolidae; genus Meganola; species Meganola albula. Next base: position 101,684 of record OW388150.1, read on the forward strand.
CCCACCCGGTGTAGGGATCGACGGCGAAGAGTCCCTCTTCCGTCGCCTCGTCGTCGCCGCTCTCGCTCGCCAGCGAGAATCGCACTTCCCCGTTGGTGCCGGCGTCTGGGTCGTCCGCCATCACTGGAATAGATAATAGAACGGTGACCGTCTCGTGCCGCGTGCACGGGACGTCGAGTGTTGTAGAGCCACTCACGCTGAACCAGGCTCGTGTGCGGTGGCGCGTTTTCAGCGAGGTGCACGACGTAGGGCTGCGAATGGAAAGTCGGTGCGTGCTCGTTGACGTCGAGCACGTGCAGCCGCGTGACAACCATGGTGGCCGGTGCCGGGCTGCCCACGCCCTCTACTATTACTCCTGCGACGAAATGACATTTTTAATAATCTTACTATAATAACAATCTTAAATTACAATATGTATTTCGATCGAATAAGATGAACTAGGGACGCGTATTTATTTTTTGGAGTTCCGTAACAGTTTAAGGTAAAAATTATAGGTCGAAAACATTTGAGGTAGTTTCTGTTGGTCTAGCATAAAATTTGACAAAAGGAAAAATTCCCGAAAAATATTAAATAATACTTTTATTAGTACTAACATTAGTTAGAATAAGTTTTATCGGTACTAACACTATGGATCTATTGTTCAGAAATAAAGAATTTATTATTATTATTAGGGCGGTATACGGATCCCTCGGCGTACGAGTTATTATTCGATATTTTTTCGTTATAGTTCTGCTGCTAGCACTTCGGTAGAGTTAACACCTAAAACCAAGAATGAATTTGTCTAATTCGAGGGAATCGTACCGATGACGTGTTCGGCGTGCGTCTTGCGGTCGAGTCGCTTGGCGAGCACGAGGCGGCCCTGCTCGACGGCGAAGAGGTCGGGCGCGTGCAGCGCGGGCGCCAGGCGCAGGCGCGCGAGCGGCGGCGCGCGCAGGTCGGCCAGCAGCGCGCCCGGCGCCGCGTCCTCGCGCAGGAACACGTCGGCGGGCGGCGCGGCGGCGCGCGGCGCCAGCTCGCCCGCGCCCAGCACGTACACGGCCACGGGCGCCTCGCCCGCCAGCCCGCCGCCGTCGCGCGCGCGCACCCACACCTGCACCAGGCGCGACGCGAAGGCGCGCGCGTCCCGCGCGAACGACAGCGCGCCGGTGCGCGCGTCCACGGCGAACAGCCCGGCGGCGTCCGAGCGCGCCTCGCCCTCGTACACCGAGTACGTGAGGCGCGCGTGCTCGCCGGCGTCCGGGTCGTGCGCCGCCACCGTCAGGAAGGGCAGCGCGGGCGCGCGGTCGGCGCGCGCGGCCGCGCGGTACTCGCGCAGCGGGAAGGCGGGCGCGTTGTCGTTCAGGTCGGCGACGCGCACGCGCACCGTGGTGTGGCGCGGCAGGCCGCCGCCGTCCGTCGCGACGACGGGGACGTCGTACTCGGCGCGCTCTTCGCGGTCGAGAGGCACGCGCGTCGTCAGCGCGCCCGTGCTCGCGTCCACCGCGAACTTCTCGCGCAGCCGCGCCGACGGGATCGAGTAAGTTATCGTCCCGTACTCACCGACGTCGTCGTCGTAAGCTTTGACCTGCAAACGAAACGACACCGTCACGGAGGAGTCGGTGGATCGGGTCGGTTCGGTCGACTACGGTGATGTCGGACGCACCGTGGTGAGCAGCAGGGGCGGCGGCTGATTCTCGAGCGCGCGCGCTTCGTGCACGACGTGCGGGAAGTGCGGCGGCGCGCGGTTGACGGGGGCGGGCGAGAGCTTGACGCGCGCGAAGGCGGCGTGCGCGCCGTCCGACACGGACACGTTGAGCGAGCGCGGCGCGCCGCCCCACGCGCCCGCCACGGACAGCACGCCGGTGCGCGCGTCGAGCGCGAAGGCGCGCTGCGCGGGCCCCTCGAGCGCGTACTGCAGGCGCGCGGCGTCCCGCACGTCCGCGTCCCAGGCGGCCACGCGCGCCAGCACCGTGCCGCGCGCCGCCTCGCTCGACACGCTGGCCGCCACCACAGCGCGCTCCATGCGCGGCGCGTTGTCGTTCACGTCCTCCACGGTGACGAACAGATGCGCCGTCGTCAACAGCGGCGGCCGGCCGGCGTCCGTGGCCGTCAGCACGAGATGGTACTGCGCCCTCGTCTCGCGGTCCGGTGGCGTAGCGACGCGCACGGCGCCCGTCTCCGGCTCCACGGTGAACGCGCCCTCGGCATCCGAGTCGACGGCGCTGAGACTGTACGTCACTTCACCGTTTTCACCTGGAAACGATGCGTTCGTTCGATAGACGGACGCGTGAACGATAGGTAGTGGACGGTAGAGTGGCGGTGAGACTCACCGGAGTCTGCGTCGGTGGCGCGTGCCACCAGCACGAGGTCGCCAGGTGCGGCGGCCTCGGAGACGGCGGCGCGGTAGACGTCCTGCGCGAAGGTCGGTGCGCAGTCGTTGACGTCGAGCACGGTGAGCGTGACGGCGGCGTCGGCGTACGCGCCCGTCACGCCGTCAGTGGCGCGCACTACGAGCGCGTGCTCGTGCTGCTGCTCGTAGTCCAGCGCGCCGCGCGCCACCAGCACGCCTGCAACACGCGACACTCACGTCGGGACTGCTTCACGCCGTTGTATTTGTTAAGCATGCGTGTTATGTATTAGACGACAATGATTCCCATGCCAAAACTAAACGTCGACCGAAGCGATGATGTGACGAGTTGCCGAGACGGTCACCGACGGACGGAGTCGCCCCAAGTGGCGGTGGGGGGTGAGAGGGTGCGGCATGGGCTACTGAGTGATCTAATGAGTGACATGAGACGATGTAGAAGCGTGCGCAAACTGTGGGGCGTGGCTACTCACATGGGTTATTGCCTCCGTCGGGTGCTGCGGATAAAACGAGTAGTTAGTATCGCATCGCTCGCCCCACACCACTGACACCACCGACACTACTGACACTACTGACTGACACCTTCCACATGGTAAACACGCTAGTTAGTATTGATTACCACTGTTGTTCGAAACTGTAATGTTCGTTACTTCAAGCATGCATGGGAAATCATATTTTCGCAATTGGTATTCAGGCACATGTGATCTAAATTATTAACCTTTGCTTGCTATAAATGTTATGTGTCTCTTAACCCTCTTAATATAAATCAAAAAATTAAAAAATTATAGGATAGATCCATCTAATTGTTGCATCGACATGAATGAGATAGTATTTTATAGCCGACTTCTGAAAAAAAGGAGGTGGTTCTATGTATCGTTGTACATTGCCATCTGATCTGCAATTTTATTAATATTGGACTAATTTAATCATACAAAAAGAACAGATTTGTAGAAAGTGAAAAATAAAATCACTTAATTTGTTAATCGAAGTCTGCGTTAAATCGATAGATTCGACAGTACTCAGAACGAAAACAACGTTCGGCATCGTCGAACACGTCCCAACGAAAACGGTCACTCGATAGGCCCGTGCAAAGTTATATCATACTTAGCTACAGTGGTCGTACACGCACCGGTTTCGTAGTGCAGGTCGAAGAGCGCGGCGGTGTCCCCGCCGAGCGTGTAGATGAGCTGTCGGTTGAGCGGGCTGAGCGCGGCCAGCGGGCGGGCCAGCGGCGCGCCGGGCGGCACGTCCTCGCGCGCGCTCAGCGCGAACTGCGCGCGCGGCCACGCCGGCGCCGCGCCGCCGCCCCACACGCGCACCGACACCGCGCCCTCCGCGCCGCACGCCGGCACGCCTGCACACACGCATCGTCGCATCTGACGTCTCTGAAGGTACTGCACCGCGCAACCGCGAGGGGAACCGTACTGACCTCCGTCGAAGGCGGCGATGACGAGCGTGTAGAGCTGGTCGCGCGAGTCCACGGTCTGCTTGAGGGTGATCAGACCGGTGCGACGGTCGACGCGGAACAGCTCGCCGTGGCCGCGCTTCATCTCGTAGCGCACCTCGCCGTTGTCGTTCGCGTCGCGGTCTACCGCGCGCACGCGCAGCACGGAGGTGCCCGGCTCGGCGCCTGCCGCCACGGCCGCCGCGTACGGCTGCTCCACGAACTCGGGACAGTTGTCGTTGACGTCGGTGACGGACACGTGCAGGCGGGCGCGCGCCACGCGCGGCTCGCCCCCCTCCCCCTCGCGCGCCTCACTGCGCGCCTCCACCAGCAGCGTGTACGCGTCGCGCTCCTCACGGTCCAGCGCGACGCCGGTGCTGCGCACGGCGCCCGACGTCACTCCCACTTCGAATCCTCTCACCGGGTTTAGAATGCGGAACTCCACGTGTTCGTTGAGTGCCGCGCCTAACACGTTCAGTACCGCTATCGTCGTCGGTTTCGTCGAGTTCTCGACTACGGATCCGTAGTAGTCGGGTTTCTGAAAGGCGAGACCCGAGTTGTCGGCCTCGCGCACTCGCACGTCGACGCGCGTCGTAGCCGAGTAGAGGCCGTCGGAAGCGCGCACGCGCAGCGCGTGGGCGGCACCGAGAGCGTCGGGGCGTGCCACGCTGAGCACGCCGGCGGCGGAGAGGGCGAAGGCGCCGCCGGGGTCACCCTCCATGATGTCGTACTTAAGCACGCCGCCGGGCGGTGGGTCGGGGTCGGTGGCCGACAGCGTCGTCACGGTCACTCCGCTCGCCGACGGTAACAACACGGTAGCCTCGTACGACGCTCGAGAAAACGTCGGCGGACAGTCGTTTACGTCGGTCACCTCGACCGTCACCCGCGCGACACTGTCTGACGGGAGCCTCGGCGTGCCCATGTCGATCACCTGCGGTCGGTCGAAAAGTTTAATTTGAATAGAAACGTATTTTATCGAAACACAGTTCCGACGATTCGATGAACTCGTCATAAAATCTTTCGGTCGGAATTGTATAATTTTAGTAGAAGAGGCGTCACCTTAACGTCGAACTCGTGTCTGGTGGCGCGCTCGTAGTCGAGCGGTGCGCGCAGCGTGAGTGCGGCAGTGGTGGGCTCGACACGGAACAGTGCGGCGGCCTCGGGCTGCAGGATCTCGAACGCGCGCTGTCGGTGCGCGGGCGAGTCCCCGTCCGTGACGCGCAGCACCAGCGGCTCGCCCGCACGGCTCGCCTCGCTCACCAGCGAGCCCGCGCCCGCCGCCTCCGACACGCGGCCCGCGTACACGCGCTGCGTCAGCGTCGGCGGGAACTCGTTGCGGTCCAGCACGTGCACCGCTACTGTCGCCGTCGCGCTGCCTCCACCCTGCCACGCGTACGTATACACCTCATTACTCACACACGTCGGTTTGTACCACAGGTACACCGGACACACCTCTTCCCGCTTGCGAGAACGTGTAGACCGATTCGTCTCGAGAACGATACGTTACCATGTTGACTGCGGTGACGGTGAGATTGTAAAAGTTCCGCGCCTCGTAGTCGAGTGGCGCAGCGGTGGCTAGTAGTCCGGCGGCCGGGTTCAGTCGGAATAGACCCTCACCGCCCTCCAGCGAGTACCAGACTGAGGTCGCACTGCGCGTCTCGAGCGCTACGAGCGAGGTGCCGGATGGCTCGTTCTCGTACACCTCGCAGACGAGGTCACGGCGCACGAAGCGCGGCGGCGCATCGTCCGGCTCGACGACGAGCACGTGCAGCGGTAGCGTGGCGGAGCGCGCGGCGGGCGGCGGGTTGGCGGCACGCACGTGTAGCGTGTACTCGCGCGGGCCGTGCGCCGGCAGCGCGCGCGCGAGCCTCACGTCTCCGAGCCGCTCGTCCACGACGAAGGTGCCGCGCGCGTCGCTGCCCGCTAGCGAGTAGAGCACGCGCGCCGCGTCGCCCGCGTCCGGGTCTGCAGCGCGCAGCGCGGCCACGAGCGCGCCGGGCGCTGAGCCGCGCGCTACCCGCGCCTCCGCCAGCCGCCGGCCCCATGCGGGCGCGTGTTCGTCTGCGTCGTGCACGCGCACCGTCACACGCGCATACGCCCGCGACGCACGCGGTGCCTGATCGCGCGCCCACACTGTCAACTCGTGTACCGCCGCGCTTTCTCTGCCGACGGATAAAACATTTCAAATCCTACTTCCTACTAATATTATAAATGCGAAAGTAAGTGTGTGTGTGTGTGTGTGAAGGTTTGTTACCGCGTAACTCCATAACCACTCAACCGATTTTATTGAAATTTAAAATGTAGGTAGTGTATACCCTAGAATCGGATATCCTATCCTATCCTATCCTATCCTATCCTACTAATATTATAAATGCGAAAGTAAGTGTGTGTGTGTGTGTGAAGGTTTGTTACCGCGTATCTCCATAACCACTCAACCGATTTTATTGAAATTTAAAATGTAGGTAGTGTATACCCTAGAATCGGATATAGGCTAATAATATTTTCAAAAGTCATCCTCTAAGAGGGTTAAATAGAGGGGTGAAGTTAGTATGCAACTTTTTATTCCTTGGTCCTATTCATTTAAAATTCGGTACACATAAACCTTAAAACAAATAATGAGATACGGGTTTTTTCTTTTTCCATAATTACCCCCATGAGGTGTGGAAAATGAGTAATAATGGTAAAAATTAAAGTTTCTCTGGATCTGTATAGCCTCAAGTCCGATTCATTCCAAATTTGGCACACATATACCTTAAAAGAAATCATAAAACACGTGTTTTTTAATTTTCCAAAACTACCCCCAGGTGGGGTGTAAAATACGTTTTTTTGGAAATACTAAATATTCCATAACTGTTTATTCCTAGGTCCGATTTAGTTCAAAATCGGTATAAATAAAGCCTTAAACAAATAATGAAACACGTGTTTTTTATTTTTTCAATATTTCTTATTTTTATCATAATACTAAGCGGGCGAAGCCTGCGTAATTATTCTGAGTGTGATTTTCTTCAAAGTTGATATCAATACTCCTTCGTGATTTTGATCTAAATTACTTTTTATTTTGACATAATGACATGTTTGATAACACTTTGCGATGAATAGAATTCGAAACTTAAATTTTAGTTGTTCTTGGTATTTGAATGAAAAACTTACATTATGGTCGAAGAGCCGTAGTATTTTTTAACAAACCACTATAGTTTTATGGATATGCCTATGAGGGCTTGCCGATTTCAAAATGTTGCTTACACGCCTACACTACTGAACTAATTTTGTATGGAGAGAGTTCGAGACCCGGGAAAGGATAGTTTTATCCGACTGCCAAAAAAGAGATTAATGGTTTAGCGCGATAACCGACATCCGCGGGCGAAGCCGCGGGCGGAAAACTAGTAATAATTATAATTTACATTTAGAGTAAAATTGTCTTACGGGCCTCTACGTGTTGGCTTCGGCCCCACGCACGCCAGCTTCATAGCTCTGAGATAAAAAAAGACTAACATAATAATAATAATAATAAAAACCGTTTATTGCCAAAAGATTACAAACAAAAGCTTAAACAGCGGACTTCAAACTAGGAACATGTCCTGAATCTTGATGGTCCAGACAATTTTAACAAATAGATTTATAAAGTGAGACCGTGAAGAAATAAACGATTCTACAATTTACAGAAAAAATAAAGGAAAATTAAAGCTTTTACTCTTACTCAAATGATGATGTGTGCGTGTGTGTGTGCTTAAGTGAATGTGTGTATCTGTTAGAGTTATATGATAGATTAGCAACCAAATCCTCCGTGAAATCATATGTCATCGATAAGAGCAATTCGACCAACCTTTTTTTGGCCTGCCTGATTTTAAGTTCCTTAATCTCACATATTTCATTAATACGATTATACACAAAGGTGTGGAAAAAGCCAGGGAGACGACGAGCTAAAGCTGATTGAACTCTGCTTTGAGGGAAGCGAAACACTCGTGCTATTAATAGATCAGGGTAATCAGAAGAGTTTAGGATTCTTTTGTGGACCGAGAGAGTAACTAAGATAATTTAAACACATTACACATAATATGACGCTCGGAACGAATGAGTTGAAGATGTGTAATGATCACACCTGTCAAGCGGCTGGGCGAGTTCGAGCACGCCGGAGGTCTCGTGCAGGCGGAACAGTTTCGTAGAGGCGGGCGCGCGCGCGGCGTGCAGTCCGTACAGCACGCGCTCGCCGCGCGCCGACAGCGCCACCAGCGCCTCACCGGCACGCGCGCTTTCTGACACCTCCACTGCGTACTCCTCGCGAGAAAATTGCACTCCTTCCTCGTTTGCATCGTTGATCACCGTCACGTTCACCTGCAGTGGAAAGGAGTAGTCAGTGGTCTAGCTACTAGCTAGCGAAGGGAGAACGGCTCTACGCGTCGTTACACATACTTACCGAAGCGTACGCGTTGTGCACGCCGTCCGTCACCGAAACGTTCAGCGTGTAGGACGCCTGTCTCTCCCACAGGAGACGCTTGGCGAGCACGAGACTGCCGTCTTCTCGTCCAATGTAAAATTCTCGTCGAGGATCACCATCTAAAAAGTTTATTTAGTTCTATTAGGAGGGCTAACAGACACTTAAAATTTTAAAGTAAGCTAATTTGGTTAACAATTTAGCTAATTACAAGCTCACACAGATTACTGATATAAAGCAAGAAAAAAGAAGAAAAAGGTATAAAAAAGTTCTTTTTTTAGTTCACGTTCCATCAAAAATCAAAAATACTTCGATAGATGGATAGATTTATACAGGCACAATTAATTGTACATGTATAAACAACGAAAAATATATAAACGTAGTTGTTAGTTTCTACAGCTTATGGTAAATGATTAAATGTAAGTATCGATGTGAACATCGTAGTTACTTCTTTTCAATAGTATGTAAGTTTAAAAATGTGTATGCCTGATAGGCTAAACATAGCGACATTTATTATAATACAAAAACTGTTAAACTTAAAAATTTGAATTTGAATATCTTTTGATGTTATATGTATGTACCTACTATTATTAGGTTAAGTCAAGTTACCAATAATATCGTAGTACAGAGCATCTCCGTCTGGATCGACGGCTTGAAGGACCGAGAGGAGGAAGCCTGGCGCGTCGAGCTCGGCAACCTGTAGGGGAGGCGGCGGCGCGAGGGAAGGTCGAGCCCCTCCGCCGCGGGACACGCCGCGCACGTGCGCGCGCGACACGCTGCAGCGGGCACGTGCCGCGCCGTCGCACGCGCGGATCTGTCACAGAGGCGAGGGTTAGAGCTGGCGACCGGTTGGACGGTCGCTAGTCGTAGATAACCGCGGTCACTGCAAGTGCTCACCGTCACGTCGTACGAGTCACCCGGCGCGAGTGCGAGCCGCGGCGCCACGTGCAGGCGCCCGGTAGCGGCGTGCACACGCAACGCGCCTCGTGCCGGACCTCGTGCTCGTGCCCAATATCGCACCGTGCCGTTGTCGCCCTCGTCTGGATCGAACGCGACCACCTGAAAAATATGCGTCGAGTCAGTCGGAGTGAGAGATACCGGTCTCCAGAGGAAGGGAGCAGCGAGGGACTCACGGTGCCCACGTAGAGGCCGGTGGAAGTTGTATCGTCGTACAGGTCCCAGGAGACGCGTGTGCCGGAACCTTCGTCTTCGTCGTCTGCCTCCCACTCGGTGCTGGTCTCCTCCGCGCCACCCTCGTTAAGAGGAGCGTCTCCCTGCGATAAAAGCCACACCACTGCACACGAGCACTCCACACGTAATGCTAATTTGATATCAAACGAATAGAAAGCGTACGCGTGGTGAGCGATCACTCCACGGAACACCATGCTGATACATGCGTCCACGGCTAGGTGAGGCGGGGTGCGGCGGTACCTGCGGGGTGGGCGGTGCGGGCGGCACTGGCACGCGCACGTCGTAGAAGCGTTGTGCAAAGGTGGGCGCGTGGTCGTTGACGTCACGCAGGCGTACAGTGACGCGCGCGCTCGTCGCTAGCTCCCCATCACTGCACTGCACCTCGAGTGCGTGCACTGGCGTCGCTTCGCGGTCTAATGAGCGCCCCGTCGTCACGATTTCGCCTGCAAACGAATTAAACTCGTTTGTTCAGATTTTTTTAACTCAGAGCAGTTTCAGACGACAGATTAGAAGTGAGTGGTACCAGTCCGTTCGTCAATGGAGAAGAGTCCGTCCGGGTTGCCAGCGACGATGGAGTATACGAGGTTCCGCGGATGTGGAGCGGCGTCGGCATCGTGCGCACGGACAGTGGCGACATGCGTGCCGGCGGCGCAGTGCTCGTCGACGGTGGCGTCGTATGCAGCGAGCTCGGGCCACGGCGCCACGTCGTTTACGTCTTCCACCTCGATGTATACCTGCACACACGAGTGTCGCGGCACCAGCCCGTGGTCCTGTGCGCACACCGTCAGCCAGTAGTGTGGCCTCGACTCCCGATCGAGAGGAGTCATGGTGCGAATTACACCTAAAAGAATACAATCAAGCTGGGTACATTCACAGAAAATGTGGTTTGGAAAAGTACTTTTTTTGTCTAAAGTGGATCTATGGATTTTATCGTGATACAAAAACTTCTGAAATAACTCTAAATTTAATAATCCCCTGACCTTTATTTTTTGTCTATTATTAGCATGTGTTTCGCGTCCCTCAAACCAGAGTCCATTCAACTTTAGCTCCTCGTCTCCCTGGCTTTCTCTACTTGTCACTTTGTCGTTTTTGCTACGGGGGATAGAAAAGACTTGTTTTAAGTATGTTAAAGAATATACGTACCGGCATCGTCGACGGAGAAGTGGGCCATCCCAGAGCCGGCGACGATGTAGTAAGCGAGGCGCGAGTCACGGCCGGGCGGGTCCGCGTCCGTCGCCGCTGCCGTTAGCACCACCGTGCCGCGCGTTGCATTTTCGTGCACGGCGCCCATCAGCACCGTCGGGTCCGCGAACAAGGGTGCGTGCATATTCTCATCCACGTCCATCACCTGAACAACCACACCGATTAAGCAACAATAGTGCGCCCTTCAACCGAAGCCACGTAATTACGTGATGACAGACTCAAGTACCTACCTCTACGATTACGGTGGTTTCTGACCACAGTGCCGGCTGTCCACCGTCCGTCGCCCGCACTGTCACTCCATATACCTTTAAGACACAACAATATAAGTAAAAATATTGCGGTCAGCACGACATAATCTAATATCGAAAATTATTCGCACCTGTCTTTCTTCGAAGTCTAAAGGTTTCGCAGTGCGCAGGGTACCGGAGCTACGGTCCACAGTGAACACAACGTCATCAGTAGGTTGGTCGGGCAGCGAGTAGGTAACAGTGCCGCCGGCTCCCAGGTCTGGATCGAATGCTTCTACGACGGCGACGAGCGTACTTGCTGGGACATCCTCCCGCACGCGCGCCGCATATGTGGTGAGCGCAAAGCGAGGTGAATTGTCGTTTACGTCGTCAACGGCTACGCGCACGAGCGCGTCAGCGTGCAGCCCGCCACCGTCGGTCGCGCGCACTGTCAGCTCGTACAGCGCGCGCCGTTCACGGTCCAGTGGCGCGCACACACGCAACACCCCGGTGTCTCGCTCCACACAGAACTCACCCTCATCAGCGCCACTCAGACTGTACGTGACTCGTGCAAATTCACCCGCATCGCGGTCGGTGGCGTTAGCATTGAAAATAGCAGTCCCGTTGAGAGCGTTTTCGGTCACCCGAAAGCTAGCGAGGGTCTTCTCGAAGCGCGGTGGGTTGTCGTTGACGTCTAGCACGGTGACAGGCAGCAAGCGCGATGCCGATCGTCGAGGTCGGCCGAGGTCATACACAGTGACGTTCAGGTAGTATTCACTCTCTCGTTCGCGGTCCAGGTAGCCTATGACCTGCAGGTCACCGGTATCAGGGTCGACGCGGAACGCTGAATCGGCATCCCCACCAGAGATGCCATACACTAGGAGGCCGTTGTAACCGAGGTCGCGGTCCCGCGCCTTCAGTCGTACTAGTGAAGTACCAAGTGCGACCGACTCATTTACTTTTACTTCAACTGGAAAATCGATAAACTCGGGAGCGTGCAAGTTATCTCCGTAGCGTGATGGTGCAAGCGCAAACTCATCGGCACGGTCGAGCGGAGCGTTGCCACGCTCGGCGGCGGCGAGCAGCTCGGTGAGGCGGCGCGCCACGCCAGCGTCGCGGCACTCGGCCGCTCCCGCTGCGCCACCGCCATTCACTAAGTGCAACGTTACGGCTGTCGCGTCCGCAAAATGCGTGCCGTCCGTCGCTGTTATGTTGAGAGCGCGCAAGTCACCGGTTGCTTCACTCAGGTCACACGAAAGGCTCAATACTCCGGTGGCTGTGTCTAATCCAAAACAATTGTCTTCGTTTCCGCCAACAACGCGATATGACACCACATCACCTGCGTCAAAGTCGATGGCTGAGAGTGTTAAGATTTCTGCACCTAACGCAAGACGGCGCGGCAGGTACCCGACGCAGTCGACTCGCTCAAACTGGGGCCGATTGTCGTTAACGTCCTGCAGCCGCACGATGAGCTTCATCTCCGCCTGCCGGCGGTACGGTGTGCCCCAGTCGCTGGCGCGCACGCGCAAGGTGTATTCGCGACGCATGCTCTCGTAGTCGAGAAGTCGCGTAGTGCGTACGGCGCCCGAGAAATGGTCTACATCGAAAGGCACCGGCTGCAGGTTCGCGATGCTGTACGAGATGTACGCGTTGTCCCCTGAGTCAGCGTCGCGGGCCGACACTCGCGCCACTACAGCGCCACTAGGACCGTTCTCTGGAACGTTCACCTCGAGCTCGTCGCGCTCGAACACCGGATCGTTGTCATTGCAATCGAGTACTGATATCTTCACTTTGGCGGATGATTGCTTCCTGGTACCGGCGTTGCCCTGGTCGATGGCCGAGACGGTGAGCGTGTACAGTGATTTATGTTCGGCGTCGAGCTCGACCGCAGTGTACAGTACTCCGGTGTCCGGGTTCACGTAAAACTCTTCACCCTCGTTGCCGCCGACAATTTCGATGTAGACGCGTGCGTTCCGACCCTCGTCGAGGTCGCTCACCTTGAGACGGATGACGGGCGTATTGGGCGGCGCCGTCTCCGGCACTCCGGCCTCGTACACCTCCCGACTGAACACGGGTGCATTGTCGTTGGCGTCAAGCAGGGCGACGGGCAGCGCGAGGTAGGCAGCTCGCGGCGGACGCCCGGCGTCGGTCGCTCGCAAGGTCAAGTTGTACCCAGCCGGCGCTGTCTCGCGGTCAAGCAGCGCATGCGCCACCACGTCCCACTCTCCAGCCTGTGCCGAAGGCCGCACGCGGAAGTGACCATCCGGATCGCCGTCCACTATCTCCAGGCTCGCAATCCGGCCGTGATCGCCGGTATCCTCGTCGCTCACTTCTATAATAGCGTAGATCTCGGTCGTAGAGTTCTCGACGAGTGCTGGCAGGCGGCGGGCGCGCATAACAGGTGCATGCAGATTAGCGCGCTGAACGCGTACACGCACAGTGGCGCGTGCAGCGGGCGCCTTGTCACCTCGCACCAATAGCGAGGCACGGTCGCGTGCAAGCACGGTGAGGTCGTGGTGAGCACGCACTGCAGTTGACAGCGCGTGGGTGACGGTGACGACGCCGGTGGTGGGGTGCACGGCGAAGCGGTCGGTCGGCTCGTCGAGGCTGTAGTAGATCTCGCCGTTGATACCGAGATCCGCATCTTCAGCGGTGACACGCGCCACGCTTGAGTGAAGCGGCGCATCTTCCGGCACGAGCGCTTCGTACTCGGTCGGATAAAACAGCGGGCTTAGATCGTTTTCGTCTTCGACTGCGACAGCTACAATCGCATCCGCCTCGAGCGCGGTGCCGTCGGCGAGCTGTGCGGTAGCGCGCACGTCAAGGCGGTACGAGTCTCGGCGTTCGCGATTAAGTACGTCAGCGTGGCCGGCGCGCGTTCTTACTGACAGAAAACAGAAATCGCCAACAACGCGCTCCTCTGCCTTGAAAAATCGGTCCTTGTCGCCGTGCCGGATGCGGAAACGGACTCGTGCATCTGGCGCTGGCAGTCGCACGCCAGGCGGTGGACCACCGGGCGGTGGTAGGGCGTAGGTGCGAGGCGGGCTGTTCTCCGGCACTGACACGTTGTAGAGCGCGTGCGAGAAGCGGAGCACGGGCGAGGGCGGGTGCGGGGCGGGGGGTGCGGGTGGCCCTGGCCCCGCTGCTGCCACCCACCACCACGCGCACGCGCACGCCCACGTCCACGCTCGCCACACGCGCATCACCAAGCGACGCGCGCTCCCCGCACTCTGCACACACAACACATGCTAATGTTAGCTTTGTCGGTATAAAAATGTAGGAAATCTACTTGAATTTAAGTGGTGGAGACTATTTATTCTCTGTGGAGGCGGACTACTTACAAATGTGAGAACGATATCATGTGCGCGTGAGCAGGTGCGCGCGTAACAGCGGTCACGCGCTTCGTATTCTTGCGTTCATCGCGTGTCGTCTGCAACAATTAAACATCATGTAAACAATCAACACAACAACCTGAGTGCACCGTGTGTGTGACGCGTGTCCATCTAACTAATGCTTGCGTACGTGATACGTTATGGCTTATGGCACGAGTGACCAACGAGGTCTACGGCGCGACAACAACAGGTACAGTATAGTGTCGCGCTGTGCAGCTTGTGATCACTACACAGCGATCACGCTACATTTTTTAATTCTATTGTTGTAGTGACTATATAAGTAAGTAGGTTCTCATTGTTTAAGTTGTGTATTTTCAATAACTAAATACTAGCCCCCTTTCTTAAAAACATAAATCATAGCTAAAGACTTGCTACAGCACGATTGTCTCTAAAAATATACTTTATCACTAAAGCAAGCCTTTAGGTGTGTTATTTGTCTTATGAGGTTTTGTGAATAAGGCCGTAAATATTTAGTAAAATACATCGTTACTTGGGAATTGCTGACATCTTGCGGAAAATTTCTTCACTAAATGCAAGGGTTTCCTCAGCAGTCTGTGACTGAACGAAATTGTTTTACAAAGGTACAATGACTGCCCTTTGACAGCCATCTGTCGGAAATATTCAAATCTAAAGTGTTGTGATTCGGCGATAACAGATGGCGTCACATGTCTTGTATAAAACAATGTTTTTTGTCTACACATTAGAAAAAGGTAGCTTCTTTCTTCCATGGTCTACACCTTGTGTTTAAGCCGGCGACTTTGCCTGCCTAATCCACATTTAATACATGCCCAGCAGTAGGATAGAAAGCATCCAGTAACCTTCCGCAATAAATAGAAAACTAACTCAGTGCAGAGATTGTTTTAAATTAGACCAGTTTTTCCTAAGATTTGCACGTTCATCCAAACAAACTAACTAACTCATCAGCTTTATAATATAAGTATAAGTAAGTCAAATTATTAAACATTCCAATCTTAAAGTAAAACGGCGGGATAAGTTGCCTTTTTTATATCATCGTGAATAATATTATCGAATTGGATTTCCAACATAACATGAAGCCAGTTTAAACCCTAGAACTAGAGAGAATTAGTAGAAGTTAAATTACATGTCTATGTTAGCTTTTATAATAGACGTCATGACGTAATTCTAGTGACGTACAACTGTGGGTAGAGGAATAAAGAAAATAGGTTAGGTGTTTCAAAACTCTTTCATCATCCATACTAATATTATAAATGCGAAAGTCTGTCTGTCTGTCTGTCTGTCTGTCTGTTACGCTTTCACGGCCAAACCGCTGGACCGATTTTGATGAAATTTTGTAGGGATATAGTTTAAAACCACGGTTCAAACATAGGCTACTTTTTTTTTCAAAAATCAACCCCTAAATGTCTGTCATAGGGGTTGAAGGTTTTTGTTACTTTACACTTTCACAGCCAAACTGCGTGACCGATATGGATGAAATTTTTTAAGGATATAGTTAAAAACCATGGTTCAAACATAGGCTACTTTTTTTTTCAAAAATCAACCCCTGAATGTCTGTCATAGGGGTTGAAGGTTTTTATTAATTTACACTTTCACAGCCAAACTGCTGGACCGATATGGATGAAATTTTGTAGAGATATAGTTTAAAATTATGATTCAATTATTAGCTACTTTTTTTTTCAAAAATCAACCCCTGAATGTCTGTCATAGGGGTTGAAGGTTTTTATTGCTTTACACTTTCACAGCAAAACTGCGGGACCGATTTTGATGAAATTTTGTAGGGATATAGTTTAAAACTATGGTTCAGACATAGGCTACTTTTTTTTTCATAAATCAACCCCTAAATGTCTGTCATAGGGGTTAAATGTTATTATTACTTTACACTTTTACAGCCAAACTGCTGGGCCGATATGGATGAATTTTTTTAGGGATATAGTTTTAAACCATGGTTCAAACATAGGGTACTTTTTTTTTTCAAAAATCGACCCCTGAATGTCTGTCATAGGGGTTAAAGGTTTTTGTTACTTTACACTTTCACAGCCAAACTGCTAGACCGATATGGATGAAATTTTTTAGGGATATACTTTAAAACTATGGTTCAAACATAGGCTACTTATTTTTTTTAAAAAACCAACCCCTTAATGTCTGTCATAGGGGTTGAAGGTTTTTATTAATTTACACTTTCACAGCCAAACTGCTGGACCGATGTGGATGAAATTTTGTAGAGATATAGTTTAAAATTTTGGTTGAAACATAGGCTACTTTTTATTTCCAGAATCAACCGTGAATGTCTGTCATAGGGGTTGAAGGTTTTTATTACTTTACACTTTCACAGCCAAACTGCTGGATCGATATGGATGAAATTTTGTAGGGATATAGTTGAAAATTATGGTACAAACATAGGCTACTTTTTTTTTCAAAAAACAACCCCTAAATGTCTGTCATAGGGGTTGAAGGTTTTTATTACTTTACACTTTCACAGCCAAACTGCTGGGCCGATATGGATGTACCGATGTACTGTCTGTCTGTTACGCTTTCACGGCCAAACTGCGCGACCGATTTTGACGAAATTTTGTAAGGATATAGTTTGAAATTATGGTTCAAACATAGTCTACTTTTTTTTTAAATTAACCCCTGAATGTTTATAAGGTTTTACAATAATTCGGGAAAAGTACGGGGTGCATCACAAAAAAATGTAAAATAAAACTTCTTAGAAAAAATGACCGCGTTACAAAATTTAAAAATTAGTTTCTTTACATCTGTTATTTGAAGTCGGTGCTAATTCGGTAGATTAGACGGTAGTTGGCCCAAACATAAATATTTGTAGGATAGCAGCTCGAAGTTCGGTAAAGTGTCCGTTAAACGTCAATTGACCCTTATTTTACGTATGAGACTTGAAACATAGCCGACAAAATGTGGGTGATATTCATCTCTGCCTTCATCTTCAGATGGTACAGTAATGAGCGCTATGTTAATAATAACCAATGAAGATAAATCGATCAAGTTGAGTTTTTAACCCCCCATAAAAAGGGATATAATAAGTTTGAAACGTATATCTATGTATATGTGTACAAATTGAGAGGGTTTTTTTTTTGCTGATGACCTAACCCAATCGCCGGCTCTATTGGTTCACCAGACTTTTTCGGTGAGCCGTCCGGGGACCGTCGAACCGATAAATTTAGAGGGTGTAGGTACTCAACTGCTTAAGTAGAATGATTTTTCAACGATTTTTTTTTCGAATTATTTAAATTATGTTGATTTGTTTTTTTTTTCATTTACAATTGCTACTCTGTACGCGGAACTTAATTTGAATGAAAGAAAGCTAAAATAAAACATTCATCAATGCTTTAGTTTGAGGAACGATGCGTGAAATGACTAACTTCATAGTGGAAAGGTTGACGGTTTTCTTTGATGGTTTCTAAGGTATCGATATATTCTGTCTAATTTTACAAAACAAAGCACGATTAGTGAATATCCACAAAGTTTCTGACCTAATTTCATGTACCAATCATCTCAGTATGTCCGTCCTCCACAAACTGATAGAGTGAAATCCGTATATTTTCACTCTATCAGTTTGTGAAGGACGGTCCTATCCACCCGGTATACCGTGTGGGGTATAGTTTTGAGTAGAATTTCTTAAGTATTCACAAACGTTCGGGAAGACTTAAATGGTACAAAAATAATTTTCCAAAATGGAGTAAGACGTCTTCGATTAAAAGAAACAAACATGATCTGATTTAAGACCAATAAAAAATATGATAAAGGTTTCTTAAAGATCTGTAACTTGGCTAATTTTTATCCTAACACAACGCGGGCGAAGCCGCGGGCGGAAGCTAGTTTTGTTTATAAGAAAGCATTTCATTTATCATCTCTTAGATCATCTATAATATAAAAATGAATCACAAAATGTGTTGGTAAGCGCATAACTCGAGAACGGCTGAACCGATTTCGCTAATTCTTTTTTTAGACTATTCCTTGAAGTACGAGGATGGTTTTTATCCAGAGAAAAATTAAAAAAACTCCTCCGAAACAGCTTGACCGATTTTTATAAATGGCACTGCTTTACCGGGCAGGACGACGGCTGCGGGATCCGCTAGTTAGTAATAAAATTTTAATTAAATCCCAACCATGATTATAATTGAAGTCCGAAAGGACTGTACCTTCAGTATACTGCTGACCCACCCCGGTTTCGCACTGATACAAATTAAGTATACACCCAAACCTTCCTCATGGACCACTCTGTCTTCAATTTGGTGAAACCGCATGAAAATCTGTTCAGTCATTTTTGAGTTTATCGCGTACAGATAACGGAAGCGACTTTATTGTGTCTGGCATGGGATACACAGCACACTGCGACTTGAGGCCGAGTGGGACGACTCGTGCTTGACGTGCCGACCTCCGCGTGACTACACACACTTTAACAAATCACTGGTACTTATAAATATTTATGTTACACGAATCTTGGTTATATTTCGTTAAACACATTTTATAGTCAATCTGTCTGGTGGGTACCTACTGCTCTATTTTTTTAATCCTCAGCAATATAAAAAGAGAGATGTTATTACATAGAACCTATTTATTATGTACCTCTTTTGACATTATTTTTTATTGTGCCGTAAATGTATGATATTGTGTGTATTATTTTTAGTTTATTAATGTTGGACAAATGTAAATTGCTCATGAAAGTATTGCAGTAGAGTGACTTTGCATGCTTAAATGAAGCTGAATAATGGTGACATCTAGATAGAACTGTAACATATTTTGTACATCCCCATTTTTTCGCAAATAAATTAAATTGAATTGAATTTAAAAATAGAACAGCGCCACGCCTGTATTACCTGAGGGTGTAAGTAGAGGTGCATATTACTTGCCTGTTATATTAAGGTCGCAACCCGATAGGGGGCAATCCTATTTCCATTTATCGGAAACAATTTCAAACTTCGAGCTTCAACTAAGATTCTCTAAGTAATTAGAAAAGTCTTTTTGTTAGACCCGGGAATCGAACTCGAGACCTAGCGGTTATTATACGAATGCGGTTGTCATCCGACCACCAGGGCAGTGTGTTTAGTTTGACAAATATGTGTATGTGTGTGTGTGTGTGTGTGTGGGTACAAGTTTTTGGTATCGTATAACGTAAAGGAATGGATTGATTAATAAGCGGTTTTATTTATTTAAGAAGCTGAAAGGGTTGCAAGAAAATCGTATAAATCGTTCGAGTCACATACCAATATACAAGTCATACTACCAATATGGATGGAAGTATTTGAGCAGTTTTCAAAACATTACATTTGTGTTCAAATCAAACCATTAAGCCACTTTAATTTATTACCGTGAGACAGCTAGGTAATAAAAAGCAAGGTGTGGGAGAAATAAATAGAGAACAGCGGTGGCGCAGTGATATAGGCCTCAACTTTTAAATATGAGGTCGCAGGTTGGATCCCCGTTCGTGCCCACACATCTTTGTGTGAATTTTTCATCGCCGCTGCTCAATATCGGTGAAAGAAAACGTCCTGAGGAAACCATGTCATGTCTAAGAAGTAATTATTGACACTTGACATTCACCAACTCACACTTAGCCGGCGTGTGTGGCTTAAGGCCTCAACTCGTAAGATAGTTGAGTGAAGACCCGTGCCCAGCTGTGAGACACTAAAAAGTAGAAGTGGGAGAAGTAAATGACAATGCTTACTCACTCTTACATACAAGTTAATTCAAAGTTGCATTAAAGTTTTTATCAGATATACGATGACAAATTTTTAGCAGTCAGCGGCGACCGGAGAACACTTTGCTTGCAATATTATAGTATTCACTGTTGCGATGTATCAATTCACACAAACATGTGTGGGCACGACTGGGAATCGAACCTGCGACTTTATATTTTTATTATATTTATATTAAAGTAGATATGTAAGTAGGTAATGTAATTGTATCTTAATCTTTTTATCAGCACTTGTAAGTCGGACCGGTCCGACGCGACGTCTGATAGTGCCTAATTACACTGCTATACAGCCGTGAGCTGTGAGCCGCGAGCCGGCCGGTGCAGATTGTTTAGATAACAGACAATCGTGCAGTAAGGTCACTAACCGTGCGCCCCGTGCGCTGTGCGCCGCGGTGCTGCCGTGGTTTTGTTTTGTAGAACGTGCCAACATCATTATCAACAATGTTACTTATTACAAAAGTGTAAAATACCATCTCATGTAAACAGTGAGGAGACGACAGAGAACGACGTGACTATTGACAATAAGCAATAAGATGTTTCAGGGAAATTGTAACTGGGCGTTTGCACTGCTCAACAAAACATGATACAAGCATAGTCTTATCTCTTTCTACTCATCTCTAAACGATAGAGATAGATAGTGCTTGCAACATGTTTTCTTGTGCAGTGGAACCTAGGGGTAATATCAGCAGGTGTCTAGGGCTGAATGAGTAAGGTTTGTCTACTTTCCCTTCCCTGACTCTCAAGTCAAGAAAGGGAAGGGAGGTTGAGATGAGTTTCAAGAAGTGACAGTCAGTTGTGCGCAGACTACTATCACAATACTTTAGAGTAGAGAAGGAATTATTTCCTAAAGTCCATCTTTATCGCATAGGGATCAGAAAAAAATTGATAGATTGTGCTCGTGCTCTACGAGCTCCTTGATCCTAGCTGGATGGTGAAGGTGGCGCTAGAGATATAGAGGATGGTGACGTCATAGTCACGGTGCGCTGGCGCCGCAGATGACGTTACCGGTGAGTCATGCCTTTGCGTCGCCGCCGCCGCTCTAATAGTGCGCCTGCGTCTGATTTTAGCTTACCTAAGCAACAGATGAGGCACGTAGTGCGGACCAGGTGTGCAGTAATAACGATAACAAGTACCATAATAATTATGATTTCTTTGTATAACCCATAGTTACATTATGTAAGGCAGTTATGGTACTTAATTTGTAGCCTACAGATGGACGCTTGAACTACCAGAGTGGCCGAACTTTTCGATGTAAACTGCACGGTAGGAAAATAATTTTGACGTTTTTAAACAGACACACGCATGTCACAAAAAATAAATACTAGATAGTTACCAATTTACGTTTCATTTTATTTCATGTCGACGGGCACTGGTTGCCCTAAGTACACCCAGGGACACAACCAAAAGATTAAACTGCGTGTATTCTGTAAAGGAGAAATATCTCTCCACTTGGGTAGCTGTGGGACTTTCATTATACGGATCATGATGATGTGACTAGGTCATCAGTCCATGACGTAATTAGACATTCGCAGGTTTTGATTAAAGGTTCGTAAGGTTGGAATAGTTTGTTTAGCTAGAGTCTGTCGGGAGGCAGCGGCGCGTGGCGCGTGATGCGTGGCGTTCGCATCAGTGACACAGTTACCTCGGTCTCGCTATCAACAACGAGAGGTGATGTAAGCGGTCGTCGCCCCGCAAGTGATCACTACTCGTGTGATTGCCCACTGCCCAGTGCCCACTGTGCCCAGTTCTATGTGCTGTTGTGCAGCTGCGCCGACGCAACACGTCACTGTGAGCTACAAAGATGCGTTGTCTCTCGAGGTCGCGGCAAGAGTGGTGCTAATGTGAATCGTGTTTGATTTATATAAAACAATTATCAAACGAGTGGAACCCTATACAGTTTGTTTACTAATATACACAAAAATTTTGATTATATACATGCCCCCGACCTTGATAAGAATCATCTCAATCGCTGTCAAAATTTGGTCCATCAGTTTAAGCTCTACGATGATAAAAGCTAGTAGTTACACAGATACACATGCCAAACTTATAAAAACGTCTTTTTATTCTTCGGGGATGGACACAACAAACACTAATTGCTCTTGATGTGATTAGAAACAAATTAGATATACTCGGGCTCTTTCTTTTTTTCTCACTATTTCTAACCTAATATTGACATTACAATTAAGCATTGTTAGGAAAAAAGAGTAATTTTAACAACTGACCCTCATAAAGATCATCCACTGACCTTAGTATAATTTTGCATCTACAACATAATGCACTAGCTTTAACAATATATTAAAACCTCTTTGTAAGTATTCGAGAAGACCCGGTGTCGACGGTTTTCTCGGAATCCCGTACTTGAACAAGCAAAAAATAAAACACATTTCCGGAAATCGTTTGACCTTTTCCAGTAACTAAAATTTCGGTATTAAAAACATGTAGGGACATGTTCATACGACGAGGAAGTACATAAAAAACTAAGATTAACTAATTATTATCAGTGGCAGAGCAAAACTAGAACTGTAAAAGATACGGAAGTAAATTTTATCTGTGTTATTATAACTTTATACATCGTTATTATTGATAAATAACCACTAGAATTGACATTTAGTATTCACTCAGTGACCACAACCAGAAAAAGATACATAACGTAAAAACTATACTGTAGTATAACATGAAAATATACTTTATTTGATAGCAATATTTAGAATTTCAAGTTGTTCATGCGTACTGATGTCTCCTAGATTCCAAACAAGTATGTATTGTTAACGAATGTAGTTTGGTGACATTGGTTGATATGAGAAATAGATAACACAGTTGCATGAACAGAATGCTTGTGGGAGAACCAGTCAGCGCACGCGCAGCTGTTAGGCTTGAATGGAACAGTACTGGGGTCAGGCGCGAGCTCGCGTGGGCAGCGGCAATCACTGACAAACAGGTTGCAATGGAACTCTACCTGTTTACTCATACTGTGCTGTGTTTTTTAAATTATTTATGAATACAAGAAAAATACGACATGGTGTTCGATTTGCAAAAACAAAATAATGCAAGGTCTTCATACACAATGTGATAACAAAGAGAATTCAGTTGAGGCAGTTATGATGGTAGAGCAGTTCGAATGGACACAGGCATACGATAACACCGCGACCTGCGACGGCTGCGACTAACATAGACGCGTTGCTTGTATTTGTAGATGCAGCCGCCCTAAATGATAGGGTGCAAATAATAAAATAAAACATTTATTCTTTACCAAACAAAGTAGAGCGATCATAGTCATCGCCGCGCACCGTTTAAAAGGAAATGATATTTATTAAATAACAAAATTTACAAGTGATATTAACTAAAGCTGAAACTAAATTCATCTATTAGACCGATATGGAATGTCTTTTAATAATGCAATAAAAAGCTATCACGCTGCGCATTATGTGTCAGCTGATCGTTATTTTAATGTCATAAACATCTTCATATCTTGACCGTACAGTTAAACGGATAGTGCTAGACTGTTGTATTTTGAAGGAGAGGCGAGCGCCGAGGGGCGGCTGGCAGCTGCGCACGCTCACACAGAAACTTGTATGTGCACACATGGAATTTCACTAAGTGTGTTAACTTGTTCGACTCGTTACTACTCGGTTAAACTCCGTGTTTTGGCTAGCTAAACTATGAGGACCTCTGTTTTAGTACCAAACTATTTTAACGTTGTTTCATACAATACAGTTTGTGTTGTAAATAAAATCGTTTGTGTTGAAACCTCCTTTATGATTAGTGTAGTTGATCGGGATCTAATCAATATCAGCATCTGTGTCGTGTGGGTGTTCCCGAGCGCAACACAGTGTCGGCTTGAAAGTTGTGAACGATCGATTTTGTTCGGCCCTCTGCCTCCATTGTAAACTTACAAAGAGGACGTCTTCACGAACAGATGGTGGCACTGATTTTGACTCAACTCACTACGTTATAAAACGGCTGTAAAGCGGACTGTTTCGTTTAATTCAAATTACGTTTATTGTTGAAGACAAAACAAATTACACAATTTGCAAATTGAGGACTCTGTCTAACAATATGACGGTTCTTAAAGTACTAAATTATTTATGATCAGCACTTTTTAGAAATTTACATGGTGATCGAGAAAAGATGATAAACTAAGAAAATACTTTTAAAATAAAATGAAATAAAATAGATTTCCTTTCGACCACAGGATTCATACCATGAATCCTTTACTTAATGTTTTTAAATTGGTTAATTTTCTATGGTTTCTCAAGAATCAAAATAATAAATCTACTTCGCAAATTCTATCTTCACGAATCATTGATCACCGAAAACTTTAAATAATTACGGGGTAACATAATACCACAACTAAGTATTAACTGCAGATGTAGGTAACAATTATTCAAATACAGCCAGTGAAACTGATAGGTACGAGGAACGTGGTTGACAATGAAGTGGCGTCCATTTCAATCAACTATGGAATACTTTTTCTAAAACACAAGTATTTTAGAAACAGCTTGCAGGTGAGATAAAACTTTAAGTACAGAGGTAGAGACGGCAAAAGTTACTTCCATTAGTGTAAGATACTGTTAGTGATGTGAGGTGTAAAATATTCCCAAAGTGCAGGCAGGTGAAGTTCTCAAAGATATGGACGAGCGTCGCGTCGGCGAGCGTTGTTTATAACGAGCGGACGATGAACTTAACATAAATCTACGTGCCTCATACATAGATGTACACACACATATACTTGTGTTGTATCTACATATTGATAACACACACCACCGAGCCAGCACGCACACAAGCAAGTGCTGCTAATGAAAAGTTAGAGGTTCCACGTGCGCTATGAGTTATGGTGCCGGTGGTTACCGAACTGCTTACATAAATGAGCTCAAATTTTAACATAATCGTAACAGTTTAGTCTTCTTACATTCAAACAATCTTATTATTATAAACATATTATATACTCGACTGTTTATCGGGATGGATGCTCTTGTTACTTTTCCATTCAATAATGGATTATGTTAAGTTTATTGTTTACCTGGATTATCACCCTGAATACATTTTATTCCTTATTATGCTCCATTGAAGTACTTTTAGTTTTTAACGTAGACGAGGTAGATGGAAGCTAGTAATATATATCTGGAGTCAAGCTATGAAACTAGACGTATAACTGGACTGTATCAGCAATACTTCGAATGCTCTAAAGTTCATTGAAAATTCTGACGAGATATTGTGTTTAATTCATCGTTGAAAAAATTAAGATGTCAACTTAGTTCAGAGATTTCCACATTCCACTTATACTTTAGAAGTAGCTATAAGTGGAATGTTGATATACAGCGACCATCCAATTAGTAGTACCTGTGTGATTCCGGCGCCAGCGAGCGACACACATGTTATATTAGCAATTCTGTTAAATCGCTTGACTTCCTGTTTCACTGGAATCACTCAGATATCAAATGACCTTCAATGTTAAGATTCATATTTCGTAAAAGTAATAACACTTACTGACGATATTTATTCACTGTCACACAATTATTTATATTAACTAACTTTCCTCCGTACTAAAAGCCCGTTAATATATGTTGCTGATAAATTAATCCGGTGAGTAAGATTACTGGAGAAAAATCAACATAGTTTATCGATTGATCCATCTCGACGAAGTTAGTTATTAGGACATGAATGAATGTTTTGATGATTACTTAATTGACCGTTAGGTCCTCAAAATCCTTTTGGATATTCCGTCACTGTATATGAGAAATATAGAAAATAAATACTCGACAATGTTGCATTCCTAATCCTACAAGTTAAAGTTTATGGGGATGTTTGTAACTCGCCGCTTAACTGATGAACGGATTCAAATGAAAATTTGTACATAAGTTTGTAGGATAAATTGTAGGGTTCTTTTTATTCTGGTAATACCTATTACGTTCCTTCGGCATACTAGGAGCTAGGTTATTTTATATAAATGTTTTAAAGGTTTTGATTAAATTAAGAAAATTTAAGAGGACAGTCGGTAACGAGGACGCAAGTGTTATAATTATCATACTTTGAGGGAATCACTGTATGATTTCACGTCGTGATCATAATTTTCATATCAACAAGTAAGACAACTTCAGTAAAATTAAGATCATTTTCAGTTTGTAATGTTTCTGTAGGATTTGTGTGGTTACAAGGAAGGTTGTGAGGTCGCCATATTTAAGGGTAACGTGCTATATTATCGGGTAGTGTTTAGTGTAGTGTGGTGTGTTCGCTTACTCAACGGTTCGTTTGTCTTCCTCTACTGACCCACATACTTACAACACTGATTATACACAGATACGCTATCTCAGTGATTACCTACTAAGTTTTTACATAGTTTTTGCGGTATCTGTTTCCTTACACGTTATTACAGTTTGTTTTTACATTATATTCATATTGTGTGCTATGTTCTCTTTCAGAACTAGGCTACCGTTACAAAAATTCAGATTGATAGTAAAGTTCTTTATTGTCTTATTGTGGGGAACGGGTCTTCTCCCAACTATCATAATAACGCTGGCAAAGTGCGGATAGGTGGATGTCACATGTTCTCGAATGGTTGGTTCTTGAAACTTGCAAGAGATCTGTACAAAAGAAGCAAATAAAATGACACCAGAGCATTAAACACCTCAATACAAAA
Organism: Meganola albula; assembly: GCA_936450015.1. NCBI lineage: Eukaryota > Metazoa > Arthropoda > Insecta > Lepidoptera > Nolidae > Meganola > Meganola albula. The sequence continues at coordinate 128,246 of OW388150.1, forward strand.
GAGGTTTCAAGTATTCTGATACCAAATTTACCGCCTCCTCCGACTGAAAATATATTTAATAAACAAAAATAAAACGTGCTTTATTTGTTAAATATTATAAAGCAGGTCCTTTTTTTAAAGCATAGCCTCATTTGGGGACCGGCAATGCATTGTCGGTTTAGTAAAGATCTTCTCTTCTTCTCTATGTTTGTATATCAACATCAATTTCACTGTCAATACTGTGTTTAGTGACTATGACTAGCTGTTGGGTAGCTCCGTCAGCAAGGCGCTAGACAGGTACTTCCGTAGTGTCGGTGAACTATTTGGGGCGTGTCGCGTCTGTTCGTGTGTTGTGTTGGTAGGTACTGCGTACTGGGTGGTACATACTGGTGTGTTGTGTGTAATGAGGTGAGAGGTCAAGTGGCGAGTGCCACCATTAAAATATCGTATACTATGTTTGACTGACTTCAAAAAGATTTATAAGATGTCTAGATTAGATGTTAAGACTACCGAGGTTGATTTTTTAAAACATTTTAATTTTCCTCTGATAGTGATTCAGACATCAAAGCTTAACGTTTAATATTTAAATTGATTTACTTTTCGTGTTTTAACATTATTTCATAATGTTTCATTTTAATCTTACTAGAAAATATAGAACAAAGTCTGACTAAGCATTTTCAATACTTAATCTAAAATGAGCATTCAGTCGAGAGTTAACGTGTACAGCAAACATCGAAGTATTCCTTCTCCGGGAGGATTGGAAATAGCCCATAGACTTATAAAGTTATAATATTAGATTCAACTCGACATTAGATAAACATACCTACCTACATAAAAACATAAGATCGTACCTATATTACCTGAAGGTAAATATCACCTATTTTTCGCCGAACTTAACAGGGGGCGAGCCTATTGCCCTTCATCGGGCACAATTCCAAATAGATAAAAAAATTGATTGATAAATAAATAAAGAGTTTATTTCCCAAAGAGCTTACATAAGAATTCACACAATCATTGTGTGAACACTTGCAACATATTACTTCAGAATTTGCCGATTTGTACCGAGACCCATCATTCAAACAAAAACAATATGCTATCTCTTTCTGTTTAGTTCAATTATTCAAAAAGTTCTTCTCACCCGCACGCTTTGATCCGTGTTTAATATAGATCCGTCTTTAATAGGTCGATGGACTAATGACTGCCTCTGTGGCTAGGGGGTAGCGTAAGACTTTTCTAACGTTTCAGCACTAGTCCGGAGCCAGGAAGTTGATTGTGTGGTACCCGCGTGCTGAGGAGAGCACGTATAGCCTGTCAGTCCTTTACCCGCACTTTGCGTGTCGGTCAGTCCTTCCTACCTGACTATTAGAGTGAAGATAATAGAAAGTGCACTTGTGTATGCTCACACACTATGCTCTGTAATATCTCTTGCGTTCCTGACTAATCAGCTTACACTGGTTGTCGTGGCCGAAAAAAATTGTTGAGGGTATTATTATATTATTAGGTCTATGGAATAATCCAATGTTACACAAAGATTACCTGCGTTTTTTCACAAGCTAAGCTTAAACCCTCGCGAGTATGTGGAGAGCTCACATTGATCAATAAGTAAATAGTGCGAGTGTTGTACAGATTGGGTGAGCGCCAGGCGCCAGGTCCGCGCTAAAATGAGCCTGCTACATAATCGTATGTAGCTGCGGGCTCCGTCTTTGATACCGTTACTTTTTGCAGATCGGGGGCATACTTATGATTGCTTACCAAGCGGGACAAGCATTTAAGATAAAAAATAACGAGTTCCAAAACAAAACTATGAACTGCCGACAATCCTATCCTATCCTATCCTATCCTATCCTATCCTATCCTATCCTATCCTATCCTATCCTATCCTATCCTACTAATATTATAAATGCGAAAGTAAGTGTGTGTGTGTGTGTGAAGGTTTGTTACCGCGTATCTCCATAACCACTCAACCAATGTTAATGAAATTTGAAACGTAGGTAGTGTATACCCTAGAATAGGACATAGGCTAATAATATTTCCAAAAATCATCCCCTAAGAGGGTTAAATAGAAGGGTGAAGTTTGTATGCAACTTTTTATTCCTTGGTTCTATTCATTTAAAATTCAGTACACGTAAACTTTAACACAAATAATGAGATACGGGTTTTTTATTTTTCCATAATTACCCCTATGGGGTGTGAAAAATGAGTTTTATTGGTAAAAACTAAAGTTTCTCTGGATCTCTTTAGTCTCAAGTCCGATTCACTCCAAATTCGGCACACATATACCTTAGAAGAAATCATAAAACACGTGTTTTTTATTTTTCCAAAACTACCCCCAGTGGGAGTGTAAAATGAACTTTTTTGGAAAAATTTAATATTCCAGAACTTTTTAGTCCTTGGTCCGATTCACTTCAGATTCGGTATAAATATAGCTCAAAACAAATTATGAAACACGTGTTTTTTATTTTTCCAATTTTTTTTATCTTTATCCTAATACTACGTGGGTGAAGCCTGAGAAATTATTCTGAGGGAGATTTTCTTTGAAGTTGATATCAATACTCCTTCGTGCTTTTTAGCTAAATTACTTTTTATTTTGACACAATGACGTTTGATAACTCAGTCCAAATATTAGAATTCGAAATTTAAATTTTATTTCTTCTCAAATATTGAATGAAAAACTGGTCTAAGAGCCGTAGTATTTTTTGAGAAACCCCTATAGATTTATGGATACACCTATGGGTGCTTGCCGATTTCAAAATGTTGCTTACACGCCTACACTACTGAACTAATTTTGTATGGAGATAGTTCGAGACCCGGGAAAGGATAGTTTTATCCGACTGCGAAAAGAGAGATTAATGGTTTAGCGCGATAACCGACATCCGCGGGCGAAGCCGCGGGCGGAAAACTAGTAGGTAATATAATTCAAATCCAAAATTCTATCTAGCGGAATTGACAGTTCCGAGCTCTTAGCTATACTTGGCCTTTACGTGCCATCGAAATTGCCTCGTTCAATCCCCCTATTCAGGTACCAAACACCCTGTCTAATTATAGGCAGAACAGTATTGTTGTACGTGCAAGTAGAACTGTTAACTTTTTTCTTACAACTACATGAGCGGCGAGACGATGCACAACACAAGACAAAAATTCTTTACTAAGTAATGTCTTAATCGTAATACTTTTGCTTTACATTTTCACTATACCTACCTACATATAAATACATTACCATGTTGCATTTCATATACGTGAAGGCTTTTCATTGACTTAATGTCACATATTTTTGTTAATTTCTATTAAAGTTATATTTCGACGTAAGCCTTACATAATAAATAAATAAATAGGAAGTTAATAAATAACAACAACACATTAGTGTACCATGTCTGGAAAAGAGTATGTTCCTTTTAAGAGTTAAGAGAGTTTAGGTCCCATTGCACACACGCAAGTGGAAGTGGATGTCAAGTTTTTAAATATTTAATTCTAAAACATGCTGGTGTTGTGTGTTTTTTCATTGATTTTGAGAAGCTTTGATAAATGTTCACGTACAGATGTGATGATCTGTGTAATTCAAATTCTACTCCGATACGACTGCAACTGCTGTTTCTAACTGGACCAAAGTAGATAGCTTTTAACTACTTAAGATATATATCTAACAATGAACCTTTCCAAAAATATGTAAAATCTGAATTGCAAATGTAGGGTCCAATTACCTTCGTACTAGATAAGTCTAGCGTAGATAAAAACCTTATAATTTAGAAAATTTTAGGATAGGATTAGGTAGAATTCAAATAGAGCTCAACCTTGCATTACCCAAAGGTGTAGGCAGAAATGAAAAAAAAAGCATACCACATTTCGCTGGTCATTATATTTAGATAATATAGATACAAGATAGTAGGGAACAAGTCATTTACTACATGAATCTATTCATGTGCTTTTGCCGTTCAAAGGGTATAATTGCAAACTTCGAGTTGCTACTATATTCAAACCTAGAACCTTGAGGCTACTAACAAACTCACCAGCATTATAGTTAACTTTAATTTTATCCTGTTAGGCTCTACTTCATACAAATCTTATAAGCCTTTATAGATAAAATCATTAACCAGACACAGCATAGTGGGCCCCCTGCTGGCCTCACTTATGTCTAATTACCTCACTTCAACCTTTTTTAGTGTTTTAATGCTGGGCACGGGTCTTCTCTCAAATATATTATGAGTTGGGAGAGTGTAGATCTTAATCCACACACGCTGGCCAAGTACGGATTGGTAGATGTCACATGTCCTCGAATGATTAGTTCTTAGACATTCTGGTTTCCTCCCGATGTTTTCCCTTACCGATATTGAACAACGGATATGAAACAATTCACACAAAGATGTGCGGGCACGACCAGGATTCGAACCCGTGACCTTATTTTTCGAAGGCGGGGCCCGTACAACTGCGCCACCGCTGCTCTATAGTCTAATTACCTACTACATGTTAAAATTTAAGGGCTAATTTTGATTGGTTCCTTCAAGAACAGAACTTGAACGAACCAATCATCTTCTCCGATATTACTCCAACTTTTTACGATTTCAATTGCTTAGAGGTACCTAATATCCGCCATATCATCTCTATATTTTATATCCGCCTGGTGTGATGAAAAAAAATGGTTATAGTTGACTAAATGAAAGTAACTTATGTTTAGAAAATTATTAATTTTAATTATATTATAATATGTTGTGTAGTTTATGATTACCTAGTAAATAGTTATTAGTATAAAATATAAGTGTCTTGGTGTATACTGTTAACTTATATTTTTATGAATAAATGATTGATTGATTGAATATTTAAAGAAACGGCGTCTAGAAGGTATCTTGTCGGTGGTTAATACGAATTTTGTCTCTTTCTTACTAGTTTAAATGTCTAGATGACAGACAAAGACAAACGAATTATAAAGCCATTAAAAAAATACCTATTTTAGTTATTAAAAGCTTAAAAAAACGTTTATCAATAAGGAAAAAAGGTTGGTGTTTAGATTTTAGATTAGTATTAGCTGACTTCACATAGTGAGTGGTGTGTGTGGGTGACGCGACGTGTGTAGTTTGAAGAAATAGTTCGTTATCAATAGATAAACACGCGACACATGGCGTCTGTGACTAAATACATACACACATAAGGGTCTAAGATAAGGACTTAAACAAAACATATCGCAATTCTACTGATTTTAAACAAATAGGTATAGATGAGCAGGAAATAAAGCGTCTTGGAACAATGTTTAGTAAAAATCTTTTAATCTTCTATATTCACGAGTACTAGATGTTCCAGCGAACTACGTACCGCGTAATTCTCACTATTTAAACCTTCCTTAAAATTGTTATAGTACTAATATCGATATTAAAAAATAGGTGTGGGTGGTAAAGAGGTGAACATTTAGGGTTGTACGTAATTTTGAATACCACATCATAAAAAAAAATCCGAAAAAAAATTGGGTGGACCACTTAAGCGTATAAAAAATTGATTACGACCGATTCTCAGAGCTACCGAATATAGATATAATATTTTAAAAATATCGGTCAAGCCGTTTCGGAGGAATTGTTACAAACATAGCGACATAAGAATTTGCAGAAGTCCTAATTGAATTTAATAAAAAATACAAAATATAGCAATAAAATTAAATATAAAGATTAAAAGTGGGGTAACAATAACCACTGATCGACGATCGGATAATAATTATATTAATATAGTGAGACATTGAGACACACTGCCATATAAACCTAAACTAAGCAGATCTTGTACTATGGAAACCAGGTAACTGGTAATATACTACCTAAAATACTTTTCTTTTGTAAATACATACTTAGATATATATAATTACACCCAGACTCAGGAGTCATTACTTAGACTATTTCATCAAAGCTGCAATCATACTATATTATTATCGTTAATTATTAGTTTCAGACCTGTATAGCGTTTATAATGCTTTTATGGATAATTATATATTATGTTAGTTTAGATTTTAATTTATTTTTTGTTTATTCATTATCTATACTTCTATACTCATATTATTCAACTGAAGAGTTTGTTGGTTTGGTTGAACACGCAAATCTCACGAACTACTAGGCTGACTTCAATAATTCTTGCACTGCTAGATAGTCCGTTTATATTAGGATACAATAGGATAGGCTAATTTCATTCAACTCGGCCGTGAAGGAAAAGTAGTTATAAAATAAAAGCAATATTTTTTTTTTATTTTTGACATGGAACACATTAGGTCTAATGTTTTTTTTTAATTTTACAAAGTAAATAATGAATTTGATATTCAAAAATTAAGAACGAAGTAGACGATTATAATGAGAAAATTTATTTAAAGTAAAAAACTGATTTTATTGTGCACCTTTGCTATTTGTAGAAAATTAGAGAACAGACACAAAAACTACAAACATTTATTCAATGTTTTCGTCTTTTTGGCAAGTATGTAGCAGAACAGGTTGCATTCGTTCAGCAGTGAATTGTGCATTGTGTGTGGATAATACCTGAGCCAAAGCAATTTGAGGACCACTTTTTGTATAGCTAGCGTTTTTGGTGCTCGAACTTAAAACAAGCTTCGCTAACGAACTACACAATAAATTGCAATTAAAGATGTAAATTAACATTGTGTGATTTATGTAGATTATACATCCTTAGCTTTTTGAAAAATGAATACTCTTATTAACTCGACTTAACTCAATTGTAGCCAATCTTCTATCAAAGCTTTTGTGTAAAACATTTGTATTTGGCTGTCTTTTGAGTTTTACGGCTTACGCGTACATTTGCGCACATTACATGACAAATTGACTCAACGAGATCTCGTTAGCATCACAGTACAAAGTATATTTATGTAATGTATAAACTGAAAGTAACGTGTGTAGGAAGTTGTTGGAGCGTTCGTGAAATGGTTTATAACATGCAGTGCATTGGTGGACTCAATAAGACAATAAACACGAGGCGGCTAGAGGTCGACAGCTGCGGGCGTGCGGCATGCGGTGTGCGGCACGCTGACGACTCGACAATATTGCTTAAGTGATGACTTCACTGTTTCAACGTCCCAGCTTTATTTGGTTGATACTCATGTTTGCTTTCTACGAAACTTGTACTATTATAATGTAGTAACCGTTTTACATTCCTCTAGAACATGAGAAGTTTATAAGGTGATTCAATGTAAACGAACCATATTCGAGGGTTAGTTTCAAGAATTAAGGAAGTGCTTGCCCTCGATTATAAAATATCTTTATTTAGCACAATTGCTGCGGTTTTGGCATCTGTTTTAAAAGTGTAATTAAATGACTATATTATGCAAATTGACTTTATGACTTCTTTTATATAGCTTTTCTTCTTGGTAATTTGAAACACGAGCCATATACAAAATAATGCATTTCTTCAAAAGATTTTTGACCTAAATTAATTGAGTTCTCGATCAATGCTAGCCATAAGATATTCACATCTGTGTCTGGTCGAGACTGCTTGAAGCTTACGTCGAACTACTTGACATTGAACCATCAGTTATGTTTAGAGATTTATTTCTAACCATTTGTGTGCTGTTCCTTATGCAACAAAAGATAAGGAATGCTACAGGGCTATATAATGTACTACCTTGTACATAATTTATATTTAATTACTCGTTCAGCGTATTATATCGTTCATAGCATAGTACAATTTGCTATTTGTACTTATTGCTTGGTTAAGCTTCATTAGTTGAAGCTATTATTACTATATAAGAACTTCATGGCCACTACAAAAGCGGAAACGTTTAGTCAAATAGCAGCTGCGAGCCATGTTGCGAGCGGTTACCTGAACGTACCTGCTCTCGAGGTGGGTTTGCTTTATTATTTTATATTTTTTGTAGATCATCTCAGTGCGCTCAAGATTTATGATTTTTTTGTAAACTTTAGATATTCTTTGAATATGTACAGTAATGATTTTATTGCGATCATAGTTTACTTGATAAAGTAAATACAAATCTTAGGTAAAGCAAATTATAAACAGTTGACTCTTGTTTTAGAAAAATACAAAGACACGTCCAGTGCATTGGTCATTCCTCAATGCTCATGAGATGTAGGGACTTAGTACGTAACTCTATGTATTTAAAGGCATGTATTGATTTAATATAGTCAGTGTTTATCCAACATTCACGCGTATTATTTCACTCCTGGGTCACCACATCACATGGCGACCCTGCCAGTCGCGCGCGCGTATCCGACACCGGCCGCCGAACGAAATTCTAAGTAGCGCTGTATAAGGAATGGATTCTGTAAACATCGTGATCTCGGAGTGTTTTAATCATGGCTAGAATAAATTATTCAAAGAGTGTTGTGTGTGACAGTTGTGTATCGTACCAAAATCGTAAGAAAAATGGGAAAACAACAATCCAAAGAGGAGAGCATTGTGATTGCTCAAAATGCAGCTGGAGGTCAGAATAGTGCGCCAATTGAAGAACTTCGTTTCCACTTATCCACGACCAATTTATTGATGCTGATCATCGTGTTCTGCGTGCTCCTTGGAATGCTGTATTTGATTTTCCGTATTTATCGGAAATGCCACTTGCGTTGGATGCGACAGGAGGTCGATCAGAGAGGCAATAGAGGACAGCGGCTATCTTTTCGACGACGCCAAATGTATCCGGAAATGAAGCTCGAAGACTGCAAAGTTTAATGGAACAGTGTGCGTATTACGTAAAAATGTGCAGTGCGTAAAGTGCAGTGCGGTTATTATACGGTACGGCTATATTATTATATTTTATGATCATACGGAAAATAAGAGTTGCGTTGCGTCCGCGTCGGTTCTATTTAATGGACTTTAAGTATTTACCTACTTATATTTATAGGAATGATTAATATTGTAATGAATACCTACTAATGTTATGCATATTACTTACAGCTATATTTTTTTTATTATTGGAGAAGTTTCACGAGTTTGCAATGATAAAGGTAAGACATTCTTTTGACTATTAGGAAGTAAATAGTAACGATTATAATGTTATCAAGTTGATATAGTTTTGTTTAACTTTCAGATTTCTAAGGTAAATAGAAGATATTTTTAGTAATTTTATGGCTACATATATAAAAGAATTATATGAAGAGTTGTTAGTAATAAGACAGTATTTAATTAAGATAGGCCCTTCTAGACGACAGGGTAATATTTTACAGAAAAAACTTGTTGAAGCAAAGTTAATTGGTGACCAATATAACACTTATTTAGAAAATATTGTTGAGGTGGAACAATTAGACGAAGAGGAAGATATTTTAGTAAAAAAGTATTGTATAGATTTTAATAACTTATATAAGGAAATTATTAGCTTATGTAAAAGTTCTGAATTATCGAATTGTACAAAAATGGATAAGTTTGACCTGAAAGTAGCTTTGAACTTATTGCCGGTAATGAATGACGAAATTTCTAATACAAAACAACTAATTGACGGTATAGAATATTACAGTTCAGTCATTAATGCGGAATCTCAGTCAAAATTGATTTCTTTTATTCTAAAGAGTAGGTTATCACAGTCTGCCAAGTTGAAGTTAGGAACAAGTTATGATACTGTTTCCAATCTCGTAAATGATATGAAAAAATTATTGTTACCTAAAAAGTCCGCTAGTGCGTTACAAAAGCAACTATTAAATTGTAAACAAAATAATTTATCTATTGATTCTTTCGGTAAAATGTTGTCCGAGATGTTTGTCGATCTGACAATTTCTCAGTCCGACGGGGATAGTGAAAAATTTAAAATGTTGAAGTCGCTTAATGAGAAGCAGGCAATAAGGCAGTTTAGCGACGGACTGAGAAATCGCAGAATTAGCACAATAATCACCGCGCAAAATTTTGACAATTTAAAAGATGCGATTCAGGCCGCGGTAGAAGAGGATGTTTCGGGTTCAGACTCAATGGCTGAGGTCATGACAATGAGGTATAACAATAATAAAAGTTTTAAAAACAATTCCAGGCTGCCTCACTACCAGAACTACCAAAGAGGTCGAGGTACGTACAACATCGGTCGCAGCCGTGGTTCCAGCAGTTGGCGACCACCTCGAGGGGGTGCCAGGCAAGGCCAGCCGTCGCAGTCACGGGGACGTACACCCCGGGGCAAAAATTCATATCGAGGTAACGGTTTTAATAATTATTATAGGGGTCAAAGACAGGCTGAAGAGCACATAAGGGTTGTCATGGATAACAACTCACAGCCTATGCCCAGTACATCAGCGCAAAATAATAGAGAGTCAGAAAGTGAGTTTTTTCGTGTCTAAAAGTTATAGTATTTTAGCTAGTGATAGTTGTTTTTGTGTAGAATTATTTTTCGATAGTATTCATCCGTTTAGTTGGCTTATAGATACGGGAGCTTCAATTTCGGCTATAAAATATAAAAATGTTCTAGAATTTAACATTCCTATTTACGGAGGAAATATAATTATAAACGGTATCGGTGGAAAAGTACAGGCAATTGGATATGTATATTTACCGTTGTCAGTACATGGTCAGAGTATTAATCATAAGTTCTATGTATTTGAGACGTTGCCTTGTAAGTCGCATGGCATTCTTGGGCAGGATTTCTTAGGAAAGTACGGATCGGTTATCGATCTGAAACATAACACGTTATCTTTTTGGCCTAACGAAAGTAAACAAGTCGTTTTAAAGTTAATGAGTTCATCCAATAATTTAATTTCTTTACCAGCTAGGTCTGAATCTATGCATTATGTTTACACTAACCTTACAGAAGAATGCATAGTTTGTACAAAAGAAATATGTGAGGGAGTTTTCGTTGCCAGTACGTTAGTTAATCCGATTAATGGTAAAATACCAGTGCGAATTTTGAACACAACATCAAAAGAGTTAACTTTATCAGAACTAAAGCTCGATATTCAAAGTTCTAGGGAATATTATATTTGTAATTTTGATAAAAGTGAGAAAAATGCATCGCGAGTTAAAAGATTGTTTTCAAAATTAAATTTAATTAATTTAAATAAGGAAGAAAAGATTAGTATTGAAAGTTTGTGTGCGAAATACTCAGATATTTTTTATTTGGAAGGGGACAAGTTGTCAACTACGGATATTTATCAGCATACAATTAGATTAAAATCTAATACACAGCCAATTTTTTCGAAACCGTATAGATTACCACATGCTTTAAAAAATGAAATTAAGAATCAGATTGACCATATGCTTAAAGAAAATATTATTGAACCTTGTCAGAGTGAGTGGTCTAGCCCTATCTTGCTAGTACCAAAGAAAAGTGACCAAAACGGAAACAAAAAGTGGCGTTTGGTCATTGACTACAGAAAACTTAATAATAACATTATGGACGATAAATTTCCACTTCCAAATATTACGGAAATATTAGACTCGTTGTCGGGTTGTATGTATTTTTCTCATTTAGACTTACATCAAGGGTATTATAATGTCAATTTAGATCCAGACAGTCGCAAGTACACTGCTTTTTGTTCGGGACAGTTCCAAATGACGCGAATGCCCATGGGTCTTAAAACTAGCCCAAGTTCATTTTCTCGCATGATGACGATGGCAATGACTGGATTAACTTATGAAAAATGCCTAGTGTACCAAGATGATTTGGTCTGTTTTAGCAGAGATTTATCAAGTCATATTAGGAATTTGCAAAGTATATTTGAGCGATTACGTAAAGTTAATTTAAAATTAAATCCACAAAAATGTAATTTTTTACAGAAAGAACTACTCTATTTGGGTCACATTGTATCAGCTGAAGGTGTCATACCCGATACTGACAAAATAAAAGTTGTTCAGAATTACCCGGTTCCTACAAAAGTAGATGAAGTGAAACGGTTTGTAGCTTTTGTGAATTACTACCGAAAATTTATTCCAAATTTTGCTACGAAAGCTCATGCTTTAAATAATTTATGCAGAAAAAATGTAGTTTTTAAATGGGATGAAGACTGTCAAAAATCATTTGAGTTATTGAAACAAAATATAATTTCTCACCCTGTATTACAATACCCAGACTTCTCAGAGCAAAATCGATTTATTTTACAAACAGATGCATCGGGTTATGGTGTAGGAGCAGTGCTGTGCAATGGTGATGGAAGGCCAGTAGCATATGCCAGTCGAAGTCTTAATAAAGCAGAAAAACGGTACCCAACTATCGAGAAAGAGTTGCTTGCGATTGTGTGGGCTGTCAAACATTTTCGGCCTTATTTATATGGCAGAACGTTCAAAATTCAAACTGACCATAAACCACTTATTTATTTATTTGGAATGAAGGATCCGTCTAGTAGGTTGATGAAATTCAGAATTATATTAGAGGAGTATAACTTTATATTAGAATACTTAAAAGGTAAAAATAATGGTGCTGCAGACGCACTTTCGCGATTACACGTTACGTCAGAAGAGTTAAAGGAAATTAATCAAACTATAGTTAATGTAATGACGCGAGGACAAAAAGCTAGACAAGAACGGCAGGCTATTATTTCTAATGACGATTGGCTTGATCACCCAAAAGTTGTAGAAATACATAGCAAACCGAGAAATTTCACTGAATTACGTTTTATAAGCGCTTATGAATTAAATCGATATCGTAACTTAAATGAAATTAAACATGAAAGTAGATGTTTGAGTTATATACCCTCAATAAATACGATTTTTATAAATTTGGCTTCTCGATCACAATTTACGCCAGGCGAATTTGTGAGAGAGCTAAATATATTTTGTAAAGAAATCGATTTAAAAGAAGTATACTTCATAAAAAATGATAATAATAATATTTTCGTTGGAAAATTAGTCAATGAGATAAAAAATATAGGTGATTGGTCCGGACCACGAGTATGTATTTTAAATGATACGAAAAGAATTGTTGATAAAGACGAGCAACGAGTAATCTTAAATGACTTCCATCTTTTGCCCACAAGTGGCCACGCGGGCATAAGACGGATGGTTAATAATATTAAGAAATATTATTTTTGGCCGAACCTTGAAGTTGATGTAATTGAATTTGTGAAAAGATGTGATAAATGCCAAAAACAAAAGCACTCATCACATCATACTAAAGAGCCAATGACGATTAGTTCTACTGCGAATTCGGCATGTGAAAAAATATACTTAGACATAGTAGGACCTTTGGACAGGGATTGTTATAATTATAAATATATTCTAACTATACAATGTGAGCTGAGTAAGTACATCGAGGCTTATCCATTAGAGTCAAAAAGTTCAAACGACGTAGCTAAGAATTTTGTAAATAATTGGATTCTCAGATATGGTGTCCCAAAGGAGATAGCTACAGACAGGGGGACAGAGTTTCTGTCCACTACACTGAAGGAGGTTTGTAAGCTTTTACATATTAATCAATTACAGTCTACGGCTTACCACCATGAAAGTATAGGTGCCTTGGAGAACTCACACAAACACATGGGTAACTATTTACGTATACAAACCGAAAATCACCCAGAAGCATGGAGCACATGGCTTCCCTTTTGGTGTTTTTCGTATAACACTGCTGTGCATTCGGAGACCAAGTTTACTCCCTTTGAGTTAATATTTGGAAAAAAATGTACATTACCATCTAATTTAAATTCAGGATACATCGCTCCTTTGTACAGTTTCGATAACTACCCCTTAGAATTAAAGTTTAGAATTCAGACGTCACAAAAAGAAGCACACGATAATTTAATTGCAAGTAAAATAAATAGAAAGTCCAGGTATGATCGTAATATTAATCCTGTGACATATAAACCAGGTGATTTGATTTTATTAAAAAATGAAACGGGAAATAAGTTTCAGAGTCTATATTCAGGTCCATATAAGGTGTTAAATGAATGTCCACCTAATGTTGAAATTGTTAAAGACAATAAAAATTATCTTGTTCATAAAAATAGGACGAAACGTTACTTTCCAAGTGTTTAATGATAGACATAATATGTAAGACTAAAATTGTATTTTATAAATATATTATTGATGTGAGTACCTTTATCATTGTGGATACGTATGTTAGCATAATGTTATAATCACTAAAAAAAAAAAAAAATGTATTCCATTTATTTTATTTTCTTTAAGGGAAGGAGATGAGATGTAGGGACTTAGTACGTAACTCTATGTATTTAAAGGCATGTATTGATTTAATATAGTCAGTGTTTATCCAACATTCACGCGTATTATTTCACTCCTGGGTCACCACATCACACTCACCTTTATATGATTTTGTTTGTGTAGTTGACAGGTAGTGAAGGATAATATGCACCGCAGTAGCGGGCTCGGGACTCGTTTAGAAAGCACTAAGCCGAGTGGCACACAGACACTGTCGGTTCACGAGCCGGCTTCAACACGAGGTAAACCGGTCGTGCAGTAATGCACTTAACACTAAAACAATACACCACACACACACAAGCTTTTTCAAATCTCCAGCAGATATTCCTTTCGATGAAGTTTCACAAGTTGTAACTTGCAATGCTCACTCGCGAGTGTCGCGCGGCGTTGTGTAGAGACGCGCGGGGGGTGCGGGGCGTAGCGACACTAGCGCGGCCGCGGCTGTGCGGTGTCGTCGGCTGACTGGCGCTGGCCGGAGCGAGTGCAGCGCGCGGCACCGGTCGGCGGCTGGGCGTAGGGCGCCCGCCGAGCGCCGCGGGGAGCGGAGCGCCGCCGCTCTCTCCGCACGCAGCTTGCCCTATAAACTTGCTTTCTGCTTGCTCTCATATCGTGAGTAGGCTCGGCAGTCGGCCGGCTCCTCGTACTTTTTGTGAAAGGCAAAATTATTCACAACGTTTAGGTTGCTTTCCGATCATACCACTGTATCCAGGTCATGTTAGATCTGACTATGCTCACCCTGTACTGCAACTCGAAAGCTCGTCGAGCTTTGTGAACGACACACTTAGTTAAACGAAATGGGCGCTATTTTTAGATCACAAACTTACGAAGGATTCGTTTCACACTACAACAGCTGTAACAGGAAAGAGATTTCTCCCGAAAGCTATTTTAATGGCAGTCATTAAGAACACCGAGTAAAATAGTTAGTTTAGGCGTAGATTAAAGTTTGAACGGTAATATTATAGGAAACAATTCTGTACCTCTTATGAAATATTGACAAATATTTTGTCGCTGAGTAAAATATTGAACTTGTCCCGACTCAAGATGTAAATCATGGCAAACCCAAGTAACTTTGAAAAAATAACTTTAAACTGTGTAAAAAGCATATTTTAGAGTTTTAAGATAAATATGGCACAGTGATTTTCTTTGCTCTATGGGCAGCCTGACTGATGGCTGAATAGGCCGATGATGATGATGATGATGATAATGATGGGTAAACAGACTGTAACCACTGCTGTGTAGTAACTTCCTTTAGAATACGTTTCTGGATAAGTTCACCAGTGCTCGTTGATATCTAAAGTGTCGCTAACGCGCATGTTATGCCTCTGGTGTTGCAAGCGTCCATAGTCTACAATGACCGCTTAGCATCCAGGTGTGCTGTACCGGTACTTGTTATCTGTCTTGATAGTATAAATAAATCTTATTGGTATTTCTGGTACAGTTTCTATATAAGTATCAGAAGTGGGAACAGCAAGTAATTATTACGATTCGTGACAACGAGCGGTAGTACGTAACCATCGCCGCGCGCCGCCCTACACATTACCGCTTCAAATCACCCTCCACCTACCTCATAATGGACTTGAACCACTGATAAATATACACTTGTAAATATTCCTTCTTAACTAATATAAATGCAAAACTTTATATGTATGTGTGTATGTTTGTTAGTCTTTCACGCAAAAACTACTGGACGGATTAGAATGAAATTTGGCACAAAGAGAGATTATAGCCTAGAACAGCGCATATGCTACTTTTTATCCTAATACCACGAGGGCGCAACAGCGGAAGCTAATGTTGGCTTACTAAATATGAGTATTTTCTTAAATTTACGAGAATAAAAAGTGAAGTAGTTTTATTTCAATACTAAATATTATTAACCTTCGGAAAAAAGAGGTGTTGGTTGAGGTGAGGTCCTTACGTCACCACTACCACAACGCTTGAAGGCTAAAGTCTTTAACCAGTGCGTTCTACCAGCTATGACCTACGGAGCTGAAGCGTGGCCACTCACGATGTGGCTGGTACACCAATTTAATGTCGCTCAGCGTGCTATGGAGCGCGGTATGCTTGGCGTTTCTTTGAAGGATAAAATTCGCAGTAAGCTTATCCGACAAAGAACTAATTAAAGATTAGCAAGCTCAAGTAGCAGTGGGCTGGCCACATCTGTTAAAGAACTGATAACTGCTGGGGGAAGCAAGTTCTTGAGCGTATGTCTTGGCAAACGTAGTGTAGGAGTGCCAGCTAGGTGAAGTGATGATATGCGAAAGATAGCCGGCAGGCTATCATATCGCATAGCTGGACGCGACAAGCCGAAGGCTGGGTGAAATGGCGTTTATTGGGAGAGGCTTATGTCCAACTGTGGACTTCAATAGGCCGATGATAATGAAAAGAGAAGTGTTATAATTTGACGCGTGTATCTGTGTATTTGTAAACATGTTTGTCGCGTCGTAGCGTGAACGGTGAGACCCATTTTGATGCAGTTTTTCTTGTTTGAAAGTTGAAGTGATTGAAATTATTTTTAACAAGGTAAAAAAAAATCAACGGAGCAGCGGTAGCGCAGTGGTACGGGCCTCGGCTTAGAAATATAAGGTCGCGGGTTCGAATCCCAGTCGTGCCCACACATCTTTGTGTGAATTGTTTCATCGCCGCTGCTCAATATCGGTGAAGGAAAACATCGTGAGGAAACCGGCATGTCTAAGAACTAATCATTCGAGGACATGTGACATCCACCAACCCGCACTTGGCCAGCGTGTGTGGATTAAGGCCTAAACTCTCTCAACTAGTAAGATAGTTGAGAGAACACCCGTGCCCAGCAGTGGGACACTAAAAAGGATTGAAGTGAAATAAAATCGTCATAGGGGGAGCTATAAAATTTTTAAATGAGAGAATTTTTTTTTTTCAATCTGAAAAGCCATATTGTGATGTTTCTAGCTCTACTGTCTGTGGAAATGGACTGAATACTAACAGACAGGCTGGTATCAACAAAAGTTAGAATACCAACTTCTGTATCGTGTTAATATTAATCTGAAGGCCATCGAGAGCATTATGATCCCCTCACAAATCGCGAGCTATCGCCACACGCTACCCTCGTGCAAACATTCCAGTTTATTAGATCGCGCAGATATGAAGCATGTGCGATACGATTGTCGCTGTCGATATACCTATTATGTATTAGCTTCAAGAGGCGATGTAACTTCCATTTTGTACACATACTTCGTAAATAATATTTTTTAGCTTAAGCTTTATGTGATATTATTTAGAAGGGTTAATTGCGATAGTTGAATTTATTGAATTGGTAAGCGTGTTTTATCACTAAACAAGTAAATTGTAGTCAAGCGCAAGCCTATTTAAGAATAAATAATAAAAACATTAAAAATAAATGGAATTTGACCTGACTATGAACCACTTCGTTCATTACAGCTTTAAAAAAACGAATTAAAATCAGTCCCTTCCACTAACTTGTAACATGTTATCCGTTGATGACGTATACGTTAACCTTATCACATACCTACTTACCTACTACTTTTTCGTCGTTGGTATAAAACAAGAAGAAAAATGGTCACAATTAAATAGATACTGGGCTTCTAGACAAATTAAAAACCGATAGCAAAAGTTCGAAAGGAACTAAATGTATACGATTGACATTAACCTTCGAAACGTCACGTGACAATCTTGTGTCAATTCATTCATTTTGTTCTTCTCGATCTTTCGCTTTATATTATTTGTCTAAGTTCCTGGTGTGACTTTGTAAATCTGTAAATTACTTTGTATAGCAGTAATCTCTCTCATGATTGGTAAGAAAGCAATCTAGTGAAGAACCAGCCAGTTATTAAGTAACGGGTTGATATTACTCACGAAGACATTGCAACGACGACTGTTAAATGTCCGACCGTCTCGTAATAAAACTGAAGAGCACCAAATTGAAATAGTTGAAGAGCTCATAATGCGTTATTAGAAGATACGAAGTGCCGCCAACGAGACATCGACAACTGATATTATCAGATTATTTTTAGCTCGACTACTAATTTTTTTGACCACAGCATACCTAGATGGTTTGGTGATGTGAAAAGGATGGATGGTAGACGATTGATGAAAGGTTCATACACGGCGGAGGTGAGTGGATACGCTGGGAGAGGACGCCCTAAGAGGACATTCGATGATCTGATCGTGATGGCCTTCAAAAGGGGCATATACGTAGCACTCACAACCGCAGCATTTAGGACATTGTGTGAACATTACTTAGACTAAAAAAGTATGTTTAGGCTGTAGCAAGTGGCGCTCTATAGTTTATGCCTACCCCTATGGGAAAAAGGCGTGATTGTATGCATGTATGTACTCAATTTTGACAATGAACTTTTTTTTGTATAAAATTATTATCATCTATTAAAAAGAAATTAATTGTTGAAATGTTAAAATAGTAGTAGTGATTGCATGACACATATTAGTTCTTGCGCATATTTTAGTGCATGCTGTGCTCTTCTGTAATTAATGTTGCACTTAGATGTTAAGACAAAAATCTTATAATAAGTCATTGTAAAAGTGTACACATTGTTGAGGAGCCAAATAAATTAATAAATAAATTTTACTGTTAGATAGTAACTAATCATGTGAGCGATCTGGATGTTATCTGTTAGATTTTAAGGTCAAATAAATAAATAAATATCTAAATAAAAAGATACACTCTATCCACACTTAACTTTAACATAACTTACATAAACTCGTACATTATGAAAGTTATGAAACCCCTGTCCCTGACGTAGCAAAGAAATTTCTAGATCACTTCTTTTAAATAAAGAATTTGTTCAGCGCTACAATTTCACAAATACAAAAACACGTTACACTTACCGCACCCTTTTTTAAATATAGGGGTAAAAATATAACGAGACACTTAGATAAAAAATTATCGAAGTCTACACATCTATTTTTATTTATACCTACATATACCTAGTATAGTCAATCCTGATCTATAGTTGGAAAATAATATCTATAGCAGCAAGAGTTATGCTAGTTAAATTATTATCTTCATTGTCACTTACGAGGAGGAAGGAAGGAGGTGTAGAGTTAGGAGTAAGAAGAAGAGAATCTTGCATTGAAATAAAACTACTTTTTAACGGATTTTATCGCGGTTTATAAATCCGTTAAAAAGTAGTTTTATTTCAATGTGTGATATTCGCGTAAATCTAAGACAATACTATAGAAGAGAGTCTTGATATAATTAAGTAAACGTTAATCTGTTTTAAACCATCGTGTTCATAACTAGAAGGTAGAGTACCAGAACGTACGTACGAAGTAGATGGAGAACTTTAACTAGAATCAGTAGTAATAGTCGGTGTCAGGTTGCGCTTCAATCAATGAGAGATATGAGATGACGTCACTCGGGTGGAATGCTGACGATTGATTCAGCGCCTCGCAAATTATTGCCACTTGCAAACGCCATCTACAATCATGAGTATTTGCAAATGTTACTAACAGACTGTCTAGTTATTTTGTTGATTGGTTACTGAAGGACCATGTTATTGACAACTAGCTTCCGCCCGCGACTTCGCCCGCGAAATTGATCTCACTAATTTTGTTTCTCCATACAAAATTTGGAACCCCGGTTCACCCCCTTAAAGGGAGAGTTTTGAAAAATCCTTTCTTAGTGCACCCCTAGACCCCATAAGGAACCTATGTGCCAAATTTAGAGTCTCCATACCCAGCGGTTTGGGCTCTGCGTTGATATGTCAGTCAGTCAGTCAATCAGTTTCTTCTTTTATATATTTAGAAGATGATAAAGGCTTTCTCCGGATCAGTAACTTTTATTTTTATAATCAATATGGGGTTAGACGATACGGAGCTGAAACGTTAATTAACTCACAAACTCACAATAGGACTGGTTCATAAATTTAAAGTAGCACAGCGAGCTATGGAAAGGGCTATGCTCGGAGTTTCTCTAAAGGATCGAATACGCAATGAAGAGATCCGATAGAGAACCAGAGTAATCGACATAGCTTCCCAATTCATGGTCTTGTCACAATGACTGGTTAACCCCAATGGTTATTGGTTTTGCGGCAAATATGTTCTATTGCTACTTTGGGTTGGTAATCTTGTGGATTGTCGATTACTAGTTCACTGTTTTGCATATCGATCCTTGAGAGTATACGTAGCTTTTCCATAACACGCTAAGCGACTTACAATTGGAGTTAATATTGCATACCCGTATTCAAAACTGAGTTACGTGGAGGCTTAATACAGTAAGTTGTTTTATACTAATTGCAAACGGTACATCAGTACCTAAGTGTTACAACATTGCAAGTGATGCAGAGACGAGGGTGGCTATTGCAGTAGAAGAGAGAGAAAAGAGGGGAGTATCTATTGTCCAGTTTAATTTGATCATAAATATCTTATTTGTGCCGCTTAGGGGTCGGGGAGGAACTATTGTGTAGGGTGGAGACCCTTATCTCAAATTCACAAGAAAGAAGAAATTAAGTAAATTCCAATTTTCGTCAATGGATTTTCGTCTAATGTTAATAATACTTGAACCCCCATTGTTGACAGCTGTTGTTACAATGTTTCCTTTATTTAAAGCAGCAAAAACAAACAGGCCTCTCCTATACCCAAGTCGGTTAAAAAAATAAGCCTAAAACTAATTAGATTCATCACAACTAGCGACAAGTTTTAGTTCATTATTAAACGATATTAGCAAGTTCTAACATAGTTAAGAAAAAGGTTACCGGTAGCTATAGATAAATTATTTTAATCTTACATAGTTTTGTAGAAATAAAATTAACATTAAATTGTAGGAGTACTCTAAAATAACGGCAGGTATGTACTTAATGTTTTAGATACTTAAGCTGTTATTCATAAACGTTTTATAATCCTATAATAGCTAAAATATGTTTAAAATTCATTTGTGTTTGTCCGTTATACTGATATTTATATTAGTGTTTATGAAAAAGACAAAATCCATTTTAATAGTGACTATAGAGTCTTTTAAAATTTATGCAGGAACAGTTAAGCATGCATTTTCTGTAGACTGGTAATTAATTCAAGTTAGTCAATCTTGTGATAGTAAAGGTGCAGTTTGCGCAACAGTTGAGTCAGTAGTGCTGCGGGGGCGCAGCTTATGGTGCGACACTGCGCCTCCACAATTCGGACACTTTCCCACTGCGCGCTGCGCTGGGGCTGGGACAAGTGGGGCAAACAAGTCACAACATGACACACTTTGGAAAGAAACACTCGATGATGACCAATAACTTAGTACAATGTCACTGGTTACTCACCAGGGCTGGATTTAGAAGGTATTCAGTCTACAGAAGCTAACATTTATTGAAAAGTTTAGTTATAAATGTCAAACTTCCTTATTATTAATAGTTGACCCAGTAGACTCCGAATATTTGTAAAAACAAAAGAAAACTTAAATATTCGGAGTGGGAATAATCTTTGTATTAGAACAAACCCACTAAAAAGTGTTATAGGTAGATACAAATTGATCGAACCGTTGTAGAAATTTTGCGAAACAACATTTTGTTTTGTCAAGGTGTGATAGTGTCTGATTTGGTTAACACAACGTGGGTTGGCGACAGTGAATAATAATAATATTCTAGGAGATTAATACACACAGTCATCTGGTCCTAAGATAAGCAAAACTTGTGTGATAGAAACCCGACAACTGGTATATACATGCTTTAATACCTACTAGTTTTCTTTTGTAACTAACTTGAGAGTCATGAAGAGAGAAAATCGGTCTACAATTGACGGAGAAATCAGAGACTATACATAAAAAACTTATACCTACAACCAAACATAGAACCTCTCCTTGTTTTCGGAAGTCGGTTAAAAAATGAAAACCCCTGCACTAAACTTGACTAAATAGTCATATTTAGTGGAGGGGCGCTCAGCTTTTAACCGACTTTTGTGAAACGATATAGGGGGAATATTGTAAAATCCTGAAACACGTACTTACTCATTTACCGCCAGGAGTACTCATACAAAGTTTATAGAACCCACGACCTGCGGCGTGAAAAGCAAGTATCTTACCGACCACGCTATTGGCCCGTCAAAAGAATATCTAATGACCCCACAAGTCATCATTATCATAAGCTAGTTTAGTCCATTGGACATAGACCGTTCTAAAGCATGCCCGTTGCCAGTAACCTTGCAGAGACTGTCATACATTGTCTAATTGTAAATATGTTTGAAATCCGTCTCTGTTGAACACTAAAACGAAATGATCTCATTTGTTACATATTCCAAATCGATATTATAGATCGTGTAACATTATTTGTAATTGTATCTACATTAATGTTTATTTACATTAAGTCAGACAGAATTAATATGTAATTAAGTCGCGTTTACTCTCTCGTAAAATACAACAATTATGAGGTACATTTAACGCGCCTTACTATTATTGTTTCAATGTTCAATGAATATTCTGTTTCGCGATATTTGTTTCATAATGACCAAAGTTACAGTTACTTGTAATAAGTTAGCTGTATGAAAAGAATTGTAATAATACCTAAATATAGTTGTAAATTAACTAATACCTGCCTACATATAATTATAGGCCAGGTACGTGTAAAATAATATTTCGAAGAGGGTTTTTTGAAGCTCTATCTAATGTTATATTCATCTCTCCGAAAATAGATCGAAGGGTTTTGATGACATGACAGTCATTATAACAAAAATGCAACTAACACAACTTGCATCCATAACCAAATTCCAAAATCCAAAATCGTTATATAATAAATTAAGACTAAAAATATTAGGCATGTGGGACCCATAAGGGGTACCCAGTAAAATCCCAAATTTTCCTGCTATGGGTGCTGAGAACTTAGACTATATATATCTCATTTTATAATAATAATATTACCTCGGCGGTTCAGTGGTAAGCATGTTCGCTTAATATTTGCGAGAACGTGGCTTAGATTCTCGGGTGGAGCAAACAAATAAATTTGATATTAACCTCTGCCTACGCCTTCGCGTAATACAGACGTGATGCTATACACATGTAATAATAAAACCCACTAAAACACTTCGGAAAGATTACTGTTCCGTGGTGGCCCACGGGGGGCTTACGCTATACTTACGTACCTCGTTTTAAACTTTCCTATGAAAAATTACGGGGTGTTTTAAGTATGCGTGTCTGTGTGGGTATATGTGTGTCCGTCTATGGCACTAATAATGTTTCTTTTATTTGAAAAGAAAATTTGTAGAGTGTTCTAAGCTAAAAAAATTAACGGTCCGGGTTATTAAATTTTAATTTTGGAGTTATATGACAAGGTCACACACTACGCTAGAATTTCGTTTGTAAATAAATTTATAACTTTTTCGTACAAAATCGTCTTCTACAGGTGTCAGTAATTTACGATGTTGTTCGTTTAATTGAATAAATATTGTTAGCATGATGGCGCCTCACCTACATTACGTGTTATCTGTCTATCAAGCGATAATCGATACACACTCTGTGTATTAGTATCAACAATGTACCAATCTATACTAATATCATAAAGCTGAAGAGTTTGTTTGTTTGAACGCGCTAATGTCAGAAACTACTGGTCCGATATGAAAAATTCTTGCACTGTTAGATAGCCCATTTGTTGAGTAAAGCTATAGGCTACTTTATATCCCACTGCTGGGTATGATGTGTAGTTCACGCGGGCGTAACCGCGGCGGAAAGCTAGTGATTAATAATGATTTTGGTTTACATTTCAATAAGTATTGCTAGCTAGTACGTATAATAGATTCGACGGACTGTGCGGTGGCGGGGCGATGAGATACTTGCTTTTCTCGCATTGTTGTAACGCTGCAGGGTCGTGGGTTCGATTGCCATCCTAGACAGACGTTTATGCGCATGATAATTATGTATGTTTGTCTTGCATTTTTATGGTTGTAGAGCTAAAAAAATATTACTGCGATCTACAACTGTTATAATTAGTTTTGACCGATTTCGATGATTCTTATTCAAGAAAAGCTTTTAGGGTTACCCGCGATTTTCCTGGGATCCTTTTATCTGGTCGTGACTTGGCGCCCATGGGACCACTGCAGAAATATACTGTTTCAAATAAAAAAGGAATGTAGAGGATCGGTCTACAAATAGGTGAGAAATCGCACACACACATAAAAATACATACAGTTGACATATAACATCCCCCTTTTTTGAAGTCGATTAAAACTATCGTTCTTGTGGCTACAAGTAGATGTGACAGAGTAAACAACTGAGTTCCTCCGGAAACGTGAAGTGTACAGATTTGAGGAAGTGGTCGAGTGTTTGTTTGTGTGTTACAGCGCGCACTGTTACAGCACGCGACTCTGTTTACATAGAGCACGCTTTACAAAGGAAATGATATGTTACCAATCAAATGATTGTTTATAAATTAAGTATTTGTTATTGGTCTTCTATTAAAAAACAAGCTATTCATTTTATATAAAAAGCATATTATCACTCACCTGGTGGAAGGTGGTCATTGTAGCTTTTGGACGCCTGCAGTACCAGAGGCATCACTTCGCGTTGCCGACTTTAGTTATGTCGATGGTCATTGGCTTTCTTACACCAAAGAATAGAACCAGAAGGTGTCCTGCATCTATTGTGTTAAGTAGATACTTCTCAGTTGGGTTGGACAGAGAAAATCGCTGTGGGATAACTCATTCTCATCAGAATTGAAACTTGTTCAATAGCGTTTAGTAGTAAACGTAATTAATGACTATCATTTCCTATCTTCCAATAACCATTGATCAAAGCCACTCTATAGTGTAGTTTCTCCTCGCTACGTGCGCCCGCGTCGTATCGGGGTGCGCCCGCGCATCGACACAATTGGGACACTCCAATAAAATTAATCGCTATCAGCCGCGCCCACAGTAGGTACATACACCTACCTACTGTTGACTTACCAACTGACAGCTAACACTTGAACTAATATTTGCGTATTTTTTATTTGTTGATAACATAAAATATCCTAAAAAATTACTTGAAAGTTGGCCTAATTAAAATTATCTATACTAATATTATGTAGAAGTAAACACTACAATTTATGGAGCGTAGAGTTTTTTTTTTAATAAATGCATTTGCTAGCAATGATTGCTCAAAAAAAATTAAACTTAAACAAAAAATTTATCGTATTCAAATATATGTATGTATTAAATATACCAAAAAACGGTCATCGTCTCCGATGAAGACCATGAGAAAACGGAGCGACGAGGATCTGGATTCGTGTGTCGCCACTTTGACGGAGGGGATGAGGGAGGCTTTTGACTGGCAGTAGGAAATGACAAGCTACTAATAAAAATGAAGGCATTACTTCATAATCATGATCAACTTTTTGTATTGGCGCGATCCATTTTTATTGGCTCGCTGAAAAAGTTCGGTGAACCAATTTCAATTACACTAAGGGGAAAATCCCCTCAGTGTAATTGAAATTGAAATGGGTCACATGAAAATAAAAACAATATCTATCCACCTTTTCGAATTGCCGAGTTAGATATCAGCCTCCACTGAAGCTCGCTAATGGTAACCTCTACTATTCTCATCCAGCTCTTGGCGGTTATCTTGGAGTTACTAGCACTTGTTTTTTATCCTACAATGGACTTGTGTTTGACCACAACTTTGAAAATGAAAATGAAAATATGTTTTTTTTTTGTGACGCGAGTCTACATAATTATACTCCAATTGTTTTTCCTTTTCCTGTTGTTTCGCAATGATCTAGTCTACGATGAAACGCGCTTACCCAGTAAATACAGATTATAGCTATCGGGAAACAGAGATGCCGGCAGTGAATCCCACAACTTGGCAGTTCGCACAGTAAAAGTGGGAGCACAGTGTATGAGCAAGGTCGTCACTTTACGCTGACATATAATTAAATGATAATCTAGGTACTTTACTTACCTACTTACAGTTGCAATAAGGCGTTCTAATAAAGCGGTACGGTTGATTTAATTATCGGTATTTCCTTAAATATACCACATTAGGACCCCGGTACACAGCCAACCACTGTTACAGAGCGCTGTAGTAAGCGCTTTGTGAGTACCCGTGAAATTTCCACCACATATCGGTGGCTCACAGCCGTACCTCGTACTTCTTAGGTTACACGGTGAATACTTAAATATTCACCAAGTACCCGACTATCTATTAGCAAAGTTTTAGACCTAGATTATGCTATACCTGTTAATCATAGAGAAATCTCGTTTAAAATAAGGGAGAAAACTTTGATTCCCTTTATCCTTGTTTGGATGAAGCAAAAGTTTTTACAAGTAAGATTTCAGTGAACACACACTTTCACGTGACTCACTCCATCTTATGAGCTGGAACACATCAATTTGCAGACTTGTTGATCTGTAGCAACTCAGTCTGTCTGCTCGAATACCTGTCAACTGAGTAGAATTCAATCGTAATGTGTAAACTGTCGCGTCTGTTCAGTATACAGTTCGGAATCAATTACGTGCGCGAAGAGCCGCGGGTTTGACTCGCCACCACCGCGCCGCGCCGCAGCCGGGTAATTGGACGAGCTAATCCGACGCAAAGGGAATGCTTGAATGCGTGTGTGTCATGTGTCGACTGCTCTGAGTTCATGATTATTTTACTATACTACTACAATAAACTGTATGGGGATAGATGGTTTTGTTTGTTTGGTGATTCAGGGCCGGATTTAGGGGAGGGCTACCAGGGATACAGGCCTGAGGCCTTCAATAGAGACCTCGGAAAAATCAAATTTAGATTTGTAAATATTACTCGTAGTATTACTCTTCCTTTGATATTTTTTTTTCGCGTTTTACCTTTATATACAATACTTTATACAAACATGATTATATTAAATATTAACAGAAATCATCGATCTACAATTGTTTACTCCAATCAAACAATCATTGAAATAATAAAAAACTCAAATGACCCTGATAAGCGCTAGCGAAACATTGACCATTTTATTTGGAACATAATTTGGGACCAGGGGGCTGGCTAGGTAGAATCTAACACTCTAACAGCACACTAGATATACTAGCTACTGCAGTAGTCCTACTCAGACGTGTTCTTGAATTCAATTCAATTTCTGTCGGTCAGAGGGTTAGAGTATCTAATTACTCCCGTATTCATAAACGTCTTTTAAGCTCATTATAGCTGAAATAGGTTTATAATTCGTTTGTCTTTATCTGTTATCTTGACATTTATACTAGCAAGATAGAGACAAATTCCATTTTATCTAAAGAATTTCATGAGTTTTATGAATAAGGTCATTATTTTACGGGTTACTATACTCGTAGCTTTAAAATAGTTAGTGAAATTTAAGATCCTTGACGGTTGTCGCAGCTGTAGTATCACATCAGTTGATAAAACATTTTTCTCTCAAAGTGTTATTTGTTTGTAATAGTTTATTATGTTCATGATTAGATTTAGTACCGAGTGAGTGTTAGCGTGTCAGGTTGTCACGTCGCCGCAACACGTTGTCACGTAAATGCAGCTGCGTGCCCGTGTCACGTACACTTTGACACTCCGGAGCTTTCTGTTAAACTTGTTTTAAAATTACAAACTATCACAACAGACTAGTCGAGCATAAGACTTCGTGTAAAGAAACAGTTCAGGAAATCATAATTTTACATAACATTATTTCAAAATTAATTGAAACTATTTCGGTGTAAACCTTATAAAAACACGCCTATATTTACATGCACATGCATATTATTATAGATATCGTCTTCCTAATAAAACAGATCTAATAAAACTCATAAGGACTTTGGTATTTTTTCTGTTACTTATAACCTATTAATAGTCCTTAAAGATACGGCAAAATTTTAAATAAACTTATTAAAATATACCAGTAAAGTGTAATAACATTAAAAAACCTTTCAAAGTTCCAAATTATTAGTCATTATTTTCCAAATTGGATAAGTTAATTTACACTTGGTGTTTGAAACAAAGAAGTATGAATATCACCAAATATGTATAATCCCAAACATCAAGAATCAAGACCTGAATCACAAACGAACACTTATGACTAACCTAATCCATATGACAAACACTAATTAGTCAGGAGTGAACCACTTGCTAATCTAGACTATGAAGTCTGTTTGTGAGGTTATGATGACTAATTTATATCATTTTAGCTTCGTATTTGATATTTGGATGAAGATCTGTCTCTAAACAACTTTATAATGCAATAGTAGCGCCAGACCAATTCTGCAATGTAAGTACCTGCAGTAATCCTGCACGTATGACACGTCGAAAGATAATCCTCTTCTAAGTGAATTTTTCCTAAGCAGCAATTCTGTGTGACAAGCCAGGTGTTCAGAAGATATTATTAGTACCCAAGTGTTGGAGGAAACACAAGTGCACTATCTATTCCCTTCGCTCTCAGAGTTCGACACGACAAGTGCTCGAGATTGGCAATTTGGCTCTCTAAGTCATTGAAATTTCATACAGCCAAATTCCTGACTACAGGGTGCTGAGACGGAGAGAAAAATAGGAAAATTCAAATTAAAGTCTTTTGCCGCCTTCGTCCGTGGGAGTGCACCTTTTATCTGAATCCTCACACGTGGTCGCCGGGTGGTGCAAATCAGGTGACTATAAACTGACAAAACCACACCGCCGCTTTTTCCACTGTCGCCTACTCACCAAAATCATTCATAATATCGAGTGAATCAGTATATAGGGCAAGCGCGTTCTATCGTTGATAACTTCATTGCTTAGTATCAGACAAGTTGTAGTTAAGTGCATGGCTATTTCATAATAAAAAAAATCCCAAAATGTTTTTGGTCCAGTACATGTAGAATTTAAACCACGAGCTCGACAGCTAGAGTTAATATCAACCATGCCGAAGTAGCAGGCAGACGTCTTATGAAAGTATCTTCATAAGTTACCATTGATTAAATCCCGATTTATTCTGATTACTATATAACCCCCAAAATATTTGGATACTTTCCAAATTCTAGTCTCTTTACCCACCAATAATTGAAACAAAAATTCTACACAACAATAATAAAATTCTACCAAATATTTTAGTTTCTAAAATGAAATTTAATATTATGATGAAAGTGGAAAGAAGACAGAGCTACATTTGCAAACCGTTGTTACCGTAGCGGTTCCACTAAATCTCGAAAGTTGTTTGCAAAGTCTATGCGGTCTGAAGCGAGTCCATGTCCCAAAACTCGTGCCAAACCAAATCTCACTACGAATAGATAAATTTCATTCAAATGGAAGTTAGATGGAAGCATATTTATGAACTATAAATGATTGATTCAATGCACACATTTAAAAAGTATTTTAGGTAGATTAAGATGTTGCCGTTCAGCTTACTATCACATAAATAAATTTGGACATTATTTATAGCAACACGAATACTGTTGGTTCAAGATGTTGAGAAGTGAGTTAAATATTATTTGAATTCACTGTGATATATTTTCATGCTGTCAGCTGTAATGTAATGTAACAGATATTTCTTGAAATACAATGTAGGCTATGATTAAAGATACAATTTTAAGTAGTGGAAGGTAACACTATTTGGGGTATGGTCTTTTGATTAATTTGGACTTTTTTATGAGCAAAATTGCCTTACCACTTACCACTAGATAAACAGTTCTGGTAGTAAGAATAAGCCTGGTCGCTTAATAACCTCGAGTTCTTGGGTGTATTTATTATGAGTTCCGGATTCGAATCCCGGTAAACAAAAAGATGTTCCATTATACTTGAAAAATCTTGGCTCAAAGTTGTAATTTGGTTTATGTCGCCCTCTAAACCTATTTTAACATACTTAGTTGGCAAAATGCTGCTGATATTCTCTTCTTCCTATTATGTACCTTTTACTATTACTTACTTGTCATGTTTAATTTCTGGTTTTGCAAGTCCCAAGTCAAACCATATAACCATATACCTTACAACCTCCAACAGAAAGAGGTTAAAAGTATGTCACTTTTTTGATACGTTCAAAGAAATCAGTTATAATTTTTTTATACCTTTCGAATTTGACGGGCCGGTGGCGTGGTCGGTAAGATACTTGCTTTTCACGCCACAGGTCGTGGGTTCGATTCCCACCCAAGACAAACATTAGTGATGAACATTTGTGTTTGTGTCGAGTCTGGGTGTAAATAT
Source organism: Meganola albula (assembly GCA_936450015.1). Classification (NCBI taxonomy): domain Eukaryota; kingdom Metazoa; phylum Arthropoda; class Insecta; order Lepidoptera; family Nolidae; genus Meganola; species Meganola albula. The sequence goes on from OW388150.1 coordinate 158,310, forward strand.
CTATTATAAGTATATAGTTACAAATGAAAAGTATTATATGTATAGTATATACCAATTATCTGGTTCCATAACACAAGCTCTGCTTAGCTTGGGACCAGATGACCGTGTGTGTTGATGTCCCAGAATATTTATAAAAAAAAAAAAAAAAAAAAAAAAAAAAATTATTGACTTACAGAAATCCTCCAACTGAGATATTAACGGTAAAGTAAATCAACAACTTTAGCAGGTGCACTCACCACTCACCATCATACAACCGAAGCAAAGGAAGCTACTTGTTAAGTTAGTACTTAGTGTGATTAAGTTATTGACGGTACGTATCACTGTTTGCTCTCTACTAACCGATACCAACCAGTTAGTTGATAGCTAATGTCAACACGACGTCAGGTACACGCAATATGATATTAAATTGTTTATAATAAGTCGCTCACTTTTCGTTATTATTAGCCTGTTTTTATGTATGTAGCTTCATTTTTCTTAAACTTTTCGTAGGATTTTCCTCATGACATTTTGTGCTTTCTGCAGAATCATCAATGTCGCGAGCGCAATGGAGCCATAACTATCAAAGTTGAAGTTTATGTACATTATATACATGCGCAAGTAGCTTATGTAATAATTTCAACGTTAAATGGTCCACGAGTGGCATACTACCAATCAGATGACATTAAACTGGTTAAACCTCGGCCGTGGTTAGTGACCATCCACCAGAAAAAGTCGCAACGCCAAGCGGACTTATCGTATTCCGTGGTAAATATACCGTCTAATGTTCCGTCGTGGTGACACTATTTGAGAGGGTGAAAACTTGAAAGTGTTGCCTCTTTATGGTTTCTAACCATAGAGGCCTTATTACTACTAATCAAAATAAAAAAAAACAACTGTAAGATTATTTCATAAACATGTGATTATGTATAATCTACCCTAATATTAGAACGCCAAATATCTAAAATTCCTTTTCAATCAAATTGAGTTACATTTTTCCAACATTTGAATTTTCTAGTTTTTGTTTCCAACATGTCTGTTCTCTTCCAGCTCTGTGGTTTATTTTTACTTCGAAAATGCTCCAATATTTAAAATTTTATGTTGCAGAGGAGACGAGGATGCTCCCTCGCCTCTCGGGAGATACACCGCGCTATATTTAGTAAATGCAATCTGTTGATCCAAATCAAGTGTCGCCTCGTCGGGTGTTGTGAGTGGCGCACGTGTTATTTAGCTTATTTGTTTTATTACAATTACCCTTGAATTGTGTACTAATGTCTGCACCTGTTTTGTCTGGTCTTAAACGTCTGTGACGTCTGCTGTTGTAAGTACTCGTATATTGTTTAAATAGGAAACGACCTCATTAATCCTTCCTATCATCACTTCCCGTGGATCATTGCTATGTAATGATGTCATAAATATTCTGATGATAGAATCATTATTAAGAAGAATTCTGTTCCTTCAATATTTTGTTTTTTTATTCTATAATGAGTCTATATCGGTACTCGCTTACCCAATAAATACCGATTCACTCGTGATTTCAAGACAAACAGATTATAGCTGGAAATAGAGATGCCGGCAGCGAATTCCTTTTGGCAGTTTGTTCAATAGTTAAAAGTGGAAATAAAGGTAGTTGTTCCCTTTTAAATATACACCATATATCGTAAGCGATTTCTATGATTGATTTAGTTAAAAAAGATCTTGTTTCTATAATTATTACAAGTTTCAAACTCAAAAATGTACCTAAACATTTATCTAGTATCTAGTTTTGGAATAAGGCCGTGAGTGTTAGATGATATACGATTTAGTTCAGTTACGAGGGTGTTGGAGCTGATTATTGTGTAGTTGGAGTTATGTAGGTCAATGATCCATCAGCCCCCTCCGCAGTGATTAGTGAAGCCATGTGAAGCGCGCTGTAGCTCTAAGTGCAGATCACATTACAGACTGAGACTGATATTGTTCACGATCACCCCTCGTTGTATCAAATGTCCTCCTGTGGTGTACCATGTACCATAGACCTCGAATATTAGAGACGACCAAAGAGTACGAGTGAGACATAGTTTGTATAGAGATTTTTAATTAATTAGAAGAAGATAACTAATGCCACTTGTTTTAGGAAGAAATATTTACAAGTCAGCACATTCTGAGGGAAATTGTTTGCAAGCGTGCTATACATCATAAAAAACTCACCAATATAACTCCAAATTAAACAATCACCAACTCAAGACGCATATTTATTTAGCTAAAAACCATTTCTACCACATCATCATGTCCATCCGATTAGACTCATGTAGCAAAAAACTTGTACAAAGAAAGCCTACAAACTTTTTTTGTTGGAGATTAAAAAGTCTTTGGTCAGCTCAACAAATACCATGTGATCTTTAGTAATGTTATTGTAAGTCTATGGGTGTAACAGTGTAGTTCACCAGCTTGCTTTACCAAATGTTTGGTGTTTAGTATCGACTTGACAGTCGATTTCTGGGTAATGACTTCTAGCTTTGATCTCACTTGTTTGTGTAATGTGATGTTAAGTTCTGTGACGTCACAATTTCATCGGGTACCATGTTAGGATGTCATAGTTCATAAATTTGAGGTATGTTAAAATGATTACTGATTATTAATCAAGCAGCTAATATAATTAAAAGTAGTAGCAAGCAGTTCAAGAATCGGAATTGTTTAAGCTGAGCTGAGTTCGTCACCAGGTATAGGACATAAACATAGCTGGTGAAAAGGAGCACCATTTCTGTCTTAGAACGTGAACGCACTAGTGGTTGACCGGTTGCATCCAGCCGGGTTGGCCCCATGTCAGTGCTTTAAGATCATGGAGTATCATGTAAAAATCAAAGTACGGCCACCGCATTCCGCTCAAATGCTAATGGGTTCCTCTTAAAGTATTTTGAAAATCTAGTACAATATTTTCGCGACCACTACGCATTAAGGCAAATAACTGCCATACTGTTTCATAAATCTAATATTGCCTAAACAAAAGACGAAACGCTCAGCATGTTTCACTCGATCTAGCATGCAAATGTATAAGACGTAGCGTAGCGCACTGAATGCTAGAGTACCACCATTTACTTCGGAAGTATTTTGTTTTATCCGCTCGAGTGACGACTTTGAGCGACGATTGTGATGTACTACGTTTGTGCAAATCTATGGAATTTGGCTCTTTACTTATGTACACGGGTTGTTTCCTTTTATGTACCAAATATGTTTATGTAGGTAAATACGAGTGATAATGTAAGGTGTTACAAGGTTTTGTATGATAGGGAAACTCCTCCTTTTGACGTTTAGGTTTGTTAAAGTTTGTGTTTTAGTTTCATAACACATTCATGTGAACAACGTATATATACGTCACTTATTGGCAGACATGATGCGGCGCAACGTATCATCACGTCCGGCAATATCTCGATTTATTATGCACAACGTCATAGAACGGAGTCCGATCATTATAACATTGAATAGTTGGGTTGCTGAGCCACTGCATAATTTTCAAATTTCTAGTGCTACATAGTTATTGCATTTTTTAAAGATTGTCTGCTCCGGTCCTAAGTACCTACTTCATTCACGCACAATATAATTACACGTCGTTTCGCCGCAACAGTGAATAAATGTCGACGTCTTAGGACGTCAGAATAATAATAATATGAATTAGTAGTGATATCACCAAGTATTAACATAACGTCATCAGACGCTGCTGCAGTTTGTATGATTTTTTTTGTGCCATATCGCCTTAACTTGCGATATGGGGATATTCAGTTTAATTCTGGAAATTTATGTGTAACTGACAGAATTTTTGTCTTTAATTTTACGTGATGGTTAAAGAATGAAAATAGATTTGGTAACATTCACAAAAAGGCCAGCACGCACGAACGCACGCCCGCCCGTGTGTTTAGAGAAGCACTTCAGTATATCTCCTCCGAACTGAATTAGCATTTTGTAACTATATACACGCATAAATGTTATTCGAAAACGACTCACAGGGTGATGGACTGCAGCAGGATTTAATGTTATATACCTCGCCGCACCATAACCTACTGTCACAGTATAGTTTAGTTAGATTAAATTGTATACACTTTGAGACGTATTGAAGCAGCATTTACGCATGTTACCGTTAGAAAATGTCTGCCTGTAACGCAGACATTGTACGTGCTACGCACGACATAATAAAACAGCCCTTTCCTTTTTCCCATACAAACGTTTTGATTGAGTGTTCTAAGCTTGGAAAGTTAGCCTAGAGTTTGATAAAATGTATGATGATTAGAAATTTTGTCTAATACCGATATCTACCCGTGCGAAGCCGGGGCGGGCCACTAGTTTATTAAATATAATTGATTAGTGATACGTTCAGTTCGCTTCCAGTCATCAAACATTTCACGCGTTCTCATTTATCAAGTACTTTTAGTTAACTTTGGACAATATAGTTATTTTTAAGTTTATCAAGTGTTTGTCATTACAAATCAAGATTTAGGAACCACAAATTCCTACAGAGATATTTCCAAATTGTACCTTCTCGAGACTTTATATTTATTATTATATTATGTAGGTACCTAAAGTAACTGAGGTTCAAAACAAATGCTAACCCAGTTGTGTGTTGAACAGAAAACATTTAAATTAATAGGTTTGCGAGCGAGTGCGCGCGACGCACTTTGTTCTACAAATTGGTTCCTTCTGTTACGAGTCCGACATTAACATCTACAGAACCCAATCTCTGTACATGACTAGGTACCTACCTACTTGTATATCACGGGGTTACAACTCTAGAATTGCAATTCGAGATTGTTAGACATTACACAAAAGAGTGATTGCAATGAAAATAGGTTCACACTTGTATCTACTAGTCGGTAGGAAATATTTTTCTTTTTATTCATAAACGACTTTTAACTCTATAGCAGCTAAAATAGGATTTTTTTATTCTGCGATAGGCTGGCGCTTGACTACAACTTGCCTGATATTAAGCAATGATGGAACGCGCTAACTTAGAATACCGATTCACTCGTGATTACGAATGATTACAGGTGAAAAGGTAGCAGTGGAATGAGCCTTCCTATGGTTAGAAACCATAAAAGAGCAACAATTCCGAACCGCCCTCTCTGCATGGTGTCACCAGATATCGCACCGGAACACGGTAAGGCCTCTTGGCGGTGCGGCTTCGTCTGGTGGGTGGTCACTAACCTCGGCCGAAGCCTTCAACCAATTGATTGTCACCTAATTTGCACCACCCGTGGACCACGTGAGGGGATTCAATTAAACGTGTACAGTGTGTACACCCAAGGACGAAGGTGACTTAGCCTCTATGTGTTATGATTCGTTTGTCTTTGTCTGTCATCTTGACATGTAAAAAAGAATTGTCTTAGATTTACGCGAATATCACACATTGAAACGCAACTTAAATATTAATGTTTGAAGGTAGTCAGTAATAATTGAGATTAATATTTTTGGACGTCAAATATCTCAGTCCACCCGTGAACATGAAGTCTGAAAAGACTTTGAAACGTCGGGATTTAAAATCTAAAATAAACCGCGATAAAATCCGTTAAAAAGTAGTTTTATTTCAATATGTAAAAAAGAGATAAAATACATTTTTCTAAAGAAGTTTAAAACATTTTTATGAATAATACCGTACAAATTTAATGAATATTCCGACCAAATTCAGCTTCTAAACAATGGAAATCTCATCAATATCGGTAGCGCGGCAGTTTCACTTGGGTCAAACTTACTTATTTTTTTTCGCGGAGGTTAAAACGGTATTTATCAATAATAATTTTCATGCAAGAGGAGGGCGGTGTGAACCCTACCCAGTATTAAACTATTATAGGTTCCTAGGGGATTCAGTAAGTAAAACTATGATAAAAGGTGGATTAGCTGCGCATACGACCACTCTACTTGCGTCTCGTAATTTGATCTATTGATTCGCCAGCGGACGCCTAACTCGCATGGGGTCGAGCGATAAATTGATTTAAATGGTCACAGTTAATACAGACAAAGAACATACATAATCATAAAGCTATACATTAAAACACTTCACTCAGTCGAACAGCTCTGCAGTGTCACCTGTCATACTTGACAGTTGACGTTGATCCGGTCCAAACACACTATGACCGACAACATTCAATTACCTTCGGATAACGTCAGACGTTGTCAAGAACCAAACAAATGAAGAAGATCGTCACTACCACCACTTCAAATCAGATAATTAGTACCTGAATTCAGTTTTCCATTAACGTGAGATACTCAAATTGTTTAAATAAACAATGCTACAGTTAGTTGTTAAAAATGCATCACTGAACGACAACAGTGCGAGCGGCTGAAATTAACTAACTTTGGTTTGAATTCACATTTACAATTAAGTATAAAAGCTGGTTTTGTTTGTGATAATAATATTTTGACTACAAAGCACCCTAAAATGAAATAAGTAATATAGGCAAGGTAAGTAGGCAGAGGTAAATATGGCCCACTTTTCGACGGCTATGTTTAAGTCCCTTAAGCATGTATTAGAGGGCGAGCCTATTGCCGTTCATCGGGCTCAATTTCAAACTTCATGGTGCTACTAAGATTTTCTAAGTTTAAAGAAAAGTCTTTTTCCTCGACCCGGGAATCGAACCCTCCCAACTATTATGCGAAGACACTTACCACTGGACCAACGAGGTTGAATTAAAAACGATATAAAATAAAAAATAAAAACAGTAAAATTTTGGTCCTAAATTTTTTATTTAGGGTTATTGTCGGGGGTAATTATGATAATGATTAGTATATAGATTTTAACCAGATGCAAACGCTTCTGACTCTACGTATGACAATGCAAGTGTTACAATAATAGTGTAACAGCCCGCGGTGACGTGGTGACGCAGCGTTACCAAAATATCCTATGTTTAGGAAGTGCGGTGCGTTGGCGCGTCTAGCGCTCGTGTCGCGTCTCTGTTGTGTAGCGTTCGTGAATCATACACAATGGCTGCTTGCCAACAGGGATTCACACTGTTATCTAGTTCCGATCAACAGTGATAAATATACGCTAGCTTAATCTTCTGCGTTTATTTACCGACGACAAAAAGGAGAAAGCTCACCGTACTCTCTTTTTATTATATGTGGCGCTGCATCATCATTATCATCCACCTATTTTCGTACAGCTGGATATTAGGCTCTCCCAAAGCACGCCACTGAGCACCATCCGGAGCTACTTTCATCCAGCTCTTACCATCCACATTGCAGAGATCATAATTTCTCCTTGTCTGAGCACGTCCTACACTATGCTTGTCAATCCGTGGTCTCCACTCAAGATCTCGTTTACCCTAACGATTGTCGGTTCTGTGGCAGTCTGGTGAGCTATGTCGATTACTCTGGTTCTCTGTCGGATCATTTCATTCCGTATTCGATACTACAGAGAAACTCCGAGCATAGCTCTTTCCATAGTTCGCTGAGCAACTTAAAATTTATAGACCAGTCCTATCGTTAGTGTTCACGGTCGTGAGTGAATGCGGCGTTTACTGCATTATGATCTCTCCTAGCCAATTTTCAGACAGTGACTAGCCAAGTACGCAGGAGTGTACAAGAGTATGCGCAAACACAAGTGGATTCTCTATTCCCTTTACTCTCAGAGTATGATGGGATGGAATGACGGACACGATTGGCAAAAGATTAGGCGTAAAACCGATGACTTAACGTGTTCCTCGAGGCTTGATTATACTTACAGGGATCTATAAATTTTAGTACTACTACTGCCTGCTGTGTTTTGTTTGTGTGTATGTCTTTCTGAGTAGGTGCAGGGAAAGGGTTATGTAAGAATCTTGTTTTTGGCCTAAGTGAGCGAGACTGGGGGTTATCTAGCTGTTCAGCTGGGTCCTGGTTCACCTAGTCTCAGTATTCCGTCGGACATCCTTCGTATCGGGATGCTACATGCCACTTGGGTCGGCTTCGTCCAGGACGAAGTAGTTGCATGTAAATTCAGTCGAGTCCTTTTGCGGAGAAGATTCTGCATCCCCTACACGCATCGTCATTCCACCTTCTTAGGCTTGCTGCTGCTATGGCTGCTAGCCGCTGTTGCAAGAACTGCCAATAGAACGAGTTGATGTTGCTGAATGAGTCAGACACATGATTTTGATCAATGATTTTTTTCTTTATTTGTCAGCGCTTACTGTTAGCACACAACATGTGTAGATTGTCATCGTAGTCAGTTACAGTTGATACAAAATATGTCCATTGACAGTGGTCGTTCAATTGATGAGCATCAGTCCGACGCGGCTCATTGTCAAGCACGTGTCACATGAGTCACGCGCGAACCAGTTTATTGTCACATTAAATATTGTTACTATCTACCTTGTGACATCAATACACTATAAGGTATCGAATAACTAATGATTACATAGCACTCACACCTGTATTGTCCGAAGGTGTCGTCATCAAGCAACCACATTTCGCCGGTTATGTTTATGTCCAGTCCATAGGTAAGTCTACTGCCATACATCGTATACAATTCTAAACATCGAGCTGTACCTAACTACTTCAGATTGTCGAAGTCGATATATAAATGTTATTCATTTACACAATATTTACATGCAGCATGATTTTACAAGAATCATAACGTATACTATTATTTTTTGGCGCGTGTGTGGCAAGGTTTGTGATTGCGATCAAATCAAAACATGTGCTTGTGCATCGGAAGCTGCGCGCGCGCAGGTCATTCACATGCATATTCTGATACTATGACGGTGGCGCACGCGCAACTACAGCGACTCACGCGGGCTTACTCTTGATTCTCGATCCTATTTCAAATTCGGTTCAAGAACTTGCTGATTGGTGCTCTTATCATCTCATAATAATATAAAACTAATCATTTGTGATTAAGGTAGAGACTGGCAAATGATGAGCAAATTTGTAATTTTCCCATAAATTTCCTGATTTCCCCAGGGTCGGGGATCTATGGGCGCTTATTATAAATTTTCTTGATTTTTTTCATAAATGTCTGGCATTTTGCCCATTTCTAGATTATAGACATACAAATATCTTCTGGATCGATATTGTAGGGAAGAAATCCTAGATTATCTCTGATGAACATAGGTGATAGAATATTTAAAAAGTTAGATAACTATATCTAGCCGTGAGAAGTCGGGGCGGGTTATTTAGTAATATAAATATAAATTTCAAGTATCATAGGTTGAATTGGTGAGATAGGATCGAGTATCTGAGTAAGCCGGCCGGTGTGATCTATGACGGCTCTACATATGGGTTGGTTGTTTATGTAATAGTCAAATCTTTATCCGTTGTATAAACTATGTGTGAATATATACAAATATTAATGAAATGTTTCTCAGTAATTGCCACGTCTCATTCACTGCACGGTGGGGTAAGATATTCGATGATTTTATGTAGACTGACATCTTACTAAAAATAATTGGACCTTGACAACTAACTACTTATGAGATATTAAAATACCTTAACATCTACCTAACTAGTTATCATTATCATCAGCTTGGGTATGTCTACCGTTAGATATAGTCCTCCCCTTTAGAACGATCCGCTGAGATCCATCGGCTTCCCAAAATTTTTACAAAGACATCGGTCCATCTCTTCATCCAACCAGCCGAAGATGTGACGCGCCGGCACCCATCGCGTGGTCTTCAATCGAGACCCTTTCTTCCCCATCCGTTACCTACTTATAATTCATGCTGCTACAGTATAATCTAAGCGTGAATCTAGATCATGATCATCTTCAGAGACTCCACGGTACAGGGAGTCGAAAGAAATTGTGTCTAGCTTGTAAGTGAAAATTGTAACATATCAGTTTTGTATTACGTAATATACCTACTATTATTATTATGTATTTAATAAATTATTCAAAACCTAGTTTGATTCCGGATATATTTAAGATTTTTTTGCGATTAATATAAAACCCAATGCAAAAGACAGCGTGGGCTCAGTTACAGAGGCTGATAAAAGACGATTCCCCGAGACCTCTCGTAATATACTAATACGGGGAATTGCCTTTTTGATGTGTTCTCTTTCATTTTATGAACGCGATTCTCTGTAGGTAACAACAAAATTCTTTAAAACATCCCACTCAGTAGTCAAACATTCTGAAGCTAATTCAACTGAGGGTTGTTTTTTTAGTTGTAATTTGCATAATGTCTGCTATACCTATACGGTTTCATGGAAAAGTTCTAATTGGAATGGCTGCGACGAAAATAACTTACGTTGTCTGCTGATATACGATGTAATTCAACCAACGGAATTTAATTCAAAATTAAAAAAACAACAACAATACGGTACACTATACATACGAAACAACAACTTGGCAAAAGATCAACATTTTATGATGAAGAACTTATATATTGATCGATTATGGAAATATTATGGAGAAAGGACATTTGGAATTCAAATCACATCAACTTACAATATGTAGGTTCGAATATTTGTCAATATCCTGGTAAGTACCAACACATAAACAAAGGACTTTTTAATATGCAACACAACTATATTGCACAAGTCGGAACAATTGTCATAATAAACGGTCGCAGGTTCGATTCCGATCGCTAACGCATAGCGATGTCACCTGATGGTAATCTTTGCGATGGGTCTGTTGTTACTAACGATTGCGAAACTTCATAGTTCTGTAGGTGGCTACTAGATAATAGCTAAAGTAAAGCAGTAGAAATGCTGCATCGGTATCGGATTCCGTTTTATTTGTAATCACAACGCTAAAATGCGCTATTGTTAAGATTAACTTTGGTTGTTCCTGAAATGGTTTTCACAGACAGAAGAACAGAACTACAACCTCGCAATAGAAAGTCTACTAAGATGCGTCTAGTTCTAGCTCTTGCCGATGTCGGCGGTACATACTTAAATCAATACCCATTTAGACATTGTTTTACGTTGTTTTAGTTCAATTAAATTAGTTTAGTGTATCCTACACTTTATTTCGAAGTTTAATCCTAGTCATGTTCTCAAAACCATGCACCCATGTTAAGTATGTCGGTGTGTAACAACAGACTACAGTAACAAAGACATGTCTGGCTACAAAATAATTCAGGAACGAGCACTCTTAGGCCGCAAATACACGAGCTGCTTGAAGCAGTCAGGATAGACTGATTTAAGCTGCGTCTGCTTAATGAACTACAGTCTTCTATTTACATATTTCTATGGAACCGCTCGAGCATTGCATTGACAATTATGATCCTGGCTTACATGAGTAGCAGTAGTGGGCTGAGTCCTAATTTTAGCCGGTCGTAGATTCAAGAAGTCGATCTTGACTCTTTAAAGCTGCCCGTCTATGTCTAGCCTTAGATCTTGTTGTGACGTTGTCACAAGTAAACATATATCTAACGTTAATTAGGCGCGTTGTTCCGACAGCAGTTCGTTAACTTTTAACTATGTTATGTCTACTGTTACATCAGAAAGATTTAATTGAGTCTTGATTTCAAAGAAGAAACTAAATTAATAAAACGTCAATTATAATTCATTTGATGATGAGGTACAGGATGGTAAGATTCTACTCTATTACACTGATCATTATTCTGCTGTTTAAGATGTTATACTAAACATAGTTGTTTCAAATGAAATCCTGCCTTCTCAATTTTTCTCTCCTCTTTTCTTCTACTGCTGAGGTAATTTGGCAAAGGTTGAGTATACTCTGTACTATTGAAGTTTTAAAGTGAAACGTTCAGGATTCCCATGACTGGATCAGGTACATAAGTAATAAGCTAAGCTAGTTATAAGCTTATACCGCTTCGGTTGTCTCAACTCATTTGTATTCGTTGTACATTTAGTTGTGAGACACAATTTCAGTTAAGACAATATATTTCCATACAAATACAGTCATAAAGTTAGGTAGCAATTAGTGTAGATGTAAGTTAACCTTGTATTGTTGTTGTTGTATAATACTGTGCGGCACTAACATCTAATGTCTGTCATACACTGCCGTCTCTACTTGAATCGGTGTTCGCTTAACCACGAACTATAGTGACGATGCACAGCGACAAGGGTCCAAATGTGGTTTAAACATAATCCGCACTCTGTACCTACTATGAATATGAATAATAATACTAGTAACATACTCAAACATGCTGTCTTAATGTGACTGTATAATGCCTATCTAAATTTTGTTTAAGAATTATCAGAAGTGCTCAAATAAAATGTTGGAAGTTCCATGTTGAGATTAAATCCTCAAAGAAATCAACTATCATATAACTAAACGAAGATTAGACTCGAATCAACACACGCTGGCTAAGTGCAGGTTGATGATATTAGGCAAATTTTTTAATTGTCACGACTAATAATAATTTAAATTCATCTAATTATAGCGCCAGACGGCACCTTAGTGTGGCTCCAGCACATGTAAAAGAAATGTCAGAGGTGAGTCGTTGCGTCTCCTACGGATGTTTGCGAATTATTTAGCGGTTTCCAGAAATAAAGTATTTAAAGGACGATGCGCAACATATAGGTACAAGATAGTACCTACACGAGTTTATGAAGGGCATTGGTTTGTAGATATACTTTGAACTCCAAATCTCTATAGAAATCAACACAGAGGGGTTTTTAATTGTACGGCCTTAAAGGACGGCAAATATTGCATTTAGTACCTGGATCTGGGCAGAGGAGATAAAAATGATAGTTCATTAATAAACTTCAAACAGGTAGTTTCACTATTGTATTAATTAAACGTGGTTGTGTTGTTATGCTAGTTTTAAACTATTTCACTATCTAATTGTAGAGTTTCTATTTAGAAGTTCCATAGTACAAGCCCTGCTTAGTTTAGGATCAATTAACCGTGTGTATTAGTCCCATAATATTGTTTTCAAAAGCAGCGTACATAATTATTAAAGCTTAGTAGCTTTAACAATTATGTCCGTCGAATCCGAATATGGTATTTTGTTATGATTTTCCTTTCCCCTACGGATCGTGAAATTATGGCTTTAATTTATCAAACAGTGAATAGATAAACATTTATAATGTTTACAACCAAATGTGTGTCAGTTAGATACATAATACCAGGTTTTATCGTTATTGATACTGAATGTGCAAATAATTACAATATTTACCTACTTACCGATGAAACGTGCTCTCTAGTGCCACAACCTAAATAACTGAATCACATACTGATCCGGCTATTGAATTAAATAAACTGCATTGATTAGTAGATAACATATACCTTAACAAAATGTGACGATATACTTAATTAATTAATATAAAATTCAATTAATTTAAAATTCTTAAATTTTTTTGCTATTAAAACTAAACCATGTGACTATAGAAACATTGCATCGAGCAGATGACTATTAGTAGATCTAGAACCTTGCCCCTCACATTCGCACGCTGGTCAACAGGAGAGTTACAATGCGAACAATTGAAACAATTGTACAATTAGACGCGCCCTCGCGCATGTTATAGTTCAACGTGTGACGTCATAACGTCTTGTCACGGTCACCACTCCGTACCGATACCAACTGAAAATAAAACAGAAAATGAATTACTGAATAAGTGGTAACCAAAAATAATATCTAAATGAATATGAGATAGCGCTCCATTATATGGAACAGTACATACAAAATTATTTAACAGTGACGCAATTACGGGCAGAAGCAGGTTTACGTTAAAAATATATTATTTTTGAAACAGTAGATTAAGTAAAATCAGATAAAACACGAAAACTCTACAAACTTTACTTTTGTATATAAATAACGTTGCAGTCTGGCGGTTGACAGTTGACATGCACTTTGATGTCGACGGAACGGCGCGCGTCTCTATGTGTACTATATCAAAGGATACTTTAATTCACAACTGAATCTCAAATTAACATTTGCATATTACAGATGTTCATACATAATTGTGGTATCTCGTTAACTAGTAGGTCATACGATTGCGTATGATCTATAGAAACATTCATTTGTTTAAAGAGACTGATGATTCTTAAAACCTCAGCCAGGAGAAAGGTGTATTCTTGGTATAGGTAGTTTAAAAATACAGGGTGTATTTTTAGACTACCTCCTATTTTGTTTCTCCTATATTTTAGCTATAATTATTTCATAGAATATTGTATACATCATATTCAAAAATCGAGAATTTATTAAGCTCTATTAAATAAATAATTTCAGTTGCAGTGCAGTTGCAGTAAAGTTTCGATAAAAACAACCCTTTTCGTATTCTAGTCATTTTGACAACCGCTTTCAGATACGCTCGCGTCAAGTTAGCGTCACGCGAGCGCTTTAGCGTTTATGTTATTTATATGAAAATTACAAGAATACCGTTTTGTAATACGTAAACTTAATTGTGACTGCACCGCAACTTGATTGGCGCGTCAAGAAATTACGTGAATTAGCCTTCTATTGGTTACATATAGGAAACGTATAGTGTTCGTGATGGGAACAAGAGGAATAAAAACTAGGCGAATCTTGGAACTAGATATATTTGTCAAGATTCTACAGAAATAGCCCGACAATTTGGTTCGATAGGGTCGGTGGTTTTGTAGTGGGCTGGGGCCCAGTAGAATGAATGTGTGAGTGAATTGTATGTATGAATGTATGTATGTATAGAATGAGTGGAATGATTGTAAGTGTACGTATGACTGATTGTGTGTTGGTGATGTGCGTGTATCGGCGGCGACATCCTCCCGGCCGTTGAAAGGCTTCTTTCAACAATCTTAATCCTCGGTTGTAGGTAGTAGGCAGAGGCGGTTTATGGCTCTACGCACTAGCCCGTTGCTTGTAGATACGTCGACGACACGGGGCACACCATCGGAGCCGACGTACAGCTTGTGAGCTCGTCCTAGGCGCCAACATAGCGGTGGGGCGTTCTCCTCTTTGATGAGGACGAGATCATTGAGGCGCAGGTCTGTGCACCTTGTGCGCCATTTGGTACGCTGCTGTAGCTCGCTGACGTACTCGGAAGCCCAGCGCTTCCAGAAGTGCTGCCTGATTTGTTCAAGGCGCTGGAACCGGTTTATGCGGTGTGTGCTGTAGTCCAGGAGACACGGCGTTGGCAGAGATGTCAGAGGTCTCCCTATTAAAAAATGTCCTGGTGTTAGTGGCACGTAATCATTGGGCGATGGGGAAAGTGGACAGAGAGGACGGCTGTTCAGGATTGCCTCAATTTGTGCAAACAGTGATGACAGTTCCTCGAAAGTCAGATGTGCACTACCTAGGACCCTATTTAGGTGATGCTTTGCGGATTTTAGGTACGCCCGCTTCCCAGAGACCGCCTTGGTGAGGAGCGTATGGTGCTGAGAAGCGATAGTCGACTCCTCGATGAGCGGCGAAGCTTGAAATCTCTTCTTTGTTAGACGAGAAGAAATGTTTGATTTCTTTCGCGGCAGCAACAAAATTTCTACCATTGTCGCAGTATATAGTGTTAGGTAGTCCGCGACGTGAAATAAATCTATTTAAAGTTAAAATAAATGCATCTTTGCTTAGCTCGCTTACGGCTTCTAAATGAATGCATTTAAATCGAAAGCAAACAAATACGCAAAGTTGCAACCTCGTCCTTTGCGATCCGTAATTAAAAATGGACCGGCTAGGTCTATTCCTACGGAGCTAAAGGGAAAATCTGGATTGACACGATCGGTAGGTAGGTTTCCCATTATATTAGTCATTGTCTGACCTCTGAAACGACGACAAATAAAACATTGACGCGCTACGCGTCTAGCTAGAGTACGACCCGCAATGGGCCAATAACGTTCCCTAATAGAGGCGAGAAGCAGTTGAGGCCCTGCGTGGAAAAGGCGCTCATGTTCATGCCGGAACATTAAAATTGTGAAATGATGATTGGAATGTAAGAGAATCGGATGTTTTTTATCGAACGGATAAAACGAAGATTTGATCCGACCGCCTACGCGAAGTATACCATCTGTATCGATAAATGGGTTTAGAGATAGAATTAATGATTTAGGTTTTAGAGGTTTATTTTGTTTTAATAAATTGATTTCTTTAGAAAATGTTTCATTTTGACATATTTTTATTAATAGTTTTAAGGCTTTGTCTAGTTCTACCGTTTGTAAAGGACCAATGATTTTATTTTTTACGTTTTTGCAGTTGTAAATAAATCTTAGTAGTGTAGTGACAACTCTTAGTAAAAAACTAAAGTTAGAATAGTTTTGTATGTTTAAAATGTGTTCACTGGCATTGCCTGGTGAAAGCTCCGCCACCAAAGCGGAATGCGCTTTTAATTCTGGTAAATCTACTTTATTCTGCTCAAGTTTTGGCCAAGAGACCTCTGGCTGCAAAAGAAAATCAGGACCATGCCACCATAAGGTGGAGGTAGCAGCTTGTTCTGGGTTGACGCCACGAGAACCGAGGTCTGCAGGGTTTAGTGAGCTAGGTACGTATCGCCAGGAGCTGGAATCACACAACTTTAGTATGCTATTGACTCTATTAGCTACAAAACCTTTTGTTTTATTTGGAGAATTTAGCCAACCTAGTACAACGGTTGAGTCGGTCCAATGAACGCAACGATTGATATTTAGATGCAAAGCTTGAGAAACTGAAGAGCTTAATTGAGCACCTAGTAAGGCGGCAGTGAGCTCTAGCCTAGGTATGGTTAAAGATTTTAGAGGCGCGACTCGCGCCTTTGCGCATAGTAACGCAACTTTAACATTCCCACCTGAATCAACAGACTTGAGGTAGATGCAAACACAAAAGGCTTTCTGTGAAGAATCACAGAACGTGTGCATTTCTATATAGATGGGCGAATCAATTATTACATGTCTAGGAATTTCCAGCTTAGAAATTGCTGTAAGATTGTTAGTAAATCGGAGCCATGTGGAATGAATGACCTTAGGTACTGGTTCGTCCCAGTCTAGCTTCATGTTCCAAAGCTCTTGGAGTAAAATTTTAGCCTTGATTGTGCATAGAGATAATAATCCTAACGGATCGAAGATTTTAAATGTTGTGGATAATATGGATCTCTTTGTCACAGTACTTGTAACGGGAGATAATTGCAACTTAAAGTGAAGGTGATCAGAAGAAGGAGTCCAACCGATGCCTAATGTACTAGTGGAATTGCTTATAATTAGTGAGCCATCTTCGACATTGCTACAATCGTCAAAGATACCTTGAAAATTCGAGCGAAACTTGCGTAAATGAAATCCGCCCTTTGTTAACTCGTTGGAAATGGATTCACGAATGTGACGTAAACCTGAAATGGAATTCGACCCTGTTATTAAGTCATCACAATAAAAGTCATGTTTTATGACCGACTTTGTTATTAAGTCTTGAGACTCTTTGGCAATCTGTAGTAGGCAACGAGTGCTTAAGAAACTAGCACTTGAAAAGCCATAGGTTACAGTATTCAGACGTAAAACACTAATGGGATCGGTTTCATTATCACGCCATAAAATGAGTTGCAAGTCACGATCAGCTTCCCGCATAACAACTTGGCGAAACATCTTTTCGATGTCTCCTGTTAACACATACTTATGTTTGCGGAAGCGGATAAGAATGTTAAATAGTGCGTCTTGGATTACTGGCCCGATCATCTGGATATCGTTGACTGAAAATCCAGATGTTGTGCGAGCTGACGCGTCAAAGACGACTCTTAAGGATGTAGACTCACTTTGAGCTCGAAATACTGGGTGATGCGGAAGAAAGTACGAACCTAGCTTGTTGTAAGTTGTACAGACTGAAAGATGCCCGAGAGCTTTGTATTCGTGTATGAATTTGCTGTAGAGCACCTTCAGTTCTGGCTGCTTCCTAAAACGAGCTTCTAAATTTAAAAATCTCTTTTTGGCTAAGTTGTAAGAACTACCCAAGCTATCGGTTGTGTCTTTAAGTGGAAGAGCAACACAAAATCGTCTGTCGCTTAGACGGGTAGTGTTGGCTGTGAAATGCTCTTCACATTGGGTTTCTTCTATGTTTAGCGCTTTGTGAGATGGAAAACCTTCTAGTTGCCAAAACTTTTGCAATTGATCGTGAAGATCGGTAACCTGTTCTTCTTTGAGAAGAAAGTTACAAGATAGTGTAGATTTGTTTACTTGTTTGGGTGACGGGAGACAAAGCTTATTTGGTAGAGGACCTCCTAAGAGCCATCCTAATTTGGAGCTTTGCAATATTAGCCCTTGATCACCTAGGCGGTGCTGTTTGGAACCTATAATTTGCCAAAATAGTTCAGCGCCAATAAGCATTTGAATAGGAGCTGACTGATTAAACTTAGGGTCAGCTAAGGTGAAACCCGAAAGATTGAATTGAGTTATATTAAAACTATTTTGGGGAATATTAGTAGAAATACTAGGCAGAATTAAGCAGGAAACATTGGCTTGAAATTTTTGAAATTTAGAAGATATACGAACCATGCAGACTTCAGGCTTATAGTTTACAGAAGTATTACCTATACCGGTCAGGGAAATGTTATTTAACTGTGACTGAAGGTTCAATTTTTGTTTTATATCTTGAGTTATAAATGAAGACTGGCTGCCACTGTCCAGCAATGCACGGACAGTCAAATATTTATTTGTGTTTGGGTTGTGAACCTGAATTTCAGCGGTACACAATAACACTTCAGGGGTGGAAACGGTTGACAAGGCTACTGAGTCGGACATAGCTCCTAGAGAGTCGTCGTTTGTGGCGTCATGCAACATAGTGTTATGACGTTGTTTGCAATGGTTACACGAGCCTGGTAATCTGCAACGTGACGTCACATGACCGGCGCGTAAACAATTAAGACATAGGCTCAATGATGTAGCCAAAGACAACCTATCCTTGGGGGATTTAGATTGAAAGATTGTGCAATCATAAATCCGGTGACTGCCCTTACATACAGCACAACCTGAAAATTTAAAAGAACTAGGACTGCCTGAAGCTAAAACTAATGATTTAGATTGAGTTTTAAAATATTGTGTATTAGTTTTAGATCTATTAATATAATTGTTATCCTGCCTATCTGATTTGTTGCGATGTACTGTTTCGAGAACATCTGCACGAGATTTAAGAAAACTAAAAAATTGGTTTAATGTGGGAATGTCGGATAAAGAGTTCCTATGCTCTTCCCATTTGAATATAGTGCCACTGTCAAGTTTGGCAGTGAGCATAAAAATAATTAAAACATCCCACTTGTCGGTAGGAAGACCAAGTGTACAGAGAGCTCGCAAGTTTTTGGTAACGTGGTCTATAATAAATCTTAACGACTTGTCGGTCTCACGAGTACTGTCGAAATTAAATAAAGATTTTAAATGTGAATAAATTAATTGGCGTTTGTTGTCATACCGTTCGCATAACAATGACCAAGCTTGCGAGTAATTACTGTCGGTAACTTCCAAGTTCGATATAACACCTCTGGCTTCGTTCTCTAAATAGGAGTTTAAATAAAAGAATTTGTGGATATTTTTAATACTATCATTCTCGTGAATAAGAGCGTTAAAAGTTTCCTTGAACTCTAGCCACCTAAAATATGACCCATCAAATTTGGGAATTTTGATTTCCGGTAATTTAAAACCTAGTGGGTTATTATTTTTGGTACAAGTATCATGATGATGGCAATGCGAAGTCACGGTATGTGAAGGATTTGATTTAATATCGGCGGGATTTACCTTAGAATAAGTCTCAATTAATTTTTGTGCGGTTGCGATACAATGGTAGAAATCCTGTTCAATGGAATCTCGAGCGCTTAGTTCCGCGGTTTGGTTTGTAGCATTGAGAACTTCTAATTCGCTTTGCAACTCGTCGAACGATATGAATAACGCTTCAAATTTGGACAGCTTCATTGCAAGTTTACTAAGTTCTATATCGGAAATAGATTCTAAGGAACATAATTCGTCTACATGTCTTTTAAATTTAGTAACGCGTCCTTTAATGGAACTACGTTTGAACGCTAAGTCCTTTATTTTATCGTCCGTCATAGTGAACTTGCAATATACAACAGCTGATACTGAACAAGTTAGTTATGTAACAATTATTAACAAAATGATTTGAATACGATACGCTCCTCACGAAGGCGTCGCTGGTTGCGGGCGGGTGCAGCGCAGGTAGCTGTGACGTCACACGCTCCGAAACCGGCTAATCACTCGCTGTAGTAGTGGATGCACGACGACCCACAGCTGCGTTGATCGCAAGGACGTAAACAAGTTCACTGGAATGCGACAAATAACATTGTCTTAGTTAGATTGAAATTACTAGTGCATAAATGAGGATGTATGCGATTTAGCTGGCAAATAAGATGCAAGGAAGATAGAAAGAGTTATAAATTGATTGGAAATAAGTGAAAGTGTAGTTAATTACGCTGTATGCGGATTAACACTAGGTTTGTGGTAAATAATTATAATAGTGAGTGAAGTGCTAATAGATTCCTATAGGTAGGCTAGGCGCAGTGATAACACTAGATAGGCTAAGCGAGCTAATTAGGGCTAGCTGTGAGGCTAGCTATGCTTTAGGCTTAGTAGGCTACTTGTAGAAGTGATCCTTGGGCAGATAAGATTGGCATAGGCTTCAGAAAGCAGATAGGTCTTATCCTGGTAGGCCAAAGATTCGGGAACTGAAATCACTGCTGTGCACAAATCTAAGCGGAAAAACTAGGAAATATGTATAGGAACGAGCTCACTCGGGATTGTTAGTGGAGTAGTAGTGCCCCTCGGCTTGATGTACGCCTCCTGGAATAACTTCCGACTGAGACACGTGGCCACGTGTGTCTTCTCCACGTAGCTGTAGCCGCTTTGTAGGGACGAAATATAGGCTGCACCCGACGTAGTCCTGCCTGTGCTGCACGGGGTGTGATATAGGCGCCGCTGATAGCTTCGGATTAGCCACCAAAGTCAGCTGCGTATGTAGTCACCACGCGGCGATGGCGTCTTCGTTGCGGGAACAATGGACCTGTTTCGGACTGCTTCCTCCCGGCAGGTCCTGTCACGGTCGCCACTTCTTGTTCGTGATGGGAACAAGAGGAATAAAAACTAGGCGAATCTTGGAACTAGATATATTTGTCAAGATTCTACAGAAATAGCCCGACAATTTGGTTCGATAGGGTCGGTGGTTTTGTAGTGGGCTGGGGCCCAGTAGAATGAATGTGTGAGTGAATTGTATGTATGAATGTATGTATGTATAGAATGAGTGGAATGATTGTAAGTGTACGTATGACTGATTGTGTGTTGGTGATGTGCGTGTATCGGCGGCGACATATAGTAATAGTGACAAGTCTAATAACCATTTATTTTATTGGTCTGCTACTATTATAGTACTTAAATTAAGCGTAAGAATAGGTACACCAACAATGCTACCAAGAAGTCCTAAAGTACACTAACAGGTACACAAACACGTAGAGTCTACTGATTACTCTTCTAACAACATGTATAAGTTCTAGAGTACATACGATACACCAAGCTTAACTTGTTGTTTAAGACTGAACTATGCCTTGTCACGTATTATTTCTAATTTTCTTTGAGTTCTTCGTATTTGGTAAAAGAGGAATTTCGTAGAATACTAATTTAAAAGGTAACCAAAGAGTTTTCCGATGTCGTACATATTAAATAGATTGTTATACAGTGTGCGTGGTAAATAAATACATTCTTTGAAAAATATTTTTATAACGAGTAACTCAATAAGTAAGGTAAACTATAACAAAATATAGTAATTAATATATTTGCACCTTGTTGTAGACACTTATAGTAACAAATCGATAGTGAAACAGTGCGTATGTGTTTGTGGGTAAGAGACCATAGCAATGCGGTGGTCAGCCGTCAGTAGGCGGTTAGGGCGGCTCAGATTTAAGCGCAAGCCACACCGTCTACGAACGAGCGAGTCGGGCGAAGACTATTGCGTTACATCACTTTTCATACTTCGGTTCACACCGCTAACTACAGAGATTTTTGCTTTGGAGATCTTTGCTTGTCCATCCATAGTTGTTGGTGCGAATCCACATAGTTTAGCTCGCTAAACCTCACCTCCTTTTGCTCCCCATATCGCTCGTTAGCTGTCAGTGTGACCTGCACTTTTACCGCGCTGTGTTAACATGTGCTTATAGTTAGCGTGCGTTCATGCGGCTAACGCGATTACTGAACACTGCACTATACTACGGTTGACATGCATTGGCCTCTGAAAACATCGCATAAAACCAACGAGGCCATTTACGAGTGCATTCTTATTCAAAGTTACATATAGGCCCAATTTAGTTGCAACGCGCATCGCGATAAATCACAGCAGATAGCCCGGTGATCCGTGTCGTCCCCGTGTCGTCCTCGTGCCGGCCCCGTATCGTTACGTCATCGTGCTGTCGCGTCGCCGTCATGGCTCGTCGCTGCCCCAAATTCCTGTGTGATCCCATCGTACGTACTAATCTTGCGCCCCACTGCATTCCCAAGTGGCAGGAATTCCAACAGGGAAATAATTTCGTTTCTATCCTATAGTTAAACGAAATACTTAATTCGTGATAAAATAAAAGCTTATTTTAAACTTTAAACTAAACACCAAATCATACCCGCAACTATTGACTATTGACTGTAACTAATTTTATCACTTGAAGGCAGTTTGTGTTCACCCACATATTGCTCAACTTCGAACTGCAAACTAAGATTTTTCTCCATTAGAAAAGTCTAAGAGGACCTTCCTTTTAAATAGTAACAGCCTAAGCAATGAACAATACCACATTTATTTGTATCAGCTTAGTGTTCTACAAACAACGATGTTACTTAATCAGCTAATCGTATATCAAACAAGCGTTGTACTAGAATGTACAAGATCTACAGTACCTAGAGATCGTCTTCACTATCGTTGCGACATCGATGTCACCACAGCTGCGACGTGATAGTAATAAGTTACTGATTATGATCTGATGAAGATTACTATTCATTGTATGTGCATGTTAGGAAATAATTTCCAGTACAGTATGGCCAGCTACATAAATAACATTAGCTATCTTTGATCCTACTAAGATCATATTTGATTCTATACTAGAGGCATTACTTACCCGTCCAGCTCTTTGATCTCGACAGGCACTGTCTACCTTACTCACATCAAATCTAGAAGCACAATTAGTTATTACACTGCGTGTATTCTGTAAGGTAGAGGTATCTCCCCGGTTGAGTTGCCCAAAATCGCTGATCGTTGATAAGCGATATAAACATTTAGTTTTATGTTTCTTCGTACACAATTCAGCAATGAATGATTGGAAATGTTTCAAATTTTGAAGCCTTTTTATCAACATTTAATAACAATATTTCTTCATTTCAACAGAAGATAGCCCTCATGGTGACCTTAGGTCAGTCCCGAGTCACGAAACGTTAACCCCTCACAACTTTAACCCATAATGATTTAGCTAGTAGCTAGATTTACGAAGAACACAGTCCCAAAATAAAACGTAATTAAGTATCATGGCGTGTCTCATTTGTGTTCACGTTCAGTTAAACTGATGTTGTGTGACTACATATAACTGCCACCGTCGAAAGCTAGCTTTCAACTATATTATGTTATTTATAATTAAAAGTTTAACTTTCTTCAGTTAATTAATTTGATTGATCTTTATCACTAGTTTTAAAGAGTTTTTCGAATTTTTGATCTTAAAATAGGATTTACTCTCGTAATCTCTGGCAAGATAGATGAGCTGTAAGTACTTCCTGATGGTAGGCATCAACCACAGATAGTCACCACTCACCAGACACTCTGGTAGCATGTTCTTGTAATGTATGTAGGTACCTAGGCATGTAGGTGCTGCCTCCTCATAATTATTATGAGTAATTTGAGTAATTATCAAACTCGTTTGCTATTTGCATTAGTAGTATTGTAGATTACGTTTTGCAGGCTTTTAAAGATCCTTGTTCCAATAAAAACTAAATTTGTAGCTAGCCCGTTGATCGGCTTCAGCTATCAATTCTGGTGTAGATCTATCTACCAGCCGTCACTCACTGCAACCTAGTTGATTGCTCTTATCCCCTTATATCTCTTACGTCAACTGCATAAGGTTCAATATCGTGCAGCAGCTGTAGCACCGTCTATCACACGCCACTCGACCCAACAGATTACGATTCAATTTAGCAATTAAAACTGCGGCAGTGTGGCGTCGCGTGCGCTGTGTGATGAACTATAGTAGCTACTGTAGCGTGTTCTCTCTTGTGAACTGAACCACTGTTTCAGAAACTGGAACATTCTAAATGTACTTTGAAATGGTGCATGGTGCATTTGTACGGATACGGATTATACGGATATGTCAGAGGCGTTATCGAAGTTGCAGAAATTACTGAGAAAATTAAAGAGTCTAGACTGAGTTGGTACGATGATGATGAAACAGATGATTAAATTGTGAAAACATCTTTCTGTGGCAACGAAGAGGATAAGTAGAGGAAGTAGGAGGAAGATCGCCATTAATATTGATGACGAAAGTCCGAAAAGACTTGAGGGATATAAAAATCACTGAAAACGAGGGCAATAGTTAACAAAATCGTAAGAAATGACGCTCTTAGATTGGGAAACTCGACCCTGTGCAACGAGAAGAGGAAAATTTGTGTTAATATGGCTAGTAACATTATTGATAATGACATAGATATAGACAGAGATGAAGATCGTCTAGCCTGCAACTTTGCTCAAATTAAGCATACTTGCATTTCATACAATGACATTTGGCACAACAAACCGAAGCCTGTTTGATAATGGAGACGTACCCAAATGTGGCTCAATAATTTGTACATTTATATTAGATTTTTCTATCACTATCATAATTCTATTCCTTCACAGGTTTCGTTATGCAAAAGTAACAACCACAAAGTTAACATACCACACTACACGGAGCAGCAAACTACTTAACTATCAGAACTTAAGATATTGTTTGCAGATTGTAACGCCTCGAGTTTCGATCTAAGTTTACCTTCTTACTGTATACCTACATTGTTGTTGCAGAATAGATATTTTTTTTCTATTATATTAAAAAAAAATTATACATACATAGAAGTATTATAAAACCCCGTTTTTCGTTAGTATTTATGTGCAGATACCTTTTTATATAGATAAATCGTCATTTTTTTTAATTATTGATTTTGTTTTATACGTATTTTTATTTTATAGTGTGTGTTCTGTTTGTGTCGTATTTTCTTTACAATCCTTCAAATCTAAGAAGTACCGTTTGACGTTTCAGTACTGTTTTCTATTAAATTAGCTTTATAGAGGCGTAATTCACACTATTTTTATTAGCTTTCCTGTAAAATAATTGAATTATGAAGCTATTTTTATTTTAACATAACATAAACAATTTTCATACAAAAAATAAAATTCTAAATGTACTACGTTCAGAACTGTCAAACGGTACTTCTTAGATTTGATGGACTGTACTTCCTTTTTTTTGTTTGTCGCGACTAAACCGAGAACAGTTAATCCGGTCTGGAAGACTTTGGTCTTAAAATTTTTGTTGAAGTATAAGGAAGGTTTAAAAGGTGAGAGATACGTGGTACGAAGTTCCCCGCGGCAGTTAGTTAATAATATAGTAATAACTTTACAAGTGGCAGTATGCGGCACTCAGCCGGTAGTTAGTATCGACGCGTGTGCTCGCGGCTCTAGTGCGCACATCATGAATAACAATTCATTTGTATTCACTATTAATATGCCATATTATACGTAGATATTTGACAAGTGCGCTGCGGTAATGTTGTATGTATTTGGTATGTTGATATGTGGGTTTGTATACTGCAGAGAGCTTAATATATCATAAACGGAACCCTACGTCGGACACCTACTAGTTTTATATAGCTATTTATCCATATACCCATCAATACATATTACACGACGGACGAAAAACATTTCATCCCTATTCTACGTGTTACAGTAACTACACGAAAAAAATAAATAAGTTTTTGATTTTCAAGATTTGATTTGATTTTTAAAAGATTTTTTTATAAGTAATTTTTATAGAACGCTGTGTTCTGAAAGAAGATGTAGTGACAAAGGTGGAAAAAGGCGTGATTGTATGTATGTATGTTATTTTACAACGTTGTCGGTAGGTACTATCATGCCAAACTACAGCTCTGTAAATGATATTGTACCATTTATTTCGGACAAGAAGAAGAGAGAAAAAACCGGAGAAAAATAGGGCGTAGGACCGACCACTTTACGTACTCTCTGAGGTACAGGAGTGTTACACCAACAACTTGCTAATTCCAAACTAATACCTATCCTATCGAGGTCATCACTTGAACTCTCTTTCTCTCTGTCCATACGGACAGACGGACATACATGGCGAATCTATAAAGGTTCCTAGTTTATTTCGGAACCCTAAAAAGTCAGATATTTCATTGTTAATAATGCATTTAATTGTAATGTTACTTTTTTCTAAGTATCTGTTTCGTTTTATTAACAGGATGTTTATCAACTTTCCCTTTGAACATACAATAGTAGGTGAGTATGTATGTGAGTCAGCGGTTGATTACGCGGCAGTTTGGGCTCGTCGCGTCGCCAACAGCGGAAGCAATCTTGTTTAGAGGCCGGGAACCGGGAACCCGTGACGGTACATCATACATACATAGTTATAATATATACATAGTAAAATGGTGGCGCGAAGGTTTGCACGTTGTAGCAAGCAAGTTAAATTAACGCTTTACAAAGCTTACTGTCAAGTGTTCTACACGTGAAGCCTTTGGACTAACTATACGCAGCAGGCTGTCAGCGCTTTACGCGTCCAATACAACAACGGATTCAGAATGCTGATGGGGCTGTCCCGTTTCTTCAGTGCATCTGGTATGCTTGCTCATGCGGGCGTTGATAGCTATCATTCCAACATTAGAAAAAAGTCTGCTTCGCTGCTCTGCAGACTGCGAGCCAGCTCCAACTCCATCCTGAACACCATAGTATGGAGGTTCGACTCTCCATTGTTACTGGGAATCGTTCGTAGATGTATCTCGAACAATAACCTAGAAACAAAATAAATGTTTTATAACTGTTTTAATTTAATTTAACTTACTAACATAGCTATAAGATTTGTTTTCTTTGTACTAACACTATATGGATGTAACTTGTCCGAAATAAATAATATTTTATTTTATTATTTTATTTTATATCATACCCTATACGACGTAGTTACCAAGTCTTTAAGACTCATGATTACAAACAACTTCCCAAGAAACTTTCTTTTCTAAATGAACATTTTTTTTACTAAATTTGCTTTTTTATAGTCGCGCAGTATATACGACGACAATGAAGTGTCTCTCCGGCCGATCGGGTTAGGTCATCCTCACAAAAAAACAGCCAGGTGCAGTGACTGCATTCCGGTCAAACGATAGTTCGTTAGTTTTAAATTGATTGGCAAAAACGTACAAACACAAGTGCACCTTCTATTAACTTCTTGCTAACATTCCGGTGAGACGGATTGGACGACATGACCGGTGAAAAATAGAGCGTAGACCGTAGTAGGACCGACCATTTTACATTCTCTCTGAGGAGTGTTACACCAACAACTTCCTGATTCCAAACTAGTGCCTATCCTATCGAGGTCATCACTTCAACCCCTTTTAGTGTCCCACTGTTCGGCAACGGTCTTCTCTCAACTATCTAACGTGTTGAGTTTAGGCCTTAATCCACACACGTAGGCCAAGTGCGGTTTGGTGGATGTCACATGTCCTCGAATGTTTAGTTCTTAGACATGCTGGTTTCCTCACAATGTTTTACTTAACCGATATTGATTGGCGGCGGCGGCGATGAAACAATTCACACAAAAATGTGTGGGCACAACCGAAGATCAAACTCGCGACCTTTCATTTCAAAGGCGAGTCCAATACCGCTGCGCCTTTGCTTCTTTTTTGTAAATATACACCCAGACTGAAAAACAACAATGACAATAGACGTGTATGTTGCCACATAGCGCCTAAATCAGTTTACGTGTATACACGATACACCCGTCAAACTTATTATACCACTCTTTTTGTCAAGGTTTATTTTATTCTATTCTATTCTTTGTCGAGGGTTAAAAATGATGACACATTAATGTCTCGACCATAGCTCACCTTCAAAGGTCGCGTGAATTTAATTACACCGCACAACGACTGACCCGTGCAAGGGTGCTGCTACCCTCCGGCGCCTTTCAGATGCACTAAAAACAATATGTCAAAACTTTATTTTATTATAATACTCTTCAATTAGAAGAAGGCTGATAAACCCCAGGGCTTTTAAATTTATTAATTGCTGCCCGCAAAATAATTAATTTTGCTTAAAAGGATTAATACTCGTAGTATAAAGTAGTTGCGCCTCTTAAAGATTTTTTAAGACTATTTATACCCTATTCATTAAGGTTTGATGCAAAGTGTATATAAAAGAAAATGACGTTTCTCATACAAATTGATCAATATTAGACATGGCGGAAATATCCCGACCGAAGACAAAATGTCACATTTTAATGTAAAATGTTCACAGTATCTATGCTCTACACTTTAGTAGTACTTATTAAAATGGTTTGCTTATCTTTTATCTCCCGCCTACGGTTAGTTCGCAAACAAACATAGCTTAGCATTGCCAATTTTTTTAACGTTGAAGAGCCTCCTCAAGGGTAGGGCCGAAGGGCCTCGTTACCTTACTCACAAGATCAAAAGTCATGTAGCTGGTATTCTGTTAAGTGAAGGTTCACTGCTACCTTACCACCAAAAACCACACAGTGGTCAAGAGCAACCCTATTTTTACCCTCCAACGAAAAGAAAACAAGTTATAAATTTGGCATATGAGTATCTGTGTACAAGTTTGTTTCCTTTTAGAGTAAGGAATGGACCGATTTTGATGTAATTTTCTTTATTTCAAGCGTTATAATAATCGCGTATTTCTTTATAATAATCGAGATGGTTCGCTAGGTCAGAGGTTCTATTAAATATTACAATTAACTATTTTTAAATTTAAAATAATTATAAAATTCACGTTATGTTTAAATAAAGGCTTACGATAAAATTTTAGACTATTTAAATGATAAACGCTTGGAATTAGATCGCTCTAATGCATGACACGAATCAAAATATGCTATATATATATATATATATACTAGCTTCCGCCCGCGGCTTCGCCCGCGTTGTGTTGGGATAAAAATTAGCCAAGTTACAGATCTTTAAGAACCCTTTATCATATTTTTTATTGGTCTTTAATCAGATCATGTTTGTTTCTTTTAATCGAAGACGTCTAACTCCATTTTGGAAAATTATTTTTGTACCATTTAAGTCTTGTTAAAATCTTTAGTTTACCAAACTTTGTTAGGAATTTTAAAAGGGTTATTCCCGTCGGAAACCAATTAGGTTATTCCCTCTAGGCAACGTCCCCAAGGAACCCGTTTTATATAAAAATTATAAACTATTTTTTTTTTACTTTTCCCGAACGTTTGTGAATACTTAAGAAATTCTACTCAAACCTATACCCCACACGGTATACCGGGTGGATAGGACCGTCCTCCACAAACTGATAGAGTGAAAATATACGGATTTCACTCTATCAGTTTGTGGAGGACGGACATACTGAGATGATTGGTACATGAAATTAGGTCAGAAACTTTGTGGATATCCACTAATCGTGCTTTGTTTTGTAAAATTAGACAGAATATATCGATACCTTAAAAACCATCAAAGAAAACCGCCAACCATTCCACTATGAAGTCATTTCACGCATCGTTCCTCAAACTAAAGCATTGATGAACGTTTTATTTTAGCTTTCTTTCATTCAAATTAAGTTCCGCGTACAGAGTAGCAATTGTAAATGAAAAAAAAAACAAATCAACATAATTTAAATAATTCGAAAAAAAATCGTTGAAAAATCATTCTACTTAAGCAGTTGAGCACCTACACCCTCTCAATTTATCGGTTCGACGGTCCCCGGACGGCTCACCGAAAAAGTCTGGTGAACCAATAGAGGCCCTTCCGGCCGATTGGGTTAGGTCATCAGCAAAAAAAACCCTCTCAATTTGTACACAGATACATAGTTAAACGTTTCAAACTTATTATATCCCTTTTTAAGGGGGGTTAAAAACTCAACTTGATCGATTTATCTTTATTGGTTATTATTAACATAGCGCTTATTACTGTACCAACTGAAGATGAAGGCAGAGATGAATATCACCCACATTTTGTGGGCTATGTTTTAAGTCCCATACGTAAAATAAGGGTCAATTGACGTTTAACGGACACTTTACCGAACTTCGAGCTGCTATCCTACAAATATTTATGTTTGGACCAACTACCGTCTAATCTACCGAATTAGCACCAACTTCAAATAACAGATGTAAAGAAACTAATTTTTAAATTTTATAACGCGGTAATTTTTTCTAAGAAGTTTTATTTTACATTTTTTTGTGATGCACCCCGTACTATCCCCGAATTATTGTAAAACCTTATAAAATTCCACTACCAACGATACCCCGTACGGTATTTTTAATCATGGAAATAATAAAAACCTTCAACCCCTATGACAGACATTTAAGGGGTTGATTTATGAAAAAAAAGTAGCCAATGTTTGAACCATAGTTTTAAACTATATCCCTAAGAAATTTCATCAAAATCGGTCTCGCAGTTTGGTTGTGAAAGTGTAAAGTAATAAAAACCTTCAACGCCTATGACAGACATTTAGGGGTTGATTTTTGAAAAAAAAAGTAGCCTAATTTTGTACCATAATTTTCAACTATATCCCTACAAAATTTCATCCATATCGATCCAGCAGTTTGGCTGTGTAAGTGTAAAGTAATAAAAACCTTCAACCCCTATGACAGACATTCAGGGGTTGATTTTTGAAAAAAAAGGTAGCCTATGTTTGAACCATAATTTTCAACTATATCCCTACAAAATTTCATCCATATCGATCCAGCAGTTTGGCTGTGAAAGTGTAAAGTAATAAAAACCTTCAACCCCTATGACAGACATACAGGGGTTGATTTTTGAAAAAAAAAGTAGCCTGTGTTTAAACCATGGTTTTTAACTATATCCTAAAAAAATTTCATGCATATCGGTCCCGCAGTTTGGCTGTGAAAGTGTAAAGTAACAAAAACCTTCAACCCCTATGACAGACATTTAGGGGTTGATTTTTGAAAAAAAAAGTAGCCTATGTTTGAACCATGGTTTTAAACTACATCCCTACAAAATTTCATCAAAATCGGTCCAGCGGTTTGGCCGTGAAAGCGTAACAGGCAGACAGACAGACAGACAGACAGACAGACAGACTTTCGCATTTATAATATTAGTATGGATATGGATATATACATATAAGTACTTCAATTAATTTCAAAAAGCATAAAGCTGACTGCGTCAATATCTGCCATCTTTATTAAATTTATTAAATTCATATAAATATAGAAACGATATTTTATTTTGGTTTTGAATAATCTTAGTTGACAGTGTACACAAACGCAGTAGGAGGCGTCTGCTCACTCCTTCTTTCGTAGTGGGGTACAAAGAGACAAAAGCCTAGGTTTTTGTCAGTCTTTCTCAATATTTGGCTCGTCCGTCATTGACTGCATGGCAGGAAAATAAATTGAACGGAAAAGTGAATAATATTTTCATTCAATTTTATTTAAAATTTTATTGTATTCCACTTCTTATCCCAAATCCCTTTGTAATTTAATATTATTCATCAATTAGCTCATTGTTGTTAAAGTAATTTGATGAGGAGATTATTCATATTCCACCTCTAGAACAGAATATTGCATGCAATATGCATCACAATGCACAGATGGTGAATTCTCGGAGGAAATTAGTGAATTCCACAACGACGGTCTGGGTGTAAGCTCATCTGATATTATTCATCTTCCTAGACTTATCACATTGTTGGTTAATACTTGATGTTACCGGAATTTGGAAAACAACTAACACCAGATATTGAAACCAGCGGAACACCTGGATGACGTCGATTTAGGCCAGCTCAACGGGGCTGGTTTTAATCGAGGCGAGGGACCCCGAACAGCAAACTAACTAAAAAACGTTTCACTCTTTCGTTCGTTCTTTTCTGTTAACTCTTTTTCTCCTTTCGTTTTCTCTTTGGTTTTTTCTTCGTTTGTTTTTAACTCTTGATAGTGCACAAGTGTTTGCGCAGTGTCCAGTGGCACGGATTGACTGACAGAAAAGGTGGAAGTAGCAAGACCGACCGCTTGAAGAGCTCCCCGAGGCACGAGGGTATCATACCACCAAACTTCCGACTCTGGATTAGGACTGATATAGAAAAATCTCAACACTCTTTTTGGTTAAGTTACCGCAGTAGTAAAAAAAACATATACATGTAATAACATATAACTAGGAGCTATTACAGCAGAGTGCTGGCTCGTAAATGATACACGTAAAGTTCCTCACTAGGGCCGCGCCACCGCCCGCCACTGCCGCCGCTTCAACATAAAAATGCACTCCACATTTATATGCCAACACATACAGATTTAACTATCTAATGGAAAATTTGTTGATATCAGCTTTAACGTATAACTATCTAACATATCTCCGCCCAAACGTAGATAATAGGGGAAGAACCTGTTGACGTTTAATTTACCTTAGTTTTTTCTGAGAAAATTCGCAACGTTTTTTGTTCACCCCAGGATTTGCGTTTGTGATCCATACAAGCTAATCAATAAGTCAGTATGTAACGATGGAAAATATTGTTTCTTAGCCCTTCGCCTAACACCTACGCCCGTGTGCATGCATACTATGAACTGTAAGCTAATTCAAGTAATTAAGTAAATTCAGTTGCAGTGCAGTTGCAGTTAAGATTTGATCAAAACAGCCCTTTTTGTATTCTCGTAATTTTGACAACCGCTGTCAGATACGCTTGCGTCAAGTTCACGTCACGATATGACAGCTAAATAGTTTTCTCTGTCTACGCAGCTAAACAAATAGGTATAAGAATACAATTTTGCAGTAGGACGAAAACCGACGCGTCAAGAAATTACGTGAATTAGGGCTACCTGGCTAATTTATATTTATAGGATAAGCAGTTTTCGAGATTTAGTCTTAAGTGAATGTACTTATTGCTTTTATATTATAATAGATAATTGTAATGATTTTATACTTATCAAACTTTCTAACTCAATTCCGTTCGTTCACAGCATTTCGCATAGACAAAACTCTCTCAGAATAAAGACACTTTTAAAACTTGTATAACATTCACAAGTCGGCAATGTTATTACAGAACCTATTATTATTGTCTTTCATTCTTTTCTTTAATCTGAAACGATACGCCTCTCCACTCAACAGCCATTATATCCTAATGGTTATTTATTATAAAAACAGTCAAGTGAGTATCGAACTCGCGCACAAAGTGTTCTGCACATACATACTATAATTAAGAGACAATATTAACATTGTACCTACACATCGACCTATGACTTTACGATCGCAAAATTATTGTTTTTTGTGATAAAACTAAAATTTTACGGTAGATTTCTTCCTTTAAGTACTTGTGAAATATTTATTGAAATTGTCTCTTGCCAAATATCATGATTCTAGGTCAACGGGAAATATGGATTGGATTCTTTTTCTAGCGACAAAATATTCGGAAGAAATGTGAAGTAGCTTTTGATATTGTTGAGTTAGAAGTTGAATTTCATAACTGTTCGAAAGAATTTTAGACTTAAATATTAGATTTGCAATGATTTTAACATTTTTCACGTGTTCCGGAGACAAAAGGTCCTTCAGTTTCATTTTTAGAGGTGTGTTATAATAATGATATCTAATATTTTCACACTTACACATAGCGTTATCTAGCTCCAAATTAAGCATTTAATTTGCGTGTGTTATGTTAAGAAACTGATATGTCACACATATTTTTTGTAAATGCATACATTACATTTAATAAATAAATCACCATGACAGAACCATCAATCATACTCATCAAACACAAATTTCCTGGGTGAGAATTGAGCTCACCATCTCGACCCAGCAGTCAGGCTCACTAACTACAACTCCAACAGCCCATACAACCTAAGGAACTCTAAAATAATCTTAAAACATATACAAATTTTAGTAAGTCTTATTTAATTTACGTAAATACGGCTACACATCAATATACAGTACTAGCTTTCCGACATCGGCTTCGCCCGCGTGTATGTCGGTTATCGCGCCAAAACATTACCTTCTTTTTGCGCAGTCGGATAAAATCTATCCTATGTCATTTCTCGTGTCTCCAACTACCTCCATACCCAATTTCATCCAAATCGGTTCAGTAGTTTAGGCGTGAAAGCGTAACAGACAGACAGACAGAGTTACTTTCGCATTTATAATATTAGTAGAGATAAGCTGATCTTACATTGTATAAGATTTCCGTACAACAAGAGGTCAGCTTATACTGGAAATGTATAGTTAGTAGTGATTTAAGTACTTAACTAAACTCATAATTCCCCTTTTTATTAGTTGTATGACTTAATTGTGACCGATCTGTGTTCATAAACAATAGTGATCGATGGCACACTGTTCCATAACAGCTTCTTCATTAGTTCGGCGGGATTTAGAATAGTATGATCCATCGTCAGATAAGATTGATTGAACTTAGTTCATATTACTTTTGTTGGATCTGTATTCTGAACTTATTTATTGTGGGATATTGTATGGTAACTATACCAAAGAGTGCAGCACTGTTTATAATTTGTTTATCATGCCTGTTGTTTAGCGATTATGAGTGGATGGAACGCGCTTATCCAGCACTTATGGGTTACCAGTGTGGAGGTGACTGGAGGATCGGGTGGTAGTGACCCTCCAGTGAAAAGGGGAGGTCTTCCAGCCCGGTGAGGTGTGATGCCCGGCTCCCCCCAGACTGTTCTTGTCAGGAAGTTGTGTTTATGTTAATCGTCGGTGAATCTTTCCTTGTGCGATTCAGGATTGCTGTGACGTCATGTCTCTTGAGTGGCGTTAGGTATGTGACGCCATAAGTATAAGTGCTACAATGAAACAAACTTTTACACAGATACAAAGTTTGTCATAATATACAGATGCACAGAATTATAAAAATAATAATATTTAACCTTTTAATAACATTTTCGGTGGGAAATAAAATAAGTACCTAAAAACTAAAGCTCATCAGATTTCATTCAGTAAAATATAGAAAAGAAATTCATATAAACCTATAATATCATCTTGATGAAACTTCAATTCGTATTCAGGTATTTTCAATAAGACGAAGCTAGAAAGAATATTATCGCTATCAGATATTTCTTGGCTATTTGAAAAGTCCTAACATCATATTTTTCTGAATGCTAGCTTTGCAGTTTTAGTATAGATCATAAAAATCTAGAAAAACACTCAAATGTAGGAAATACATGTAACATAAAAAATGTTGTTTTTTTAGTCCACAGAAATGATGACAGTGAATTTGACGTCCTTTATGATAGACTAGTAGACTTAATGCTCATTGAAGCATCAGACGTAAATATTATAGAAGTGACGGATGACTGGTTGTTATCAAAACCAAAACGGTCCAAACAAAGTAATTGGCATTGTGAAATATGACCACACAGAGAAGACAAATATTTTGTAGAATAGGAATGACGACCATTTTTTTAACTTTGTCCCTTAGATAGATAAATGAAAAATTTCATCATCATCATCATCAGCCTATTTTAGTCCACTGCTGGACATCCTCTCCTAAAGTACGCCACTGAGCACGATCCGCGGTTTTTCCCATCCAGTTTTTGCCGGCCGCCCTGCTGAGATCGTCACTCCACCTAGTCTGAGGGCGACCTACGCTACGTTTGCCAATTCGTGGTCTCCACTCAAGAACTCGTTTACCCCAACGGTTGTCAGTTCTGCGGCAGATATGACCGGCCCACTGCCACTTCAGCTTACTAATCCGGTGAGCTATGTCGATTGCCTTAGTTCTCTGTCGGATCACTTCATTTCGTATTCGATCCTTCAGAGATACTCCGAGCATAGCCCTTTCCATAGCTCGCTGAGCGACTTTAAATTTGTGGAGCAGTCCTACCGTGAGTGTCCACGTTTCGGCTCCGTATGTCATAACGGGTAGGAAGCAATGAAAAATTTAGACACGGGTTTTTTATTTTTTTGTGTATGATTAACGATATTATGACGACCTCGGTAGTCGAGTGGTGTAAGCGGTCCGATTGGGCTATACTGTGCCCGGGAGGTCGCGGGTTCGATTCCCGCCCCGGACAATATTTGTGTAACAACAACAATTTGTTTCGGTGTCTGGTTGGTTGATGGACTACCATCCGTGCCTCGGGGAGCACGTAAAGCCGACGGATCCGGTTGTCATTTAACACATCTATGACAATCGTTACATGTAGTCAGAAGCCAATATAATCAGACACCTGGTCTAACCATCTCGTCTACTGGTTCCCTACGGGTTTCGAGGTCTGATGGCAGTCACTCGTATAATTCTGGTAGCTAGCCGCATCAGGTTAGACAAGGAGCCGACCTCAATAGCAATGGGAAAGGCAAGGAGAATGACGATGATGTGTATGATTAAAGATTACTGCGATAACGTCCGAGCGAAATCTTGAATAATGTCATGCTTAGGTAAGTTTTCTACCTCTGTACGACAATATTGTTTTATTTCAATGACAAAGGAAAAAATACGTGTCTAAGATGTTATTATAATCTTACTGATGACGGTCTAAATAAAATTCGATATTTCATACCTTGTAATCGCTATTCTTTCAATATTTGACGGGCCGGTAGCGTGGTCGGTAAGATACTTGCTTTTCACGCCGCAGGTCGTGGGTTCGATTTCCACCCGAGACAAACATTAGTGATGAACATTTGTGTTTGTGTCGAGTCTGGGTGTAAATATCTATTATAAGTATATATTTACAAAACAAAAGTATTATATGTATAGTATATACTAGTCACCTGGTTTCCATAACACAAGCTCTGCTTAGCTTGGGACCAGATGACCGTGTGTGTTAATGTCCCAGAATATTAAAAAAAAATCCCAGAATATTTAAATGATACGTATTTTCTTCATGAAACGTAAAAGGTCACGTTTATTTTATGTAAAAGAAAGGTATGATAAATTACATGTTTTTAACCCTCGATAATAAAGAACGGTGTTGTAAGTTTGACGAGTGTATCTGTGTACATGTTTGTGTACTGTAGCGCCTACACGATAGACCGTATTTGATACGGATTTTTTAAATTGATATCTGAAGTAATTGAGATGGTTCGTTGGTAAAAGAAAATTTTAAAAACAGTTTTAAAAGGTTTGAAAGTTTGGTATTTCTGGTATTCAGCCTCTAACGTCAAAATGGATTAATTTATCTCATTCTTACTAATATAGATGTCAAAATGATAGACAAATACAGACGAACTTTAAACCTATTTAGAAACTATAAACCGTTTATGAATAAGGAGAAATGTGTTTTGTTCTTCTACAGAAAATCTACTTCAAAAATCACGACTGTGTTGGAGTTAGTAAGGACCTTCAAAGTGGAATATTGCATATAATATAAATAAATAAATATTTTTGGGACATTAACACACACGGTCATCTGGTCCCAAGCTAAGCAGAGCTTGTGTTATGGAAACCAGATAACTGGTATATACTATACATATAATACTTTTCTTTTGTAAATATAATACATATAATAGATATTTACACCCAGACTCGACACAAACACAAATGTTCATCATTAATGTTTGTCTCGGGTGGGAATCGAACCCACGACCTGCGGCGTGAAAAGCAAGTATCTTACCGACCACGCCACCGCCCCGTCAGATATATCTATATATATACATACATGGCACTTACTTCAGATATAACTGGTACATTTACATCTCCCTGTGACGTAACGAAATAGCCCACTTAATGTAAGTAGCTGGCACCAGTCACACTTTATAGCGATCTTAATGCTACGCAATACGTATACTATTACTGTGTGTCACATTTTATGGTAGTCAACCAGATATTTGTAACCGTATCTTGGAATTGGTAGGGTGATATTATTATAGATAGACCGTTTAACTCGCGTATCGCCTATCGCCAAGATTCTGACTCCTCAAGCTGCACAGACAGTGATGATGATTCAAGCGATATGGATATTAATGACTAATAGTCTTACATTACTTTTATCTGTGATTAAATAGTTCTTTAAGAGATTTAATTAATGTTTTATGACTTTGTACCTCAGATGGCGATACGCGAGTTAAACGGTCGGCCTATAGGACTAGACTTACCACTCACGTCTGTATTACTTGAAAATGTACATAATATGGAACAGGGGGCGAGTCTATGCCCAATATCAGGCACCATAACCGACTTTGAGCTGCTACTAAGATATTCTAAGTAAGTATATTAGAAAAAATCCCCGTAGACTCGACAAATACGAAAACAAAAACACTGACCACTGAACCTCCGAAAAAGAAGAAAAAGAAAAAATGTTAAATCGGGTAGTTATCATGCTCATTGGCGTACCTTAAGAGCAAAAAGCATAGCAGTCTGAACAAAGCAGGCAGGATGATGACGATAATATATGAACAAACACCCAAATTTTTACGTTTGAAAATAATTGATCAGCACCTTCATAATTGCTATCATTAAAGAGATATATTACATAAACATGTCATAATTACAATATGTGTATCAAAACGAAGAGGTAATTAAAGGATCTTATCACGACGCTTCTTATTGCGATCGATTCAGCTTTGCGTAGGAAGTTTCCTATACCGTCGTGTATCATGTTTGCTCTCACACAGCCCCTTCTGATTCCCTCTAATTGCTCTGTTAACGTCTTCATGAATTTAAATGAATTCTCGAACGTTGTGTGCGCAGTCACTTCAGCGATATAAATATTTAATATAATCGAGATCGAACGGTGTCGAGTCGAGAACAGTCCGTTTGAGGAGTTTGTGTAGGTGTAGAGTATTTTAGTGATGTGACGGAAACGGTTGGAGTGTATCAAAGGACCGGCGCGGCGTCACCGCGGACGTCCTGTCAGTGGTATTTTAAATCAGTGGTTCAGTGCACACATACCTACAAAGGATTATGTTACTCATCTGAATGGAGTTTTGAAACAGTTGATTGTTTCAATATTGAAGTACTTACGTACCTTTATTAAGGAACAATGATTTTTTTTTAATTATTGACCTATTATGTCATAAATGGTTAGTTTTAAATTGTTGTTGGAACTCATCATAACCTTTTCTGATAAGTTCAATGTTTGTTTCAGTTTCAGGCTACTATATCACTCACAAAGGTCAGTAAGGCCGATGGTAATAAAATGGATTCCTTATAATGAAAACAACCACGTAGCTCTACCTACACATACAATGGAGTAACAAATAACATAACTGCTATAAAAATCAATGTACCAATCCGAAATGATGATGAAACATTTATTACTGTCCCAAATTTGGAACATTCCATTGTATTTGGGATACGTAAGATAATACCGTGAGCTTAGATGTCGAGTCTAATGCAAATAAAGAAATATAACACACCTGACGAATAAAACATTTGGAAAATCGTTTCAGTTTGGAACAACTTATTCAGAAAGTTTCTAACTCTATAAGAATTATTTATTTATTTTATACAAGGAAGGATATACTTATAGAAATCGAAAAATAAAGTTTGGTTGAGAGTTTGAAGACGGCAATAAGAGCAGCCTTGTTGTAATATGCACGACAGTTAGAAAATTGTTTGGTCCCTAGTTTGGATCCGGAACTTATTAATGTTGGAAAGAATTCGGCTGCCGATCCCCTCGTTAGGGGAAGGATCCTGGAATTACCGACATCTGTGCAGAATGCCGTTAAATAGCAATGAATACATATTGCGATATTATGTATTTAATACGTATTCTAATTAGACTGCTTACATGAATATTAATGTTGAATCTAACATCTGTATATACGAAACGCTTAGATGAATAACATTTAACCGTTTTAAAGTTTAAATGTAGATAGTTGAATATCTGAAATAAAATATCTCCTGTAAATACTCAAGCAAACAATGTAATTAATTCTAAAAGAGTATCCAGTCAGGTAGAAATGCTCAAGTTAAATATGTATGACTTAGCTGTAACAGATGGAGTACAATCTCTACGAGTCAATATACGTGGGCGACTGACGTAGCACTTTCTGGTTCACATCGCGCCGTAGCTGTGACGTCATGCATGAATTTTTCATGAAACGACCCTCTATTGTTATTCGGTATTGATGAATGCCCTTTCACCAGGAAGAATCGAAGAATGCAATATTATTCAACGAGATGTCGGCACCTATGTTTTGAATATTGAAATAATTGTTAGAGCTTTTTAGCAATACATTAAATTGGGCAAAAAGTGAGTGCTATTCACCACCTGATACTCACTGCAGGAAATTATTTTTAAAGGGATGAATTCTAATAATTTTTAGAAAAATTGTGTTTCTGATTTAGGGTGACAAATCGATGCAATTTTTGATTTACTGTGACAAATGATTTAGTGCACTTACTTACTTGTCTTGAACTATGTAGGATTACAAAAAAATATTTTTAGTATTTGCGGTTTGATTCCAATTGATTGATTAAATATTGATTGATTATATTAATTAGTAGGTATAAATTGCAGCGAGATTTAATCGCTATCAACATTATAATCATTTTTATAGAGAATTTAACAATATGCCATATATGTATTTGGGAGACATAATGAAAATAACGGTAAATACTGTAGAATTTGATACGAAACCTTTGAACCTTCTTCACACTAATTGGACTAGAAGCGCTACCTTTGCTTCAGTTATATAATATATTTATGATAAGTGTACAAATTAATAAATAGTTTTAACTAAAATTCTGAGAAACTTTAGGCATGAAATTTAGTTTGAAGGATAGCATAATTAAAAATTTACTTTGGCAACCTATAGGCAAATTTAGGTTTTACCCAATACCTCCCATAATTACTCTATAGGCCGATCGCCCTAAAACAGAGGAGTCAACGACAAAAATCAACAAATAACGTAATCTATAAAAAACATAGGAAAATATTTCAACTGTCCCAATTAAAATATTTACGCATCGATAGCCAATATGAACCTTTGAACGAATAGTAGAGGAGTAGGTCCCTTTGAGCGTCCGCAACAACCCTCATCTCGTTTGACGAAATGTTCTCACTCACATTCTGTTCAAATATTTACACACAAATTGTTCGCAACGATACTTTTTGCGTTGTTTTTCCGTTCGGAGCCATTACAAAGTTGTCGGAGATGACAGTAATTGGGTTTGTTGGGAATTGTTTTATTGTGTGCCTAATTACATAAATGAGTGAGCTTGTGTTTTAAATATTATATTCCAACCGAATGTGACTTGAAGTAAACAAATATACAGGGTAGATATAGAAACGTTAATAATCTTATTCCTAAAACTGACAATAACATATCTAGAGGCTCGCTAAAGTACGATTAGACAAAGGAAATCGTATTACAACGAATATTTTATAAGAGGGGATGCAAACCAGAGTAACCCCCAATCAGAAGCAGGTCGGAGAAACTATAGCAATTTGTCAGGATGGTCTTTTATATTAACTTAGTTATCTAAAATCGGTAAGTAGTTACACTGGTTAGCCATCATTTAAACAGTACCCTACCTGGCCCTTTATTAACTGTCAACTGGGTCCGAGGGGATTCTGTAAGTAAAACTAAGATATAAGGTAGCCGCGCACACAACCGCTCTACTACTCTACTTATTGAGCAGCGGCTATGAAACAATCCACACAAAGTTTTGTGGGTACGACTGGGGATTGAACCCGCGACCTTATATTTATAGACGAGGCAAATAACGCTGCGCCACCGCTGCTTTGTAACCTAATCTAATTACAGTTAGATAATTAAACTGATAATACAGCTGTGGTTGTTAGGATTCTATTTGACCCTCATAAACTGTGTTACATCCCTCTAAAGTGCAGTTTAGGGAAATGTACAAGATATGTTGTACTCATTAGGTAAACATGAGCGTATTGTAAATGGCTCGCCAGAAATAGACCGGCTTCGTCCTTGAACTGGGGTTGGCATCTACGTCGTGATTACGTTGTAATATAAGTAGATAGTCTATACAAGAAACCTTTTTACACACTGCGCAAATTTTGCTAGAAATAAACCTAAACAAATTTTAGTAGAGACGTATTTTATAATATAAAAAAATATATTCTTAATATAAAAAAATGAAGTACCTAATCTTTAACGAGATATGATACAAGGGTCGCCGCTATATCAGCTGTACGCTCACTAAGGTCATTGACCGCTAATTTTACGCTGTGCATTCATCGGTATTATTACGAATAGGTCGTCCGTAATTTGCTAATTCTATGCCCAATAAAAAATATTAAACCTTTTTAAACAATTAATGAAAATGTGTTCTATTAAAGCGCAATACACATTGAGCCCGCCGGGCTGCCGACAAAGCCCGGCGACACAACCCGGCGGCCTGTATGAAAAGGATCACGTCGGCAACATGAGCCTGCGCATGCCGACATGTTGGCTTGCGTACGCCTGCGCTCAGTTGCCCGGCGACGCTCAACCTGTAGTGAACCACACAACCTTTATCGACACGCGGCAATCACGGACTGAAAAATAAATTTCTCATCTCAAGCCGCCGACATAGCGCCGACCAAATTTTCCGACTTGTAATAAGTGAAGCCGCCAACTAGATCGCCGACAAAAAGTTGCTTACATATGTCGGCGGCCCGACGGGCTCAATGTGTATTGCGCTTTACTGATACAAACAACAAAAAAAATGCACTGCTTAACAAGTTATCCAGTAGGTACCTATAGTACAAAGTACCTTGAGCTAGTTAATTTGATTGAGCGTATCACAATAGATGTTATTATTGGTATAATGATGTTAACACGGAATAATTGATGATATAATACTACTACAATAGCTAAATGGGTAGGTAGAGGTTAATAACTCGTTTTTGCCAACTATACTAATCCTAATAATATTTTATATGCAAAAGTTTAAAATAATGTATGGATGTTTGTTATTCTTTCACGCAAAAACTACTGCATAGAATTGGATGAAACTTGATACAGAGATAGATTATGGTCTGGCTAGGCTAGTTTCTATCCCATCAAGGACCAGCTGACCATAGAGCGGTGAATTTGTTGTGCCCTAACACTTATCTATTACTTTAATTAAGTACTTAATTAATTCTTGTACATATTCAAAGGCTCGCAAACGGTATCAACGGTTTTAATGAAATCTATAGATTTGAGGTTATTTAAACACGTCCTTAAAGAGTTATTGTTAAGAAATTACGGAATGACGGGCCAGTGGCGTGGTCGATAAGATATTTGTATTTCACGTGGGTTCGAAGCCCACCCGAGACAAACGATTGTTGTGTGATAATCATGTCTGTTAATCTCGAGTCATGGTGTATAATTAATATGAATTTACAAAAGAAAAGTAGTTTAAGTAGGTATAGTACATAAATAGGTTATTTGGTTTTCATAACACAACCTCTGCTTAGCTTGGGATGTGATGACCGTGTGTATTAAAGTTCTAGAATATTATAATTTTATTTATTTTATTATTTTTCGTTAGGCAAATACTTAGCCGGATAGTCCAAAAATTGTTACTAAATGAATGTCTAGTAAAAAGATACAGTTTAACTTTAACCTACGTTTTAAAGGGCAGTAGTGTGGTTAGTGAAACTGTGTCGGTATCAGCTAGTAGTATGCTAACATAATTAGGACGGCCGCGCAAGGTTTGCGAAGCTCCAAAGCTTTTGTTTATACGAAAGCTAGTTTACATCTACCTAGTTTATGTGCTTATGTTACTTAGGTTTTTAGAAAACCTGTGTTAATTAATTCACCCATTGTACCTATTTATGAGTAGCTTGCGCTCGCGGCTTTGCCCCTGTGGTTCCCATTTCACACCCTTAAAGAGTGAATTATGAAAAATCCTTTACTAGTCTCCAGTAAGTCGGTCAGTCTGTCGGCTAGGCGGTTCAGAATCAAAATCAAAATATGCTTTATTTTTTGAGACTCTACATAAAAATAGTCCAATTTCTTTTCCTACCGTGCAGTGAATGACTGGCAACTACTGAGAAACACACACTTGAATAAGAGCGACTTAATTCCAAGCGTTTTTATCTGTTAGATAGTCTGAAATTTTATAATACGCTTTCCTACATAACCTAGATTTTATAATTAATTAGTCAGTCAGTCAGAAATACAAAACATATC
Organism: Meganola albula; assembly: GCA_936450015.1. NCBI lineage: Eukaryota > Metazoa > Arthropoda > Insecta > Lepidoptera > Nolidae > Meganola > Meganola albula. Next base: position 202,264 of record OW388150.1, read on the forward strand.
TTTTATCAATTAAGTGAAATAATGTTTATGTAACATTTGAAGTAGATAACGTAACCTAACCCCTCTTTATTACTCTAAAGGGGGAACCGTTGGAGTAGGAATTTAAAAAAATCCTTTTTTAACAGATGCCTAATTCATACAAACATCAGACCATCTAAGTTTCAAGACAGCGGTTTAGGCTGTGTGTCAGTCAGAGAAAATAGCTCTGTCTGTTTGTAATCTTTAGTATAGTGGAGGTGACTGGAGAATCGGCTGGTAGTGACTCTCCAGTGTAAAGGGAAGATCTTCCAGCCGGGCGAGTTGTAATGCCCGGCGACCGCGGTACTCCTTCCGACTGTTCTTGTCGGGAAGTTGTTGTATATGCTAATGTCGGTGAAACTTTGCTTGTGCGATTCAGGATTGCTATGACGTCATGACTCTTGAGTGGCGTTAGGTAATGTGACGCCACAGTAGTTTACTACACCAATTGATATAATTTACAATTTACAAGCTACATTTTATTTGATTTCAAACGATGACGTTTTTGTGCGATAATATAAACAACGGTCGGAGCCGCGGTTTAAAGCATATGTGTTTAAACATTTTATACATTGAATTTTAGAAACTGCAATAACTTTTTTTTTAACAATAAACACGTGTTCGTTTTAAACGAGACCATTCGGAAAATACCTCTTTCATACAAAACAAATGATTTTCACTTCACTGAATTGTGTCCGAACAAAAAAAAGATATATAAACTTCTTACCTTATTAATCCGGTTAAAAATAACGTTACATTTAAAAATAATAGGTAAGAAAAACAGGATTATTATGTATATTATGCGGAAAAACATTTGCGTTTCTGAGCAACTATTTAATACATTTACGAAGTTTTCCTGGTACATATAAGTAAAGTTGAGCCTTCGACAGACCAAATTAGGTTGCTGGTGTCGGCCGCCATTACCCCTGACCTTGTCCATCACTCTGACACAATAGCGAAACAATTCCTAGAAAAACATTCTATTTCAAACACAACAGTTGGGCCCCACAGAGCTTCTCATGAGTAGAGACGCCATTGTTTTGGAAACGAGGGACATTCTTACGCCTAAAAATTGTTGATTATAGTGAGTTTGGACCAAATCATAGTTAGAGTTTAACTGTTTGAGTAAATAAAATGTAATTTAATACTAGTACTACTAGAGGTACGGCTATGCGCCACCGTTATAAGGTGGAAATTACACAGGTAAGCACAAAGCGCGCTTGGCTTCCACTTTTATTGTGCGAACTGCCAAATTGTGGAGTTCGCTGCCGGCATCTATGTTTCCGAAAAGCTATAATCTGCCGGTCACGAGTGAATTGGTATTTACTACATCATTGCTTGATGTGAATCAGGCAACTTGTGGTCAAGCGCAAGCCTATATAGTATAAAAAAAAATATATTAACAAATTTTAAACTTGCTTTGATTAACGTTGAGTACTGTAGCTATTTCATATTCAGATGTTTTGTGTTGCTTTGTAGTATTTCTGTTTAACCCTCGACAAAAAAGGTGTATTACATATTCGTGAAATGAAAATGAATAATTCATTTGCGTTTACATAGATTATTGTTGATATATTGGTCTGCTCTTTTGAAATAAGACATAGTGAAGTTAAGCGGACTTTGAACTAAATTCGAAAACATCGCACATCATACAATGAAACGCGCTAACTTAGTGAACAATGATTTAGTCGTGACTTGAAGACAGGCAGATTATAGCTTACGGGAAACCGAACTGCAACTTCCACAACTTTGCAGCTCGCACAATAAAATTGGAAGCAATGCGCTTTGTGTTTACCCGTGGAATGTCCAATGTATAGCAGTGGTTCGCTATGTACATATGTATAGAATAAGGGGATGTTGCTTTAATGATAATTTCAAAAATAAATATAAAACAAAATGTAGTATAGTATTATAGATGTCCTTCAAATGCGACTGGTGAGTAGCACTCATAACTGCCGTGCATGTATGACTAGATATATGAACATTACTGAGGCTAAAGAAGTATGTTTAGATCGTAGCAAGTGGCGCTCTATAGTCTCTGCCTACTCCTATGGGAAAAAGACGTGATTGTATTTATGTAATCCAAATTTAAATGGTACCTAATAATACCTTACGCATATATTTTTAGAACCATCTCGTACACATTAGCTTTCAAATAAAAAAACGCTACAAAATCCATCCCTCTATTTCACCGGTGGTTAAGAGGTAATAGGTTTAATTTATCGATTACCAATGGTATGTAAGGTACCGCTGACCCCTCCCAGAGATCAACCTCCGCATTACAGGTAATCTCCGCCACACCCGCTACATAATTCAAAGAGCTCCCTTTGAGTTTGGGAAACGCAAACAAACATTCAAATTCAGGTTCACCACTTCACAATCTAATCGTTACTATTTAAACGTGCAGTTTTGTTAGAAATCTGCTGTTTATTAAAGGAACGTTTGTTTAAATGTTGGTTAAATAGGGCTTTAACAGAAAATCAATTCACATTTCCAAAGTGTTACAGCGTTAACAAGGACATAAATTTACCTATCTGGTAATGTCAATTTAAAGTACTTAGGCTTTACAATAGATAGTTCAGAGATTGACTTAGTCGCAGTGCGTAACTTATAAACGTAGCAAGCGTTTGCTTGAACAGACGGTTAGATGTCACTTCAGTCACTTGTGATAGCATTCAGCCTGTCAGTTGTCATACTGACAAGTTTTTAATGTCACTCAGATTGCTTGTCTGTAATTGTCATTGTTACGTAAGAGGACAATGTCTATGAGGTCAGTTAGCTGAGCACGCGGTGTGTGCAAACCAAATTTGATCTGACAAAAAGGAATCCATTTCCATTCAAACATTTTGCTAAACTAGGGAAGTGCTATTATCATTAACAAAGATATTGATTAGCTCTCTCTTTTATTATTTTTTGTATCTGACTATTGTGATGGCTTTGGTAATAAAAAATGTCTCATTGGTCAATTAGGTTCGAATATAAAATATAGTCTCTACAGTTTACGCTAATATTACAAAACCTTGTATTATTATCAGGTTAAATAAAAAGCCACTAAATTTATTTGGAAACGTGAACAGATGAAATTATATAGAACAAGAACAAACAGATTAAATTATAAAGTCCATAATTAAATACTCGTGTATCAATACTTTTGTGTCGCGATAATTTGCGCCGCGCCATGTTGTGTTGTGAATGTTGTCGTTCGACAATTGTACACTTTGATGGCGGGGCGAATTATTTTTGTTTATTATTTGTTTTCAATATTTTCAGGTGACGAGAAATTATGCCTTATAAACCGTTTATTTATGCATAATTGGCAGTATAGGTATTGACCTATAACCGTATTTATTTGGGCTTTAGAAAAAAACATTTTAAAGTATCGATAAACTTACAAAAGAACGTCACTTTTAAAGGAACTGTGTTTTTGGATGTTGACTCAACGCTGACTCAGAAAATAGTTAGTTAAACTAGTAAGATTGAGTCAAAGTTTTATGAAAACGTAAAGTATAAAAAACCTTGCTAAAATGGGATAGTTTCAGAATAAACGTTTTTCAAACAATAAAAAACTTACAATGCTCTATCGAACATTGAAAACATAGATATTCAATTTTAGAATTTTCTCTTTTTGAATACCATAACATAAAAGTCTTCCTGAAAATCAAAAATGTGTACACAGGTGCGTGCAGTAATCTTTTTAATTTGTTAAAAATTTAAGCTATGTAATTATCTAACTCAATTAAATATATGCATGAGCAGAAATTTTGAAATGAAAAGAAAATATTCTTCATTTTTCGGAGAGACGCTCTACATAAAATAGTCAAATTTCTTTTCCCACCGTGCATTGATGACGTGACAACTACTGAAAAACACAGTTAAAAACTCTGTAAGCTTTTATTTCCTTTAAATGATAGTACTTATATTTTTTCATGATAGTACTTATATTTTTTCATTTTTTCGCAAATAAATTAAATTGAAATATATTTTTATTTAGTGTGTAGTATTAGAGTGGTCTAATTCTAGTCGGTTTTATCATTTACATAGATTTCTTACGTAATAGATTATAAAGTGAATGTTATATACGTATGTGCTGTAGTGATGCAACAAAATGCAGTATTCACTATATCTTTGTCAAGTTAGTGTGACACAGTTACAGATAGATAAAGTTTGCCTTTCTCAAAAGACCATGTTAAAGTATTCCCGAGATGGTCTCGACGGTTTCGAAATGAGCTGCAAAGTTGCGAGCTTGAATAACTTGAATATTTGTAGAATTTCTTCAAGTTTCAGAGATTTTTCAAAAGTTTTGCGAGTGCTGAAAAATTTAATAAATAATTTACAGTTTTTAATCTAGTTCCAATAATATAATATTCTTTTGTAATGTTAAAACTAGATAACTGATTACACCCAGACTCAAGACAAACAGACGTGTACATCACACAAATGTTTGACTTGGGTGGGAATTGAACCCACGACCTGCGGCGTGAAAAGAACATATCTTACCGACGACACCATCGGCCCGTATTTTCGTTTCCCCACCTTTGCCTACAACTTAAGTATATTCTTCTCTTTTAACTAGTTTAGTATATTGTATTTAAAATATTAATAATAAACGTAACTTAAACTCAAATACATTAAGTTTAGACCATTTTCATATTAATTTGTTAATTTCCAGTGAACGAGGGCGGATGTGCGGCGCGATGTAATGTCTCAAAAGTTGTGTGAATTCAAACGGTATTATCAGTACTTAGTGAAAAAGTTTCAGCACAGCTTGAGCTTTGATCTCCGCGCTCGCGAGCTTTTGAATAAGCTTTTACACGATTTATTTAAGCTCTGTTGGATCCACTAACTATGGCGTATTAAAACTATAATGGGATAATTAGCCACGTAATCAAGGATTATGCTAGCCCTCACGCTTATTACCAGCAGGTGTAGGCAGTAATGAATATCACCCACATTACGTCTGCTACGTTTAGGTACCATACGGGGTAGCCTCTTGAAGAATATCGTTATCATCATCAGCCTATTTGAGTCCACAGCTGAACAAAAGCCTCTCCTTAAGTACGCCACTGAGCACGATCCGCGGCTTTTCCCATCTAGTTCTTGCCGGCCGCCCTGCTGTGATCGTCACTCCTCCTAGTCTAAGGGCGTCCTACGCTACGTTTGCCAATTCGTGGTCTCCACTCAAGAACTTGTATACCACAGAGGTTGTCAGTTCTGCGGCAGATGTGACCGGCCCACTGCCACTTCAGCTTACTAATCCGGTTGGCTATATCGATTATCTTAGTTCTCTGTCGGATCACTTCATTACGTATTCGATCCTTCAGTTGAGGTATTGAAGTATATCCGGCTATATTTCCCTAATTCGTGTTCTACTAAAACTTGATCTATTTCTTGTAATACCAAATATTATAAATTTATTTTTAGCAAAATGTAAGAATCTTTCAACTGAATGAACCAAATTTTAATTCATTGTAATTTTAATTATGAATGACTAGCTTTACGCCGGGGGTAGCTTCCCCCGCATGACTTGAATTTTAGATCATATACAGCAGTGGAATATAAAGTAGCCTATTACTTTTCTCAAATAATGACCTATCTAACAATGGAACATTTTTTTTAAATCGGAGCATTAGTCCCGAAGATAAGCGAGTTTAACCAAACAAATTTTCAGCTTTATAATCCTTACTAATAATAAGCGAAAGTAACTCTGTTTGTCTGTCTCTTTGTCGCAATTTTGCACCAAAACTGATCAGCTGATTTGGATGAAATTTGATACAGAGATAGATTGAGATTTTATCGGACTGCACAAAAAGAAATTAATGGTTTTACATGATAACCGACACCGGCGCGGGTGAATCCGCGGTGGGAAAGCTAGTATTAATATAGATTTAGGTATTAATACTTTGACACTTGAACCTCTTGTTTTAAAGTGAAGTAGTTTTTTATTTCCCTTCTACAATCTTATCGCACCTTTAAAATAAAAGTGACACTATACAAAAACAGTGATTTTTTAGTAAAGTTTCGGCCCAGCATTGTGTCACTATTGTTTTTATATATTTTTACAATGTTTTTAAATAAATAAATAATAAATAAAATGTATTTATTTCACAAAACTTACAGAATTCTTACTTACAATATCATAAATTTAAGCAAGCATAAAAGTTATTTAGGATAGCAGGTAATAGGTACATTTTTTAGTATTTTTTAGTAATTTTTAGTAAACTATGTGAGCTATTCAGATGTACATACATCTAGGCATTATAAGAAGTTTTTTAAATATTCTATAAGTACGAGTATGTTTTTTTATTATTATTTTTTTTTTTTACACACACGGTCATCTGATCCCAAACTAAGCAGAGCTTGTACTATGGAAACCAGATAACTGGTAATATACTACATATAATACTTTTCTTTTGTAAATATATACTTAAATATAGATAATTACACCCAGACACAAGACAAACAGACATATTTAAACAAATGTTTGTCTCGGGTGGGAATCGAACCCACGACCTGCGGCGTGAAAAGCAAGTATCTTACCGACCACGCCACCGGCCCGTCGTTTTAAGTGCCATTTTTGTTTTCAAGGTGCGATATATTATGTACCTACTCAAGCAACAAGCACTCCACAAACACGAACAACGTTCCCAACATCGCGAACAGTTAACACGTCTTCGTAATTGGTTCACGCGGCCTTTGTTCTCAGAAAACACTTTACTCGAATGTTTTTAAATAGTTTTCACTTTCAACATCTCGTTTCTATTTGTTATTTTTAAGTTATAAACATAATTAACACTCGCTTCAGTTCTCCCCTTTCTTGAATCTGAGTGGTGTAAATCAGGTAACAATACACTGGTGGTAGGCTTTGGCCGTGGTTATTGACCACCCACCGCCAAGTGGCCTTTCCGTATTCCGGTGCAATGTCTGGTGACACCATACTGAAGGCGGTTTGGAATTGTTGCTCTATTATTGTTTCTAACCATATGAAGCCTCATTCCACTGCCAATTTCTCACCGATTCGTAATCACGAGTGAAACGGTATAATGAGCAAGCGCATTCTATGGTAGACTAAATCATTACTTACATCAGGCAAGTTGTAGTCAAGCGGAAGCCTATTTCAAAATAAAAAATAAAAGTTATGTAAGATGAGAAGTAAGCTGACATCGATTAAAAACAAATAGTTTTAAAAAGTACGACTGTTCGCAGATTGTAGTAGTATATCTATCTCTCTTCCTCGCCATCTCCTGTACGTTTCCGTTGCAGCCGGCCAACTTGTCACCTGAGTGAATCGCGTCCGGCGCACTTCCACCTCATTGCGAATGATAATTACATGCCATTACTTATTCACGACGACTCACTAACGAGCTATGGAAGCATTAAGTGTAGTTTGTTGTCTATTTACTCAGTAACTGAAAGTCAGGACAAAAATCAGTCAGGTTCTTTGCAATAATTATCAAGTTTAGCAGGTCACACCACTTATAAAAAAGAAATAACACTACCGAAAGATTCATTTATTTACAGCCAAAATGTGATAAAAAGAATGAACAAAATAACTAACAATCTCAAATTTATTCAACCAAAATAAGTAACTAAAGTACTAACTACAGCACCTCTGGCACAGCGGTATAATATGGAGAAATAAAGAATAGTCGTTGAAGGTTAGGTGATCATTTCTGTCATTGTCATCATCATTATCATCACCTGCCTGGGGATGCCCACTATTGGTTTAGGCTTCATCTATAAATGATTGGTTAAATGTCATAAAATCTATTGGCTTTTTGCATTACGCTCTATACATATGAATTTCGTTCCAAAACAGATAACAATTGGCTCAGATGTACGTATAATTTTGCTTCATAAAATTACCAATAATAGAATATTAAAACGAAACGATTATTCAAATTCCGTTTAAAACGTATCAGATCGCCCGAACACAAATACAGGGGCGTTATTTATTAACCAATAAATACAGGTAGTGACCCAACAGTGCAGCGGTCATTCACTGACACATGTATTAGGAATTTTATACATCGCTGACTCAATAAAAGGCTACTTTTTAATAAATACTTTCTTTTACAACAAAAAATAATAAGAGCTGGTTTAGAAGACGGGAATTCGTGAGTGGAGACCATGGATTGTAAAGGATTTTGCTTTCAGGTTAATTGATGTAAAGATGTACACAAAATCAGTAGCCTTCATTAAAAGAGAGTTAAATATGCCCATGACAATGAAATAGTATTTAAAATAATCAATAACTTGATAAACAACGCATTAGACACAGCTTTCACAAAAATAACAATTCAAAAACACGAAGAGGGCCTTATGAAGAACTTGCAGAAGCAAGTCCTTCATAAGGTCCTCTGGAAAACCAACGACTTAACCCGAATGATATCTTCAAAGCATCATAAGAAAACATACTATAATTTAGATAAGTTTCAAGGTGCACAAATGACATTTTATTTCAATTTACTCTTAAAGAGTAACACCTATCCATTTATCCTTATAAATTGTTGTATTTAAAAAGGAGTAGTAAATAATTTCAAAGGCAGGTTTAATTAGTTTAATATTTTAATTATGAAGCTATAAATCAACACTTGTCATAAATTAGCCCTTCTCACAGCGATAGCCATTAGACCTCGAACTGAAACGAAACTTAGCAAAAACTTTGGTAATGGCCTCTTCAACACTTTCCCAGATACCATTTGACGCAGGCTGCTAACCTACTTCTTTGGAAAATTTCTTAATTTCATTGATTAAGGAATCTTAAGTAGTTTTTTCTTTAGGACCTACATAACAATTGAAATGTTGAGGAATTTTACCTCTTATACTACATGATCATAAATGCTGCAAAAATGAGATCCATAGGCTTATAACAAGACTACTAATGGGGTTGACGTGACCTCTAAAGCATAGAGAACCAAGAAAACCCATCAAAGCTGCTAGAACAAAAATACACAACAAAGTAATAACAGAGATAATAAAGAGTAAAATGAATGGGGTTCATGTCATTGTGACGTCGGGGTCATCAATTTAGCGACTATGTGGGTGTATGAATGAGTAAGTTTATGGATTTTATCCTAAACAGAATTTAACACTTTGAATGCTAAGCACGGAATGATTTTGTTATTAATTACTATACACAATAATTGGTTACTCGCGCGTTATGTTAACCTAGTTTGGATATGTTACACAATGTGCTTACGCAGCCACAATTTTTTTTCACTCACGACCATCTGATCCCAAACTAAGCAGAGCTTGTACTATGGAAACCAGATAACTGGTAATATACCACATATAAAACTTTTATTTTGTACTTAAATATAGGTAATTAACTCAGATAAAATGGTAATAGGTAATTAAAAACAGACATGTTCGTCATACAAATGTTTGACTTGGATGGGAATCGGACCCACGACCTGCGGCGTGAAAAGCAAACATCTTACCGACTACGCCACCGGCCCGTTGAAATGTATCAGATTGCTAATAATGAATTTCAATGAATTCATAGGTGTACGTTGATCCCATACATTATACGCTGTTTGATCTTCCCTAACACTATAAACCCGTTACTTTGTCTAGAAGCCCAGAATCCTGCCATGTTCTATTGTACTAAGTTCTATTTATAATAGTGATAGTCGAAATGGAAACCGATATTCAGAACCTGCAAGCTAACGACCAGGATTTTACTTGCACATCCGAAACAGTCGCACAAATTGTTGCATCCGATTCAAGCAAGATTAGTTTTGTGCATGTACCTACGAGTACAAACTGCCTGGATTCGTAAAATTGCTTTTGCACTGAAATAGTTTGTGCCTTTATACAAATGTGAGCGGTTTAGCTTTGTACATCAGAAAATCAACGTAATACGCTACGTCACTTCCGGATATCAGTAGAATACTATAAAACATTTAACACGACTCCGAGCATGCCTCGAACTGAACTTCTTCGGTGGTTTCGAGAGATATCGGGTTTGATTCCCGAGTCGATAAAAAAGGACTTTTCTAATATAATATGTACTTAGAGAAGCTTAGTTGAAGCGCGAAGTTTGGAACGTACAGGAATTTATTTACATCATCATCATCATGATCGGCATATAGCAGGCCACTGTGGGACATAGGCTTCTCCCAATTAGCGCCATTGCACCCTGTCCTCGGCTTGTCTCATCTGCCGGCTAACTTTCGGAGATCGTCACCCACACTACGCTTGCCAAGACGTGGTCTCTACTCGAGAACTCGCTTTCCCCAGCGATTATCAGTTCTTCGACAAATATTGCCAGCCCACTGCCACTTCTGCTTGCTAATCATTTGCACCATATCGACAACTTTAGTGTTACTAACTTTAGTTTATTTACGTATTGAACCCAAATATAGCCGGCGAAAAGTGGGTGATATATGAGTAGTTTACATAATATCACTAAACTTCTGGGGCATTGAGGGCTGAGTCACCTTCGTCCGTGATCCCCGGGTGGTGCAAATCAGGTGACAATCAACTGGTAGTACGTTTCGACCGTGGTTAGTGACCACCCACCTGACAAAACCGAATCGCCAAGCGGCCTTGCCGTGTTCCGGTGCGATCTCTGGCGCGTTCCATCGTAGACTACATCATTGCCTAACATCAGGCAAGTTGTAGTCAAGTAACAGCCTATCGAAGAATAAAAAAAATAACTTCATAGTTATTTATTTGAAGCAAGAAATACGAGTCCAATTATTTTTAATTATATGATTTAGGGACTAACTAAGTATTTATGTACTGGAATTATGCGTGTTTTAAAACCTAGCTTAAATTCAGCATTAAAAGAGATGGAATCACAACGAAGATTTTTGTGCTACTCGTTTGAAATATAACGATGATAGAACCTATTCATAATTAAAATATGTGACGTAGGTAAGTGAAACATTTTCTTTCTGGTGTCATATTTTGGGTGGGTCCGACCCATGTCATTCCTGTGGCACATTGTGTACGGTCGAACAACCTCATATTTCCATTGGTAACGTACGAGTATGTTCGTTCATACTGCTGACTATAGAACCGCAGAAGGATAGTATTTAAACCTATTTATTGCACCTGGTACATAAAAATATGTCGGCCTAAGCTATCAACTATACATAACTAGGTACAGGGTAAAGTGGTCGTGTAGTTCATGATGACGGGACCAAATTGAATGTTTTATTATATATATACAACACTTAGTACTTGCATTGTACTAGTCGGTGCCTATAATTAATAGTTGAGCAGGAGTGGCGCAGCGGTACGGACCTCGCCTTAGAAATATAAGGTCGCAGGTTTGATTCCTAGTTTTGCCTAGACATCTTTGTGTGAATTTTTTCATCGTCACTGCTTAATATCGGTGAAGGAAAAGTACGTGAGGAAACTGTCATATCTAAGAACCAATCATTTGAGGGTATGTGACATCCACTAACCCGCATTTGACCAGCGTGTGTGGATTAAGGCCTCAACACTCTCAACTCGAAAGATAGGTGAGAGAAGACCCGTGCCCAGTCGCGGGACACTAAAAAGGGTTGAAGTGATGAAAGTATTCACAACATCTAAGTTTTAGAAGGCTAATAGAATTCATTCAAAACCGGGGAGGAAGGATGATGGGCCATCTTATATGACATCACACCTTCATAAAAACCATCTTACAGGCGAAGATAGAAGGAAAGCGTGGAAGAGGAAGGCGAGGTATAAGTTATATGAACCAAATAAAGGAAAAGGTTGGTGTCATGTCGTATAGAAAAGTGAAAGAAGCTGCTCTAGATCGAGCCAAATGCAGAGAACTTCATCAGATGCACCTACAACGGTTAACCTTAAATTAAAAGAAGAAGAAGTTTTTACAATTTTAACAATCGATCGAGCCGTTTCGCAGTAGTTTGGTTACGAACACCGCGGCACGACAATTTTATGTAAACAAAAAAAAATGTGAAATAAAAATCGAGTTCACCTTCTGAACATTTTATACTATACGTACAAGTATGTATGCTGTTTACTCAAAATAATTCCGCTCAAACCACAAATGCTTCCCCCGGGAGTGAACTCGGAGCTCAGCTAAAAGCTGCTAAGTTTGTTATGTTACAGCTTCGGTTCTCTGTTTCTTGAGAGTATTGTATTTTATAGTTGTTAGCAACATTACCGTCATTAACGAATCTCTTGTGTAGATGAGAACAAATTATAGCTAAAACCAATATAATAGTCAAATAAGTAGGTGTACTGGAAAACTGAAAACTGCTTTAATTGTTTAATACTTATTTTATATTTTGTTCGACGTAAATTCAGCTATAGATAGACCGTTTAACTCGCGTATCGCCTTTCGCCAAGATTCTGACTCCTCAAGCTGCACAGACAGCCATGATGATTCAAGCGATATGGATATCGGTGACGAATATTCTTACATTACTTTTATCTGTGGTTCAATAGTTATTTAAGAGATTTGATTAATGTTTTATGACTTTGTACCTCAGATGGCGATACGCGATAGTTAAATGGTCGGCCTATAATTGTGCGCTTTCATTACAATCTATTCGTAATAATATCGATGAAAGCGCGCGGCGTAATATTAGCGGTCAGTGACCGTAGTAAACTCACAGCTGATATGGCGGCGCAATGGTGACAGTACAAGCAGTATCAATGGTTAACATCTTTCGTTAGTAATAACTTCATTTTTTAAGGCATATTAAAATTAAAAAACGCTTTTATCAATTTTTTTAAAATTTTATTTCCTCAATGTTTGTGCTCTGATTAAAAAAATAATTTTTGTGGGAGTAAGTCTGAGTAAAATAAAAATATTGTAAAGTTGAGTCTACTTATCGTACCGTACAGTGAATGAGGTGTCAATTTCTGAGAAACATCATCAATAAAGCCGAAGAACGAAAACGAAGGGTATTACAATTTTGACGACTCTATCTGTGTATACAAGTTTGGAGTCGTAGCGATTAAAGAGAAGACCAATTTTAATGTTTTGAACATTATAACAACCATGAAATACACAGTTTTAACTCATTTAGCTACCTTGACGCGTGTAAGGGTAATTTGTAAGAAAGGTCAGACGAAGTCAAGGCTAAGAGGGCACGTGTATATTTAGTTAATAACGATGTGATCCCGACAGACCGACGACGCGATGACGCGACGTGACGACTAGGTGAATATTGTATAAAGTCTGGAAAGTCAACAAGCTTTGTTACCGTCTGGTTTAATAGAAGGAAATATTTAAGTTGTAATAGGAAGTAGGACTAAGAAATAATTTATTGGGGGCTGAGTCACCTTCGTCCTTGGGTGTACACCTTTAGTTGAATCCCCACACGTAGTCCCCGGATGGTGCAAATCAGGTGACAATCAACTGGTGGTAGGCTTCGGCCGTGGTTAGTGACCACCCACCAGGAAAAGTCGCACCGCCAAGCGGCCTTGCCTTGTTCCGGTGCGATGTCTGGTGACACCATGTAGAGAGGGTGGGTCGGAATTGTTGCTCCTTTAAGGTTTCTAACTATATGGAGGATCAGTTCACTGCTACCTTCTAACCAAAAATCATTAGTTATCGCGAGTGAATCAGTATATTAGGCGAGCGCGTCCCATCGTAGACTACATCATTGCTTAACATCAGGCAAGTTGTAGTCATGCGCTAGCCTAACGCAGAATAAAAAAAATAATTCTGTCTACCTACTGCTTACTGTTTAATGTCGTTGACCAGGGATGCCCCTACTCTCCGTAACTAAAATGTCTATAGTGACGTTTTATTTGAAAAGTATTTCAATACAAAAAATGTTAAAAAGGTTATATGGTGAACTATTAGTTACTACACTACCTACCAGTAAAATATGGAAAACAAAAACAAATAGTAAGTTTTGACTTTTAATTATTGCATCTGCTGTATTTTGTAAATTTATGTGAAGTATTATTTTTAACCGACTTCAAAAAGAAAAAGAGGTTATCATTTCTTTGCGATTTTTATACGATGAAAAACACATAGTTGGTATTTTTATTAAAGCTTTTATTTAATTTCACGTGTTATGTATGTATGTCTTGGAATCTTGCTATCATTATTTCACCCACTTTCACTAAAGCTATCGAGCTGAAATGTTGCATACACATTTAGTTATGATGACAATACGAGATTTTATAAATGTCGCCATTTTGAATCCAATATGACGGACGGTACAAAATGGCGACTTATCGTTTTCATTACAACCCCTACAATATGGGTATCAAATGAAAGAACTTGAAAGGAAAAACACAGTTAATACAGTTTTTTTTTTAATATTTCATATTATTTTATTTTAAAGTATTCTGTACTTTGTCTAAGAATCGTATAAAACACTGTATTACCGGAAAGAAACAGGATTATACTTATAATCCTGAATTGCCTATAAAGTCACTTGACTTTAGAGGCGATTCAGACACCATTTGGAATCAGAACTTGAAAACTATGAAAAATCGAACAACATACGGCATGTTTCGTGTATTTACTTCTATATGAAACTCCCTGGCCACCGCTTATACAACACTAATACCGCAGTGACATGCAAATTGGGAACCCATTAAATCTGCCAAGTCAGTGCTAATGTGTGTGAACTGTGTTCAGTAATTGAGACAGTTGGACAACTCGCACTGAAACTATACTCAACACGTACTCAATATTGGAAGTTGGACGGCCTTCGAGCGCTTGTCCATTGCCACCGTCACCGAAACGTCACCGATAACAAGATGATGGCACCGATTTAGCTATACATACATTTACTATAGTCTTTCGTCACCCGAGTGTCGTCATACCATCATCATTCCCCTTGCCTTATTCCCATTTCTATTGGGGTCAGCTCCCAGTCTATCCTGATGCGGCTAGCTACCAGAATTATACAAGCGACTGCCATCAGACCTCGAAACCCATAGGAAACCAGTAGCATAGATGGTTAGACCAGGTGTCAGATTATATTGGCTTCTGACTACATGTAACGATGGTCATAGATGTGTTAAATGTCAACCGGGACCGACGGCTTAACGTGCTCTCCGAGGCACGGAGGGTAGTCCCTCAACCAACCCGACACCGAAACATTTTTTTGTTGTTACACAAATATTGTCCGGGGCGGGAATCGGACCCGCGACCTCCCGGGTACAGTACAACCCAATCGGACGGCTTACACCGCTCGACTCGATTTACTAAGATTTATAGTTGCAAGAAAATATTTTGTCAGAAGTAGCCCGAGTGTCGTCATACCGTTAGCCGAAATATCGCTAGTTCGGCGCTATCTCGGCCCGAGATTGTGACGGGCCAATGTAACGGCATTAAAAAACACATTTATACATCGTCGTGGCACTACAATTGATAGTGATTAATAGTGATTGTGCATTTGATTGTTTATATATCGGTGAATTCATAGGGCGGCGATCACCTATACACCTCATTACCTTTGCATCTCAATAGGATACAAAATAACACCACAGAAAGCTAATCATTATTTCTGCCAAAATTACAGCACCTCTCTACTTACAAATGTTCACAAAATGCTTGGATGGAAATAGATTTCTTTTTTATACGGACTAATTCGGTTTGCACACACCACGTGCTCACCCAACCGACCTCATAGACATTGTGCCGTGATGTAACAATGACCATCTCAGACAAACAACCTGAGTGACGTTGACGTCTTGTAAGTTTGACAAATGACAGATCTTATGCTATCAAAAGTGACTGAAGTGACACCTAACCGTCTGTTTAGACAACAGCTTGCTACGTTTATAGGTTACGCGCTACATTATTAAAATCGTAGCGGTGAACAAAAATGACCGACATCACGTCAACTAGATCTCGTCCATAAATAACTTCATTCTCGGTGACGTCCCTGTGGCAGTGGACAAACGCTTTTAACGTATCTGTTGAATGGTCGATAACTTATTGGTATTACTACACTCAGAATGTTCTACTAATAACTTTACTTGCACGTGCTAGTTAAAGGCGAATCGTATTAAGACAACTCAATCTTGGTTGTTACAGAGAATTACCGAGTTTATAGTCGTGATCGGTATATACTAGCTTTTGACGTCGCAGGTTTTGGATGTCTGCTTGTCCTGAGTCTGGGTGTTAGATACTATCTATATTAAGAATTGTCTATGTATTTACAAAAGAATGCAGTTTACGTAGAATATTATAATTTTTTTTCGGAATTTGTCAGAATATATTTTTACATTAAATTGTGGTCATCATTTTAAAATAGATCTCAGCATATTCTACCGTAAGCGGTGTGCAAATATGAGTAGGTCATTTATGTCCCTGACATAATCTATTGTCTTAGATCCCGCATAAATTTATCAGTAATATTATTACGGAGGAGTTGAAAAGTAAGATTATTAGTTAGCTAGTTTCCATTGTATATGCTGATCTCACAATGTATAAAATTACCGTACAACGAGAGGTCAGCTTGTACTGGAAATAGAAAGCTAGTGCAGCCGTTTATACAAGCTCTGCTTAGTTTGTAATCAAATGACCGTATGTTAATATTTCATATTTATATATTTTTGCCATCCACAGGTCATTGAAATCGTCCGCCTTCTACCTCGAGCTACGATAGTATCCATAGTATCGATACTATCGATATTATCAGTACTATCTATGATAAATCGACGCGTTTCGACAGTATCGATGGTTTATTGTAGTAACATACTATAAATTGGGACTACTATGGATTTTCCAATCACGCAAAAACTTCAAGTCGCAGTCTTGTCTTGCAGGCGGTTGGCTGCTCGGTTTTCCCATCTCTCCAGGTCTCTGTCTTTCTCTTTTGTCTCTCTCTTCTCTTTTACATGCTTTAAAAGATTATATTCCTTGACACATTATTCAGCCTCCTCTTTAGGACTTGGACTTCTTTACTTCACTGGCAGGATTTTACCTAGATATACCTCTCTTCCTATTTTACCCTCTTTCTTACTGTAAATGTCTTTATTTCGAACATACCAACATAATACCTACTTACTTTCGTTTCATCAGATATGTAATCAGACAAATGTTTGTATATGTTTATTGAAGCCAAAATTTTGAAAACAATCCTTCGTACCAAAATATTCCTACTCTGATCGATTCCTTTAGGCCCCTTTAACGGTGTGTGTTATATTTACAAGTAGTTAATGTATATCATGATATAGGTGTGGTGTGCTCTCGATGCGATGCCACTTAACACAATACATTTAGGTGTAGTGAGTGGAGACGGTCCACACCTGTAGTCTTGTAAGTACTAAGTGAACTATGAAAGTGTAATGTCTACGACTCGAGACCACAGACTACATGTAACAGTTAACCATAGGTCACTTTTGCAAACGCTTGAGAATAATTCACTTTAATGTAACACGATACGTCAATGTTAAATATGTTGTGCAAATTAAAAAAATGTATCATATTACTTTCCGCCAGCATTCTCGTTTCACTACTTTAGCAGGTGAGTTTAAAAAAATTCTTTGTGCACCCCTATACCTCATACAGTACTTAAGTGTCAAATTTGTAGTCTCTCTCTATACCCAGCGGTTTCACTGTGTGTTGATATATCTGTCAGTCAACCAGTCAGTCAGTTTCTTCTTCTTCTTATATATTTAGATAGAATGATTTCCTAATGGTGTTCCTCAGTAGCTACCACGTTGTTTACTGGATAAGTAGGAAAAAAAATGGATGAATCTATGTAGACTCACGTCCAAATATTCTCTAAGTAAAACCAAGTCCTATACATTGAAATAAAACTAATTTATAATGGATTTTATCACCATTTATTTTAGATTTTTATATCCTCTTTTCAGACTTCATGGTCACGGGTGGACGGAGGTATTTGACGTCCTATCTTATTAATCACAATTATTACTAACTATCTCCTGTTTGGAGATATTATTTAAGTTGCTTTCCGATTCAAGCAAACTGAGCTTACAGTGTCTTGAATTCCCAGTGCATTTTGCTTGGGTTTTGGTATAAATAAGTAAATTATGCACTAATTACTCAAATAAGAACTACAAAATTAACGTCTGACTGGGACACAAATATGCACTGAAGTGTCATAAAATAGGATCAATATACGTATAGGCACGTAACAAAATGTTAAAGTAGGTTATATTAGATCACATGTTCCCGGGACCCCTGGATTAAGTGTGGGATGGAACACCCGGAGGGTTTCAGTAGGTACCCTTAGGGGGTCCCACATACCAAAAAAAGGTTATATTAGTAAGCGATATTTAATAGAATGCCAACATAAGTCTAAGGTTTAGATTTCCACCTTTTTGTATAACATCATAATAATTCAAAATGGACGCACTGATCTTTTTACTCTGTGCTATCTCTTAAGCTAAGAATAGAGCATTATTTATACCTCAAGTAAACCGCGCAATGACTCAGGCGACATAAAACTTGTTCCACTCTCTACAGAGAAGTGCTGGCGTTTTCTTTCATTCAACAAATATGTATAACCTTATGTTAATATGTGTAATAACGTGTAAAAAGAAATATTGTATTAAAGAAAATTTAGTGATGGTGCTGTGATGTACAAATTGCGGGTTCGATCCCAGGAGCCCATTCATTTTTGTGTGAATTGTTTCATCGCAACTGTTCAATATTAAAGCGAAGTACATCGTGATACCTTTGTGACATTCCACGCTTGGTTCCTCTTAACTTTGACAACTCTTAGCTCTTAAGTTAGTAAGGAGGGTGAGGGCATCTGGAAGGGCCCATTTGGATCGAGCAAATGCTTTGAGTATTAAACCTAATAATCAATGAGGAAAGGGCGTGTTGAAAGTACTTCGTTCACATCCTTGGTGCGGGGAGTCTCTATGCCGTATATTCTAAATCGTCTAAGTCTTTATGGAGGATTCAAGTCTTCACTCGGAACTCTTTGGAGCCTGGTGCGTCTAGTTGACTCTCCGTCTAGCTTCACTGCTTCTGTCAAGGCCAATGACCTCTTCACAAGAGAAGATGATGGCCCATCATAATCCCTGGGTAGCATTGTAGTGACTACTGACTCACGCAAGGAGAAATGAACTGACGGCCTTACCTTGCTCACTTTCATGTTTTATAGTGCGAAGTTCTATAGTGTTCATGTTTTTATGGTAGTACCGACGTGGCAAGCCATTCATACATCGAATGTTCCAGAAACTATGGTAAATGTTCATGTACTTTACAACCGCTTCAAAAGAATACTGGTACAAATGCGTAACTTCCTAATTTTCCACGTTTATACACTAAACTGATTCATTACAAACTTGAGTCAAACAAACTTCCAAAACAGTGTACTTTCCCAAAATAACCGCATTCATCTCTAATACACTGCTTAGCCCAATTAACAACTAGCTTTACTTCTAAAATAGCTCTTATAACTACTACATAGAGCTCACAATGTGTAGAAGCAAAGCAAGCAAACACACGCAACACTACAGTCAAATCTGTCGGCTTTGGTATGCCGTGCGAGTAAGGGTGCGTTTCCACTGATGTGGAGCACTGAGTGGAGATAAAAAGAGCAGACAGAGTCGATCTCGACAATTGTTTCTATAGATTTCCACTGACGAGAGGTGGAACAGGATAGGGTGGAGCGGGGAAACTTGCAGTATACTTCTTTTTCACTTTGATTTCAAACGCCGTACTATTTTGCTTCAAGCCGAGAGGAGGGCTCTTTGTGCCTTCCGCTTGGCACTACAGCTTGCTTACTCCATTTTGTTTGCCTCGGGGCTGCGTGTTCACAATATTATTTTATTTAAATTTCCCCTTGGTTCCCCTCCATTTAACTTACATACTTCCCACCGATGTGGAGTGGAAAATTGGAGCACTGTCAGTTCTTAGTTCAGTCTGCGCTTTATTCCTGCCGCGTCAGTGGAAACGCACCCTTACACACAGCGTTTAATTAAACTTTACCTGTGAAGTTTCAAGTCTGCTGCGAGTTTATTGTGAAAACTGCCTACACATACGGATTAATATGCAATAGCTGTATAGAAGGCTTAAAGACGTTGGAACAAGGTCTAGAAATAAATATATACCTATATTTGACTTCAGAACATTAGGTTCCTTTAATTTTATTTCTGTTCATATGTTGTCACATCTTTGTGTGAATTGTGACCGATGAATTTCAATTTTCTTTATTTCCCTTGCATTTTTCCCATTTCTATTGTGCTTGGCTTCAAGTCTGACCTGTTGACTAGCTACCAAATTAACGAGTGACTGCCATCAGACCTCGAAACTCGTAGGGAACCATACCACTAATCTCATATAATACTTTAACTAAAGTAAAAGTGTGCAAACTTTGAGAAATATAACAAATTTTAATAAACACTAACGAATTTATTCATAAAAATCTTACAAGACTTTAGCGCATATTGTCTTTGTCTATTTCTTACTAGTATAAATGTCAAGATGACAGACAAAGACAAACAAATTATGAACCTATTATATAGTTTTAATGAGCTTATAAGACGTTAATGAATACGGGAGTATTTTTTATTTTGATAGTGGCTAACGAAATAAGTATGTTGACTATTACTACTGTTATTGATTGCACTGTGACCAGGGCCGCTGTATCAGCTGTGAGATCGCTAGGGTTACTGACCGCAAATTTTTCGTGGCGCACTTTCATTGGATAGATCGTTCATAATTTGTAGATATATCGAATAAACAATTAAAAAGACGCAGTTAACAGCTAACAGAAATGTGTTTATTGATACAGAACAACAGTTAAAAAGTTATAGTGAATCAACATTGTATAAGTTAACAAATACTTATATAATAATGGACACATGTGTGTGTAAGGCGACTCTCCAAGATTTAAGTTAAGTAGCTCGCGTACAGCCCGTTCATAATTCATGATGTTTTCCCCTAAGATTACATTATAGAGCGTATAAACTTTTCACCACACTTATTACGTGGAGTAGCTACTTACTTCTATTCTACTAAGCTACGGCATCTGCTTCGATAGTCCAAAGGAAACTGTGTTTGCTTAAAAACCGCGAGGTCCCGGGTCGAAAAGATTCTTAGTTGCAGCATATGTATGCCGTGACGTGTCGTGTCGTATCGTGGCGTTTTATGTCATGTCACGTCATGTCATTCCAGTAGTAATAATGTAACACTTTTCAAAAACCTCATATTACGGACGGACCACTCATTTCCTGCTTATAGGTTACGTAAACAAGATTGTGCTGATGGACTTCCATTACGCGGTCCGGGTTTTGTCTGGTGGGTGGTCATTAGCTTTGACCATTGCCCACCACCACTTTTTACCAGTTGTTACTAGTTTATTGCCACCTGATTTTCTCCACCCGGGGACCACGTGCGGGTATTTATATCAAATGTGCACTCCCACGGATGAAAGTGACTCAGCCCCCAAAAAAATAACCTCTGAAACTTTAATATTGTCATTAAAATAGTGTAACACGACAATTAGCACACGTTCATCAGTGTCGGCCTAATATAACGCTGAATTAGAGCTGGCGACATGAACTAGTACAGTCTTATGACGCACTCATTTACATGTCAAAGGTCTCCTGAAACAAGAACGCTATAAATTTGGAGTTAAGAGGTTAGGGTGCCTATCCACGGGGGTGGAAAAAATCACCATCATCGCTGAAATAAACGTAGTAAAAATCTACAACATCTAAAACGGCACAGCGATTTTCTGCCAACACTCAGTCGAAATTCAAAAGGCCGAAAACGCGGCAACGGTGCGTATGGTGTTGCGTAAAATGTTCCATGGGCTTCCTAATATTGTATAATAGCTTTCACTTAGCTTGTTAGGGGAGTGGTAAACAATCTTTTCTTAGTGCATTTCTAGACCTTACAACCTTTAGTCCGAATTTGGAGTCTCTAAATTCTACTAACTAATTTTCTTACAACCCCGCTTTAGTGGACTGTCAGCCTTACACAAGTTGAGCAAGGTTATGTGTATTTTATGGCTGCACTGCATTTTACCGGCGATTTGATGTGAGAGTGTCTAAACTTAATACAGAGTGATGGATCGAAAGTTTCGCACGTATTTCGCAGGTTATAAAATATTTAGTACCGTCGGCTGAAACTCGAAGTATGTAAAGCAAAAACACCAAGAACTTCACTTAATACCTAATGCAAATAACTGCCTTGCCGGTCTGTGGTGTTTTCTATAACAATCCTAGGACCTAACTACCTATCTTCTAAAATACAGTCGTGAGTGCTATGTTGTATTAAGTATTTATAACAAAATATGTTGACTATAGGTGGATTATAAACTACCTCAGGAGTCGAGTGGTGTAAGCCGTCCGATTGGGCTATACTATGCCCGGGAGGTCGCGGGTTCGATTCCCGTCACGGACAATATTTGAGTAACAACAAAAATTTGTTTCAGTGTCTGGTTGGTTGAGGGGTAGTCCCTCAACCAACCAGACACTGAAACAATTTTTTTTTTAATTCCGTGCCTCGGAGAGTACGTTAAGCCGTCGGTCCCGTTTGTAAATTAACACATCAATGACAATCGTTACATGTGGTCAGAAGTCAATATAATTTGACACCTGGTCTAACTATCTCGGCTACTGGTTCCCTACGGGTTTCGAGGTCTGATGGCAGTCGCTCGTATATTTCTGGTGGCTAGCATCAGGTTAGACTGGGAGCCGACCCCAATAGAAATGGGAAAAAGGCAAGGGGAATGGATGAATGAAGAGGTGGATTATAAACAGCTACTTAAAGGACATTTCCATACAGCACAGAAGACTCAAGAGAATGCTGAATGTACTCCATGTGGCATCACATACCTTACACCACTCACATACATTACATCATAGCAATCCTGAAACGCACAAGCAATAATTTCACCGATAATAAACATAATTATATAAAAGTTCCGGACAAGAACAGTGACCACGGTTGCCTAGTATCACACCTCGTTCTGCCGAAAGATCTCCCCTTTTCACTATTAACTAGTCACTATTCACCAGATAATCCATTCACCACATCATATTTTTTTATTTACTTAATCAACAAAGAGGCTTCATTGCAGATTTTTAACTCCGCGATGTTCCTAAACATCTTTTCTTAGATTTGATTAATGTATTTCTATAGAGATTATACTCGAGGACGGTACATTAAACAGGGTTACAAAAGGATCAGTAACATCACAAAGACTATCTATTGAAGCTGAAACAGTTCGATTTCCTCGACATATTGAGACTAGTATTGCGAACAGACAAGGTATGCCGAATTAAATTCAATTTTTAGACAATATACAATAGAAATAACGTTGAACACGTGAAACCGATCGACGAAAACGCAGGTACGTGGAAAGAGTGTTATGGAAAAATATTATAAAAACTAAAACTTTCCTGAAGTGTTTGCTGTTAATAGGATTAAAACTTAAATAAGTGTCAAGTTCTGTAGATAATCGGGAAATATTATAACAAGAAATTAACATTTTCATATTCTGTTAATTTGTGGAAACAGCGCACAAATAACAGTACATATATTATTATCTTCACAAAATAATAGGTTACAACACAACAGTAAACAAAACTTTAAACAAATTAAAACGATCATGAAAGGACACTATGGGCAACGTAACAATTCGCAACGCATTATTAATGATAACAGATAACACAATCTAAGTAAATTGAAAATATTATGATACACCTGCCTAAGTAATGTTTGTATTAAACTTCTAGAGATTGTGGTACTAATTCTAGACTACATTATAATCTTAAAAATTAAGATTTAAGTAGTGCGCAATGTCGTATGTTGTTAAAGTTTTTAAATAAATAGTTTTGTTTTGTGCATAATATAATAGTACTAAACAACATAACAGTACATAACATAACACTACAGTTATAGGCCGTCTATTTAACTCGCGTATCGCCTATCGCCAACCCAACTTCGTAACAATAAAATGGAGGGTCAATTTCAAAAATTATTCGACAATATGAAAATTGAGATGCAAAACCAAACTGCTGAATTGAAGGACTCAATCACAAAATGTATTTTGGAAAAAATGGAAGATAAGTTAATTCCATTAGTGGAAGAAAACAGAAATCTAAAAATCAAAATAGGTAAATTAGAGAAAGATATAGAATTTTTGAAAAGAGGAGAAAAAAAGAATAATATTATAGTATTTGGCCTGGAAGAAAAAGAAGCATCAACTTTAGAATTATTGCAAGAACTAAAAGAAAATCTGAAACAAAATATGAATATTCAGATAGAAGACTATGAAATCAACAAAATTCACCGCTTAGGAACTAAAAACGTAGAAAGTAAAAACCCAAGACCGGTACTATGTTCGTTTATCAGCAATTGGAAGAAGACCGAAATAGTCAAAAATAAAAAGTATCTAAAGAAAATTAGTATCAGTGAAGATTACTCAAAGGAAGTGTTAGAAAAGAGGAAAGTGTTGCAAGCAGAACTAGCTGAAGAGCGGAAAAAGGGCAACATAGCATATTTGAAATACGACAAACTTGTCGTTAAAGAGAATAAAAATACACAAGAAAAAAGAAAGAGAGAATCATCTACTTCTCCTCCATCCTCTTATAATAACCAACCTAAAAAACAACAAATAGTATCTTCAATCAAGTCAAACAGAACAAATGCATTTGATATGATGCGATCTAGATCTAACTCACTCTCTACTATATCTACTGCCATAAAACAATAACAATTAAGAATCGGCAAACGGAAACCAAACCCAACCGAAGAAACTAGCAAGGATCAAACAGGATTACCACAACCTCCCCCAAGCCGACTGGTCCTCGTGGGGGAAAAAGACCACAACCCTCCAACAATAAATAATAAAGATAAAGACTATGACAACAACAAAAAACATAACGATCGTAAAAATGATATAATTTATATCGCAGCCCTCAATGTACTTACCTTAAAAAAATGAAAACAACTTTGCAGAACTAATGTATGCCTTAGAACATATCAAATGGGACATCGTTGGTCTGAGTGAAATAAGAAGATTGGGTGAAAACATCATATCCTATCCAGATTACATATTTTACTACATAGGCGAGACTCCAGGCCTTCATGGTGTTGGATTTATTGTTAAAAAACATATTTCAAAATATATCGAAGGATTTATAGGTATCTCAGAACGTATTGCTATAATGAATTTAAAGTTACCGGGATATAAAGATCCTTGGTCTATTGTACAAATATATTCTCCCACTGAACAATCAAATCTAGAAACAATTAATAAATTTTACTTTGATTTAAACAATGCAATACACGAGCATAGTCATAAAAACCTGGTAATAATGGGAGACTGCAATGGCCAAATCGGGGAAAGACGAGCAGAAGAAATTAAGGCACTAGGACCATTTTCGTATGGTAAAAAAATCCGAAGTAGGAATGGAGAATACATCACTAACTTTGCTCTAGGAAATAACCTAACCATCTTAAATACAATTTTCAAGAAAAATAAGAAAAACATGTGGACCTGGGTTTCACCAGATGGCAAAATAAAAAACCAAATAGATTTCATAATGACTAATAGGAACATATATTTTAGTAACTTTACTGTTATCAACAAACTAAACTTTAACACTAATCATAGACTAATTAGAGCAGAGTTGGTATCAAAACAAATAAAAAATCCTAGACCTAGACAAGACGCAAAAAATGTAAAGCTCGGAAAACATCAATTACATCAAATAACAATAGCTCTAAGGGACAAATGCGCACACTTTCTATCTAACACACAGGGGATGAACACACAAGAAAAATATAACTGGATAGAGAACACCATAAAAGCCCAAATAGAACTCACTTCAAATAACAAAAACGAGCTAAAAAAATGGCTGACAACAAAAACTATAAAACTACTAGAAGAGAGAAATCATTTAATCAGTGCTAAAGATACACAAGATAGAAGGAAACAACTAACAAAAATTAGTAAAGAAATTAAGAATAGGCTAAGGAAAGACAGGGAACAAAGCAGAAGAGAAATTATAGAAAGGTATATAAAAAAAACAGGCGGAACCAAAAAAGCATACAAAGAATTAAAAAATTCAATAGATTGGATCACTAAAATAAAAGACAACAGAGGAAAATGGAAACATCGAAGAATAGACATATTAGAGACAGCAACATCCTATTACGAAAAACTGTACGAAAGTAACCCAGCAGAAGGAGAAATAGAGCCGGCAGGTACTTCAAGCATTCCTAGTATTCTTAAAGCTGAAGTTGAAAAAGCTATAGATACCCAAAAGACAGATAAAACTCCGGGTCCCGACGGCATAAGTAACGAAATCTTAAAACAAGCCAAAGAAGTCTTAATACCTGTACTCACAGATATGTTTAACAATATCATAAACACTGAAATAATTCCACAACAATGGACAAAGTCAAATATCATCCTATTGTATAAGAAAGGAGATAAACACGAAATTGGAAATTACCGCCCTATCAGTCTTATGTCTAACATATACAAAATCTTCGCTAAAATCATATTGAAAAGGATTGAAAAAACACTAGACGAACATCAACCAGTCGAACAGGCTGGATTTCGTAAGGACTACTCGGTGATTGATCACATCCATACAGTTCGCCAAATTTTAGAGAAATATAACGAATACCAGCTTACATACTATATAGCATTTGTCGACTACAGCAAAGCATTCGACTCTCTAATACATAAAAACATATGGGAAGCTTTAGTGGATCAAGGGATTGAACATAAATATATTCGATTAATAAAGAACGTATATAAACACAGCACAGCCAGAATCCAGCTAGAAAAGAAAGGTCATCCTTTCAAAGTAGGAAAAGGCGTAAGACAAGGAGACCCCCTATCCCCAAAACTATTTTCAGCTGTTCTGGAATCAATTTTCAGACGACTCAACTGGGACAGTCTCAGGATTAATGTAGACGGTGTATTGTTGACGCATCTGAGATTTGCTGATGATATAGTATTATTCGCCAAAACACCTGAAGCTATGAAGATAATGATAGAAGACCTTGCAAAAGAAAGTGAGAAAGTAGGATTAAAACTCAACCCAGAAAAGACTAGATTGATGACGAACGCAAATAAAACCACTATACAGCTAGAAAATACAGAAATCGACTACACTGAGGAATATATATATTTGGGACAGCTTATAACTCAAAAAGAACCAATGCGCGAGGAAGTAAAAAGAAGAATTACAAATCTGTGCGTCCTGTGAAAAGTGGTACAAGTCAACTTATATCGAATTTGATATTATTTTAGCACCTCAATCAGAAAACAATACTCTATTTTTCTATCTAATCCACATTTTGATACGTCTATTAGTTTCTGAGATCGTGTGGTACATCTAAGACGAAATGGCGTGATTTGATAAATATGATTGTGTAATTAAATACATATTGACATGTATCGTTCATAATATTCAAGTTATGAGATAAATATTTGTGTGTAAAAATTTATCTCAAGTCATATCATTATTAACTTAAATTTATTACCTTCTAATATAGTGTCATCTGATACATGTTTAGTTATATCAATTGACACAAAGTAAATTCGTACACTGCATCGATACAACTAAAATTATACCAATTATCACTAGAAGATTAAAATGGTTTTGATCCAAAATATGTGCAAAGTAATACATGTTGCGTACGCGAGAGGTGCGCGTGGTGCAAGGGGCGCTACTGCGAAGGTACCGGCCGCCCGCGGGCCGCGCGGGGTCAGTGCCGTAAATACTACTGGACAAGGTGCTCGCGCGCGCTCTCTGAGCAATCCAACATGGCGCACAATGTACTTATTAAATGTATCATTTTACACAACTTCTAGTTTATTATTCGTATATTCATAATAACTAGAACTAATAACCATTTACACAAAACAATTACTCCAGTTATATCAATATACACGGAACCTGTTTATTATTGTGTAAAAGTAAAAAACATTGCAGTTCACGTAGATCATGCGCCCCAGTACTGCTCCTAACCACTTAATCAACAGATACCCTTGTTTTGACATTCGATTTGCAGCAATGCTTTTCAACTCCTTATGTTAAAACGGGTATGATATTTTACAAACGAGGACCTCGGTAGTCGAGATGTGTAAGCCGTCCGATTGGGCTGTACAGTCGTGGGTTCGATTCCCGTCCCGGACAATATTTGTGTAACAACAAAGATTTTTTTCGGCGTCTGGGTGGTTGAGGGACTATCCTCCGTGCCTCGGAGAGCACGTTAAGCCGTCGGTCCCGGTTGTTATAACACATCTATGACAATCGTTACATGTAGTCAGAAGCCAATATTATAATCTGACATCTGGTCTAACCATCTCAGCTACTGGTTCCCTACGGGTTTCGAGGTCTGATGGCAGTAGCTCCATAAAACACAAGTTTTTAACTTCTGGTCATACTAGAATGGAAGTAGATAGTGACCATTCACTAATAGAAAGAGCTAAAAAAAGAACGACTATGAATACTCATCACCCTCGAGATTGGGCTCAATTAATACGATCGGTAGGAAGACCTGGAAAATTTAATGTTATCGACATGGCAGAATCTAACTTTTACGATTATAGTGATGTGTTGAAACAAAACTTTACTATGAAAAAATTTAATAAAGATAACATTAAGTTCGTTTGGGCTGATGTTAAACTTCTACGGTTTGACAAGATGTTGTTTCCGTGCCTCAAATATAAAACGGATTTGCAAACTGATGGTTTTAATACCACCTCTTTTGCAAAAAGATGTAAAAATTATGGATTAGAATTACTTACCAATAATTTACTTAACTGTAAGGGATCAAATTTCATTTCGAACGAAAAGAATACTGATTTAATTTCATTATTGCCATTCATCGATAATAGTTATTATGATTACTATAAAAATTTAAAAACTAAGGCTGATATAAGAGATATTGATCCTGATTTGATCTCTAGTGATGAAGACTGAAAACTATTTAATTTTAGAAGTTGTTGATTTATTTTGTTTTACATTTATTAATAGAATTATGTTTTATTTGTTAAGGAAGTTGAATATTTTTTTAGGTTTTTTGATAAAGGTTATTTTATTATGTGATAGTTTTGATTCATTCTTGAAGTTTGAATATTTAATATTGAATTTAAGTTGAATTTAATATGGAAGTTTAACTTCAGTTATGTTTATAATTTTTTAATACAAAAAATACCGAGATTTTGATTCTTGTTTAGTTATTTTTAGTATTAGAAACTATTGTTCGTTTATGATGTATTGTTGACTTATGTCATTGATGTTCTTTTTCCTTTTTAACTAAATTAAAATATTTTAACTTTCAAACCAAGTGTGACTCAATAATACCTTAAAATAAAAGTGATTACCTATGCAAATTTTTTCATTTTATTGCTCTATTTTTATACTTTTGTCTTTAGATTGTTTCTTGTATCATATTACACAAAGTTGAGTTAAGATTTAAGTCAACTTATATCAAAAAACACGAACTTTATTCTCGAGTAAAATGATATAAATAATAAAAAAATCTATTTTTACGAGTTTTGTGCCTACAGTGCTTTTGCCAATTGAAAAATATTACTTGTTTGTTAGACAGCTTTGAACAGGAGATGATTAGTTTCATATAAAACTACCTGGTAATACAACAAATATCACCTTTCACCTAACCTTCACATAGCGTGTAAATTGATATAACTCATTTAGAATCATTATACACGAGTATCCATTTGGTGTGTTTTGATACAAAAAGTAGTTTATTTTAAATATCTTTTCCTATATTGGACACTCTTGAGTAAGAACCTAATAGGTTGTTAACAATACCACATTAAAATAAAATATGTCACTAGTTTTGAAAACAAATAATTATTCTAACAAATTTTATGATTTTAACACAAAAACTGGTCGATTGTAAAGTTGACATTTTCGAGATGTACCAGTTTTCACAGGACGCACAGAAATGGTTGGAGGAGATACTGGAGCTTAAGAGAGGTCATGAAAGATAAAAAACTACATATAAACATAAAAAGGAAACTATTTAACACCTGCATACTACCCGTCCTTATGTACGGTTGCCAATCTTGGTCTTTAACTCAGGAAATGACAAACAAACTCGCAACTGGCCAATACGCTATGGAGAGAAGTATGTTAAATGTCAGGCGGTCTGATAGACTGAGAAACCGCGCCATAAGGAAAAGAACAAAAACCATAGATATTACAGTGAAAGTCAGAAGACTAAAATGGAGATGGGCAGGGCATATGATAAGAGGACATGACAAATGGAGTAAGAAAGTTACAATGTGGTATCCCAGAGAAGGCAAAAGGAGAAGAGGCAGACCGCAAAAAAGATGGGATGATGACATTCGAGAAGTGGCAGGAGTGATGTGGAATAGAGTGGCTAACGAAAGGAAAGAATGGAAAAGGTTGGAGGAGGCCTTTGCCGATTGGCAAACAGATCTGCAGAGAGTAAACAAACAGTGTAATATTTAAATTTTGTATTGTAATTTTTCTATTGTAGTTCTGAATAAAGGCTATATTATTATTATATTATTATTATTATATATATCGCCTATCGCCAAGATTCTGACTCCTCAAGCTGCACAGACAGTGATGATGATTCAAGCGATATGGATATTTGTGACGAATAGTATTACATTACTTTTATCTGTGGTTAAATAGTTCTTTATTTAATTAATGTTTTATGACTTTGTACCTCAGATGGCGATACGCGAGTTAAACGGTCGGCCTATAAACAACATGACGGGCCAGTGGCGTGGTCGGTAAGATACTTGCTTTTCATGCCGCAGGTCGTGGGTTCGATTCCCACTCGAGACAAACATTAGTGATAAACATTTGTGTTTGTGTCGAGTCTGGGTGTAAATATCTATTTTAAGTACATATTTACAAAAGAAAAGTTATATATGTATATTATATACCAGTTATCTGGTTTCTATATTACAAGCTCTGCTTAGCTTGGGACCAGATGACCGTGTGTGTTGATGTCCCAGAATATTTATTTATTTTATATTATGTATTCAGTTAATCTGAAAAATTCGGGTATCACTATTATAGGTAAACTAATCAATGCTAAGTAATAATCCGAACTATATCTAAATCTTGTATTGGAAGAAGGTTAACAAGGCAAACGATGTTTATAAAATAGTCGATTCCGGGATTATAAGATAAATATGAAATAGATACATTCACAATCATTCAGCATTGATAGCAAACATTCTATCAGCGCGTGCCAATTCACAGCTCATATTGAAACTGCTTACAAATGGATTTGTTATTTATACACAAATGAATATATCGGTCATGTAAATCTATACTGTTTAGCTGACCACCTACATAGAAATGTCTCCTACGCAAGTAATCTAAATATAGATATTGAAAAGTTTAGTTTTGTTATATGTTTAACTAGCGTCCGCCCGCGGTTTCGAAATTGATCTCACTAATCTTGTTTCTCCATACAAACTGGAACCCCGTTTCACCCCTTTAAAGGGTGAGTTTTGAAAAATCCTTTCTTAGTGCACCCCTGGACCCCATAAGGAACCTATGTGGCAAATTTGGAGTCTCCAGACCCAGCGGTTTGGGCTCTGCGTTGATATGTCAGTCAGTTTCTTCTTTTATATATTTAGATGAAATCGTGAAGCCAGACATTTATTTATTTTATTGTGTTAAGTTATTGCAAAAATTTTGCATCGAGCAGCTGTAATCAGCTGTCTCTCTGAACTCCTTTTTATCTTAAAATAGGCTTGCGCTTGACCACAACTTGCCTGATGTGAAGCAATGATGCAGTATACGATGGAACGCGCTTACCGGTTCACTTGTGATTTGAAGATCGGCAGATTATAGCTACCGGGAAACATAGATGCCGATAGCAAATTCCGCGATTTGGCAGTTCGCACAATGAAAGTGGGAGCAAAGCGCTTTGTGCGTACCCGTGGAATTTTTTTTTTACTCTAATTGAATTAATTTTTTATTTTTGGTCTGTTGTGGAAGGCTACCACAATTTTGCCAGAGTCAAGTTTGGAGTTGATTCTAAACTTTCTTTGAATTAATAAATATATACATATTAGTAACGTAGATGTAACATAACATCAAAAATGGCGGTCTCTTCAAAAGTAATGGTTACTTTATTTTTTAATCTGCAATAGGCTTAGTGTAGTCTACGATGAAACGCGTCTGCCCAATACGATTCACTCGTGATTACGAATGTTTTTCGGTGAGAAGGTTGCAGTAGAATGAGGCTCCTTAAATGGTTAGTAACCATAAAGGAGCAACGGTTCCGACCCACCACTCTCTTAAATGGTCGACATTGGCGAGGTCACGTATCTTGTATAAGAAAAGTAATTGAATTTTTTTGTGGGAGTGATATTTTTTTTTAATTGATTTATTCAAAGTTAAAATTCACCATACTATTGCCACAGACTTACTAGAAGATGCTAATGGCGATTTATTAGCTTTTCCGTTTCCCTCATTTTGTAAGGTACCCAGCGACTGCTCTTTCACGCGCGCATTTTCTCCCAACAAATTATTCTTTCACCTGTCCTATCGCTGTGTCCATTTTGTATTAAAATGAAGTAACAAAATAAATCGATAAACGAACTTCTTTACTCATAAATAAACCAAACAGAATGTAATCGCCGATCTGCGATACAATATGGCCGCCTCGGATGAAACAAGGAAAAGATAACACAACACCAAGTTTTACTAACTTTCTGATAACGTACAAATACCGTTCTGTTTTCCTATCAAAGGCCCAAATAGGGTTATTGTCTTATTATTTTATGTACCTATCAAAGTATTGGGAACTTAGATAACGACGCGACGCCTAAAATTTACACTTATTTACTGTGAAAAATTTATGAAGGCTTTCTTACATTTTTGTCTATCCTTTTCTATTTTTTAGTACCTAGCTACATTCATTATTACATACATACAAACTAAATATAAAAAAGAAGAAACTGACTGACTGACATATCATCGCAGAGCCCAAACCGCTGGGTCTGGAGACTCTAAATTTGGCCCATAGGTTCCTCATAGAGTCTAGGGGTGCACTAAGAAAGGATTTTTCAAAACTCACCCTTTAATTGGGTGAAACGGGGTTTCAAAGTTTGTATGGAGAAACAAGATTAGTGAGATCGATTTCGCGGACGAAGCCGAGGGTGGAAGCTAGTGTTGTATAAATAACTAATTTAGGAAAATAGTAGAAAATGAATATTTTACGTATTTTCTTAGATTTACGCGAATATCACACATTGAAATAAAACTATTTTATAACGGATTTCGTTGCGGTTTATTTTAGATTTTAGATCCCGATGTTTCGATTCTCTTTCCTGTGAGCAGGAAGTCTGAAAAGACTTCTAAACGTCGGGATTTAAAATCTAAAATAAACGGCTACAAAATCCGTTATAAAATAGTTTTATTTCAATGAATATTTTAAGGTTAACAGTTATTTATACAGGCTACAATTGACATTCTTTCATTTCCAGCTGGGATTTCCAACTCATCACGACTAAACATAGCCAATAGTTTGCAATAATATTTATAATTTAATTGTCTAAAAAAATATGGTTTGAGCTTTATTAATTTTACGTCAACGAATTTATTAAGTTAAAACAATTTTCTTCTATTAGTAGTATCGATTCTATCGGTAGTATCGCCATGGGTCGATAGTTCCGATAGGACTATACATCGATAGACTATCGCTATCGTAACAACGCTACTATTGCAACTACTCGCCTCTACTACCTCGCTACTAGTTTCTACTGTTTCTAGTTGTACTCATTTATCGCTCGTCGCCGGCGGTGGGACCACTGCTTAAGCTCGAAGTACGCTACATTTTCTGAAACGTGGTCTTAACGTGAGAACTCGTTTACCCCAACTTGCATTCATAGTAAGTTTTCTACAAACATACCTTTACGAACTTGAGTAGAATCTAAACTAGAAACTTGTGTGAAGTTGAAGCTCTAAATCCAGATAAATGGTAAAGGTAAACCTGGCTTACGTCGCTGTGAAGTTAGTTCTGACTGAAGGTATCAACTAAATGTCTGCGAAATATGTATGTATTGCGCCGCACACTCCGAAAGATATTTCACTAAACTTAATCTAGTAATATAAGTATATCACTAAACTTAGACCGTTTTATAACTATATTCCTAGTGAGATAGTAATGAATTGCTTTCGTATAACTATGTTACGGTATATAATTATATCCCTAGGGATATAACTATATTACTGCGACATAATTATACAAATCACGATTATATGGCAACTGTCGCATCATACATAAAGGTACATACATACCATAAATAAGTTACAAGTGGTTTGCAAAGTCCCTAATACGACAAGATATAAAAAAAAATCGCATTTCAATTAGTCCGTCAGTAGAATAATAAACATATAAATGAAACACTATTGTGATATAACGCATTCAAGTAATGGAGTGGAAGTGCGCCACGCCATAACTCGGTATAAAACTTCTAGGTGTAAATATAAATGAAATGAAATGAAATGAAATGAAATGAAATGAAATGAAATGAAAATGAAATGAAATGAAATGAAATGAAATGAAAATATGCTTTATTTTTTTTGAGACGCGAGTCTACTTAAAAATAGTCCAATTTCTTTTCCTACCGTGCAGTGAATGACTGGCAACTACTGAGAAACACTGCCAAAAAACTCAGTAGGCTTTTTTTCTTTTTTAAATGAAGTGCTTATATCTATTACATTTTGTTTGTTTATTGTGTTGAATTAGAGCGACTTAATTCCAAGCGTTTTTATCCGTTACATAGTCTGAAATTTTATAATACGCTTTCTTACATAACGTAGATTTTATAGTTATTTTAAATTTGTTAATAGTCATTTCCCTAATATTATTTGGAAGTTTATTGTAGAAACGTATACACTGCCCCACAAAAGAGTTACTGATTTTGTGGAGTCGAGTATGATGTGCTACAAGATCGTTCTTATTTCTAGTATTTAAATTATGTGTGTCGCTTATTTTTTTAAATTTTGTAATATTTTTATGCACATACAATAAATTTTCATAAATATATTGAGAAGCGACAGTCAAAATATTTATGTCTCTGAATTTCTCTCTTAGAGAAACACGGCTTCCTAGTTTGTAGATAGCTCTTATAGCTCTTTTTTGTAAAATAAAAATGGTTTCTATGTCAGCCGCATTTCCCCAAAGAAGAATTCCATAAGACATGATACTATGAAAATAACTAAAATAAACAGTTCTAGCAGTATCCTCATCAGTGAGCCGTCTAATTGTTTTGACTGCATACGCAGCAGAACTTAATTTTCCGGACAGTTTATCTATATGAGGAAGCCATTGTAATTTAGAATCTAGTGTGATGCCTAAAAAAACAGATGACTTAACAGGGTCCACCTCATTACCATTAATTTTAACATTTGTATTTGCCTGTCTTACAGTAGGCATGGAAAACTTTATCACTTTAGTTTTTTTATCATTGAGTAAAAGATTATTCACACTAAACCAATAGACCACCTTAGAGAGTGCGTTGTTTACTTCGTCATAATTGCTTAATTGTCGATTAATTTTAAATGTCAATGAAGTATCATCGGCAAACAACACAATCTCATGGCTATCATTAACATAATAAGGTAAGTCATTAATATAAACTAGGAACAAAAAAGGGCCGAGAATCGATCCTTGAGGTACACCCATGGTGACTCTTGACCCTGAGGACTTAATTCCATTGACATCGACTTTTTGAATTCTATAGGTGTGTAACCTATATTTTGAATTTATCTGACGGACAAAATTTTTGACGGGCCGGTGGCGTGGTCGGTAAGATACTTGCTTTTCACGCCGCAGGTCGTGGGTTCGATTCCCACCCGAGACAAACATTAGTGATGTACATTTGTGTTTGTGTCGAGTCTGGGTGTAAATATCTATTATATGTATATCTGTATATATATATATATATATATATATATATATATATATATATATATATATATATATATATATATATATGTATATATTTACAAAAGAAAAGTATTATATGTATAGTATATACCAGTTATCTGGTTTCCAACACAAGCTCTGCTTAGCTTGGGACCAGATGACCGTGTTGTGTTATTGTCCCAGAATATTTATTTATTATTATTATTATAATGTCGTTATCCCTAATACACATAATTTTATAGGACTATTGAACATTTTGATCAGATTGATCAGTATGTCTAGTCGGTGGATATAAAAGAACTTTATTTTACACTAGTAATTTTCTCATTATATTTCGTTAATGTCGTTCAGCGGTTTCCTCGTTAGGTTACACAGTACAGC
Organism: Meganola albula; assembly: GCA_936450015.1. Taxonomy (NCBI): domain Eukaryota; kingdom Metazoa; phylum Arthropoda; class Insecta; order Lepidoptera; family Nolidae; genus Meganola; species Meganola albula. The sequence continues at coordinate 238,466 of OW388150.1, forward strand.
AGTTAGGTTACTTAGTAGCACACTGCTAATTGTAATTAACGCACGCTTAAACCATTTCATTTTCATTAATATAAATAACATTAACATTTTTTGTTTAGTAAAATTTAGTAGAGATAAGTAAAAAAAATATTCATACATAATTAAACTATGTTTATAAAAAATTCACATTACTTACTTCATTATTTACATTACCTTATATTGTTAATCATATTTGGTGGCACATCTGCTTCTCAATGCATCAGCTGTCATTTTATACTGTCATCGCATCCGTCTTTGAAGTCAGCTGTCACTCGAAAATGACGATATGAACGAACGAATGAACACCGAGCACGAGTGAAGCGGCCATCTTAGAAGGGTTGACACTTTGTGATGAATGGTTGCATCGTCGGAAAGTGCGCACGCTAACACATGTTCGGTAGATGTTACGCTTTAATCTAATGTAATCTTAGCGATCTGTAATTATCTAGTAGAATTTATGATTGTGCTATTGAGAGATCGGGGTGAAGTGATATTTGCCGTAGATATTTTATTGAAATACCGTCTTCTTACCCGATTATTCATGCCTACTTAAAGTTGCCTGCTAATCCTGATATTTTTAGTCTAAAACCTTCTAAAGCCTTCATATTTCTATTGATTTGTATTTTGATTTAATTATTGTTTGTTTATAAATTTCCAGAAGAGGAGATGGAGAACGCCTCTAGAGTATAGGCGTCCTCCATCTCTCTCTATTTTTTCCTGTATTAGGCAGTTTTATCCAGTAAACTTAACACGTTCGTCTTCATATCTTTGTATGGGGTGACGTGCGATCTGTCGTATTTTACTTATAACCCTTTTTAGTGTCCCATAGTGGACGCGAGGTTTTCTCTCTACTATCTTACGAGTTGAGAGAGTTTAGGCCTTGATCCACACACGCTGGCCAAGCGTGGTTGGATGACATATGTCCTCGAACGATTAGTTATTAGACATGCCGGTTATTAGCCTTTAATGCCGGTTATTCCTCGAATTATTAGCCTATGCACGACTAAAGTCCAAAGTACAATACGTCTAACTAGAATTGATGTCCAATACAGCTTTGGTCCAATACGAAATTTGACTAATACGATTTGGTCTAACACGAAATTGGTCCAATAGGAATTTGGTCCAATACTAATTCTTAGACTTGTCGGTTTCCTCACGATGTTTTCCTTCACCGATATTGAGCTAAGAATTCCTATAAAGATAGAACGACTGGGAATCGAACCCGCAACTTTATAATTATTTCAAAGGCGAGGCTGATACCGTGTGTGTTACCAATGCTGGCAAAATATTTTATTTGTATTACCAGTCACCTCATATAATAATATGTCGAAATAAAACTACTTTATAACGGATTTTATCGCGGTTTATTTTAGATTTCAGATCCCGACGTTTCAAAGTCTTTTCAGACTTCATGTTCACGGGTGGACTGAGGTATTTGACGTCCAAAAATATTAATCACAATTATTACTGACTACCTTCAAACATTAATATTTAAGTTGCGTTCCGATTTAAGCAAACTGAGCTCACAGTGTCTTGAATTCTGAGTTAATTTATTTTTTCCAACAAAAAAATTTGTTCATCTCTGTATATTTATCTTCCGCAACATCATGTCATTGACCTTCTAATTCTTGCAACTGCACCAGTTATGAACGACAGTTACTATAAACATGTGATTTATGACCGACAGCTTTGATCTTGAACGGTGACTGACGCTGCGTTGGATCAATCAACGTGTGACTGCGGTTCTGTGTGAACTTGTAACTTGTGAACTGGTAATTAGTGGTAAATGCTTTACCAGGAAAAAGTTTCATTTACATTTCTGCCTCAATATCGGTGAACGAAATAATCATGAGAACTAATCTTTTGAAATCATGTGACATCTGCTAACCCGCACTTGGCCAGAGTGCGTGGATTGAGGCCTAAACTCCCTCGACTCGTAAGATAGTTGAAAGAAGATCTGTGCTCAGCAGTGGGATATTAAAAAAGGTTGAGGTTGTTAGAAACGGCTGCCTTGAAATTGTTTGTAATCATACCTTATGAGAGTTATGGGAGTTAAAATGGACATTGTCTCTTTCTTACTAGCATAAATGTCAAGATGATTAACAAAGACAAACGAATTATAAACCTATCTTAGCTATAATGAGCTAACAAGATGTTTATAGAATACTAGGTTTCCGCCGCGGCTACGCCCGCGTGAACTACATATCATGCCCAGCAGTGGAATAAAAAGTAGCCTATAGCCTTTCTTAACAAACAGACTATCTAACAGTGAAAGAATTTTTCAAATCGGACCAGTAGTTTCTGAGATTAGCGCGTTCAAACAAACAAACTCTTCAGCTTATAATATTAGTGTAGATGGGGGCTAGTCTATTAAAAGCTTGGAAAAAATTACAAAGATAAGTTATGTTAGGTAAGTACATTAATAGTAAATTAACTGAAATAAAAAAAATAAGAAAAAGCAATAAAATCCGTTAAAAGGTAGTTTTATTTCAATGTGAATTAATTGCTTTTGCGGCCCAGTGGTAGGTGTGTTCGCCTTATAACCGCAAGGTCCCGGGTTGCGCAAAATGACTTTAGTAATGTAGGTATACTTAGAGAACCTTAGTTGCAGCTCGAAGTTTGGAATTGTGATTATTATGCCGATGAACGGTAATAGTCTCTTATTATGTAAAGGACCTATATATAACCGACAAAATGTAAGTTATATTCAACTGTGCCTACGCCTTTGGGTAATAGAGGCCTGACGTATGCATGTATTAATTGAGAACAGTATAGCCATAAAATAGGTAATAGTTTTAAACATATAAAAATTATGAAAGAAAAAATTTGTTAGTTCATTTTCCAAGGTATAAAATAATACCTTTACTGACAACGGTATGGCATCTACCTGCCTATGAGTGATATGGAGCTCTCAAATAATCGTGACAAGGTGTGAGGTGGGAGGGGAGGACACCCCCTTTGTTTAAGTTGGTGATAAGAGCGTGCACTGACAGAGCACCACTCATGTAAAGTATACAGAGGAACGAGGTGTAAACATGTTTACTGAAGAAAGCTAAATATCACTCTACTATGTAGTGTTTTGATCGTATAAAAATCAATGAAAATTGGTTTAGTGGTTTTGGGATTAAAAAATGGCTTTTTCGTATAATTTATTTTTGAGTCGCTAATATTTGCTAATAAAATCCATTCGAAACCGGAGAGAAAAGATGATGGGCAATCTTATACGACATGACACCTTCATAAAAACTATCTTAGAGGGAAAGATAGAAGGAGAGCGTTGTCTTCCACGCTTTCCTTCTATCTTTCCCTTTAGATAGAAGGAAAGCGTGGAAGACAACGCTCTGGTTAGAAGCCCAAGGATAAGTTATATGAACCAAATAGAGGAAAAGGTTGGTGTCATGTTGTACATGGAAGTGAAAGAAGCTGCTCTAGATCGAGCCAAATGGACAGAACTTCATCAGATGCACCGACAAGGGTTAACCTTAAATTAAAAGAAAGATTATTAGTTTCACTTGTACTTGTGCCGGAATCTTCGAACGTGACTTTTACCCACTTCAAAACGTCAGATTTCTTTAAAATTTTTCACATTAAGCTTGTCCAGGACCGATGAGAATACAATAGTTTAATAGGTAATCTCAAAAATCGCTTTTTTAATTTAGTTTTTTTAAACTATATTGTGTATTATTATCTATATTATATTGTGTATAATATAATAATATGTCCTGTTTATTGTTGTTAACGCTATTGATGGATTAGATTTGATCTATATGAATAACTAAAGTTTTACCCCGTTCCAATTAATCAATTGATTTAAAATCTTCCACGCACATAAATCACGTGACAATAAAATTATGTAATTCAACATCGTTTAAATCCAAGATGTCCGCCGCCTTAGATTCATAGAGTAGATCGCTTATTTTTTTGCAAACCTCTCAATATGTTACAAGTTTTATTTGAAGAATTCATTAAACGAGATGAGATGACATGTGTAGCGCTTAACGATAGTAACCAAATGACAATCGATCGTATCGAATCATTGTGATTGGTTGATTTACCACATACTGTGGTCACGTGATCAATTCCCACCAATCCTGTAACGCGAAACAAATGACGTCTTAGTCTAGTTTTTAACTGCTGTACATTTTAACTCCGGTTGAAATATTCAAGCAGTCGTTTAGCCTTTTAAAAATGTCACTAAATAGAATCAGATAACATAAATTACTTCGTCTCTGCTACATTACTTGTTCTACATTTTCCTGTTTTAACAAAAAACGCTAAAAGTTAGGGGACATTAGAAAAACACAAAGTTTTAAGGAGCGAATCGCGTGCTTGTTGTGTTTGTGGCGCATGCTATATACTGCAGTTATTTAGTTCTGCTATTCACACCGCTGTTGCTGTATTTCCGATCTCCGAACAACATTTTTAACTATAAACTAGTAGGTACTTAGCAGTGAAAAGCTATTGTACGTGGTTATGCTGAACACTTTCACAATATAATACTTGATTCATTTCAACCCCTTTTAAGATCCCTCTGCTAGGCACAGGACTTCTCTCAAGTATCTTATAAATTAAGAGAGTTTAGGCTGTAATCTATACACGCTAGCCAAGTGGATTGTGGACGTCAAATTTTCTCGAATGATTAGTTCATACATTCCGGTTTCCTCACGATGTTTCCCTTCACCGATATCGACAGCGGCGATGAAATAATTCTCACAAAAATGTATGCACATGACCGGGGATTGAACCCGCGACCTAAAATTTCACCACCTCTACTCATGCTTACAATATGCTAGCATAAAAAATACCGAAAGAATAAATTGCTAAATAATGTTCCATAACACGTATGTTCGGCGTCAGGCGGCTTCACTGGCGTCTTTGCAGTACATTGCCCACTCGCGTTCACTTGTCTTTGAGTACTGCTAAAGCAAATACGCAATAAACGATGAAATCACAAAACGCGCCGCCTGATACCGTGTCCCGTGGCTATGGCGTTACGTAGCTTATAAGTTATAACCCTTTTAACGCGTAACCATTAAAATTTAGAATCCATCAGGTTGAAGCCACTCAATTTTGTGCATTAGTGGCATGTCATCAATCTTACGTAACCCATGCGTTACGGTAATCAAAAAGTTACCAGTTCACCATGGTTATGTAACACTAGCTGATCCGCGCAACTTCGTCTACATTGGTCATACCATTTAGCCTCTACCCTCTTCGACGCATAGGCTAATCAATTCTAAAATATTTGAAATAAAACTATTTTATCCATACTAATATTATAAATGCGAAAGTCTGTCTGTCTGTCTGTCTGTCTGTCTGTCTGTTACGCTTTCACGGCCAAACCGCTGGACCGATTTTGATTAAATTTTGTAGGGATATAATTTAAAACCATGGTTCAAACATAGGCTACTTTTTTTTTCAAAAATCAACCCCTAAATGTCTGTCATGGGGGTTGAAGGTTTTTGTTACTTTACACTTTCACAGCCAAACTGCTGCATTGATATCGATGAAATTTTTTAAGGATATAGTTAAAAACCATGGTTCAAACATAGGCTACTTTTTTTTTCAAAAATCAACCCCTAAATGTCTGTCATAGGGGTTGAAGGTTTTTATTAATTTACACTTTCACAGCATAACTGCTGGACCGATATGGATGAAATTTTGTAGAGATATAGTTTAAAATTATGGTTCAAACATAGGCTACTTTTTTTTTCAAAAATCAACCCCTAAATTTCTGTCATAGGGGTTAAATGTTTTTATTACTTTACACTTTCACAGCCAAACTGCTGGGCCGATATGGATGATTTTTTTAGAGACATAGTTTTAAACCATGGTTCCAACATAGGCTACTTTTTTTTTTCAAAAATCGACCCCTGAATGTCTGTCATAGGGGTTGAAGGTTTTTATTACTTTACACTTTCACAGCCAAACTGCTGCATTGATATCGATGAAATTTTGTAGGGATATAGTTAAAAACCATGGTTCAAACATAGGCTACTTTTTTTTTCAAAAATCAACCCCTAAATGTCTGTCATAGGGGTTGAAGGTTTTTATTACTTTACACTTTCACAGCGAAACTGCTGGACCGATTTTGATGAAATTTTGTAGGGATATAGTTTAAAATTATGGTTCAGACATAGGCTACTTTTTTTTCATAAATCAACCCCTAAATGTCTGTCATAGGGGTTAAAGGTTTTTATTACTTTACACTTTCACAGCCAAACTGCTGGGCCAATATGAATGTACCGATGTACTGTCTGTCTGTTACGCTTTCACGGCCAAACTGCGGGACGGATTTGACGAAATTTTGTAAGGATATAGTTTAAAATTATGGTTCAAACATAGGCTACTTTTTTCATAAATCAACCCCTAAATGTCTGTCATAGGGGTTGAAGGTTTTTATTATTTCCATGATTAAAAATACCGTACGGGGTATCGTTGGTAGTGGAATTTTATAAGGTTTTACAATAATTCGGGGAAAGTACGGGGTGCATCACAAAAAAATGTAAAATAAAACTTCTTAGAAAAAATGACCGCGTTATAAAATTTAAAAATTAGTTTCTTTACATCTGTTATTTGAAGTCGGTGCTAATTCGGTAGATTAGACAGTAGTTGGTCTAAACATAAATATTTGTAGGATAGCAGCTCGAAGTTCGGTAAAGTTTCCGTTAAACGTCAATTGACCCTTATTTTACGTATGAGACTTAAAACATAGCCGACAAAATGTGGGTGATATTCATCTCTGCCTTCATTTTCAGTTGGTACAGTAATGAGCGCTATGTTAATAATAACCAATGAAGATAAATCGATCAAGTTGAGTTTTTAACCCCCCTTTAAAAGGGATATAATAAGTTTGAAACGTTTATCTATGTCTCTGTGTACAAATTGAGAGGGTTTTTTTTGCTGATGACTTAACCCAATCGGCCGGAAGGGCCTCTATTGGTTCACCAGACTTTTTCGGTGAGCCGTCCGGGGACCGTCGAACCGATAAATTGAGAGGGTGTAGGTACTCAACTGCTTAAGTAGAATGATTTTTCAACGATTTTTTTTTTCGAATTATTTAAATTACTAGCTTCCGCCCGCGGCTTCGCCCGCGTGGTGTTAGGATAAAAATTAGCCAAGTTACGGATCTTCAAGAACCCTTTATCATATTTTTTATTGGGCTTTAATCAGATCAGGTTTGTTTCTTTTAATCGAAGACGTCTAACTCCATTTTGGAAAATTATTTTTGTACCATTAAGTTTTGTTAAAATCTTTAGTTCACCAAACTTTGTTAGGAATTTCGGAAACCAATTAGGGTTATCCCCTATAGGTAACGTCCCCGAGGAACCCGTTTTATATAAAAATAATAAACTTTTTTATTTTTTTTTACTTTTCCCGAACGTTTGTGAATACTTAAGAAATTCTACTCAAAACTATACTCCACACGGTATACCGGATGGATAGGACCGTCCTCCACAAACTAATAGAGTGAAATCCGTATATCATACTGAGATGATTGGTAATTAGGTCAGAAACTTTGTGGATATCCACTAATCGTGCTTTGTTTTGTAAACTTAGACAGAATTTATCGATACCTTAGGGAAACCATCAAAGCAAACCGCCAACCTTTCCACTATGAAGTTAGTCATTTCACGCATCGTTCCTCAAACTAAAGCATTGATGAACGTTTTATTTTAGCTTTCTTTCATTCAAATTAAGTTCTGCGTACAGAGTAGCATTGTAAATGAAAAACAAAAACAATCAACATAATTTAAATAATTCGAAAAAAAAAATCATTGAAAAATCATTCTACTTAAGCAGCTGAGTATTCTCTCAATTTATCGGTTCGGCCGTCCTCGGACGGCTCACCGAAAAAGTCTGGTGAAGCAATAGAGGCCCTTCCGGCCGATTGGGTTAGGTCATCAGCAAAAAAGAAACCCTCTCAATTTGTACACATATACATAGATATACGTGTCAAACTTATTATATCCCTTTTTGTGGAGGTTAAAAACTCAACTTGATTTATTTATCTTCATTGGTTATTATTAACATGGCGCTCATTACTGTATCAACTGAAGATGAAGGCAGAGAAGAATATCACCCACATTTTGTCGGCTATGTTTTAAGTCCCATACGTAAAATAAGGGTCAATTGACGTTTAACTGACACAATACCCTATCCTACAATTATTTACGTTTGTCCCAACTACCGTCTAATCTACCGAATTAGCACCAACTTCAAATAACAGATGTAAAGAAACTAATTTTTAAATTTTATAACGCGGTCATTTTTTCTAAGAAGTTTTATTTTACATTTTTTTGTGATGCACCCCGTACTTTCCCCGAATTATTGTAAAACCTTATAAAACTCCACTACCAACGATATCCCGTACGGTATTTTTAATCATGAAAATAATCTAAAATTTCAACCTCCATGTCAGACGTTTCTGGGTTGATTTAAAAAAAAAAAGTAGCCTATGTTTGAATCATGGTTTTAAACTATATCCCTACAAAATTTCATTCATATCGGTCCCGCAGTTTGACTGTGAAAGTGTAAAGTCATAAAAACCTTCAACCCCTATGACAGACATTTAGGGGTCGATTTTTGAAAAAAAAGTAGCCTATTTTTGAACCATGGTTTTAAACTATATTCCAACAAAATTTCATTCATATCGGTCCCGCAGTTTGACTGTGAAAGTGTAAAGTCATAAAAACCTTCAACCCCTATGACAGACATTTAGGGGTCGATTTTTGAAAAAAAAAGTAGCCTATGTTTGAACCATAGTTTTAAACTATATCCCTACAAAATTTCATGAAAATCGGTCCAGCGGTTTGGCCGTGAAAGCGTAACAGACAGACAGACAGACTTTCGCATTTATAATATTATATATATATATATATATATATATATATATATATATATATATATATATATATATATATATATATATATATATATATATATATATATATATATATATATATATATATATATATATAATATATATAGTATATAGTATATAGTAATATAGTATATAGTATATAGTATAAGTATGGATGTTGATTTGTTTTTTTTTTCATTTACAATTGCTACTCTGTATGCGGAACTTAATTTGAATGAAAGAAAGCTAAAATAAAAAACATTCATCAATGCTTTAGTTTGAAGAACGATGCGAGAAATGACTAACTTCAAAGTGGAAAGGTTGGCGGTTTGCTTTGATGGTTTCCCTAAGGTATCGATATATTCTGTCTACTTTTACAAAACAAAGCACGATTAGTGGATATCCACAAAGTTTCTGACCTAATTTCATCTACCAATCATCTCAGTATGTCCGTCCTCCACAAACTGATAGAGTGAAATCCGTATATTTTCACTCTATCAGTTTGTGGAGGACGGTCCTATCCACCCGGTATACCGTGTGGGGTATAGTTTTGAGTAGAATTTCTTAAGTATTCACAAACGTTCGGGAAAAGTAAAAAAAAATAAAAAATAGTTTATAATTTTTATATAAAACGGGTTCCTTGGGGACGTTGCCTAGAGGGAATAACCCTAATTGGTTTCCGACGGGAATAACCCTTTTAAACTTCCTAACAATTGGTGAACTAAAGATTTGAACAAGACTTAAATGGTACAAAAATAATTTTCCAAAATGGAGTAAGACGTCTTCGATTAAAAGAAACAAACATGATCTGATTTAAGACCAATAAAAAATATGATAAAGGTTTCTTAAAGATCTGTAACTTGGCTAATTTTTATCCTAACACAACGCGGGCGAAGCCGCGGGCGGAAGCTAGTAATCTAATGTTTAAAATTCTCGTGTCACAATATTCGTTCCCATACTCCTCCGAAACGGCTTGACCGATTCTTATGGATTTTTTTATACATATTCAGTAAGTCTGAGAATTGGCTACTATCTATTTTTCAAACCTCTAAGTGATAAGGGGTGTCTACCCTCAGCCTCGAGCATCGCCGCATAGTTGCTAGTCTTTCGGTCTTTTATCGGATACACTTCGAAGAGTGTGCGTTGGAATTACACAATGTTGCCGGCATCTCTGTTTCCCGATAGCTATAATCTACCTACCTGTCTTTAAGTCACGAGTAAATCGGTATTTATTAGGTAGGCGCGTTCCATCGTAGACTGCAACATTGCTTCACATCAGGCAAGTTGTGGTCAAGCGCAAACCTATTATAGAGCAAAAAAACAAAATTCACTTGATTTTTATGTTTTGTTATGGAGTGTTTAGTAACGTGTGTTTTTATGTGTTCTGGAGTGCTAATAGCGTTAAAATGCATCACCATTACTCAATCAAATAATGATGAATCACCACTGAGTATCTTCCTAAATAATAAATCTAATACCTTAACGACGACCTTACTATTACTATTTTTCAAGGTCAACTATCGATAGCTAAAGTATCGCTATTGCAACAACGCACTCCAGAGCACTACATTTTTTAATGATCAGATTTTGTATTTAAATTAATTCTTTTATAAAACGAGTATGATCAAAGGAAAATAGCTGCAGTTACAGTTCTATAAATTGAACGCATAGTACCTGCTTGTAGTTTTGTATGAACAGTAAAAACTATGTAAACATCGATTCCCACAAACTTTTGCGTTATGGTAGCTGGTAGCATAAGGCCGGGCGCACTTTGGATAATTTTCATATGTATTTACTTACGTAAACACGCACAAATGATCCCGAGTTATGCCCTGCTGTGTTATAAGTGTTTAAAGCAATTTCAATTCCGTTAGAAGAAAGGGATACAGATATACAATTCGTATATCCGCATCCCTTTCATTCAGCGGAATCATAATCGCTTTAGACAGTACTATACCATGACTTATTGACGTGATAACGTCTTTAAAATCGTTTTAGTCGGGTGACATGTTCAGAAATTTGTGTCACACCAAAACCTCACGAGCGCGATCGCAGGTATAACGAGAGAGAGATGGACCGATCTCCCGTCTCATCTCGAGCGCTGCCAGTCATTCCGTGAAACTTGTCACGCGGAATCCTCACGAGCGGAGGCTGGCATAGCGTTCGAGTGAGTGGACCGATCTTCCGTCTCTCACTTATATCACCAATAAGACGTTATCACGTAAACATCTCGATCGTAAACCTACTTTACAAACAACCATTTTTTTTTTAGTTAGGAATAGCAACATTTTCTACCGAGTAAGCCAAAACTTTTAAAAAATATTAAGAGACGCTATGCGTCTCCACGTTACTAGTATGTTGGTAACAATTGGTTTTGCTTATTAATCACTGATCGGTGATTCGGACTGGGCATAAGTCCACACACGGCTCCACGACAAGCTATGCAATTCCAGATTAAGCTGACCTCTAATTGTACAAAAAATCTATATAATACGAGATCGGCTTATAATGGTTATGTATAACTTGATGTGTAGTCGTGTGTACAACAACAATGACTGTGATATAAAAATAACATTTCAAGATAACTGTGACGTTTGTAACAAATACTAGCATTTGGGCTACCATTTCTTCTTGTGCATGTATGACCAGATGATGAACATTAGTGTGGCTAAGGAAGTATGTTTAGATGGTAGCAAGTTAAGCTTTATAGTTTCTGCCTGCCCCCATGAGAAAAAAGGCATGATTGTATGTATATATCATTTGGAGCGACAGTGACATAAATACAAATTTGTAAATGTTACAATACGCCAGTTTTAAGATATTTTCGTAACACTAAAGAAGATTATTACTATTGGAACGAAGTTCCTTATCGCGCGTTGTGAAAGGGGGCTAGACGGAAAAAATTCTTACGAAAAGTTGTCACGACACTTTTTGTTATAGTAAGCTATTGTAAGCTGTGCAGCGTGCGCATGTTTCTCTGTCTGTCTGTCTCTCTCTCTCTCTCTCTCTCTCTCTCTCTCTCTCTCTCTCTGGAGATAGAAAAACAATATTATAATAACTTTAAAAAAAAATTGGTTGTTTGTAAAGTAGGTTTACGATCGAGATGTTTACGTGATAACGTCTTATTGGTGATATAAGTTTTTGGGAAGTAAGGAATTAATGAAGTATGCCGCTAGAGTGAGAGAGACGGAAAATCGGTCCACTCACTCGAACGCTATGCCAGCCTCCGCTCGTGAGGATTCCGCGTGACAAGTTTCACGGAATGACTGGCAGCGCTCGAGATGAGATGGGAGATCGGTCCGTCTCTCTCTCGTTATACCTGCGATCGCGCTCGTGAGGTTTTGGTGTGACACAAGTTTCTGAACATGTCACCCGACTAAAACGATTTTAAAGACGTTATCACGTCAAAAATATATATTACAATTCCTTCACTAATCATCGAAAGGAACTTCATTCCATCCGGGTATCCCTTGACACCTCTCAAGTTTACTATTTGTTACAGCTAATCTCTATAAAATATAAAATATAGAGATGACCATTAGCTGTAACAAATAGTAATAATCTTTTTTAGTGTTACGAAAATATCTTAAAACTGGCGTATTGTAAAATTTACAATTTTGCATTTATGTTACTGTCTCGCTCCAAATGAGCTATAATTATTCTTCTTAAACAACGCAGGCAAAGCAGCGGACAGAAGGCAGTAGTAGCAGATCGCGGTCAAGTCAGTCTGTCGTTGCCTCGTTAAAACTTGGACAATAGGCTTGCTTACGTTTAGTCACGTTCCCACTGAGTCTTATCTTTTTATTTCCATTTCTGTCTGATATTTCCGTCTTTTAGTTGGTCAAATACAGATACTATACAGAATTTCTTTTGAAATACGTAGGTAATGCTGATCTTGTGACAATAATACTACTTTGCATATAAAGCCGGGCCGGTGGCGTGGTCGGTAAGATACTTGCTTTTCACGCCGCAGGTCGTGGGTTCGATTCCCACCCGGGACAAACATTTCTTTAAATATGTCTGTTTGTCTTGTGTCTGGGTGTAATTATCTATATTTAAGTATATATTTACAAAAGAAAAGTATTATATGTAGTATATTACCAGTTATCTGGTTTCCATAGTACAAGCTCTGCTTAGTTTGGGATCAGATGACCGTGTGTGTTAATGTCCCACTATATATATAAAGCGTACCGAAGATACCTAACACTATATAATAATAATAATAATAATATAATATAGTGGGACATTAACACACACGGTCGTCTGATCCCAAACTAAGCAGAGCTTGTACTATGGAAACCAGATAACTGGTAATATACTACATGTAATACTTTTCTTTTTTAAATACATAGGTACTTCAATATAGATAATTACACTCAGACACAAGACAAACAGACATATTTAAACAACTGTTTGTCTCGAGTGGGAATAGAACCCACGACCTGCGGCGTGAAAGGCAAGTATCTTACCGACAACGCTACCGGCCCGTTATCATAGATAAAATTATCTTCGAACTTAAATGTGAACCTCCACTTCAACTCTTTTTAGTGTCCCACTGCCACGGCTCTGCTCTCCTCAACTATATAACGAGTTGAGAGAGTTTAGGCCTTAATCCACACCCACTGGCCAAGCGGGGGTTAGTGAATGCCATAATAATATGTTCTCGAATGATTAGTACTTAGACAAGCCAGTTTCCTCACGATGTTTTCCTTCACAGATATTGAGCAGCGGCTATGTAACAATTCACACAAAGATGTGTCAGCACGACCGGAAATCGAACGCGCAATCCCGTACCGCTATGCCACGAATGAAAAATTATGCTATACTAGCTTCCACCCACGGGTTCGCCCACGTGGTACTTAAGATAATTAAAAGTAGCCTATGTGTTAATCCAGACCGTAATCTATATCTATGCCAAATTTCATCCAATTCCTACCAATAGTTTTTGCATGAAAGAGTAACAAACAATCATTCTTTCTTACAAACTTTCCGGTTTATAATAATAATCATGTTCCTATTTGGTAGTTATTATTAAGCTCATAGAAAGGTAAAACTTTCAAGCCAAGTTTGTCTGGAACCTTTAACCTCAAAGAGATAAAATCCTGCTAAATATGTACTATATTTTAAATGAAATAAACCACAATACAGTATGCATAGACCTTTACAACATAATTTTGAAACGAATTCAGTCCAACACAAATACAGAACGAGCATTGTATATTTACTTTACTCGTATTTACATTAGTGCGCCGACGCCGCTGAGGGCGAGTATTTATGTGTGAATAAGCGCACTATCGGTATTCCTCTAGGAGTAAACTAATCGATTAGGTACCTGTAGAGTTATTCTTGTAATCGAATAAAATTGTTTTACCATGATGAACGAGAAGTTACGGACATTTTCATTTAGATATGAAAGGTGAAAGTATAGTAATGCGTAATGCGTAAACTTTGGTGGGAAATGAAGTTGGTTAATATAATAAGTAGACTCGCTGTTTCAGGAAAAGAAATCTGAATTTGACTTTATAACGGGCCGGTGGCTTGGCCGGTAAGATAAGGTAAGGTTGCTTTTTTACGCCGCGTAGGTCGTGGTTTCGATTCCCACCCGAGACTAACATTTGTTTAAATATATCTGTTTGTTTGTGTCTGGGTCTAAATAACTAGGTATATTTGAGTATATATTTACAAGAGATATGATATTTACCATAATGTAGTGTATTACCTGTATATGTTATCTGGTTTCCATAGTACAAGCTCTGCTTAGTTTGGGATCAGATGACCGTGTGTGTTAATATAAAAAAAGAAAATTAGCCAATTTATTTGAGCTAATTACACTCTTAGACTAGGTGGAGTGTTGATTTCTGCTAGGTCTAGCAAGAGTTTGATGAAAGTAGCTGGATGATACATAAATATGAAGGTTTATGTATGTATTATATTGTGGAACCATTGGGATAAACGAGTTCTAGAGTGGAGACCACGGATTGGCAAACGTAGAGACAGACGCCTTCAGACTAGGTGACTGACGATCTCTAAAGGTAGCTGGTAAGAGATGGAGGAGAGTTGCCACGGCTTATGCTCAATGGCGTGCTTTGGAAGAGGCCTATGTCCAATGGTGGACTAAAATAGGCTGGTGATGATAAAATAAAATTGTACAGATTGAAATACTTTATAACGGATTTTATTGCGGTATATTTTAGATTTTAGATCCCGACGTTTCAAAATCTTTTCAGACTTCATGGTCACGGGTGGACTCAGGTAATTGATTATTTTTTAAAGAAAACCGGTTTGAAATTAAAGAACATCCTAATTTTAACAGAGAGTACAATTTAGTACAAAGTTAGAAAATGTATGATATGAGGCAAATCTTTCTTTAAAAACGTTCGGTGTGGTGCTAATATAAAAAAATACTTTTTACATTACACCTCGATGCGATCAAAAAGTTTTCCCGCTCCAGTAAAATAATGTTATGCTATCTATGATGGTGGTGCGATCGTACAAACATTCTAAAAAATCCATTTAAAATTACTAGTATCTAAAGTTGTACCGAACTTATAATATAAATATGAGAAAGTATTAAGTATTATTATTAAATTGTTAAGTATTGAGAATTAATAATTTTCTGTCCATCGGATTAAAATTAAGCCGGAAATATCCACATTAATCCGTCCACCTGGCTATTCTAGTGAAGGGGCGATGCCCGATTATTTGACACGAACACAAATAGTTGAGAGTGAAATTAAAATCGGATTTATTATTGATTAGCTTGAGCATAGCATCACACACGAGCTTTCTGTAAAGATTTGAATGATAAAAATAAGAAATACGGAAATAAAATCAATATAAGTCAATATAATATTAAGTTAAAATATTAACAAAAAAAACCGACTTCATGGATGCCATTCTCAGAACTAAACCAAACTGAAATGATGAATGATTATGAAAAAATAAATTATCCAAATCGGTTCACCCATTCGAAAGTTCTGAGGTAACAAACATAAAAAAACATACAGTCGAATTTATAACCTCCTCCTTTTAGAAGTCGGTTAAAAATAGGATAAGAAGACCCTTTTGGCATGCAACTTAGACTTTGACGGATGGCGTCTATGCAAATGGATTGGTCAACAAAAAATTATATTCGTATTTTAATAAATTTATATTTAAATTTATATTTTTTTTTATGGAACCTGATATCTACATAAATTCGGTAGGTCTGAGATACGGTCGTAATCTATTTTCAAACCCGGTAGGTGGCAGTGCTTTACCGAACAGGACGACGTCTGCGAGGTGCGCTTGTAGTTTATAAGTACTTTAAATGCTACTAACACTTCAAAAAGTCTGAAGTATCTGGGGGTAGGCTTCGGCCGTGGTTAGTGATCACACATCAGACAAAACCGCACCGCCAAGCGGCTTTGCCGTGTTCCGGCGCGATGTCTGGTGACACCATTTAAGAAGGTGGGTCGGGATCTTTTAAGGTATCTAACCAAATGGAGCCTGATTCCACTGCCACATTCTTACCGAAAATCATTCGTTATTGCAAGAGAATCGGTATATTGGGCGAGCGCGTCCCATCGTATACTACATCATTGCTTAACAACAGGCAAATTGTAGTCAAGCGCAAGCCTATTTCAGAATAAAAAAAAAGAATTTTATTTTCACTTTTTATTTATATTAGAAAGCAGTATTCTTTTCTTTTTTAGTATCCCACTGCTCGGTAAGGGTCTTCTCTTAACTATCTTACGAGTTTAGAGTTTTGACTAGTGTTGCAACGAAAGTGTCTTAGCGGAACCAGAAACGGAAACGGATGCAGAAATGGAAGTGTAAATAATATGAAATGACACAAACAGCTGTAGAAAATATTACGCGCTCACATTTACGAAAAAGTACAAGAACAAACAAATGCGACAAGTGCCGAAAGGCCGTGCATGGACTGTGCGGCTCGCTGGCTGACCTTTCCCCCGCGCGCTCAACCATCCAGCGACTCGCACGCGCTTCGCACCACACCATCGTAATTCTCAGCCATCGTAAACTTCCGATTGTATCTCCGTTATAAAAGTTGCGGAAACCGGAGCAGAAACGAATGTTGAAAAGCGCGCGGAACTTCCGCACTTGCGGAAACAGAAACAGAGATCCGTTGAATCACTAGTTTTGACCTCAATCCACAGACGCTGGCCAAGTTCCGGTTGATGTATGTCACATGTCCTAGAATGATTAGTTCTTAGACACCGGTTTTCTCACGATGTTTTCCTTCATCGATATTAAGCAGCGGCGATAAAACAATTCACACTAAATTATGTGGGCACGACGGGAAATTGAACCCGTGAGCTTAAATTTGTAATGCGATGCCCGCAGGTACCGCTGCGCCACCGCTGTTGTCGTCATCTTAGTTAATATCCGCGATATGTTCTTATTAATTGTGCTTGTGACAGGTGTGTCAGGTGCTACAAAGTTTGACATTACCTCGTATTATTCACAATTCAAGTACTTACACAGAAGCTGTACGGTTAATAACAAACTTGAAGCTACAAACTTATTCAATTTCACCGCTGTTTGTAGTAACACTCGCTGCTACAGTTTTTAACGTTTGTGTGAGTGTCAGTGGTAGGTATGTATGCCTGTATGTCAATTGAGTAACAATAATAATAATACATTGAAATAAAACTACTTTATAACGGATTTTATCGCGGTTTATTTTAGATTTTAGATCCCGACGTTTCAGTCTTTTCAGACTTCATGTTCACAGGTGGACTGAGGTATTTGACGTCCAAAATTGATTCTTGCGTTTAATACATTCGAATTCAACATTATGTTGAAAAAAATTACGAATGTTGATTGAAAACTATTGAAATCGACATAATTATGTTGTCGATTGCTGTATACTACTTGTTGCATGCATTACGTTGAGTGGTCTAAACGATTTAAAATTACCTCTTACGTGATATTCTGAGAATACAGAAATTAGTTATCAATCGACGATATTTGCCATTTTTTTGAACATAAGTCGTGTTCGAGATAAATGTCTAAACCGTCACGGGGTCCAGCTATGAGGTGTCCATAGGTATCTGGTCGGTGCCCAGTATATATATATCTTAATTAAATGAAATTCGGCGGCTATACCAAAAGCACTTTAATCACGTTTTAAAGAAATCGTCTTGTTATAAATTAACGAATTTTACTTTCAGATATTCCTATAATCAAGAGGAATTATTCATTAGCTGAAACGAAACAGGATTATAAATTCAATGCTCACTTACAAGGAAGGACAAGGCTTGGCGCCAAATTATACTCAGATTCATCGGGATTGGCATCGCAGGACGTGCCTGATTGGAAAAATTATACCTACTTTTTGAAAAATAACACATAGAACAGGGCCAACGTCTTAGCGTGGTGTAATACCTCATCTACTTGGGGAGAGCGTAAAGTTGTCGGTACTGTGCGTGACCTTTCAATGGCCGTGTTAGTCACCCTTTCCTGCCGAATTCTATGAGTGAAGAGAACAGATACGTTTACGCCTCACTATAATTATCTCTTACATTATGTTATTTGTAAGTTTGTATGTTTAAGGAAACATCAAATACTTATAATCTGAAATAAAAACCATAATAAACAGACAGAGAGCTGTATTTTTGTTAAATACCTACAATAGACTTATTCATAAATGTCTTATTAGCTCATTATAACTAAAATAGGTTTATGATTAGGATAGGTTTGTCTTTGTCTGTCATCTTGACATTTATACTAGTAAGAAAGAGAGCAAGTCCATTCTAACTAAAGAGTATTATATATTTTTTTTAATAAGACCCTTTATTTATTTATTTCTCACATTTCTATAACCGACGCAAATTTTATGGCCCTCAAAAGGATTGTTACTTCGCTTTGGGTATGATTTATTCCTGACGCGTTTCTATCGCTAGTAGTAACATGCTTTGGCACATAAAACCAATCAGATGCCAACTTTTATCAATTGGAGTACATCATAAAAAACGTTGTCACGTCTTCTATTCTGGATTGCTGGTGATATAATTTGCCTTGCCATACTAAATCTAAATATATAAAAGAAGAAACTGACTGACTGACACATCAACGCAGAGCCCAAACCGCTAGGTCTGGAGACTCCAAATTTGGAACATAGATTATTTATGGGGTCTAGGTGTGCACTATAAAAGGATTTTTCAAAACTCACCTTTTAAGGGGGTGAAACGGGGTTCCAAAATTTGTATGGAGAAACAAGATTAGTGAGATCAATTTCGCGGGCGAAGCCGAGGGCGGAAGCTAGTAAGTTATATCTATAAAATTGATGGAAATAATACTATTTTTTAAACTAATTCAACCGGCATGTCTGAAAACTAACGAGTTATTCATAAAAAAATTTATATCTCTCTTTAGTTAAAATGGATTTTGTCTCTTTCTAACTAGTATAAATATCAAGATGACAGACAAAGTCAAACGAATTATAAACCTATTTTGGCTATAATGAGCTCATAAGTCATTTATGAATACTGGGGTAAACATTTAAGGCCTAGAATATCTAACACAGGAACTGTTATTCTCACGCGTTCCCCTCTGCCGAAGTACATGTACAGATTGTATACTGTTCACGGTTTGTGTTGGTGTGTAGCTTTTGTCTATGTGTGGATTGTAAAGCAAACTTGAAAAGCAAGTATCTTACCGACCACGCCACCGGCCCGTCAAATGTATGATAGTTAAGAGATAACCCGTGCCCAGCAATGAGACACTAAAAGGGTTGAAGTAAATTGAAGAAACATTGTGTTTAGGTAAATATCTTTATATGTGAAGTAAACGCAAAATCTGAACGCGATCAGTGTGAGATCCCAGCTAATTGTTTGACAAATTGGAGTTGACAAAGGGGAACCTGTTGCTGACTGTCCCAAACCGTTTTCCTCCATACTATTAATATATCATTCAGTTGCGTTAATACTGAACATCGTGTTAGATATAATAATATTTATTAATATAAAATCTAAAATAAACTGCCATAAAATCCTATATGGAAGTTTTATTTCACCTATGTAAACTTATGTCTGCTCGCCATGATGCAATAAGAACTGTAAGAGGCTTCCCCTCGAAAAAAAAGAAAACTGACAGACGTCAATTAACGCTGAGTATCAATAAATTTTGTCAAAATTCATACAAAAATGATTATTTACTGATAAATTAATATTTAAAAATAAAAATTTAATAATGAATATTAAAGTAAATTGACGTTATTAAGTACAACATTTAGTGTGTAGACTAACCCCTGTATTCATAAACGTCTTAAAAGATCATTAAAGCTAAAACAGGTTTATAATTCGTTTGTCTTTGTTTGTCATCTTGACATGTAGAATAGAAAGAGAGAGACAAAGTCCATTTGAACTAAAGAGTCTCATAAGAATTTTATTAATATGACAGTAAGATTTTTGGAGTTAGGTTGAACCTTACATGTGTGATATTCAGAGGTTGGAGCAGTTAGATTGATTTTATATACTTGCGTCAAGATATTATAATATGGACATGTCATTTTATGCATAATGTGCGGAAAGTACCGGAAAAAGTTCCGAGGAATTATGGAATAAAATAAAATAAAAAGCATACAACAAAATCGGCTAACAAAATCGTTTATTATATAAATGATTGATTGAATTCAATGAACAATCATTTTTAATTAAACAAAAAGATAAATATATTATTTTTAATCCTCATCGGATACAATTTCCATATTTTGGCTTTCAACGTTAATACAATTAAAATAAATAATCATATTTTTTCAATATTTTCTAATATCAAAGTATTCCTTTTGACGTCTTTTGAATTGTGTATAAATTGTGGTATTTTGGAGTCATATCCATATTATTCTCTACGTTTGACGTCAACGACGAGAAATAAATCTACCTACTCTGGTGATGTTACAACTGAACTGTGGGTCAGTACACGGCCTAGAATATAATCGATTTTAAACTAAGCTTATCCGTATCAATCTACCATCAAAAGGTGCAACATTGACAGTATGTACACCGACCAAAAACTAAGGCTAACTTCACTCTCAATTGATTACGTATCTTCTATGAAAATAACATTCTAATACCATCGCAAGTACATAAAATATTCTCAACATATTCAACAGAAATGCTAATTACGTTCGTCGCAGTAGAGCTGAGTCAGTAATCTCTTGAGCCTCTTACTGTTGCACTACACACAACTAACATAGTAATGGTTGATACAATAAATTATTAAAATTTACTGAACACAAGTATTTATTTATGCTAAATAAAGATTTTTCAGTTTTTTTTCATTTTTTTTTCACAAGTGACGATGTTACACGAAAAAAATAAAAATACATGAAGTTAAGTAGTGAGCAGCGGTTGTGCAGCTTTTTTTTTTTTGCTGTTGACCTAACCCAATCGGCCGGAAGGGCCTCTATTGGTTCACCGGACTTTTTCTGTGAGTAGTATTGATGTGATCAAGTACTGTGGCAACGGCCATGAGAGCTCCCCACGTGGGGACGAACCTCAGCTCAGGACGTTGCCGGACACTCTAGTTTTTTAGGGGATCGGGAGGCGGTTGCGCAGTTGAAAACTAAAAACCCTATTAGTAAACAGCATAATTAGCATAATTTCAGCCAGCTCAGTAAGGTGATTACTTTCGAAAAGAGTTCATCTTCATGACAGTGAAAACTACAAAAAACTCCGTTTTGAGTGATTTAAAGAGAAGTTAGCGGATATAAATAATAGAAAGAAAGAAAATAAACATTAACTTGACACAAATAAAACAATAATATATAAATAACAAAAAAAAGACGTAAAAAATTAAAATCAAACAACTAAAAAAGGAAAAAAGCGAATGATAAAGCTTGGGGCCCAGTGCTTAATTTACATGTACCAAAACCCAAGCAAAATCAACTCAGAATTCAAGACACTGTGAGCTCAGTTTGCTTAAATCGGAACGCAACTTAAATATTAATGTTTGAAGGTAGTCAGTAATAATTGTGATTAATATTTTTGGACGTCAAATACCCCAGTCCACCCGTGAACATGAAGTTTGAAAAGACTTTGAAACGTCGATAATGTGTGATATTCGCGTAAATCTAAGACATCTAATCTAAAGCAAAAGTAAATAGTGCGACCCATCGGTGTCAAACGTGGACATTGCTTAGTTACGCTGTGACCGCACATAGCAAATTTTAAACAATGTTTATCCTAACCTAACTTTGACAGAATCACTGTCAGTGACGGTGGACGTCAAAAACTTTACATAGCAAAGTGAAACGCTCTGAGTACGTACCAGATAGCAAATTATTCTCATAGGCAACAATGTATATGATATTATTATAATTATTTCGAATCTTCATAGAAAATGACTAAGTTAGACACATAATATGATGTCAATGTGGATACAAAAGGTATACGACCACAGCCTTGTAGGCAAACATACTTAACACACGCAACTAAGTGAATAATTACCTTCGAAACTGCAACGATGCATCATCGGCGAGCCATGTTTTCAGAGTGTGAAACTAAATATTCTATTCAGTCCTAAAAAAACATTAAACACATATTGAAAATACGAGTAGTTAGATAAATCGCCCTTTAGAAGGTGTGACATTTTGACTCTATTTAAGTACCACCTATACGACACCAATATTTTTCGGTAAACAAAACAACGCGTGACGAACTAGAATTCTTTGTTTTATCTTTATTTAAGGGGTTTTGTCAACATTGACTTTGTCACCCCGTATATGATACAAAAGGTTTACTTAGCTATAATACATATAATCAACAATAATTATTACTAGAAAATCGGATTTGGTAAATTGCCCTTAATTTTCTAGCTCCTTCAGAATAAGGGGAAGCTAGAAAACTGTTGCATACGCCCTTATCATAGGTACTTCCTATCAATTGCAACCGCAAAGACTGATTCTTTGTGCATTCAACTAGAACATGTTGTACGTCATCGATTTTATTACAATCTGAGCAATATGGCGAATCGGTTTTTCCCATCAAGTGAGAATTCGAAATGTCAAAATTTACTCATCGTTCTTAACGACGAGATAAACTTTTTTTTATTTAGTTTGAATCTTCTATAATGAAAATTTTTGAAGTTGGAAATCATATGGAAAGTCATTGTTTTTTTTTCTTTTTTGTATGTAAAAATGACAGTTAATCAAAAGTATTTTGCACTTCGTTGTATAAACGATGAATTAAGGATTTTTGCTTGCAGCAAATTGAATCAATAACGAGAGCGTGCCATCGAAAGGTAAACCAAACAATTGCTAATGTAAAAAGTTATCATTAGGTATTACCCTTTTTCGTGTTAACACAAAAAGCAGGGTGGGCTCGTCCTCAGAACCAGGTTCACAAACTTTTAATCGATAGTTTAACAACTAAATACCTGGTTTTCTTATGAGCAGCAGTGTCTCAGCGGTATTCCTTGGTTAAATACCAAAGACCGTTGTTTTGTTTGCGAACTTTGAAAGTGTGGTTTTAAGCTAACGGGTCGTTACTTAGTTTTGAATAAATTTTTAAAGAAATAGTCCAAAACTGGAAAATGGTGTAGAAAAGTTTTTTTTTTTACTTGTTTTATGCATTTATAAAGGAAGTAAAAAGCGTTGTGAGGAAAATATAAATTGAATACAAAAATATATTAAGTTTGTTACAAAAGAAACTTTTTCTTTTCAGTGAAATGGTTTGAATAAATAATTGACAATGTGACTCGTCTTTGTGAGTGTATAATTTGCGTTGTGTATAAATAAATACTTGTATAGACAGAATTAACGAGCTGGTGGCGCGTACTTGCTTTTCACGCCGCAGGTCGTGGGTTCGATTCCCACCCGAGACAAACATTTGTTTAAATATGTCTGTTTGTCTTGTGTCTGGATGTAATTATCTATATTTAAGTATATATTTACAAAAGAAAAGTATTTTAAGTAGTACATTACCAGTTATCTGGTTTCCATAGTACAAGTTCTGCTTTGTTTGGGATCAGATGACCGTGTGTGTTAATGTCCCACTATATTATTATTGTTATTATTATAATTAAATTATCACTCATTTATAGTATTAGTTTGAATTATCCTCTGTCTGTGGCCACGATGCCATTTTCAACATTTTCAACCTTCCTAATAATTTTGACTCGGAAAAATAATATCAATCTCAAAAACACAGATATTAATTCATTATTAGGTTCATTTTAATTGACCTAAAACACAGCTAAGAATTTTTGATACACACAATTCGTACAACAATGTTAAAATATTGTATGGAAAACTTGATTGTATCGCCATCGATAAGACAATACTCAATAAATCCCTCATCCCCATGGGCTGTACTAAAAGCAAAGTTGAGAGTATCACTGTATTGGAACTCCCAGCACTCCAACTTTCACGCCTGACTACTCCTTCTACTAGCCCACGTTTATCTCCTAACCACCTGATTTATTAAACTAACACAGCATGCGTCCATTCGTCCAACATTTACTCTCGTGATCTCTGGTGGTGCTAAATGAGTTTACTCTGATGTAGGCCACGTGGTACCCTGCTACGGCGTAGTAACGTAGCTGCTACGAAGCTACGGAGCTATGTAGTACTTGTAGCTCTTACATGCTACGATAACATTACAACAGAAATATTTACTAACGGATCTCTAATTAAACGCATAAAAAAGAATGTCATAATTTTGTTTAGCATAATTTTGCTGACATTCAAAATGATCAAGAATATAATATTATGAATATAATGTTTAGCCATAATCGTTTTTATCGTAAATACATTTACCATCGTCATGTAAAGTGTCATGTAATATAGTGTGGGTATATTAAATGCATAATGATAAAAAAAATTGGTTGCCTGTAAAGTTGGTATACGGGCGAAAGTTTTACGTGACAACGACTTTGAGTGGTAAAATAATTTTAATGTGAATTTCATTCGTATAGTAGGAAGAAGGATGAAATAATAGTAACAATTTAAAACATTTATTTATACAAAGAATTATATTTAAAACATTAATTTATACAAAGAATCTCGCTCTTAGGCGGGCTAACAGTAACTGTGCTCGAGTGGAAGGGACGCGAGCCTTTCACTTTTTATGTCTGTCTCTCTCGCTCTTAGGCGGGCTAACCATGCCCGAGTGGAAGGGACGCGTGCCTCTCACTCGCTCTCATTGTGAGCGCGTAACGTGAGCGGAGCGTAACGCAGTTTCTTGAAGTGTCACCCGGCAAACCAATTTATAAGACGTTGTCACGTCAAAAACAAAACATTGATTAACATTATTCTATCAAAATATGAATCAATATTCAAGCAAATTTTTTATTAGAATATCACACTCAATAAAGTATGCCTATGAAGATTTATACTAATAACTATTAAACGGATAAATATAGTTGTTACGCTACACCATAATTATAAGTAAAAATTTGTGCAAAAATAATATTATGGCAATAATTATATGCCTAACACTTAATTCTAAAGTAAATGATCACATAAATTAACACACAACCGCTCACATCCGTAAGTACTCATTGGTGGTAGGCTACGAATGTACCCTGCTACGGCGTAGTAACGTAGTTGCTACGACGCTACGGTGTAGCGCTCACTTGCTACGATGACGCTACAATAGAAGTATTTAACACACCCTTTCTCCATAGGATTTATTCTCGTGTCGTGATCCCGGGCTGGTGATAAATGAGTTGTACTTACTGGTGGTAGGTACGCTATGGCTCTTACTTGTTTTTTTTATCCTATAATAGGTTTGCGCTTGACCACAACTTGCCTGATGTGAAGCAATGTTGCAGTCTACGATGGAACGCGCTTACCTAATAAATACCGATTCACTCGTGACTTGAAGACAGTAAGACAATACTAAAATAGAATTATTATTAAAACAGCTCGCGTTCTTAAGATTTATCAACGTTATTCCTGATTGATGCTAAATGACCTTTATTCATAGAAGGTAGATTTCACGGCTGGTCACCACACACAATGCAGAAGGACGACCCAGTAGAAGTCCGATGTGGAGATCATTGGGCTTCGATCAAATGTTGTTTTCATTTACTGATTGCACGTGTAATAATTTCGTCTTCATTGTCACTCACAACTACGTGAAATCAAGGCTTAATATCGAAGTTTAAATAATAAACAACTGGTTTAGAAAGTTTGTGTAGCAAGTATTATATCTGTGTCGAGTAAACTTTTAATGGATAATCTCTTTTTTTCATATCATTGTCGATGCTAATATATGCGGGCAGTTGCTAATATCTATTTATAAACTTTGACAATGTTTTATGTATAGAATATTTTGCGTCGCTTGAGATATTGCTTAAGTTTCTGATACCTATAAAAGATGATAAATACGATTAAAAGTTAAAGTAAGTTAAAAAAGGAGTTAAAAACAAAAATTAATAAATATGTATTCCGGCCATAGCCTGGCTTATGATCAACCACTTGTCGCCGGCTATGTTTATGAAATAGAGAGCAAGTCTAGCCACGACTGGGAATTGAATCCACGACCTTATATTTTAAAAGTGAAGCTGATACTGATGAGCTATAGCTGCTACGTGATAGTACTTATTGTTATAGTGACTTGTAGATACAGTAAAGGCAAATCTAAAACTATGATTGTAATAAAACTTTATACAAACGAGCAATTAACTTTTTATATAACAAGCAAAACGCGAACGTTCACATGACCCAGTTACCGAAACACAAGAGAACAAGACTGATACAAAAATGGAACGGATAGCATGCAATGGAAACTTATGCTTCCCTACAAATTAGGGAAAATTACTTTCTTACAAATTGTGATTTTTCTCATTATACACTTAATGTATTGTTATCAACTTACCTTCTGAAAATCCTTAAGATTCGAGTTTCAAATCATGTCAATGTTTAAAATGTACGTTAGAATAAATTGATACTTTATATGAAGCCTAATACAAAAAATATGTATAATCTAATGACAAAATGAGGGGGGGAATATATATAATGGGTTCGATTCCCACCCGAGACAAACATTAGTGATGAACATTTGTGTTTGTGTCGTGTCTGGGTATAAATATCTATTATATGTATATATTTACAAAAGAAAAGTATTATATGCATAGTATATACCAGTTATCTGGTTTCCATAACACAAGCTCTGCTTAGCTTGGGACTAGATGACCGTGTGTGTTAATGTCCCAGAATATTTATTTAAATATCTAAAAAAACATGCAGCAACAGCATAGGTACGAAAAGGAAACATGTCCTTCGAATTTTAGAACACTGAGAATGATTTAGCGAAATAATATTAGATAACAAAACTAAAATGCTTGATGAAGCTATCAGAATTTCAATCATCAGTCAACAACCTGATCAGTAGCGATCGAGACCAATAAAAGTAACCATTAAAAATGTATGTTGTAATTTCCAAACATTTTATTTAGTTACTACATCTAAACAATTTAAATGACAATCCAGAAATACTTCTTGGATATCGGAAAACCAAGATCTCTTGGGAAACAAGACTAGAAACATTGCAAGGACAGTGCAACAGTAATGGATCAGAGATACAATGTCGTCTATGTATAGACATTGGTGCATCTAGAAGAACAAGGCTGCGAAGTGGATTGGTTAGAAACTTTTGTACTGAAAGATAAAAGCAATTTACTTGTAAAGAGGCTTTATCCAACTCTGAGTGATTGATCGAATATAAAATGGGGTTGAAATGTTTCATATTAGCATCTGATGAAAGTCAGTTAGGTACGCGAATGTAATATATGAAATGAAACTATTTTAAAACGAAATTCATTCATAGTTTTTATTTTAACCGACGAAGGAGGAATACCAATACAATTTCTTATGTATTAGTTAGGTTGAATATTCAATAGAATATGTTTACATTTATAATGAACGTACTTGCAAGTTTTTTTATGTGGTTTTTGGATGTTTTTTTGAGGATGATAGCGGACAGAATGCCGCCATTTTCAGGCGATACACGGAGTTGCACGTCCGTGTATAAGTTTGTGGGCTGCGTCCATTTGCTCATACCTATCTATATATTTTATTGTTGTAAGTACCGGTATTATGTATATTAAATTACGTCTGTGTATTGTTCTCTTATACTAACATAGATTTTTAAGTTCTTTTGTCTTATATGTTTAACAATTTATATGGACTGTATTGTTCATCTGTATAGGCGGTCCGAGGCAGTTACTATACACACTCCGATACACAGATACAAACATTAAACTGACCCTTCTTTTTTGTCGTGTGACAAAAATACTTACTGTATTTCACATAAACAAAGTCGCTCACAAAATTAAAACTATAAAAATAATAATTAATTGTTTACTGTTCCAACTTTACCTTAACTTCACGCTATCATCTATTCCAAAGCTAAGCAGAGCGTATGTTACGTAAACAATAATCAGAATATACTGTACATGCACTACTTTTCTTTGTAAATAATTACAGCCATATACAAGACAAACAGTCATGTTTATCACACAAATGTCTATTTTGACTGGGATTTGAACCCACAACCTGCGACGTGAAAAGCAAGTATCTTACCGACCACGCCACAAGACAGACCAATCCAGTTAACTAGTATCTTGATCACTTCATTTCACTTTTTTATAAGTCGGTGAACGGTATATGTCCTGCTCGATTGTTGTCGAAAGTTATTTTTTGTTATCTTTTGTTGAGCACTCAACAATTAGTAACAACTAGTCTCAAAAGTTAGAAATTGTTATTTAATGTTACCGTGTTGCAAAATGTTGCTCAACAAAAAGTAACTGCGGTGTGGATGGACGGACAGAAAGATAACTAATCACATTAACACTAGATTAATAAGTTTTTTGTACTAACACTACTAACAGACATTTGAAATGTAAAATTATTGTGTTGTGGAAATAAAAGGCTTAATTAATAAATAAAGGACGGTGTTAAGTAAGTAATATAGACATGGGCATCAATATTGTATTAACAAGTACCAGTAATAGTCTACCATCAATCAGATCAATAGCAACTGTTGGCAGTGTATTGTCATCATATCAGGAACCACTAACTGTCTCATTTGTCTCGAGATGTAGCTTGATTAATGGCTTGCTTTGTACATCGCATGTGACGTCACAGGATAGATGGCGATATTTGTGAAGGATAATAGCTACATCTGATAAGGTATTTATGGTGAATCTATTTTATTACATGGCTAAATTTATTTGAAGGATAAAATCCGCAGTAAGGTTATCCGACAAATAATTTAGAAATCAAACTAGCTTACCTGTAAGAGACGTTCGATTGTAATTATTCTTCCTGATCGCTTCGCTCGAAAATAATAGAAAAGTACCTATAAATTAATTCATTAATTTATAGGTTCTTTTCTATTATTGAGGGCGAGGCGATCGGGAAGAATAACTAAAGTTGTCAACATAGCGCAAAGGATTAGCAAGCTGAAGTGGCAGTGGGCTGGCCATATCTGTCGAAGAACTGATAACCGTTGGGGAAAGCAAGTTCTCGAGTGGGGACCACGTCTTGGTAAGCGTAGTGTAGAACGGCCTCCAGCTAGGTGGAGTGACGAACTGCGAATGACAGCCGGCAGTAGCTGGATGCGACAAGCCGAAGACAGGGTGAAATGGCGTTTATTGGGAAAGGCCTATATCCAGCAGTGGACTGCTATAAGCTGATGATGACGACGGAATTTATTTTAAAGTCTTTTAAATAAATATATAAGAACTTATTTATGAGTCTAGTTCATTAATGAACATTGAAATTCACTTTGTCATTTATTTTCAACATGCTCTCTCAGACAGGACTGAAGGCACTGAAATTAAATTAATAGACTGCCTTGTGGTCCAGTCGTAAGCGTGTTTGCTTAATAACCGTGAAGAGGTCCCGGGTTTGATTCCCGGGTCAAGCAAAAAGACTTTTCTATTATACTCATTTGCAGCTCGTAGTTTAGAATTTTTGCAATAGGCTCGACCCTTATTACTATGGATGGGACTTAAACGTAGCCGGCAAAAAGTTGGTGATATTTATCTCTGCCTACACCCTCGAGTAAGACAAGCGTGATGCTACGTTTGTATGAACTTAATTTAAAACGCATTCTACCTACATTGTATAGTATGAAGTATTGTTAAAAGTATTTTAAGTAGTATATAAGTAGTTATGTGGTTTCCATAGTACAAGCTCTGCTTAGTTTGGGATCAGATGACCGTGTGTGTTAATGTCCTACTATATTATTATTATTATTATTCTATATTGACATACTATAATATGCTTTAATAATAAATATGAATTAATTAAAGAATATTAAATTCTAGAAATTTCGATCACTTCAACTATACAGACGCGACACTTGTAATAACACTACTTTTATTGGTGGTAAGAAAACTAGGTTGAAACTACGGTCAAACACCTTCAAAGTCATATGTTAGTCGAAACAAAGTTTGCAACAGCCAGGCCAGGGCACGTTGCAAACTTTTTGAGCATATCAAATAATTGATGAACCATCTGGTTGTATTCGGGGCACGTAAACAATCTCTCAAACATCTCCACACCCCGCGCGTCATTATGGATGTTGTAAGAATTCATAACGAAGGTTTTGTGGTTTTTTAGATGTTTGATTTATTAACCAAATAATATTTACATCACTTCAACCCTTTTTTGAGTCCCACAACTGGGCACGGGTCTTCAGAGTGCGAGGTCTAGGAGGATGAGGCGGAGTTGTCGCTCCATTATAGTGACGTACCATATGGAGCCTCATGCTACTGCCACCTTCTCGCCGAGGAATATTCGTGGTCACTAGTGAGTCGGTGTTTTGGGTAAGCGCGTTTCATCGTGGTCAAGCGCAAGCTTATTAAAAAAAAAGGTAGGAGGAGGGACGAGTGACGCACCAAGGTGGCTGAATGCCGTTCCTTTCTTTCTTTCAAATTGTCTGTAACAATATCTCATCAAAAATAGTATAATATTTTCATTGGAATACGCATTTGTAATTTATTTTGTATTATTATGTTATTTAATAATGAGTGAGATATTAATGTAACGTCTCATTGTTTCGAATATAACATTTTGTGATTTCATTTATTCTTGTATTTATTTGGTCTGTTATAAAATTGAAGGCTCTGTGTATCTCTTACAAATGTTATTCTCTGTTGAATTGTTATTGAAAATGGTTTTATTAAACCTTTCCAGAAAGATCAGTATCTACAGTCTGCGTTCATTTCACACTTAAATACGAACTTAATCTAAACACAAAGGGCACCCAAAAAAAATCAAATCAACATAACAAACTAAAGTCTTCCAAATTTTTATTAACACACACGGACATCAGATCCCATACTAAGCAGAGCTTGTGTCATGAAAACCAGATAACTACCTCATGAGTTGAGAGAGTTTAGGCCTTAATCTACACGCTAAGTGCGGATCGGTGGATATCAGATGTCTTCGAATCATTAGATCTTAGACATGCTGGTTTCCTCACGATGTTTTCCTTCACCGATATCGAGCAGCGACAATGTGAAAACTCACAAAAATATGTGTGGGCAAGACGTGAAATCGAAACCGCGACCCTATTATTTAAGCGGGGCCCATACCGCTGCGCCACCGCGGCTCTATAATAATTATAAATACATCATAATTTTATAGTAGGTATACATTTTTTAACAGGAAGGCGTAAAAAATAAATAAAAAAAAAACAAAAAAATTCGTTAAAAAGTAGTTTTATTTCAATGTGTATTCTATTCGCGTAAATCTAAGACAATACTATGTAACATAGGTGTTAGAAATAAATGTTAGATTTAACATACTAGTACATAAGTAGGTTGATAAAAGTGTAGTAGTTACGGAAGCGATGTGCTCGGCGGAACCGAAGGAGCTCCCGCGAGATAGGCGCCGGCAAATCCGGTTGAATCCGGTCTACGATAGGCACGCTATGTAACACGGCTTTAGAAAATACCCGAGGTTTGTTTCAGTTACACCAAGAATATGTTGTATGAAGTTATTAATATATTCATTTCATTCAATTAATAGATATTTATTTTTATTTATTTAAATATAATTTTATTATTATTTTATTTTTATGTTTTATTTGACTTTTAAATTATATATAATAAATGCCTGATATAAATTATTTCTTATTAATAATTTAAAATTTATTATAATCAATTTTATAATGAATGAATGAGGGCTTTGTCCGTGGAAGTGGACCTTCTTCTTCCCCACACGTGGTTCCCGAGTTGTGCAAGTAATGCATCATTTGAAAGCTTTTTTAGTGTCCCACTACTGGGCACAGGTCATAAGATAGTTGAGAGATCACCCGTGCCCAGGGGACACTAAATAGGGTTGAAATGAACTGTTACATTAAATACTAACATTAAATTTTATAATAATTCAGATAGCAGCAAAAACGTTAAGAGATCATTATCCAACGAAATGCATTCAAATTGCGGTACTTGAAACAAACAATAGCAGTTAGCTCGGAGTCAAATCGTGGCTCAACTAATTAGCGACTGCAGAGAATAGTCGACGTGCACTTTGACTTTGTTTCAACTACCAGTTTAACTATCACAGATATTCCGGGTGGTGAAAATCAGGTGACAATCAACTGGTAATTATGTTTACTAATAATTAACTGGTGATAGGCTTGGTTAAAGACCACTCATCAGACAAAGCCGCACTGCCAAGCGGCCTTGCCGTGTTCCGGTGCGATGGCTGGTGACACCATGCAGAGAGGGTGGGTCGAAATTGTTGCTCCTTTAAGGTTTCTAACCATATTGCTCATTCTATCATTCGAGGACATGTGATATCTACCAACCCCAAATTGGCCA
This sequence comes from Meganola albula, assembly GCA_936450015.1. Classification (NCBI taxonomy): domain Eukaryota; kingdom Metazoa; phylum Arthropoda; class Insecta; order Lepidoptera; family Nolidae; genus Meganola; species Meganola albula. Next base: position 271,137 of record OW388150.1, read on the forward strand.
GCGTGTGTGGATTAAGGCCTAAACTCTCTCAACTAATAAGTATATACCACAAGCTTGGGACCCTGTGCTTAATTTACTTGTACCAAAACCCAAACAAAATCAACTCAGAATTCAAGACACTGTGAGCTCAGTTTGCTTAAATTGAAACGCAACTTAAATAATAATGTTTGTAGGTAGTCAGTAATAGTTGTGATTAATATTTTTGGGCAGTCCTCGAAACCCGTAGGGAACCAGTAGCCGAGATGGTTAGATCAAGTGTCAGATTATATTGGCTACTGACTGTAACGATTGTCATAGATGTGTTAAATGACAACCGGGACCGACAGCTCAACGTGCTCTCCGAGGCGCAGAGGGTAGTCCCTCAACCAACCAGACACCGAAACAAATTTTTGTTGTTATACAAATATTGTCCGAGGCAGGAATCGAACCCGCGAACTCCTGGGCACAGTATAACCCAATCGGACGGCTTACACCGCTCGACTACCGAGGTCGTCAACCCCCACCATATGGGTAATAAATGAAACAAACGTTTTAAACAGAAAAATATAAACTTATTTTTTAATTTAATATTTGTTATTTGAAACAGATTTAAAGCTCTGTAAGACTGTTAATAAGTTTTCAAGCCTTACAGTCGAACTAAGTACAAAACTTAATATTAAAATAAACATGGTTAGGTTCAAACTTTGTTACAACTTACTCTATTTGCTATTCTAAACTTAGACTAAGTTACCACTTAAGAATACAAATGAAAAAAACTTTTATAAAAGTATTAGTATTCATTATAAAACTTTTATAAACAGAAGAAGAGCAAAGAAATGTTATGTTTAATAGTTTTTAAAATAATGTAAATAACTATAACAATATTTTTATGTGTATATATTATTTAAATTTTAATTTCAAATATTTTTGCTAGCAATGCAAAAATATTTGAAATTAAAATTAAAATTATAAGTAAGTCTAAGAAAGAGGAATAAGTAGAAGTAGAAGTCTAAGAACTTAACATTTGAAGATATATTATGTGACATCCACCCACCCGTACTTGGCCAGCGTGTTAAGGCCTAAACTCTCTCAACACGTAAGTTAGTTAAGAGAAGACCATTGGCCAGTAGTGGGACACTAAAAAGGGTTGTAGTATGACATGAGTGGCAGAATATAGAGGCACTTACTTTAAATTGTACCACCTTAAATGTACCTTTTATTCACAAAATAAATAAATTTGAATTTAAATTGTCTCAGTGGTTCAGTGGTAAGCGTGTTCGCTTGATAACCTCGTCCCGGGTCGAGAAAAGAGACTTCTAATTTACTTCGAGAATTTTGCAGCTCGAAGTTTGAAGTTACTATTAAAAAAAGGTTAGACTTTTAATAAAATGCCTAGACGTATCACTGAGTGGCTACTGTAGTCATTATACTAAATGGCGAACCGCACTAAACCACTAACACATTAACAAGAGAGATCAATGCCAACACAAATAGACAGAGGCGAGACATGGATTGTGACGTCAAGAAGTGAACTAAGCTGGATTACAGCCCTACTCTATTAACTCACTTTTCTCATTCGTTCGGACTACACACTTTATACCGAAAACTTTGAATTAAAAAAAAACTGGTTTCCTATTTAAATAAATAAATAGGGACCTCTTTTTTCAGCACAAAGTTTTTTGTCCTAATATTATACTTTGGCATACCAGCTTTGCCATAATTGGTTTTATCATAATAATTCTTAGCCATAATTGTTTTCTGGCATACAGTTTATGTTGGCATAATCATATTTTTAGCTAATTTTATTTACCATAATTCTAATCGGCATGATGATTAATGGCTAGTAAATCCCAAAAAAAAATCTACCCACTCCGAAATGCTGTGGGTTAGGTTATGTGAGACTTCTAATTATAACACACGTGAGCGAAACGAGCGTTTTCATTATTATGGTGAAATAAATTTATGCTTTAAAATATAATGCATAAGAATATAATGTATAAGGAAATTATGCTTAAAACAATTATACATTGGCTGTTATGGGTAAATTATGTTATGCGTAACTGTGATTAGGACAAACTTAACGTATGCCATGTCATATTATGCCAAAAATAATTATGCAAATACATAGGAAACCGTATTAGTAACTAAGTAGCCTCACAGAGGCGCACGGTTCTCAAGTAGTCAAGGGAGTTTAGGTCTTAAAACACTCCAATTAAAGTGTACTTAAACTTCGGATGGTCACAAATGATTAGTTGTGAGCCATGACAGTTTCCTGAACATTTTTCTTTCTCCGATATTGAGCAGTGGCTATGAAAACAATTAACACTCAGATTTGTGTAGATGTATGTATGATGAAACCCGTGACGTTATATTTCAACGTAGAATCCATTACCATATTTAACGTTTCATGATTCCCAAAGTATCATAACTCATATGAATTCAACGTTCCCTATCTTTCTAAACAGTTTTTCTCAGAGCAAGTTACCTTTAATAATATTACAACCATAGTATTGCCTTAGATATACGCAAATATTACACATTGAAATAAAACTACAAACTGAGCTCATAGTGTCTTGAATTTTGATTTAATTTTGGTACAAGTAAATTAAGCACTGGGTCCCAAGCTGGTGGTATATTCCAACCTTTTTCTCTGTTATAATTATGTAGGATGAAAAGACTTTGAAACGTCGGGATCTAAAATAAACCGCGATAAAATCCTTTATAAAGTAGTTTTACTTCAAACATTACAACTAGTTGAATCCGGCACTTTTTTCAATAAACGAGAAAATGGCTTATTTTCGTTGCTAAAATCTTTTACGATTTGACGCAACGGAACCGACTGAGTACCTGAGTAGGACTTCAATGACGTCAACCTGGGATCCGTCAATGTGTCACAGATGCACCAGCACTAACACTACTTAAGTGAGGAGGATTGAGGAGGAAAATAAGGGAAGGGGGAGGGTTCAGGTGTATCTAACCTTCAAGCAAAATTTCTATAACAGCATTTGTATTTCTGTGGCTTTGTTCTCTGTTACCCATTAAAACTGTTAATTAAGTAGGTCGCAATATTGTTGTTTTATTCAAAATCAACACCACTTTTGTTCTCCGTTTCAGTTCCGACGACAATATGACGTACCCGTTTTACGTTTTCTATAAAAGAAAATAATGTTCCAAATCTGTTGAAACGTCTTTGAATAATCGGTGAAAAAACATAATACTAGAAAAAAAAAACAAAAAACATAAAAAACAAAAACAATATTAAACATAATAGCTGGTAGAAAATTCATAATTGCATTAAGCTCGCCTGTGTACATTTATTTATTTATTTGATTCTAAACATTTGAGTACACTCATACAACATACATACAGTACCCAGTTTATAAACCAGTGCAACAAACAATTATAGGCAAATACAACTTTCACAAAAAAAAACTAAAAAAAAAACCTAAAAAACTAAAACTAATAAAAACACATTGTTGATTCCTATTTATAATTGTATATGTAAGTGTTTTGTGTACAATAAAGAATAAGAATAAGAATAAGGAAAAGCTCCTTTGAAGTCGGTTTATGTACCGTCTAATACTCGTACAACTTAGAACAATCCAAATTTTAGGCATTGTTCGGACCTAAAGTATCGTCAGCTGCTGACTGTGAGCGTGGGTTACGTAGTAATAGACCACAACACAACTTGCCTGTTGTTATGCAATGATGTAGTCTACGATGAAACGCGCTTACCCAGTAAAGACCGATTCACAAACTTCAAAGCAGGCACATAATAGTTGTCTATAATATATTATATATTTTTAACTTCTAGTCCACATTAAAACTGAGTATATGCCATTACCTTATATTATTGCATTGTGGAAGGAGTGAGCATGCTTCAAAGTCGGCAGCGGACAATACGCTGGTGTGAACAATGCCATAAACATTTTGTACAGACTATTTTAGTTTCGTAAATTGGCCGCTTGAAGCGATGTAGTATGTACTTAATTTGATACAGAAATTAATTTATTACAGTCTACAGCACAAATACGTACGATATCGTGAATGAATGAGTGACAGAAAAATTAAATAAAAATGAGTGAATGAAAAAAATAACAAAGAAATATTTATTAATACATTACCGAGTGTGTAAAAACAGAACATTTTATGTATATTAGCTGACCTGCGCAACTTTTTCAGCGAGGTCGTAGCACGATTAATATGTTGAAAAAAAACTACTTTTTTACGGATTTTATCGCGGTTTTGAAACGTCGGGATCTAAAATCTAAAATGAACCGCGATAAAATCCTTTAAAAAGTAGTTTTATTTCAATGTGTGATATTTTCGTAAATCTAAGACAATACTATGACTAATATGGGTTTATTAAGCCGTTTTGAAAAACGTTTAATCGAACTTCAATAATATTGTTCACAATTCTTTGAATGTTATATGTTGGCTGTTTAATTCATATTTAGCTGAACATTTCGAAATAAATCTGATCAACACTACATTTCACTGAAACTAGCCTTCATCGATAAATGGACTATCCAACAGTAGAATTTTATAATTCGAACTAGTAGTTCCTGCGATTGTCGCATTCAACCATTCTTCAACTTTTTGGGGGCTGAGTCATTGTAGCAGTTTGGGTTTTGTCAGTTTCATCATAGACTACATCATTGCTTAACATGAGGCAAGTTGTAGTCATGCGTAAGCCTATTACAGAATTTAAAAAAGTTTTATAATAATTGTATAGAGTATAAAGAATAAGTGAATATTACTACTAAACTAAAAATTGTACTGAGAGTAACTAAACCGTAGTACATACAAATCGCACGCAATTATTTGTTGTTCTCTGTTGCATTCTGTTTGTGAGTGTTGCAATGGTTTGCGGTCGCCGCGTTTGTGCCACAATGTACTGCACACACAGTTTGCAATAAGACAGAGAGACAACTCTGAAACAATCACCTTCATCCGTGGGACCGCACCTACAATTAGGATCCACTACACGATTTACATAGCGAAGCGGTAACGAAAGTTTGAAGCGAACAAAATGTATGAAATTGATTGTTTGTTTGTTTTTAAAAATTCTTTATTATATCAAATAATATTACAAACTGTGGTATCTACTTTACAATTAAAAGATAACAGTTAACTTAATAATAAATTACTTCTACAGGCTAAGTACGCCTTTATAAGTTTATACAAATATGGTTTAGTGCTATTTACAACTGGTAGTGGCTTTAGAATAAATTTTTAACTATATGTATTTTTTGGACGAAAATACATTTACTGCGGTGGGTACTTGTAAATAGTTGAAGCAGTCGCTCGCCAGTTAGCCACAGTCGCACGATATGCCCTGCCTCCCGAGCCGTTGCACATGAAGGGCGACGGAGGGGAAGCGCGAGCGCATCGCATAGTGCTGGCTACGTGTCTGTATTGTGTTTAAATAATACATAGTGATGAGGGAGTCTATACATACCATATCTATCGATATTTCGCAAGTCTGTTAAAGTAGTTTTCCCTATGTTAGATATTAGGATATTATGATGTTTTTTAACTTTGTGGTAAAATCTGCGAGTTAATTTCAAAATAAATTCTAGTAAAGTAGGAAATTTTATGGATGTATGAAATCGTTTTAGATTGGTTTTAAATGGAGTATTATAAGCGATTTTGATGGCTTTGTTTTGAATAATTTGTAACAACTTATAGTTAGTATTGCAAGTGTTGCTCCAAACTGGGCATGCATAGGTAATGCAGGGTCGGACTAGAGTAGTATATAATCTTTGTTTAGTATATGAGCTAAGTTTACATTTGCGATTCAAAATTGGACGTAGTTATGCAAAAGTGTTCCAATCCACAAAGGTTCGAATTTGAGATAAATGCAATTTTGTGTTTTAGAGGTACACTTTTTTGTTTTAACTACTGTAATTAAAAACTGTAGGTTTTATTCTAAAAATATGCAAGTATTGTCTACTAATGTATTATTATTTGTGAATATATTCATTTTAACGTAGGTAATTAGAAAAATAGGTACTGGAACATTTTTGCTAAATTATAAGTTTGCATGAAATCAATTTTGCAAAAACATCCCATACTTTATATGACATTTTTAAAAGGGAAATTAAAATAAAATTGGTGTAACATAATGACTTGCATTCATTTTAATCTCATTAAATACAGAATATCTAAAAATTAAAAATAATCAAACACATTTAAATTATTAATAATACTCCTTGTTAACTTTGCAACAGATTTTAGACCTCTGAAACATGAGGAATTGAGTTCGTTACATGGGACCAAACACAGCTGGCGAAATGTGGGTGTTATACACCTCAGCCTACTGTTTCGAGGAAAATGTGTGGTGATATTTAAAAAAAATCGGTATTCGGTACACTTTTCTCCCTAATGACACTGTTTTTACATACATATAGAGCACTCAAGCATGAGGTAGAATTCATTCATCATCTTGCACCATCAAAGTCTGGATCTCCACCAAACCCATCGATATAATCAATGACATCATCGGAACTTTTTAAACTCTGATAAAATTGGAGACAATTTGCTGGAATGTAATCATACATTAATTGCATTTGGTTGCTCGACTGAATAAGGAGTAACGGGATTAGAATCACCTGCAAAAATCACATACATATAATAATAAGTATAAAAATATGTACTTGTTGGCACATCTACTTCTCAATGCATCAGCTGTCATTTTATACTGTCATTGCGTCCGTCTTTGAAGTCAGCTGTCACTCGAAAATGTCATTATGAACGAACGAATGAACACCGAGCACGGTTGAAGCGGCCATCTTGGAATGGCTGACACTGTGTGTTGGTCCGTTGTGTCGTCGGGAAGTGCAGATGCCACAACGTGCTCGGTGAACGTTACGCTTTAATCCAATGTAATCTTAACGATCTGTAATTAAGTGGTAGAATAATTGATTGTACTACGAGAGATTGGGGTGAAGTGTTATTTTCCGTAGTTATTTTATTGAAATACCGTCTTCTTACCCGATTATTCATGCCTACATAAAGTTGTCTGCTAATCCTGATATTTTTAGTCTAAAACCATCAAAAGCCTTCATACTTATTATATATTTTTATTTTATTACGTATTATGGACACCTGCCGCACATTTTTTTTTCAAAAATATTCATTTTAAACGAAAAAACAGGAATACAAAATAGCTATCCATATTTATGTTTTCGACATATCGCTTGCTCAGAAGAATACTGTATTAAGTCAAAATTTGGCGCTAACTGACTTAATAATACAGCTCGACTAAAAAAAGTACGTTCTTCCGTGTTCTAGGGAATAGAAAGATCGAGAGGAATAGAGATGTAACTTTCCTTATTGGCTCATTTAACGTGTAAGCGGTTTTCAACCTAATTCAAAAGGAAGAACGTACTTTTTTTAGTCGAGCTGTATTATTAAGTCAGTTAGCGCCAAATTTTGACTTAATACAGTATTCTTCTGAGCAAGCGATATATTTTCATTGTAACAAAACTAATCATTAAGTTTACTACTAAACATATTATTGTGATTTACGCTATAAAAATGGACAACATGTTATTTAGATTTAATTTATTTATTTATTTAAATCTTCATATACAATTGTATACTGGCGGACAAAACTCATGAGCTGTTTATGAGCGCAGTCCTCAAGACTTTGACATGACGTTGGATAGGAAGGGGAGCATGATATAGGACAGAAATTACTTGCCAGAGTGGGATTAGGTATTTTGGGTAAAGGCATGACAAATGGTTATCGCCACAAAGACGGAAAGCTGCCACTAAGGAGAGAGAAGTTGATAATATGGGAAATAGCTGGAAGAAGGTAGTCCAAAATCGGAATTATCATTGGGAGACTGATGTTGACTAATCTAGTGGAGAGGATTGTCTTTTTGATCTCGTCACTGGAGAAAAGGAAAAGAGATATTGGGGAGAGGTAGACCAGCTAAGTAGTCCAGAGTAGAACTTTTGGTTTGGAGATCCATCGGAGTACTAGAGGTGATATATCGGTTGATGTCATCCAAACCAATAGTCCCGAAAAACTCTGCAAGTCACTGCGTACCAATACCTAGAGTTTTAAGGAACTGCCAGATATTAGCAAGATTTTATTTATAAAAAAAGGTACGATGGGAAACGTAAAAATTTACTTATATAAGACCTAACCTTCAAAAATAAAAAGATATCTTAATTTTTATGTTCAGAAAACATTGCAATTTGTGCACTGCGAAAAGTAGATAAGTAGGTACCTAAAGAAAATATATGGACGGGTTTTGCGAAATACGGGTAGGTACTTTTTTGTAGGCGTTGATTTGAAAACCAGTATCCAGGCCCCAATCCTACTTTTGGGTACTTAATCTTGGCAATCATATATCGAGTATCAGCGCAATATCGACCCTTGACTATACCTACTCCTACCACAAGTAAGTTGTTCAAACGTAGGTACCATATTGAAGCTATCTAATTTGTCTCGGTTTGCGTATCAAGTCAAGTGCCCTGTGTAAAATAACATTAGTTACCTAGGTACTTACAATGATTGGTTCTTAACGGACCTTCGGTTTTTTATTCTCTGTATTGTTGATCACTGACAGTTTTAGTGAGATTCATCAACTTCCGCCTCTTATACAATAACTGTACTAAAGTCAGAGTCTGCAACAAATAAATAAAACGATTACCTTGAAGTACACTTTCTTACCAATCAACAAACCACTATAATATGTCTCAAAACATAACTTTGTACTGAATCACCATAAAACTTACCTCTTCGTTTTTGTTGTCTTCCATTGTAGTTGTCTTTTTTATTTTAAATAGCAAAAACAAAATAGCGATTTATAACGACTGCTGTCTCAGTATTCTGATGCACTCTGTCAAGGTCAACATTGCGAAAATAAGTTTGTTTTGATTGGATAATTAGTTACCTATTTGATTTAGAAATTTAGGAATTTATTAATTCCATTCAATAGTTTTCACTATTTCATTTACATTTAAAACCTTAAATATTTTTGTAGTGATTATTGTGGGTAAATGTTTATAAATTTTTGATATATAGTGTTAATTATTAAAAAGAAAATTTATGTTGACGTAATTGCGAAGACAGTTATTTACAAATAAATAACGAACGGATTTTGGGGGGAACGGAATAGGTCATATTGGGATCTTCTAATAACTTAAATAATTTTAATCAACAACTAGGTACGTCTATTTATTGTAGTTTTTATTGAATACTGTGTAAATAATAACGATATTCTGTAAAAAAACATATTACCAAATAGCCCGTGGACGAACCTATTATATACGTACGCACTACGAAAAATGAACTCTATTATTAAAAGCACAGAACAGTATTACACATTTCAGTTAGGTATTTTGATTTCGCAGGTTTTTTGTGAATCACAAAAACACGTATTATACCTATTTATTGCCCTTTTTATTGATTTAATTGTTATTTAATTATAATATATCCAGTTTTGATTCTGTATTTAAAAACAAAGAAGATTATTTACTAATAAAAAAACATTAAGTAGTTAAATAGTTTGCTCAATAATTTGAAACACGATGAAACTTATTCTCTAAGGAAAGAGGTTTTTTTTCTTATTTGCTGAAATGACCCAAAACCTTGGAACTTTTATTTAAAAAAAAGAGAAAAATATTATTTTGTTAAAATATTCCAAAAACATTAAAACACTTTTCTCACGAAAAATAGTTTCATTTTATTGTGCTAAAACGTTCCAAACACATTGGAACATTCTTTTCAGGAAATAAAAGCATTATATTATTTTGCTATAATATTCCAAGAAGATTGGAACATTATTAGCAAGAAAATTGGGCGATATGTTATTTAGCTAAAATGTTTCAAGATGATTGGGTCATTTTAGAAAAAAATGCGTGGTTAATAGAATTAAGCTTAAATGTTTCAGGCGGATAAATACATTTCATCTTATAAATGATACGCTTGATTCGATAAAGTGTGGGTTGGAACATATCGTCAATAAAAAAAATCATAAATGTTTACATATGGACTGAAACCGTTTTGTTAATATGACAGAAGATGTCAAATTAAGTAGATTAGTTTATTTAACTCAATTTCGTATGACTTGTGGGTTGGAACATTTTTGCATAACTACGTCCTTGGGCTTAATGAGCCAAGCGCTTGGGCACCTTTGATACGTAGTTTGGTTAATGAAATTGATATTCTTCGCCAAATGTCACGTGACAATCTTCTTATGACAATCCCAGATTTGTCCAATCCGATCTTTCGATAAGTTATTTGTCTAGAGGCTTAGGTGCCAATAAACTCGTGGTGGGTTTCGACCGTGGTTATTGTTCCGGTGCGATGTATGGTAATACCATGGGGCAATTGTTCCGGTCTACTCGAGTAGGCTGGAACAGTTGCCCCATTATAGTTTCCAACCATAAGGTTCCACTTTCTTCTTCTACCTTCCACCAAAAAATACTCGAGTGAATCGGCTCACTGGGTAAGCGCGTTAGATCGTTGCTTAAGACGAGGCAAGTTGTGGTCAAGCGCAAGCCTATTTTATAATTATATACCTCCACACACTAAGGTTCAAATCTGCTGGACCATAAATAGAGGACTTTTTTAATTTCTCCACATTGCATAGTCAAATAGTTACCAATGTGAATCTCTCGTTCCTCAGGGTGATGGTAGTTTGCAGGTTTGAGACTACTTAATTTTAAATACGCTTTCCGTTTGATGAAATTTTAAACTAATATTATACAAAGATTGTACAAAGTTGTATCTCTGTATTTTATTTACTATGCCGTCATTGTTAGGGCGAGTGTAGTGAGTTTGCGGCGGCACTCGACTCACGAGGTACCTGCGCGCACTTCACGCGGATTGGAAAAACTTTTGTGATACCTACTGTTGCAATTATTTGCTAGAAATACTATTTATTTCCTTTTATCTACAATGTATAACATTCTAGTAAATAGGAGTAAAGATTGCATTTCTGTTTGGGTGAATCGAACTCTTGATAAAACCATTGAGAAGTATGACGCCATAATACATAGATTCAACACAGTTAATATGAAGTTATATCCAGTATTGTCTTAGATTTATGCGAATATCTCTGAGATCTAAAATAAATCGCGATGAAATCCGTTAATAAGTTGTTTTGACGTGACAACGTCTTATAAATTGGTTTGCCGGGTGACACTTCAAGAAACTGCGTTACGCTCCGCTCACGTTATGCGCTCACAATGAGAGCGAGTGAGAGGCACGCGTCCCTTCCACTCGGGCATGGTTAGCCCGCCTAAGAGCGAGAGAGACAGACATAAAAAGTGAAAGGCACGCGTCCCTTCCACTCGAGCACAGTTAGCCCGCCTAAGAGCGAGATTCTTTGTATAAATTAATGTTTTAAATATAATTCTTTGTATAAATAAATGTTTTAAATTGTTACTATTATTTCATCCTTCTTCCTACTATACGAATGAATATTCACATTAAAATTATTTTACCACTCAAAGTCGTTGTCACGTAAAACTTTCGCCCGTATACCGACTTTACAGGCAACCAATTTTTATTTCAATATGAAGTTACATCGTTTAAATCAATTTGTAATATTTTATTTATTTACAAATAAGGTTTTATTTAAATGCGCTAGAAAGTCGCGTTATTCTTAACAAGTCCTTTCATTTAATACTATTGAGTGTAAAAAAAATTAGTTCACTATCATACGTATTTCTCCATATTGGATTTAGAAAGACGTAACACAACTAAACGCGCGAAAAAGCGCGGGAAAATTTCTTTGGTGCCGGACGTGTTTTTGAATTAGCAATTTTAAATTTTGTTTAATATTGGTTTCAGTGCAAAAATATAGCGCAAGTCCGGCACCGGGCAGGTTTCCCGCGCTTTTTCCAAAAACTATCACAATTGCAACCACGCTACACGATAGGTACCACAGACAGTAGAGAGAGATACTTAGTTTCCTTAGTTTTTGTTTGTGGCATATACGCCAACCGCATGTTGCCAAAAAAAAAATACTACACATACATTGTCATCCATTTTTGTATACACGTTTATGTATACAAAAACTTAGCTCATACGATTGAAGATATCTTCTTCTAAAATGAATTATTATTATTATTATTTCAGACTGCTTTAGGGCTATAGTGCGGAAACGAGTGGCGTCCCTGACGCGTCGCGTGCGGGGCAGTACCAACAGTCTTCTGAACACCATTTTGGATAGAGTGGAGTGCCCGATTGTAGGACACTGGAACGCGGTGCATAGAGCCAGAGTTGCCCTCTTTAATATTATGTAACTAGGTACTTTATTCACTAACATAGCTTTAAGTGTACTTACTAACAATCTATGGATGTACTCTGTATGGATGTGCTCCGAAATAAATGTTTATTATTATTATTATTATTTCACTCTAACTAACATACATTGCAAGTTAAAATACAAACCGACTTCAATGTATTAACAATACCTAAAAACAAAAAAATTAAATGGTTCTTGGAAAGTATAAACCGTTTGAAACAAAAAAAAAAAGAATTATCAAAATCTATTTATAATTTCTAAACTAAACATAGCCGGCCAAAAGTGGGTGATATTTACCCCTGCCTACATCTTCGGGTAATAAAAACTTAATGCTAAATGTTAAGTAATAATAATATCCAAACTCGTTCATTACTTTAACTCGTGTATTTAATTTTAAAACAACTTAAAATTATTATCAAAAGATCAGCGTACAACATATCATCCTTTTTAAACTTCTAACAAAATTATGATTAAACATCAAGAACGATCTCTAATGTGATATTTAATGTCTCGAAACTTTAATAATATTTATTAGAACGTAAATCCTTTTCTAAGTTTATATCGCTCAGTCTATAAAGTTAGGATTTGTTTTTATTTAACAGGAAAGTTGTCTGTGTACACAATATATACAGAGTTTAAGTTGAGCATGTTAAAGGCAATCGAGTTCTTCAATCTATTGAAAACTTTTCATTCATTTAGAAAATCACTGACAGGTACTCACAACGTTTAGACTAGCTTTTTATTTATTTATTTATTTAATTCAGACTACTAGGCTCATAGCAAATATATGAATATGTTGGCACATCTACTTCTCAATGCATCGGCTGTCATTTTATACTGTCATCGCGTCCGTCTTTGAAGTCACCTGTCACTCGAGAATGTCATTATGAACGAACGAATGAACACCGAGCGCGGGTGAAGCGGCCATCTTAGAATGGCTGACACTGCGTGTTGAACCGTTATGGCGTCCGGTAGTGCAGATGCAATAACGTGCTCGGTGAACGTTACTATTTAATCCAACGTAATCTTAACGATCGGTAATTAACTGGTAGAATTCATGATTGTGCTATCGAGAAATGGGGGTGAAGTGATATTTTGCTGTAGTTATTTTATTGAAATACCGTCTTCTTACCCGATTATACACGCCTACCTAAAGTTATCTGCTAATCTTGATATTTTTAGTCTAAAACCTTCAAAAGCCTTCAAATAAAAACTTAAATAACATACATGTAGTTTGAATAGTTCGTTCAGTAGTTTGACGGATGTAGAATGCGTCACTGTCGTTGTGACAGGTGGTTGACGTGTGGTATAGTCCAATTTCTTTTCCTACCGTGCAGTGTATGACTGGCAACTACTGAAAAACACTGCCAAAAACTCAATAGGTTTTTTTCTTTTTTAAATGAAGTACTTATATCTATCACATTTTGTTTAGTGTGTTGTATTAGAGCATCTTAATTCAAAGTGTTTTTATCCATTAGATTGTCTGAAATTTAGTAACATGCTTTCTTACACAAAGTAGATTTACCTTCTCACCGATAATCATTCGTAATTACGAGTGAATCGGTATACTAGGCAGGCGCGTTCCATCGTAGGCTACATCATTGCTTAACATCAGGAAAGTTGTAGTCAAGCGCCAGCCTATCGCGGAATAAAAAAATAATTATTTTAAATTTGTTAATAATCATTTGACTAATATTATTTGTGAGTTTATTGTAGAAACGTATACACACCCTCATAAAAGAAATACTGATTTTGTGGAGACGAGTATGATTACTAGAATCAAGATTATTAATTAATTAATAGAAATAAGAAAGATCTTGTAGCACAAGATTTATATTTTATATATATTTTTTTCTTCTTTTAGCTCGTCTTGTTTTCTTCATGTTTACCTTCACCGATATCGAGCGAAGATAAAACTAGTCTAACAAGGATATGTGGGTATGACTGGAGATCGAAGCCATTCCTTAGATTTCGGCAAGGTCGCCAGCTGCGCCACCGCTGCTCATTTATTTCTAGCAAAAAACAACATAAAATAAAACCCTAATATCATACAGCTGCTATCGTCCGATCACCCCACCCCTCACCCCTCCCCTTCCCTTGCTTCCTGGCATCAAGTAGTTTTTAATATGCTTCCGTTCAGTCCGAATAGTCCAGCCTGCTGTTGAAACTAGGGTAACTGGCTATTACGTGTGGCGGCATTAGCCGGCTACAAGTTTCGGCCATTCCGGCTCATTAGCTATTACACTTAATTGTTTTTGTTTCCTACACCCGTTTACAAGCGATATTACTATAATAACTACCAAATTTTTTACTGAGTTTATTTCCATATATATGACTTCACTACGGCACGATAAAGGGGTTCGATACTGAGTTGTGGCTAGTAGCTAAATGAGGGTACGTGGTTTGTGTGAATGTATACTAATATTATTAAGCTGAACAGTTTGTTTAGACTACTGTGCCGATCGGGAAAATTCTAATTAGACTGTTACATTATTATACTGTTAGCCCATTTAATTTTACTGAGGTGTTGTGTAACGTGGCTTGCGCACAACTTGCCTGATGTGAAGCAATCATACAGTCTACGATGGAACGCGCTTACCCAGTAAATACCGATTAATTCGTGACTTGATTACAGGCAGACTATCTATCTATCTAACTTGGCAGTTCGCACAGTAAAAGTGGACGCTTTGTGCGTACCCTTGGAATTTCTACATTAAAACAGTAGCGCATGTCCGTACCTCTACTTGTCCGATGGAAGAATGGGGATGGGGAATAAGATAAAATGTACGTCTAAACTGCGATCCCGCCGGTGGAAGGCTGGTTATTATTAAAACTAAAAACATCGTGAATTCCCCAAAGTGAAGACCAGCTTTGGAATCTCGTCACAACACGAATTTAAAATCATTCGCTGTGTGAGTTCCGAGTGAACCAATCATTCAACGCCGTCAGTAGCTTTCCATTAGCCTGAAATATCGAGTAGAATGGCTAAACAGCTTTATTGTAAACAATTTTAACATAAATTCAATCTACCGAGTTGTTATTCCCGCTTATGATTTAAATTTCATGAATCAGTTAATTACCACACAACGCATTATTCTAAAACGCAAACTGAATGTTAAATTAATTCCCAAATAATAGAGTTCCCATGTTAGGAGTTTGTGTACAATACAGTACACAACAATATGAAATAGGAATCAATTTATGTATTACCATTATAATTTAGTATTTAGCTTAGCCATTGTTCTGGAACAGTAAATAATTAATTATTTCAATTGAAGAATTCATTTTAAACCTCCGGCATTTAAATGTTAATAGTATTTATTAAATATACTGGATAATGAAGTAGCTTCCGTCCAAGGCTGAGTCACCTTTGTTCGTGGGAGTGCACCTTTTATTTGAACCCCCTCACGTGGTCCCCGGGTGGTGCAAATCAGGTGAGAATCAACTGGTAATTACGTTAATTGGTAATTAACTGGCGATAGGCTTCGGCCGTGGTTAGCGACCACCCATCAGACAAAGCCGCACCGCCAAGCGGCCTTGCCGTGTTCCGATGGAATTTATGGTGACACTATTTAAGAGGGTGGGTCGGAATTGTTGTTCCTTTATGGTTTCTAACCATATAGAGCCCCATTCCACTGCCACCTTCTCACCGAAAGTCATTCGTTCTCACGAATGAATCGATATAGTGGGCAGACGCGTCCCATCGTAGACTACATCTTTTCTTAACACCAGGCAAGTTGTAGTCAAGCGCAGGTCTATTTCAGAATAAAAAAAAGGCTTTGCCCGGGTAGTAGTTATTGGGATAAAAAGTAGCCTATATGTTAATCTAGACAATATTTCATTTGTGTGCCGAATTTCATCAAATTATATTCAGTAATGTTGCATGAAAGTGTAACTAATATACGTCCTTACATCAACACATCCCTAAAAGTAGGAAATAGGATAGAATGTCTATGCTCCATCATTTAATAATAATTTCTTTGCAAATATATTTCGCCTACTGCGGCCGGTCTGAGCTCACAGCTAGAAAAATAGAAGATATTGTAGTGCACAAGTGTGTACTACAATAGCTTGACATGCTCTCCAGGCAATAATGCTCAATTGACTTTAAAAAAACAAATTAATAGACGCACAGACTATCACGACACGTCACTCGTTGCTGATAAGAACTAAAGATAAAAGACCACGAGACTGCTACAAGTCGTAGCAGATTCTACGACCGTAGCAGGTACAAGTCGCTGGTAGCAAAGATTACTATGAGATGTAGTCGTTTCTACGACCGTAGTAGGTACAAGATGCTTGTAGCAAAGGTTCCTACGAGATGTAGCAGTTTCTACGACCGTAGTAGGTACAAGTCGCTCGTAGCAAAGATTACTACGTGATGTAGCAGTTTCTACGACTGTAGTAAGAACAAGTCGCTCGTAGCAAAGATTACTACGTGATGTAGCAGTTTCTACGACTGTAGTAGGTACAAGTCGCTCGTAGCAAAGATTACTACGAGATGTAGCAGTTTCTACGACTGCAGTAGGTACAAGTCGCTCGTAGCAAAGATTACTACGATATGTAGCAGTTTCTACGGCTGTAGTAGGTGTAAGTCACTCGTAGCAAAGATTACTACGAGATGTAGCAGTTTCTACGACTGTAGTAGGTACAAGTCGCTCGTAGCAAAGGTTCCTATGAGATGTAGCAGTTTCTACGACCGTAGCAGGTACAAGTCGCTGGTAGCAAAGATTACTACGAGATGTAGCATTTTCTACGACCGTAGTAGGTACAAATCGCTGGTAGCAAAGATTACTACGAGATGTAGCATTTTCTACGACCGTAGTAGGTGTAAGTCGCTCGTAGCAAAGATTACTACGTGATGTAGCAGTTTCTACGACTGTAGTAGGTACAAGTCGCTCGTAGCAAAGATTACTACGAGATGTAGCAGTTTCTACGACTGCAGTAGGTACAAGTCGCTCGTAGCAAAGATTACTACGATATGTAGCAGTTTCTACGGCTGTAGTAGGTGTAAGTCACTCGTAGCAAAGATTACTACGAGATGTAGCAGTTTCTACGACTGTAGTAGGTACAAGTCGCTCGTAGCAAAGGTTCCTATGAGATGTAGCAGTTTCTACGACCGTAGCAGGTACAAGTCGCTGGTAGCAAAGATTACTACGAGATGTAGCATTTTCTACGACCGTAGTAGGTACAAATCGCTGGTAGCAAAGATTACTACGAGATGTAGCATTTTCTACGACCGTAGTAGGTGTAAGTCGCTCGTAGCAAAGATTACTACGAGATGTAGCAGTTTCTACGACTGTAGTAGGTACAAGTCGCTCGTAGCAAAGATTACTACGAGATGTAGCAATTTCTACGATCGTGGTAGGTACAAGTCGCTCGTAGCAAAGATTACTACGAGATGTAGCAGTTTCTACGACCGTAGTAGGTACAAGTCGCTCGTAGCAAAGATTACTACGACATGTAGCAGTTTTAACGACTGTGGTAAGTAAAAGTCGCTCGTAACAAAGATTACTACGACATGTAATGTAGTTGTTTCTACGGCCGTATCAGGTACAAAAAACCGAGCCGTCCACCCGCAGTAGGCAAAGATTACTACGAGCCGTAGTATCAATGCAATTTCGAACTTAAAATAATTTACTTTGGCTCGTTATTTCAATAAACAAATATTTGAACGTTACTAATATTAAAGAAAATCTATTTTAAGCTATTAAACGCAGAAAAAATTGTATAAGGTTGCTAAAAGGTACAATAATTATCATACAATCCGTTCGACCTTCCATCACTGTCTGACCTTTGCAACGTTGGGATCCTGATTAATAATGCTGCGGTTATTTTCTACCATAAATAGCTTGTATTCGGTTTACAATATTTTATTATGTTCATTAAACAAGTCTGACATTTAACTGAGATAACCATTGACAAACACTTTGAGCCCAGTTTTTAGCAAATAATTTGTTATCTTTAACTAAATATATAAAATAAGAAACTGACTGACTGACTGACTGACATATCAACGCAGAGCCCAAACCGCTTGGTCTGGAGACTTCAAATTTGGCATATAGGTTCCTTATGTGGTCTAGGGGTGCACTAAGAAAGGATTTTTCAAAACTCACCCTTTAAAGGGGTGAAACGGAGTTCCAAAGTTTGTATAGAGAAACAAGATTAGTGAGATCAATTTCACGGGCGAAGCCGCAGACGGAAGCTAGTTGTATAATAAGCTTGCGCTTGACCAGCGGTATTAACCTCGCCTTTAAAATATAAGGTGATGGGTTTGATTCCCGATGCTCAATAATGGTGAAGGAAAACATTGTGAGGAAACCGGCATGTATAACACTTAGGTTTTTTTAATTGAATTACAAATTTCATTACATCGAAATTCGTATGTATTGAATGTTTCCAGAATGTTATTGATTGAATTACAAACTTCATAACATTGAAATTTGTATGTATTTAATGTTTTCAGAATGTTTTTAATTGAGTTACAAAGTTCATAACATTGATACCTATTTGTATCTATTGAATGCCTTAGATGATTCGCTGTGATGTCTGATTAAAATAGTTTCTAAAACTGAAGCACCCTATCACTAAACTACTTTAACATTGTTCAAAGTTTCCGTATTGTAATTTAAAACTTATTTAAAACAGAATAAGTTTCAAAGTTATGTAATGAAATAGTTGTTAGTTTTATAAAGGCGGAACATTTATTTCGATTGATAGGTAAGCCGGATGAAATGCCGAAGTCAAGGGTTCTAGTACCAATAAAATAATAAGACTTCTATTTACTTACCAGCTTTCCGCCGCGGCTACTACATATCTACATATCATGCCCAGCAGTGGAATGAAAAGTAGCCTATAGCCTTTCTCAACAAATAGGCTATCCAACAATGCAAGAATTTTTCAAATCGGACCAGTAGTTTCTGAGATTAACACGTTCAAACAAACTCTTCAGCTTTATAATATTAGTATAGATTTATTTATTTAGGGATTATATAATGCTGCAACATATCTCCAACAGTAATATTTCCTACAATATTATCCACACAAAATAATAGAACTATCTTATGAGTTGAGAGAGTTTACGCCTTAATCCACACACGCTGGCCAAATGCGGGTTGGTGGATGTCACATGTCCTCGAATGATTAGTTTTTAAACATGCCGGTTTCCTCACGATGTTTTCCTTTACCGTTATTGAGCAGCGGAGATGGAACAATTCACACAAAGAAGTGTGGGCACGACCAGGATTCGAACCCGCGACCTTATTTTTCTAAGGCCAGGCCCGCTGCGCCACCGCTGCTCCGCTGCACCACAGCTGCTTATATAATGAAAATGAAACATATATACCAAGAGCATAGTGAATATTAATACTAAGATAACGATAACTGTGTCTGTGGTTCCCTCATAATGTTTTCCTTCACCGACATTGAGTCGCGGAAATGAAACAATTCACACAAAATGTGCACGACCGGAGATCAAACCTGCGTTTATATTTCAAAGGTGCTGCACCGCTGCACTGGCGTTTTTCGAGCTCAAATACTGGTTTTAAAAGTCTTTTTGCTTGACTCAGAATTCAAACCCGTAAATTCAGTTTTATAAATTTGATGTAAAATAGCTTTCTTTTGTACATTGTTATTAATTGACGGGCCGGTGGCGTGGTCGGTAAGATATAAGCTTGTCACGCCACAGGTCGTAGGTTCGATTCCCACCCGAGACGCTCATTTGGGTGATGAACATATCTTTTTGCCTCATGTCTGGGTGTAATTATCTATTTAAGGTATCTACTTACAAGTTTAGACCAGTCATCTGGTTTCCATAACACAAGCTCTGCTAAGCTTGGGACCGTGACCGTGTGTGTTAATGTTCTAGAATATTATTATTATTATTAAAATTAAACAACATAGTCTTACAAAAATATCGACAGTTACCTAATAACAGTAACTGCTTTCCAATAACACGTTACAAAGGGCTTGCTTATTTTCCAATACTCATGCAATGCTAATAGAATATTACCTCAATGTTTACTCTACAGCCATCTTGAGACCTATTCTCGGCAAAAATTACTTGCGAACATAACAACACGAGTTTTGTAAACAAATTACTTAACTTAGTAATCTTTAATCTTTTAATATTTAATAATAATAATAGTGGGACATTAACACACACGGTCGTCTGATGCCAAACTAAGCAGAGCTTGTATTATGGAAACCAGATAACTGGTAATATACTACATGTAATACTTTTCTTTTGTAAATATATATTAAATATAGATAAATTACACCCAATTACATGAAGACGTCTGTCTTCATCACACAAATATCTGACTTGTGTGGGAATCGAACCCACGACCACCTTATAAGAAGAAACAGGCTGAGTGACTGATATATTACCGCACAGCCCATACCCGCTGGATCTAAGGATTCCAAATTTAGCACATATGTTCTTTATGAAGTCTAGAAGTGTACTAATATTAAATTATAATATTTTTTTAGGACATTATCACACACTAAGCAGAGTTTGTGTTATGGAAACCAGATAACTGGTATTAACTATACATAATACGAAGGTGACACTGAAAGTTCTTAGAAAATGAAAAACTGAGCAAACTAACAAGTTATTATTTTTATTATATCTTTTCAGTATAGTTTTCATTCATATCAATACATTGCTGCATTCGATAGAACCACTGAGAAAAGCACTTTAGCCACTCATCCGTACGGGTCTCTCCGACAGTCTTCTGGAAAGTAGCCACAGTTTCCTTGGCGTCTATAAAATGTTTTATTTATTTATTTATTTTATTTTATTTTGGTACAAACAGTAATCATTAAATAAAGTAACTTAGTCTGTTTTCTTCGAACTTTTCCCCTTATATTTTCTGGAATAAATTAAAATCGCAAGGTGCGAGGTCGGCTATACGGCGGGTGAGCCAGCAATTCCACGTCTGACGGCGCCAGATAGTCGATCGTTCGCCTCCGGTGTGTGAGGAGGCGTTGTCGTGATGAAGCAGGATCCTACTGCAAGGTCTTTTCTCTCGAACTTTTTCCAAGACAAGTGGCAAACGTTTGTCAATACCACTCTTCAATAACTGACTTTTGATCTTTTGAAACAATTGTCACATAATGACAGGTCCTTCCGAAGAATGAGGCCGCTATCTTTTTTCCGACAATTCCAGCTCTCTTCAATTTAGTGGTTCGCTTCGCAACTCCTCGGAAGGAAACATCCATTGAACAAAATGTCTTTTCGTTCTAGAAGGTCATCGAAGAGACCCCTAAGGACAAGTGGGCAAAGTGCCTTTCTCGGTGGTTCTATCGAATGCAGCTATCTATTGATTTCGTCACACTGTGGGAATATGGACATTGCTGAAAATCAGTGCTGTGGGTCGCCTCTAATAGGCACTCACAGCGTTTACTGAGCAATATCCATGTTTGGCACAAGTAGGTCACACCTACTCTTTGTTTTTTTATTTTATTTTTCCATTTGTGTTTTTTTTTCTTCTCTTTCTGTGTGTTTTTTTTTATCATTTTGTTTTTGTGTGTCCTGTCTGTGTCAAATAAATGTTTCTTTCTTTCTTTTCTTTCATTTGAATGGAAACTATTTTGAAAACATTATTAAAAATAGTAACTTTCTAGTTAGCTCAGTTATTGATTTTATAAGAACTCTCAGTGTCACTCTTGTTGTGTATGAAAGTATTATTTAAAAATTTTTGGTACACCCTCGAGTTGCTCACTTATAACCTCTAAACCACCGAGATCGTTTACTCTGTTTAAACCCTGGGATTTTGTTTGTTTATCCTTTATAAATGGTGTACCGAGGGCCATTTGAATCAATTAAGACTGAAAAATAAAAGCAAGGGTTATATTCAACAAGGGAAGTGAAGTGAAAAATGATGATTATGACAAATTAAAAACGTTCCAAACAGAGAATTAAAAAAAGAATAACAAATGGGAGTCATTAGTGATTACTCAACTAACTTTTACTCCTGACTTTGATCAGATTTTGTCTTGTAAAACCCTTTAGTGTCCCAATGGTGGGAAGGGAATTAACATTAGAGCTCTCGTCTGTTTTAGGTATCTGAAGATGTAGGCAGATGTGAATATAATACATATTTATTGAAATAAAAC
The DNA here is from genome assembly GCA_936450015.1 of Meganola albula. Classification (NCBI taxonomy): domain Eukaryota; kingdom Metazoa; phylum Arthropoda; class Insecta; order Lepidoptera; family Nolidae; genus Meganola; species Meganola albula. The sequence continues at coordinate 293,510 of OW388150.1, forward strand.
TACTTTTTAACGGATTTTATCGCGGTTTATTTTAGATCCCAACGTCTCAAAGTCTTTTCAGACTTCATGTTCACGGGTGGACTGAGGTATTTGACGTCCAAAAATATTAATCACAATTATTATTGACTACCTACAAACATTATTATTTAAGTTGCGTTCCGATTTAAGCAAACCGAGCTCACTGTGTCTTGAATTCTTAGTTGATTTTGCTTGGGTTTTGGTACAAGTAAATTAAGCACTGTATTAAATACTAAATTAAGTAATCTAACACAATATTATCATCCATATTTTGGAGGTTATGTTTAGGTCTCATACGCAATAGGTTGTTAGCCTATTGCTAAGTTACAGAATTCCAATTTTCGTGAACATTTTCCAACAGAAAAAAAATATCTTATGATTTGAGGGACTTTAGGTCTCAATCCATCGCTGGCCAAAAGCGAGTTGCCGGATGTCATGTGACCTTCGTTAAGTAGTTCTTAGAGATGCCGGTTTCCCTATACCGATATTGAGCAGTGACTATGAAACAATTGACGGGAGCGACCGGGGATTGAACCCACTACCATATATTTCTAAGGCTTATTTTTGTTGTGATGTAGGTCTAATTAATCTACTTCCCTTCCAAATTTTATCATTCTAGATCAATCAGTTATATCTTTTAATATAAGATTTTTCAATGGTTTTATTTCCTAACCAATCCATAGCCCCTACGGTATCTTACATGTATGTAATATCCTAGTGTTCCATTCTTAGAACAGTGAAATTGATAAAAATCTAAGATAACTTTTTATGCCTGCTGTGTCATTACATCCGATTTTTTTTTAAACTAAACTTGTTTTATTATACTTTGGACGATACGAGTTAAATTCTACCTCGCTTCCAAAATTTATCTTTCTGGATCAATCAGTTGTAATTTTTAATATAAAATTTTAGGCTTTTCGGATAGCCATACCCCACAACCCGCACCTAATTATCGGTATTCAATTAACTTGGTTAACCTAATCACGGCATTCAATTAGATCATCCCGGGGAATTCAAATAAGTACCTATTTAAGTTAATGAAAGAACATTTTGTAGAAAATCTTATTACGGGAAACTTTCTTGGTAGCAAAGCCAATTTTGAATTCTATTAATAAAAGATTTTTTATTTTGAAATAGACTTGCGCTTGATTACAACTTGCCTGATGTTAAGTAATGATGTAGTCTCCGATGGAGTCACTCGTGGTTACGAATTTTCGGTGAGAAGAAGTGAAATGAAGCTTCATATGGACAGAAACCATGAAGAAGCAACAATCCCGACCCACCATTTTAAATGATGTCACCAGACATCACTCCGGAATACGAAAAGGCCTCTTGGTGGTGCGGTTTTTTCTGGTGGGTGGTCGGTAACCAACCACGTCCAAAATAAATTGAAAAATATCTCGTTTGTAGTACCACAGATAAAGTAATACTATAGTAGTACAATACTATGTCTAACAGAGTGTTAGGACCGAATTTCAAATCATGGGAACTTTAATGCTAAGCATAAATTTGGAAAACGGCACACTGGTTATCTGATGGCAAGGCATTATAGCGTATGGGTGTACAACAACAGAGATACAAGTGCAAGAAGAGGGATGGTGTGAACCCGAGATCAAACCTTCTTCCAGAAGCATTTACGGTAGACGTAGAAATCGCAGTAAAGTGTCAGGATGGTCTTGTATATTAACTTACCCACTTATTTATGCCAAATCAGTGAGTAGTTACACTGCTAAGCTACCTAATGTCAGATTACCCAGATTACCCTACCTACCCAATATTAAACTATTATGGATTCCTAGGGATTTAGTAAGTAAAACTATGATAAAAGGTGGATTAGCCGCGCACACGACCGCTCTACTTGGCTCTCGTAATTTGATCTACTGATTCGCCAGCGGACGTCTAACTCGCACGGGGTCCAGCGATATATTGATTTAAAATGGTAACAGTTAACACAGACAAAGAACATACATAATCATAAAGCTATACATTGACAACATTCATTCAGTCGAACAGCTCTGCGATGTCACCTGTCATACTTGACAGATGACGTTGATCCGGTCCAAACTCACTATGACCGACAACACAAGTATATCTCTGCCAATGATTACAGCACCTCCCTAATCATAAATATTCACAAAATGTTTGGATGGAAATAGATTTCTTTTTCTACTGACTAATTCGGTTTGCATACACCACGTGCTTACCCAACCGACCTCATAAATTTTGTCCACTGGTGTAACAATGACAATCACAGACAAGCAAACTGAGTGACGTTAACCTAATGCTATCACAAGTGTGGTAACCAAAAGCCTTTGTCACGAACCTGGGTCATATTTTTTATAAATAAATACAGATCTTATTTTACCTCATACTCGTTAGGTACAAATTTCATATAATGAAACATTTTTATGTTACGAAGAGCTTAAGATCTATTTTAAGGGTGTACACCAATGCAATAGAAAACTCCTTCACAGTATTGAAATAAAACTATTTTATAATGGATTTTATCGCAGTATGTTTTTGATTTTAGATCCCGACATTTCAAAATCTTTTCAGACTCCATGGTTACGGGAGGTCATGAAGACTAAAAAGTTTTAATGTATTTATTTGATAAAGATAACCAACATCTATGTAAAAAACTGAAAAAGTAGCTAAATAAACAACAATAGTCCAATAATAGGTTTTAACGAATAGCGTTTGAGTAACATACAAATTTCTCAGAACACTAGCAAGTAATAATTATTTATGAAAACTAAGGTTTAACCTGTTCATTGCAGTACTGCTTTTAATAGCTAAAGGATCAAATAGAAGCTCTTTACAAATGTTGTTAAAATCCTTGCTCGCCCGCAAAAGGTATGAGTCCTGCTTGTAGTTAGAAGATGAAGAAGGATGCATTATAGCGTAAGGATCTTGAGGGAAGGTTAAAGTTTTATTGAAGCAGTAGGTTAGGGCAGTCAATTTTATTATTAATTATTTCCAGTAGTAACGTATAATTCACTAATGTTTAAATTTATAAACTATAAAATTATACGTAGTGGGACATTAACACATATGATCATCTGATCCCAAACAAAGCAGATTGTTTAATTCTTGTACTATTACTGGTAATATACTACTTAAAATACTTTTCTTTTGTAAATATATACTTAAATGTAGATAATCACACCCAGACACAAGACAAGCAGACATATTTAAACAAATGTTTCTCTCGGGTGGGAATTGAATCGAATTAATGCTTAATGTTACAAATGTAGCTGCTTTTTAATATTTGTTGCTTCGAATGTTTAAAGTATTTTTGTTCCATTTTATAAACAACAGACTTAAGTTATCAGCACTTGATTTATAGCGGTCTAACAAATATTGACCGGGAACAGAAGGAGTACGGAGTACACTTCAAGAGGTCTTCACGCATTTGAAGAGCCCTTCAATACGAATAACACTTACTTAAATATTCGAAATCGAAAAATCGAAACTTTTGGACTGAATTATATGCATAATTTGGTATTATATTTGGTTTTAATTTTCCTTTACATATTAGTGGCGCTTTATGTTTATCCGAAGATTGCAGGTTCGTGTCCTGTCACGGTCGCCAATTCATAATGTCTAAGATTTGACATATTTTATAATAAAACTTTGGGCACGCATGCCGATTTGGCGAGTCACTCCTATGCAAGGCGCGCGTCCGTCGACCGTCCGTCGTGGCTCCTCCACGCACCTTCTTTCCCTTAGCAACCGGTACCCAATCATGCAACAATGATTGAACAGAAGTCAAATATACTAATATTGCTTAATATGCATAAAGATTCTGAAATAAATTCCGGTGCAAAATTATGCTGATTAAGGATCTGAATGCACCTTCTCAATTTGTGGAGGGCTGTTCCTTCCACCGTGTAAGTTCATTTTTAGTATTATTGGTAATTCAGTTAATTTTTAATTCAGAGCTATTATGTCGGGTTATACACGGTTGAGTCTTACAACATGCGGGTGAGACGGTGTATGTACTCGTATTACCGAATATGTATGTCCGTGTTATCGAGGAATATGGGCACACGGCCAAATCGTTACATGATAACACTTTATTGAACTGAATTAAGTACTGAATGAAAAGAGCTTTAAACACCATGATGTAGCAAATATAATAGATCCAAACTTTCTTCAACCCTTTTTACTATCATAGCTGGGCACGGGTATTCTCTCAACTATTTTACTAGCTCACCGCTACACCACTACTGCTCACTGCTGCGCCACCACTGCTCACCGCTGCGCCATCACTGCTCACCGCTGCGCCACCACTGCTCACCGCTGTGCCACCACTACTCACCGCTGCGCCACCACTGCTTTTCACTGCGCAACCATTGCTCACCGCAGTGCCACCACTGCGCTACGATTGCTACTGGCACCTTTGCCATTTAACTCACACTACGTCTTGATTTTTTATAGAAATGTTACTATTACTCTAGTGACACTGACATCACTCCTGCACGACTCAGCTGTCCACGATCAGGCACTGACTCTTTCTGTATATCTCAAACTAAACTAACAAATAAGCCTAGAAACAGTACTTCCTTTAATAATAACCATAATAGTCACACATTAAGGAGTCTTAAATGTAATAATAATATAATCATGTATAGTGATGAAATAGGTAAACATATGGGACAAATATTTCTAGATAATACAGGAAATCGCATTACAAATCATTGTTTCCCAGGTGCAAGCTTTGTCCAAATTATGGAAAAAATAATTAGTAGTAGGCACTGTCCTAGCACCACTTTGATTATTTATGTTGGGAGAAGAGGAAATGCTAATAGTCACATACTAACAAAATACTTTGATTTGTTAGCTCAATTAGATATTAAACACATAATTTTAACTGCATTTCCTTATAGCAAGTTGTTGCTTGAGGCAGAAAATAATGCCAGACATAGGTTAAATAATAAATTGCATACTTTGGCATTGTATAACAATAAATTCACTTTAGTTGACATTAATACCTTTGTATTTAATAAGACATGTAAATTAACAAAAGATAATTTTTATCTTGCTAATTTTTATAAAAAACAAATAGCAATGTCGCTATCATATTGTTTTAATGACCCAGCCAAGTTGTTGGCTAACTCCACTGCTTCTATTGAGCAGGTTACAAATGTAATATTAAACTTTGACACTTTGGAACAAGTTCCAAGTTCTTTAAATTAGACCTAAAGACAATAGAGATAATCTCTGGCATTAGTAATAAAGGTAATGGATCTGATGATGGATATCAGAATAATTATTTAAGAAATACAAAACCATTAAAATTTAAACATTATAATAAAAATTGTATCAATCTGGTGCATCAAAATATTCAAGGACTGTTAGGTAAAGAGTTAGAATTGGAGTTGTTTATGAATTGTGAGAATATTGATATTATTTGTCTTAGTGAGCACTGGCTTAAGCGCCATCAATTCATTTACAGCTTCAATAATCACCAGATTGCAAGCTCGTTCATCAGGGAAAAGTTTATTCATGGTGGCTCTTTAATAATAACAAATAAATTACTCAAATATAAAGAAAGATCTGATATTGTGAGCCTCTCTGTTGAGCGAGTTGTTGAGATCTCTTGTGTTGAGTTGGAGCGACATATTGTTATTAACGTATACAAACCTCCCTGCGCGCCTTTTGAGGCATTTTTAAGAATAATGGAGGATGCCTTAAATAAAATATCTAATAGCCATAAAACTGTTACTGTCTGTGGAGACTTTAATATAAATATTTTGGAGGATTGTTCTACTACTACAATTTTTTTAAATTTATTCAAATCTTATAACCTAATAAACATATTTTGTGAACCAACTAGAATAACTGCCACTAGTGCGACATGTATTGATAATATTTTTTGTAATATGACACCTAGTCATAAATCAGTTTTTAATAAAATACAATCAGATCACAGTGGTCAGCTAGTTTGTTATCCAGTAGATACTCCAAAAAGTAAAAAAAGGAAAATAACAGTTGTACCCTTCAGTGAAAGCCGCTTAGACAGGTTTAAAAACAATTTATTAATTAAATTAGAGTGGTTGCCCAGCAACCAGAGTCCAGATTATCAATATAATTATTTATTTAATCAAATTAATGAAACATTTCATAGAGTTTTTACTTCTAAACACTTGATGGTTAGTGATGGTCTGGATTTTGGTGAATGGGCAACCCCGGGTATCTATAAAAGTAGAAATAAACTGTATGATTTATACGCTGAAAAGTCCTACAATCAGGACCCTACCTTCATAGATTATGTTAAAAGATATTCAAAACTTTTTAAAAAAATATGTTTAACTGCTAAATCCATATACATAAAAAATAAAATCAAAACATCTTCTAATGTTGTTAAAACTACTTGGAACATTATTAATAATGAAACTGGTAAGAAAAAAGCCTGTAATAAAGATTTTAAGCTAAAAATTAATAATGTAGATATAACAGCGGACCTGGAAGTTGCGACAGAGTTTGAAAATTTTTTTACTAACATTCCTTTACTGACTACAATGAGTCTACCGTCGTCTTCTATATCCGCTGAATCAATACTTAAGGAAAATGTAGTAGAGTGCGGTACAGTGTTTGAATTTATGCAAGTTACACCTAATGATATATTGAAAGCCTTTAAATCAATTAATTTGAAGAATACTAAAGACTTGTGGGGACTTTCTGTTAAGGCGGTATCTGCAATTATTACTATAATTGCCCCACATCTTGCATCTATTTTCAATAACTGTATTGCAGTAGGTGTATTTCCTGACTTGATGAAGCACAGTAAGGTTATTCCTTTATTTAAATCTGGAGATACTTCTGATCCATCAAACTTTCGACCTGTTTCTGTATTACCCACCTTAAGTAAAATCTTTGAAAAATTAATACTTAGCCAGTTGCTCAGACATTTTAATAGACATGAATTGTTACATAAGAAACAGTTCGGGTTTACCAAAGGTTGCTCAACCGTTGATGCAGGTGTTGAATTATTAAAAAGTATCTATGCTGCTTGGGAGAATTCGCAGGATGCCTTGGGTATATTTTGCGACTTGTCCAAAGCCTTTGACTGTGTGCAACATGAAACTCTTTTAAGGAAATTACACCACTATGGTATTAAGAATAAAGCTCTTGAATTTATCATATCTTATCTGAGTGATAGAATTCAAAAAGTCGATGTCAATGGAATTAAGTCCTCAGGGTCAAGAGTCACCATGGGTGTACCTCAAGGATCGATTCTCGGCCCTTTTTTGTTCCTAGTTTATATTAATGACTTACCTTATTATGTTAATGATAGCCATGAGATTGTGTTGTTTGCCGATGATACTTCATTGACATTTAAAATTAATCGACAATTAAGCAATTATGACGAAGTAAACAACGCACTCTCTAAGGTGGTCTATTGGTTTAGTGTGAATAATCTTTTATTCAATGATAAAAAAACTAAAGTGATAAAGTTTTCCATGCCTACTGTAAGACAGGCAAATACAAATGTTAAAATTAATGGTAATGAGGTAGACCCTGTTAAGTCATCTGTTTTTTTAGGCATCACACTAGATTCTAAATTACAATGGCTTCCTCATATAGATAAACTGTCCGGAAAATTAAGTTCTGCTGCGTATGCAGTCAAAACAATTAGACGGCTCACTGATGAGGATACTGCTAGAACTGTTTATTTTAGTTATTTTCATAGTATCATGTCTTATGGAATTCTTCTTTGGGGAAATGCGGCTGACATAGAAACCATTTTTATTTTACAAAAAAGAGCTATAAGAGCTATCTACAAACTAGGAAGCCGTGTTTCTCTAAGAGAGAAATTTAGAGACATAAATATTTTGACTGTCGCTTCTCAATATATTTATGAAAATTTATTGTATGTGCATAAAAATATTACAAAATTTAAAAAAATAAGCGACACACATAATTTAAATACTAGAAATAAGAACGATCTTGTAGCACATCATACTCGACTCCACAAAATCAGTAACTCTTTTATGGGGCAGTGTATACGTTTCTACAATAAACTTCCAAATAATATTAGGGAAATGACTATTAACAAATTTAAAATAACTATAAAATCTACGTTATGTAAGAAAGCGTATTATAAAATTTCAGACTATGTAACGGATAAAAACGCTTGGAATTAAGTCGCTCTAATTCAACACAATAAACAAACAAAATGTAATAGATATAAGCACTTCATTTAAAAAAGAAAAAAAGCCTACTGAGTTTTTTGGCAGTGTTTCTCAGTAGTTGCCAGTCATTCACTGCACGGTAGGAAAAGAAATTGGACTATTTTTAAGTAGACTCGCGTTTCAAAAAAAATAAAGCATATTTTCATTTCATTTCATTTCATTTCATTTCATTTCATTTCATTTCATTTCATTTCATTTCATTACAACTTTCTGTTAACGTTAAATTTAATTCTAATACCATTAGTGCGTTCATCAATTACTTGATATCAATCCATCGTGGCGGCGCGGCGATCAAACCACGTTGCCAATCAGATTTGTTGTGTACTACTAGATTGAAAGGTAAGTCCTTAATGGGTTTGCAAATACATGCGGATTTGATAATTAATTACCAGTTCACACATTAAGCTTGGTAGGTATTTCACGAAATCTGTCTGAATACTGTAGTCACATGAGTAATTTACTGACTTAAAAGATTTTTTCTAATGATTTTAAAAAGAGCTTTGCGTCTGTGTTACTTGAAGGTGTAGCCAGAGGTGAATGTCACCCACTTATCACCAGCTATGTTTTGGTCTGTAATTCATCAGGTACAATTATAAACTTCAAGCTGCAACTAAAATTCTCTAAGTGTATTAGAAAAGTCTTTAAATAAATTAAACATCATCATCAACACGTCAACTCTTTTACTGTCCCACTGTTGGGCACTGGTCTTCTCTCAACTATCTTACGAGTTGAGAGAGTTTAGGCTTTAATTTTAAGTGTTTTACTTGGGGTACAAAACGGAGTGCGACTACTTGAAATTTCAAAAATTTATTTAATGCTAATGTAACAAAAATTAAAACAATCAATTAAAAACATCAATCAAAATGTAACAAAAATTTATTTAATTAAAATAATAAATAAAATATTTTTTATTTTATTTTATTTTTTATTTATTTATTTTTTCTTATCAACAGGATAAGAAGTATTTTATTCTCTGCTTGAGATATTATCTGAAAGTTCTTTTAATAGTTCATACGTAGAACACTAACAAACGACTAGCTTCTTTCATTTACCATATAGCTCTCTCTTGTATTATTAGAAGGTCAGAGATAAATACCTATCACCCAAGTTCAACATGTTTAGAGCTGCGGTGGCGCAGCGGTATGGGCCTCGCCTTAGAAATATAAAGTCGCAGGGACGATTCCTGGTCGTGCTCACACATCTTTGTGTGAATTGTTTCAACACCGCTGCTCAATAAAGGAAAACATCGTGAAATCGGCATATCTAAGAACACTCAACATTCGAGGACATATGACATCCACCAACCCGCACTCAGGCAGCATGTGTGGATTCAAGCCAAGCCAAGGATTAAACTCACTCAACTCGTAAGATAGTTGAGAAAAGACGCGTTCCCAGCTATAGGTTGAAGTGAACTTTGACATCAACAGCTCCTATTAAGATTTTTCACTTTTCACTCAACCCGTGATTCAAACCCCAGGCCTCGTAATTAAACGAACACGCTTACCGCTGTACCAACAAGGCAGGTTTGTTTATGAAGGTAAATAAGTTTCTCCCAAGATAAATAATTGGAGAGATAAATAATTCTTCAGCCTCATTATAACTATTTAATCACACAATAACCTAAAAGAGAACATTTTGTGTAAAAATAAAAGAAATCTAGGCACGTTGAGCGTCTAGATATAAATTAAGCAGAGATTTTCTCACGGCTCGCTGAGACCTACAAAAATAGTGTAAAAGGTGCGTTTCCACTGAATGGAGAGGTCCGCACCGAGAATGAATGGGAAGGTCCGAACCGAGAATGAGAGGAGAGGTCCGAACCGAGAATAGGCAAGCCCGTCATCTAGATTGTTAGTAGATCTCTATAAATAAAAATGAATCGACAAATGTTTGTAACGCCAAATCTCAAGAACGGCTGAAGTGATTTGGTTGATATTGGTTTTGTAATACTTGTACAGGTTCCAGGAAGGTTCAAGAAAGCTAGTATTAAATAAAAAAGATATTGAGTACGTAATTGAAAAATAAAGGCACATTGAGCCTAAAACTTGCGTCACGTCAGTTTCATTGAGTAACTAGTTTGAGAACTCCCAATACTTACTTTTATTGCAATTTATCTGAGTATATTTAAAAAAAATAGTAAATAGGAAAACCGTTTCCAATATTATTAATTACTAGCTTCCGCCCGCGGCTTCGCCCGCGTTGTGTTAGGATAAAAATTAGCCAAGTTACAGATCTTTAAGAAACCTTTATCATATTTGTTATTGGTCTTAAATCAGATCATGTTTGTTTCTTTTAATCGAAGACGTCTTACTCCATTTTGGAAAATTATTTTTGTACCATTTAAGTCTTGTTAAAATCTTTAGTTCACCAAACTTTGTTAGGAATTTTAAAAGGGTTATTCCCGTCGGAAACCAATTAGGGTTATTCCCTCTAGGCAACATCCCCAAGGAACCCGTTTTATATAAAAATTATAAACAATTTTTTTCTTTTTTTACTTTTCCTGAACGTTTGTGAACACTTAAGAAATTCTACTCAAAACTATACCATAGTTTGAACCATAGTTTTAAACTATATCCCTACAATATTTCATCAAAATCGGTCCCGCAGTTTGGCTGTGAAAGCGTAAAGTAATAAAAACCTTCAACCCTATGACAGACATTTAGGGGTTGGTTTATGAAGAAAAAAGTAGCCTATGTCTGAACCATAGTTTTAAACTATATCCCTACAAAATTTCATCAAAATCAGTCCCGCAGTTTTGCTGTGAAAGTGTAAAGCAATAAAAACCTTCAACCCCTATGACAGACATTCAGGGGTTGATTTTTGAAAAAAAAAGTAGCTTATGTTTGAATCATAATTTTAAACTATATCTCTACAAAATTTAATCCATATCGGTCCAGCAGTTTGGCTGTGAAAGTGTAAAGTAACAAAAAACTTCAACCCCTATGACAGACATTTAGGAGTTGATTTTTGAAAAAAAAAGTTGCCTATGTTTGAACCATGGTTTTAAACTATATCCCTACAAAATTTCATCAAAATCGATCCAGCGGTTTGGCCGTGAAAGCGTAACAGACAGACAGACAGACAGACAGACAGACTTTCGCATTTATAATATTAGTATGGATTAAAGATAGACTTCATAGTATTTTGATTATCGTACCCTTGTATAATGCCTTTATGCAAATTCTCAAAATCTATATTCCGATCAACAGTGTAAGTAAAGTAAAGTGCAGTACACGAGGCAAAGACGGACAGAATCGAGTTGAGACGACTGTGGGGCCGAGCAAGCGGGAAGGTGCGGCAAAGGAAATCATAGTAAAAGAAATTAGATAACAAAATGCCCCGTTCCGCTTCAATAAAAACAGTTGACGATTTTAACTGCTCTTCTCCGTTCCACTCTTTCCAATTTCGCGTCAGTGGAAACGCACCATAAATGGAGGCTGCGAGGTGTAAGTTGGTCTGCCCTTGACCTACTACAACATTGAGCCAAGTTTGCGCACTCTAATATTCATTGGAATAACTTGGAAAATGTACCTTTGGTATAGTGATGTTTCTTGGAAATAACTACAAATTAAAAATTCAATGACTGAAAATGCCCAAACATTCTCTGAACTTTTAAGCTAACCCGCACATGGCCAGCGTGTGTGACCCTGTGCCTAGCAGTGTGACGCTAAAGGAATTTGGATAATTTACCTTTTTTTACTTTATTTAGATTCAAAGCGATTCTATCTGTTAAATAGTTCCACGTATTATTTATAACGATATTAAGCAACGGTGATGAGGATGACTCAATTAGTTAGTGTCCAAACTAAACAGATCTTGTACTATGGAAACCAGAAAACTAGTAATATACTACATATAATACATTGTAAATACATACTTAATTAGAGATAATTATAATTACACCCAGACTCGAGACAAACAGACATTTTCATCAGACAAACGTCTGACTTGTGTGAAAATCGAACCCACGACCTGCGGCGTGAAAAGCAAGTATCTTACCGATAAAAAAAGTCGCTAAGTTGCAAGATCACCCTAACGGTGTTCGATATTATTGCAGGCTTGTGGTTGTCTATAACATACACAATATTTTTACGCTTAGGCGATGATGTGGTCTACGATGAAACGAACCTACCTATTATAAAACAATAATACTTTATTCCACGTTGCCTTTGCTATGCAAAGCAGAATGCAAGGCATTATTTCATCACCTAAATATAGCAGCGAGAAAATTAAAAACATTGACCTTCCAAACAAAAAATCCACAGATTAAAATAGCTTAAAATTACGATCTAAAATTAAAAAGGGTTAGAACGCACAAGTTGCTGAATCAGATCAAAAATTAATATACATATTTTAGAAAGAATAATAAAAAAGGGGAACGTGGGCACAAATGAGCCCGTTAGATATTGCGCCGCGTGACACGTACGTGACCATTGTGACTATCAACGTGGAATGTTTAATATCAAACACTCGGACAGAATTAAAATGTACATTTTATTTACAAAATACTAGTGGTTTAGATAAAAATTCCTTTCACTTCAACCCTTTTTAGTGTCCCACTGTTGGGCACGGGTCTTCTCTCAACTATTTTATGAGTTAAGAGAGTTTAGGCCTTAATCCACACACGCTGGCCAAGTGCGGGTTGGTAGATGTCACATGTCCTCGAATAATTAGTTCTTAGATATGCCGGTTTCCTCACGATGTTTTCCTTCACCGATATTGAGCAGCGGAGATGAAACAATTCACACAAAGATGTGTGGGCACGACCAGGATTCGAACCCGCGACCTTATTTTTCTAAGGCGAGGCCCGTACCGCTGCGCCACCGCTGCTCCTTTTCTTACGAAAAAAAAAAACTTTATTTACAATAAATCGCAGAGGTAGAAAAAATTAGGATCGAGTTTTTGAAACCTCTCTCTGACAGATGTAATTATTACAGAATGACCTCTGTGACCGATTTGACATATGGATATTCACTAATCACATCAAACTTGTCATTGGCAAAATTGTGATAGTCTTCCACAATAATAATAATAATAGGTATAGTGGGACATTAACACACACCGTCATCTAATCCCAAAACTAAGCAAAGCTTGTACTATGGTAACCAGATAACTGGTAATATACAATATACAATACTTTTGTTTGTAAATACATACATAAATATACATAATTACAAACAGACGTGTTCATCACAAAAATGTCTGACTTGGGTGGGAATAGAACCCACGCCACGACCTGCGGCGTGAAAATCAAGTATCTTACCGACCACGCCACCGGCCCGTCAAGTGATAAGAAAAAAAATAGAATAAAAATTTTGTGACATTATAAATAGACCTATTCAGTTAACTTTCGATTTTTTAATATATTTTGCTGTGATGATACATTTCTGTTACTCTGTACTCTTTTAGAATGATATATCAACATAAAAAAAAACAAATACTAACTTCAGAATTGAAAAACAACAAACGATCATCAAAATGTATTATTTTTATTGGTTCTATAACAAAGGAAATTCAATATTCTGGTGTAGGTACTTGCAAAAAAATCATACCGCTTCGAGAGGTACTTCAATCAAAAAGTTAGATGACATTGGAGCCGTCATAAGAGCGACCCACAGAGAATAATAGCGATAGATCAGTCACGTGCTTTTCTGAAGAAACCAAATGCTCAACAGTTAAATTGAAAACTAGTTTATTACCACATTCAACTTAATTAACTTACTTCATTTAACATTTAACTTACACGGTGGCGTTATACTTACTTTTCACACCGCAGGTCGTGGGTTCGATTCCCACCCCATACAAACATTTGTGTTTGTCTCGAGTCTGCGTGCAATTATCTGTATTTAGTTATGTATTTACAAAAGAAAAGTATTATATGTAGTATATTACCAGCTATCTGGTTTCCATAGTACAAGCTCTGCTTAGTTTGGGATCAGATGACCGTGTGTGTTAATGTCCCACTATATTTATTAGATTTTCTAAATTCTTCAACTTATATTGGGTGACTGGTTATTATTGTAAAATACTTTACTAGGTAGTAGTGCTCGTCATTACAAAAAACTTCCTGAGTAAACTGTTTTAATATTCTAAATATTTTTAATTATAATTATTGTTTACAATTCGCTATTTTATTATTGAGCGCACAGTAGAGACGAGATTGTTAGAAAGACGGCGTAATAGTGCTCTGCTGCGGTGCGTCGCCTCCTCCCTTCGTACACTTCATTATATTCATCATATCTACTATTACGGCTCAACACAAAATAGCGAAGTTATTAAGAAAGTTGCTAGAAAAAAAGTTTCCTTGGGGGCTGAGTCACCTTCGTACGTGGGTACACCTTTAATTGAATCCCCACAGGTGGTCCCCGGGTGGTGCGAATCAGGTGACAATCAACTGGTGGTAGGCTTAGGCCGTGGTTAGTGACCACCCACCAGACTAAGACGCACCGTCAAGCAGCCTTTCCGTGTTACGATGCGATGTCTGGTGACGCCATGCAGAGAGGGTGGGTTGGAATTGTTGCTCGTTTAAGGTTTTTAATCATATGGAGGCTCATTCCACTGCTACTTTCTCACCGATAAATCATTCGTTATCACAAGTGAATCGGCATACTAGGTTGACGTGTTCCATCGTAGACTGCATCATTGCTTAACATCAGGCAAGTTGTAGTCAAGCGCCAGCCTACCGCAGAATAAAAAAAAGATGTTTATAATCATGAGCACTACTGCATGGTAAAGTATTTTACACTTATTACCAGTCACCCAATATAGGTATAGTTGATAAGTTAATAAAAATAGCGAAGCTGTATAAGATTTGACTTCACGACAATTTTTATACTCGGTCGACTTGCTGCCTTACTGAGCATTAGCACTGCACAACAAAACAGTGTATCTC
This sequence comes from Meganola albula, assembly GCA_936450015.1. Lineage (NCBI taxonomy): Eukaryota > Metazoa > Arthropoda > Insecta > Lepidoptera > Nolidae > Meganola > Meganola albula. The sequence continues at coordinate 308,615 of OW388150.1, forward strand.
TTTCTACTTATCCCTAAACGAGAGAGAGACAAAGCTTGAAAACGACGTCAAAAACCTGAAATACTTTAGAACCAAAACGGAGTCTTGTGTTATCTGCCAACCCACATTTAGCAAATTTTCAATTTTCTCTTAACTAATAGTTGTACCTATACTCTAAAACTGACTACAACAAAATCTGTAGAAAAATTTGGTAGATATTAGGTTGCTTTTTTTCGTATTACATATGAATAATAAAAACTAATAATAATATAATAATAATAATATGGTGAGTCTTTAACATACACGGTCATATGATCTCAAACTAAGCAGAGCTTGTAAGAAGGAAACCAGATTATTGGTAATACACTACATATAATACTTTTCTTTTGTAAAATATACTTAAATATAGATAATTACACCCAAACATAAGACAAACAGACATATTTAAACAAATGCTTTTCTCGGGTGGGAATCGAACCCACGACCTGCGGCGTGAAAAGCAAGTATATTACCGACCACGCCACCGGCCCGTCCCAATAAGAAACTGAACAAAGACAAAAATGATCTTATTTACGAAGAAACTCTTAAAGCTTTTACCATCTTAAGAAAGCTTAAGCTTTAGTTTGTACTTTATATTCCTTTTCCCCAAGTATTTCACAAAGCGTATTTGAATAGTTAAAATTTGGACGCATCTACTCTTCTCTAGCAACTTAGGACACTGACACACTAGTGACATTATACAACAAGAAACTATGGAGTTTGACGGGCCGGTGGCGTGGTCGGTAAGATACTTGCTTTTCACGCAGGTCGTGGGTTTGATTCCCACCCGAGATAAACATTAGTGATGAACATTTGTGTTTGTGTCGAGTCTGGGTGTAAATATCTAATATAAGTATATATTTACAAAAGAAAAGTATTATAAGTATAGTATATACCAGTTATCTGGTTTCCATAACACAAGCTCTGCTTAGCTTGGGACCAGATGACCGTGTGTGTTGATGTCCCAGAATATTTATTTATTTATATTTATTTATTTAGTTATTATAACAATAACTGATTTTAGGGGAAGTTGGAACGACATAATGCGTGAGAATTGGAAAAAATACAACCTCATAAATAATTGTAGCGCTTTCTTTAAAAAATATATAGAAACAAAAACATATAGTACATAATTATGCGTTTGGGAAAATTATTTCACTCATAGTTTTGTCAGGTCGCAGGCGTTTAGCGTAAACAATGACACTTCTTTCGACATAACTCAAAAACTAATAGTAAGATCTTGCGATAAAACTACTTTTTAAAGGATTTTATCGCGGTTTATTTTAGATTTTAGATCCCGACGTTTCAATGTGTTTTCAGACTTCATGTTCACGGGTGGACCCGTTAAAAAGTAGTTTTATTTCAATGTGTGATATTCACGTAAATCAAAGACATATGTTCAGATCTTAATCAAATTTAAATGGAAAATAATAACAAAGATATTAAGTAACAAATATAAAAAAACGTTCTTTCTGTAAAAGGACCCAAAATTTACTAGGTAAATTATACTCACAGTATTTACAAAAAAAACATATAATTTCATACGCTTTCGAATTTGCAGACTTCTACCACATTCCATGTGGTGATCCTGCATGTCGTACAACACCACTAGGTAAGTCATTTTGCCTTCCCTTTTTTCCATTGACTACTAGGGTCACCTCCCAGTCTATCCTATTGCGGCTAGCTACCATAATTAAACAAGCAACTGCCGTCAGACTTCGAAACCCGTAGGTAACCAGTAGTCAAGATGGTAAGACCAGGTGTCAGATTATATTAGGATTCTGACTGCATTTAACGATTGTCATAGATGTTTTTGTGACAACGTGCCCAATGTCTAGACGGGTAGTCTCTCAACGAATCAGACAATTAAACAAATCTTTGTTATTACATAAAGATAGAATAGTAAACCCCAATCAGCTCTACTAAAGAGGTCGTCAGCGCCACCAGTGAGTATAAACCCTTATATAGCACTCAAGGCTGCATCACCTTAATGCATTTCTCCTTCCAGATCTTTGAAAACCGCTGCTGAGATATTGTCCTGTAAAATAAATACTTAGCAAAGAATCTACAAGACTAACATCCGTGACTCTAAGATGTAATTTTCTTTAGAAAGTAAAATATTATGTCAGACGTCTATTTTTCCCTTTGTGTGTTTGAACTAAGTTTTTGTAGCTTCGTATTTACACTGGTAAAACATTTCTGTCTAAATAATTATTTTCTTTTTGTAGCGTTTACGTAACCAAAGTTATGTTTTTGTAACTTTTTTTGTAATGGATTCGAATGCTTTGAATTTACTTCATAAGAACCGGCTTAGTTGTCATTCATTTCTTAAATATGGAAAAATGTTATCAGAATTTCATTGCACTGCTCATCTTTGAGAGTTGACTATAGCAAAATTTTAACTGACAACTAATTTAATGGAATTAAAAGAACGAAAACATCAAGATTCTGGTTTTAATCTCGGTGCCCCCAGTAAAATGTATTTTGCTCTTTAGTGTCAGTGTTGATTTTAGTGTGTTTAATCCACACACAGATTGGTAAATGTCACAAGACCTCGAAAGTTTTTAGAACTGGTTTTCTTGCGATGTTTTCTATTACCGATATTGAGCAGCGATGACATATTTCTCACAAAGATGTGTGGGCACGACTCGAAAACAAACCCGCGATAAATATTTCTAAGACAAGGCTGCTCTCTGCACCAGTACAACAAAACATGTGTGATATTTATCCCTGCCTACACCTTCCGGTAATACAGAAGTGAGCATCACAATGATCATGCGTAACGTTTTTGCTGAAAAGTATTTTATTAAAATTCTATTCAGTAAACGTAAATAGAATTTCAGAGTTACAAAGTTAAACCTCAGAAAATGTATTGTCTTTTTCCATAAAAATAATTACGCTTATCGCCTGAAGCCAACGGAATTTTTCAGGCTGAAATAATGCTCCCGCTTTCAGAGGCATCAACAATGACGTCTGCGGTCTCTTGTTATTCTGAGTTGGCAATTATCGCGATTACCAATCCACGTTTTACATACAAAGCCCTAATACTAAAAACAATTTCATCTCCTGCATCTGCTTTAACCTTTATGTTTATAGCTATACGGTTTGTTTTTCTTGGTTTCGGTGTTATTTTGTTTTCATCGTTTGTTTTGTAAGGCCAATGGTGAACAAAGAATGGTAATGAAGAGCGGCCGCGACACCGGGCCTATTTACTACGCCCTCAATGGGGTTCTATTCATTTTTGTCTACCTAAGTGTTGCTTTCAAAGGAGTTGCATTCACTTCCATTTATCATAATATCGTTGAATGGTTCATGGAAATTAGCTTGAGTTAATATAATGTTTGGAGAATAGACTTGGTTTATTACTCACTCAAGTCAAGTCAGTGTTAATCATGGGTCGCTCCGGCATAACTTGACCAAGACAACAAGATACTCGCACCACTGTCTATCTCTTTTGTTTAGTTATATCACTTCAACTCTTTTTAGTGTCCCACTGATGGACACGTGTCTTCTCTCAACTATCTTACGAGTTGAAAGAGTTGAGCCCTTAATGAGACAAACACACGCTGGCCAAATGTGAGATGGTGAACGTCACATATCATCGAATGATTAGCTTCGAATGCTATGATGTGTTGCGGAACGGAACGCAAGAAACTTTGACGTGTTTTTGACGGATATCCGACACGTTTCGTACTCAAAAAAATCACCATCTTACTCCTTCCTATTGTACGGGACTAGCCAAAGCAATTGTAATTTTCACTATATTATACACATTTTAATTTACGCAAAAGGAGATTTTATTCAAAATTCTACGTTTAAACATCTGCGGCAACATAAATTGGTACTTCGAGACGAATAATACGACGGATCGGCGCGCCTACGACGACCCGACCAAAGTCCACATAACGCGCGAAGACAAAAATCATCCATTCAACGGGTGCTGGGTGAAGAAAACTATAAAATATTCAAGTTGCCTGTCCGGACCAGCATAAATTACCGAAGTTTTGGTACGGCCAGCCATCCTTTCTCATCCAAACTCCCTTTTCGTACCTTTGCTAATACCGTGGAACGTTAATTTCAGTGATCGAGACGCAGTGAGTTACCACCATTCTTGTGTCCAGCATTCGTGTACCGCAGCTAGTACAGGTGCCACATAAATCGTGAGTACTCCACCTTTCACAGACTTCCATAATGAGCAAAGATTCAGGCTTAAAAGACAGGCCAAAGTCACCGTACAAAATCATCACAGATGACGATAATTATTGCGATCAAAACCTACGCGATTTAATTAAAAAACGAGCAATAATTAAAGGCCGCTTAACTAAGTTTTCTAACTATTTAATCTCAATACAAACCAGTGAGTTATTACCTGCTAAAACACAAGTAGATTTAAAATTACGTGTTCAGGGAGCCGCGAGCTTATTTACCGAGTTTAACAATGTTCAAACGAAACCAGAAGAATCTGTTCCAGAAGCAAATCTTGAAGAACAGCTTCAACAACGCGAATCGTTTGAAAATTGTTACTACGACACCTTGGCTCGAGCTGAATGTATGCTTTCGATCAAAGAATGCAGTTCTAGTTGTAAACAAACACCTAGTGATTCAGTGAAACTACCAACAATTTCTATACCTACCTTTGACGGTTCTTATGAGCACTGGTTGGAATTTAGGGACACCTTTCAGTCGCTTATTCATAATTCTAATCATATACACGCAATACAAAAATTCCACTACCTAAAATCATCATTAAAAGGCAGTGCAGCACTGGTTATTGATTCCCTTGAGTTTTCTGCATCTAATTACGATATAGCTTGGGAATTGCTTTTATCTCGTTACAACAATAGCAGCCTTTTGGTTCATAACCACGTAAAATCGCTGTTTAATATTCAGTCGTTGACTAAAGAATCACCAGATCAGTTACGCCACTTGGTAGACAGTATTCTAAAGAATCTACGCGCATTAAAAATACTAGGCGAACCGGTAGATAGCTGGCACACACTTATTATTTATATTGTCGTCACAAAGTTAGACAAAACCACTGAACGCGAGTGGGAACAATATAAAACCAGTTATTTAAAACCCTCAGGTGATTCCAAGTCAATTCTGAACCTAGACGTGCTGCTCACTTTCTTAAAGGATCGGGCGGACATGTTGGAAACATTGTTAGTTTCACACGGTAGCACTGTTCACAAAAAACAAAACAACACGCAAAATTATCACAAGGTACACTGCAATGTTTCCACCAATAATACGCACAATCCTTTGAAGAAATCTTGTGTTATTTGCAAGCATAGCCATCCACTTTATGCATGTCAAAGGTTTTTAAGCAGTAATTTAGAAACAAAGCTAAAAATAATAAAGGATCACAAGTTATGCATTAACTGTTTGCGCGCAGGACATAATATAGATGAATGTAGGTTCGGTCCGTGTAGGAAGTGCAACGAAAAACACAATTCATTGATTCACAATGACAATGAAGTCAGCCGCAGCGTAATGCATCCTACTTCAAGCGACAGTAACAAACCGGCTCTGGCGATGCTGACGTCACTCGTTGCGCCTCTTCCACCACCACCTACAACTAGCGAATGCAGTCAGGTGACACCAAACAAACACATAGATGTTTTATGCACAAGTTATCCCTGTGTGCAACCTGTTCTATTGTCAACGGCGGTCGTTGAGATACTAGATAGCGATAACAACTATCAATTAGCACGCGCGCTTTTAGACTCTGGAAGCGAACGATGTATTATTACACAATCATTATGCGATCGTTTAAACACACAAGTAATACAGTCCACTCAAGAAATAAGAGGTATTGGTAATTCGGTATCACAATGTACTCGAATTTGTGATATTGATGTTAAATCGCGCACCAGCCCGTTCACTATGCGTATTCAATGTTTTATTTTGCCAACTATTACATCCACGTTACCAGGTATATCTAAACAACACGCGCAGTTTAATATACCTGCGAACGTACAGTTAGCAGATCCTGATTTTTATAAATCCAAAACTATCGATATTTTAATAGGCGCTGATAAGTTTTGGGATTTATTATGCGAGGGAAAAATGCGTTTATCTTGTGGTGCATATCTACAGAACTCGCAATTCGGATACATAATTTCCGGTCCCGTAAATATTAACCACACATCGAAACAAACGCGATGCAACGTTTCTACAACAATAGAAACCCAACTACGCGCATTCTGGGAGCTCGAGGAACTTCCTAAGCTTTGTGAGACGCGCACAGAGGAAGAGAGAGAATGTGAAGATCACTTCGTCAACAATACAACGCGCAATGCTGACGGGAGATTCTGCGTCACAATTCCTCTCAAATCCTCACCACAAACTTTAGGCGAGACGTATCCTCAAGCTCTCAGCAGGTTTCTTGCGTTGGAGAAACGATTGCAACGAGATCCTGTGTATAAAAAGCTTTACACTGATTTTATGCATGAGTATGTAGCCTTAGGTCACATGACACGCATTGAGTCCAACGGCACACCTCATTATTTCATGCCGCACCACGGCGTTTTACGTGAGCACAGCACCAGTACTAAACTTCGGGTGGTATTCAACGGAAGTTTTCCCTCTAGTACTGGAGTATCGCTGAACGATCTTCAACAAATAGGCCCTGCTATACAAGGTGACTTATTAGCTATTTTATTACGTCTACGTCTGTACAAATACGTAGCGTGTGCAGACGTAGAAAAAATGTATAGGCAGGTTGAAGTCAACAAAACTCAGCGCGAGTTACAGCTGATTCTTTGGCGAGATGACCCGTCACAAGAGGTGGGTATATACCAACACGATCGCATCGTATACGGAACCGCGGCAGCTGCATTTTTAGCAGTGCGATCTCTCAAAGAAACAGCTGCAAACTGTTCTGATCCAGACGTTAAGCGAATCATACACGAAGATTTCTTTGTTGACGATCTGATCACGTGCTCAGATGATAAATATAAATTATTAGATTTATGCGAAAAAACATACAAAATTTTAATGGCAGGGTGCTTTCCCTTACGAAAGTGGATTTTTAATTTTAATTGTGATGAGTCATCAACGAACTCGATGTTTAATGATATTAAATCTTTAAATTTAGACGAAAATAGTCATTGTAGAACGCTAGGTATTGGCTGGAACAATTATACGGACGAATTTCACTACAACACACAGTTTAAAAACGATACACAAGTCATAACTAAGCGCACAATTTTATCTCATGTATCGCAAATTTTCGATCCGTTTGGTTTATTAAGCCCTACCACAATGATTGCTAAAATACTATTACAAAAGTTATGGTTGCAAAAGGTCGATTGGGATGACGCGCTCCCTCAAGAGATAACACAGGTATGGAACCGGTTTGTTATGAATTTATCTGAGTTAAATAGCATTCGTGTGCCGCGTCATGTTATAGTCGGCAAACCATTACATGTCGAATTACACATATACACAGACGCTAGCCAATCTGCCTATGGGGCGACAGCCTTCGTTCGCACGGTGCCCATCCATGGGCAAAAGGCTGAAGTTCGTTTATTATGTGCAAAGGGTAAAGTCGCACCTTTAAAACCCGTGAGCATTCCCAGACTCGAGCTCTGTGGTGCATTATTGGGTGCGCGACTTTACGAAAAAATACGTAATTCACTTCACTACGAATTTAAGCATATTGTGTTTTGGACAGATTCCACAATAGTATTAGGCTGGTTACACATGGCGCCAAACTTATTAAAAACTTTCGTTCAGAACCGTGTCGCAGAGATTCATGAACTCACAAAAGATCTGCCGTGGCGACACGTAAGTGGGAAAGACAACCCAGCAGATTTAGTGTCACGTGGTGTTTCCTTACCCGACCTCATTTCTTCTCAGCTGTGGTGGGAGGGACCTCCACTTTTAAGCGACCTGGCGTTCGATTGCGCTAATTTAACTTCGGATGTAAATCCAAATACGATGCGGGATGAGCTACCTGAAGTTAAGTCAAACGCGGTGTTAGTTACGGTGTCTAATAACTCTTTACAATTGTTTCCCTTTTCTAGATTTTCTCAGTTTGAGCGCATGAGGCGTGCCTTTGCGTATTGTCTTCGATTTATTTATAATACGCGCAATAAATCAAATCGTCGCAGCGGCGCTCTCATTCTCGACGAACTGAGAGAATCTGAATTAAGATTAGCAAAATTTTCTCAATCTGAATCGTTTGGTGAGGAATACGATTTATTAAAAAGAAAACAATCGCTTAAAAATAAACCATGCCTTTTTAAATTAAATTTATTTATTGATGAGTTTCAACTTATGCGAGTAGGTGGTCGTATAAGTTATTCACACGATTTTAACTACGACAAAAAACACCCAATTTTACTTCATTCTAAACATCGCTTTACCATGTTGCTTATGCGTCACGAACATAAACGCTTACTGCATGCTGCTCCACAAGCGTTGCTTTATGAAGTTCGTCAACGATGGTGGCCAATAGGTGGGAGAAATCTTGCTAGGACGGTCGTGCATGATTGTTTTACGTGTAAGCGACTGAAAGGTAAAACTCTGACACCACTAATGGGTAATTTACCCAAAGAACGTATAACACCTACTTATCCCTTTCGCATATGTGGGAACGACTTCGCGGGACCTGTGCTCATATTAAATCGCAAAGGCAGAGGGGCCAAAACAACAAAGGCATACATTTGTTTATTTATATGTTTCGTCACGCGAGCTGTTCACTTAGAACTGGTAAGTGACTTATCCACGGAAGCATACATTCTTACTTTAAAGCGCTTTATATCTCGGCGGGGCAAACCCGATACTATATTTTCCGATAATGGGAAAAATTTTATTGGTGCTAAAACCGAATTAACCAAATTTTTAAATAATTGTTCTTCTGACATAACTGAATTTGCTCTCAGTCAGGCTATAAATTTTAAATATATACCCTGTTATTCTCCAACTTTTGGAGGTCTGTGGGAGGGGGGTATCAAATCATGCAAGCTGCACCTATCACGCGTTATCGGAAATGCTCATCTCACCTTTGAGGAGCTTTCCACGGTGTTAGCTCAGGTCGAGGCCATTTTAAATTCTCGTCCTTTATCCCCACTATCCTCTGATCCTCACGACTATATTCCTCTTAGTCCTGGTCACTTTTTGGTTGGTCGTCCACTCACATCACCGGTGTATCAAGATATGCGAGATAATCACGCAAATCTACATTCCCGATACGAGCGCCTGGAGAAGATTCGACACAACTTTTGGGAACGCTGGTCAAAAGAGTACATTTCGGAACTCCAGACCAGAAACAAGTGGAAAGAGAACATTGACAGCCTGGAGCCTAACACATTAGTCGTCATCAAAGACGATAATCTTCCACCTTTAAAGTGGTCTCTTGGGAGGATCATACGTACCATTGTTGGAAAAGACGGCATATCACGCGTGGCTGATATTAAAACAGCTTCAGGGATTATAAGGCGCAGTTTCCCTAAGATATGTCCACTCTTCAAAGAAGATGTTCCTAATCAATAAACCGTTGGACCTGCTGATTCCAAGGCCGGGGGCATGTTGCGGAACGGAACGCAAGAAACTTTGACGTGTTTTTGACGGATATCCGACACGTTTCGTACTCAAAAAAATCACCATCTTACTCCTTCCTATTGTACGGGACTAGCCAAAGCAATTGTAATTTTCACTATATTATACACATTTTAATTTACGCAAAAGGAGATTTTATTCAAAATTCTACGTTTAAACATCTGCGGCAACAGATGATATTCTTCACCGATATTGAGCAGCAGGGATGAAGTCAATTATACGAAGATATGTAGGCAAGACCGGCGATCTTTTATTTCAAGCGCGAGGCCGATACCGCTGCGCTGCAGCTGCTCGCTAGTTATTATAATACCATGCATTGAAGAAATCGAAATATCGACTTATTTTCTAACATAAGCTTGCGATTTACTACAATTTGCTTGACACAGCAATGATGTGGTCTACAATGAAACGCTTCTACCGAATATACCAATTCACTCGTCTCCACTCTTTCAAATGGTGTCACTAGACATGGAAACGATGCACAATAAGGTCGTGTGGCGGTACGACTTTGTCCGGTGGGTGATCCTGATCACTAACCACAGACGAAGTCTACCACAAGTGTATTGTCACTAGATTTGTACCACCTGGCGACCACGTGTGGAGATAAGATTGTTCACCATCGTCCGTAGGAGTGACCACGCACGAAGATGACTGCCATAATTTGACCAAACTCTCACTCACAATTATTATTATTCATCCATTGATGTAGTTAGACACAACAGCGCTTTGAACTTTTATAGATTATCATTAAACTTAAAGCTTAGACCGCTGAAACTAGTTTAATATGCATGTAAAAGCTTTTTCATCTAGTAAAACTTTAAGACCTTTCACTTGACTTTGACCGTGGACATTGACCTTTAAGCGAGCTTCTATTAAACCTTGAGAACCTTTATTATGTATTTATAGCGCTAACTGTTACTTAAATAGTTAATTATAGTTTGACATAAGACCTACTGGAATGTACAGACAGAGGTGAAGGTCGCCCACTTTTTTTAAATTCTTGAATAGGCTGGCGCTTGACTACAACACTTACCTGACGTTAAACAATGATGTAGTCTACCATGGGATGCGCTAGTCCAATGTACCGATTCACTTGTGAGAATGACTTTCGTTGAGAAGGTGACAGTGAAGTGAGGCTCCTTAAGGTTGAAACAATTCGACCCACCCTCTTAAATGGTGTCACCAGACAACGCACCGGAACACGGCAAGGCCGCTTGGCATAGCGACTTTATCTGATGGGTGGTCACTAACCACGGCCGAAGCCTACCAGCGGTTAATTACCAGTAAACATAACTACCAGTTGATTATCACCTGATTTGCACCACCCGGGAAACACGTGTGGGGATTCAGATAAAAGGTGCACTCAATACTCAATACTCAATACTCAATAACTTTATTGCTTTACCATAAGTAAGTAGATGCTTAGGTGGTAGGTGCTTATTATAATAGAATCATTATGGACCCCACGGACGAAGGTGACTCAGTCCCCAAAAAGGTCCATTTTGCGAAGGTTTATAGGTATTTAGGTTTAGAGTGAGCCTTAGAGGATACCGCGAAATCTGCTGGAGGCGTGTGTAAGGTACCATCATCATAATCAACAGTCTATTCTGGTCTAAGCACGCCACTGAGCAAGATCTAATCTATTCTCATCCAGCTCTTACTGCAGTCACTTTACTGGGATACGCTACGCTGCGTTTGTCAATCAATCCTCCATTTAAAAAATTGTTAACCCTAATGGTTGTCAGTTCTGTGTCAAATATGGCCGGCCCATAAAGGTACTATAGTTCACCAAAAACGATTAAGAGTACAATATACTAAATATATTTAAATTCGCAGTTTATGGAACACACTACAGAGTGGAGGATTTTGGGATTTTGGATTATCGCAAAAAATTAAATGAGCAAATGAGACATTATCACAGAACCCTCTAATGATAAAAGCATACCTATCATTAGAAACTTTAGTCAAAATGTAATGTCACAAAAGTTTGCAATCTCCATATTGACCCTAAAAGCCGTTTTGACCCTTTTCCAGCCATTCATAGAGAACCACCGATCCGCAGCGGTCAGGTCCGGCAAACGGGTTAATTGAAGATGTAACGGGCTCTGCGCAATGAATAATTCAAGGCTTCTTGGCGGCCCGCCAGGGTCTGTGTCAGCTGAGCGGGTTCAATCGGCCTATTGATATGATTTAAGTATATTTCATGACATAAAAGTCTCTCCTCTGTCCACGTTGACTTTGGGAATACGGTCTGAAATCAGTTTTTTTGGTAAACTAATAAGAACTCGAGATTATTTTGAGTAGGTATTAAAAAGTATCCCATTTGTTTGCGTAGAAAAATGACAAACTTGAATAAGTCACCATTCATAATATTGATTTGTTTTAAAATTAGCTTATTTATGATGGTAGACAAGGATGAAGACAGAGGTAAAATTAAATCTGAGTAAACAATTTTCTTAAATTTCCACGAATATCACACATTGAAATAAAACTATTTTGTAACGGATTATATCGCGGTTTATTTTAGATTTTAGATCCCGACGTATAAAAGTCTTTTCAGACTTCAAGACCCGTAGTTTTATTTCAATGAGCTAGCAAAATTTTACTTTTGGTAGGTACGTTTTTAAGTCTGTACTAATACTTTTAAAGCTAAATAGTTTTTTTAAACTCTTTAATCTCAGGAAGTACGGGCCCTATTTTAAAAAAACTTGCACAGTTAGATAACGCATTAAATTTTATTAAACAAGGTCATAGGCTACTTTTTATTCTACTTCTAGGCATGATTTAACCTATATTTTACATAGGTCAAGCAGGTGAAGCCACCGGCGGAAAGCTAGTACCTAATAAATATGTTCATATCTTTCTAGAAAGTTTCTAGATGATTAAAAAATCTAGGTAGCCTTTTTTATATAGAAAACAGGTAAAAAGACAGTAGCTAATGACACAAGTATGGTAGGTGTTTAAATACCACATACAAGTACTTTAAAAAGCTAGTTTACTGCGGAATTTGTAAAGAATTATATTTTCGTTTGGTATTCTAATGAAAATTGTGCGAACGTGCATTTCACGGCAACGTTATTAAAATATATAGCAGTGCACTTGTTTCACGGAAAACTTTGTATATTTCGTGTTCTGTGTACCGCTCGTAATAAGATGTGTAACATTTTTACGTTATTTTTCATAAAATTGTACACAGAGAGCAAACTGATATTAAAACCAGACTAGTACAAAATATCAAGCTATAAGCATTATTAACAAAAATTAACGACTAATATTATTATAATAATATAGTGGGACATTAACACACACGGTCATCTGATAACTGGTAATATACTACTTAAAATACTTTTCTTCTGTAAATATATACTTAAATATAGATAATTACACCCAGACATAAGACAAACAAATGTTTGTCTTGGGTGGGAATCGAACCCACAACCTGCGGCGTGAAAAGCAAGTATCTTACCGACCACGCCACCTGCACCGGCCCGACGATATTATAATAATATTATTACTAATATTGTAATATTTATAATGAGACCAAGGTCTAAACTGTAAACTTATTGTATTTTCCTTTACCTACTTGGTTTGGAAATAAACTAAGGCGTACTGGTAACCGAATTCTGATAATATTTAGATTTTATGAAAATTATTAAATTAGGATACTTCATTTTAAGCAGTTTTTGGTGTGAACTAACACGCCAAAACTTATAACTTACGATTTTTTACTGACATGCGGCTAACCCTGTTGAATGATGCGGCTGGCTGCATCCGGTGAACCAGTAGTGTGTTAAGGCTATATGGATTCCGTTGAAAAGACACGCGGGTTCTATTTCCGGGTCGAATGGTTGTAAAAATCAGGTTTGCCAAGGGGCGATGGAGCGCAGCACCTTAAGTGTCAAACTAACGGACAGAGTACGTAACACCGAGCTGCGCTCAAAAACACAAATCGCTGATGTAGCTCGGAAAGCCTCTAAGTTGACGTGGCATTGGGCTGGCCATGTTTGCTGTATGGCAAGCGAGCTGTGGGCAAAGATAGCCACAGACTGGCATCCAGACCCAAGGAGGAGGCGTCGCGGTAGACCGAGAAGGAGATGGCGGGACGAAATCGATAAATTCTTTGATAATTGGATGGAGGGGGCACAAGACCGCGAAGCCTGGAAGGTGTCAGGGGAGGCCTTCGCCCAGTTGTGGGAAGATCCAGGCTAGTAATAATAATAATAATATTATAATAATACCCTGGAACATTAACAATTACGTTTAGGAAATTTCAGGTGCAGCTCGAAGTTTGCAATTTTACTCGATCATCGGCGAATATTCACTTCTGCCTACAAGTACATCTTCGGGTAAGTTGTTAGTTATAGAGTTTTCTCTGTATTTCACGCTCTCTTTTTGTTTGCAGATTATATTGCAGCTCACACCAGCTTGCATGAGCTATTATTACGCTGTTGAACCTCATTTTATAATCTAGCAAGATGTGCTCATATGCAACATTGTTTTTTACTACTCTTCACAAATTTGTACAAACTTTATAAAGAAATATTTTCAACATATGCTTAACTCAGTGCCTCAAGGTAACTCGGCTTTGATAGTTTGGGGATTGAATCCATCGACCTACCCCCACATCTATAACACAAATAGTTTACTGGTGAAGGAAAAGGTAGTGGTGAAACCGGGATTATACACCGGCTATACTATGCCCGGGAGGTCGCGGGTTCGATTCCCGCCCCAGACAATATTTGTGTAACGACAAAAAATTGTTTCGGTGTCTGGTTGGTTGAGGGATTACCCTACGTGCCTCGGAGAACACATTAAGCCGTCGGTCCCGGTTGTCATTTAACACATAACCATCGTTACATGTAGTCCGAAGTCAATATAATCTGACACCTGGTCTAACCATCTCGGCTACTGGTTCCCTACGGGTTTCGAGGTCTGATGGCAGTCGCTCGTATAATTCTGGTAGCCAGCCGCTAGTCAGGTTAGACTGTGAGCCAACCTCAATAGAAGTGGGGAAAAAGGCAATGGGAATGATGATGATATGTCTATTAGAGATAAATGTTATTTTAAGCGCAAGAATCGGGGTCCAGGCCACTTGATTTATCATTACTAATTTGTTCGTTACTGAAATCCTGAAAAGACAAATTAATTAATTGCTGTATTTTTGCTTAACCTCCACGCCCCGACTGACGTTTCGCGAAATGACGCGCCTACTCTAGGGTTATTAAACAGTTTTAGTCCACCGCTGAACATAGGCTACTTTGATAGCACGTGTTATCCACAGCTACTCATCCATCTGCTAGTTACCTTGCAGAGGTCATTACTCGGTTTTTGTTATCGATAGAGTGAAAGAGATCGCTGTGGAAGAAATCTCTCAATAGTAGAGCCAAACGTGTAAATTGTGTTTTAACGTCTGTCAAAAATTATAAATACTAGTGTCGGAACATTCAAATATCTGATTCTATATTTAAGACATTTAATTATGTCCGTTGGCAGAATCACTGTCAAAGACGGTAGACGCCAAAAATATTTTAAAAAGTGGAGTGAAGGCCATAGTACAAGTACAAACACAGCTTGGAGTTAGCAGGAAACCATATAAATATGCAGGACACCGCCCTATGAATATATTATGAAGATCTCGCCGTTCTGTAAAACACACAAAAATATATTCCCTTATTTGCATTGGCTTCTTTTACTTTAACTTTAATTAGGGACATGAAAAATAAAGTTCTTTACGCCACATGTGCGGAAATATAACCTTGTAAAGGAATGATTACGAAACACGAAATCTTTACTTCTGCATAAAATTTTTGATTTTGATTTTGAATAACCCATACTTTACCAGCATGTATTAAGACTCTCTCAACTCTAGACAGCTTAAGAGCCTGAGCACCTTGGCATTTAGCTGGAATACGGCATGTGGCTGGCCGGCTTTTTTTTTGTGAAAACGTATCATGAAATCAAGCCAGATGAATAGTTGAGAGCAGACAAGTGGAGTAATGGTGCTGGAACGTGCAGACATGTATGATGTGGCTGGTACACCAATTTAAAGTCGCTCAGCGTGCTATAAAGCGCTATGCTTGGCGTTTCATTAAAGTATAAAATCCGCAATGAGGTTATCTGACAAAGAACTAAATTATCGACATAGCGCAAGCTGAAGTGGGAGTGGCCATATTGTCGAAGAACTGGTAACCACTGAGGTAAGCAAATTCTTGAGTGAAGACCAAACGAAGTGTAGGACGCCTTCAAGCTACGTGGAGAAAGATTTGCGAAAGATAGCCAGCAGTAGTGGTTGCGACAATCAGAAGAAAGAGTGTAATGGCGCGTATTGGGATTGGACTATATCCAGCTGTAGACTGCAATGGGTCGATGATAATGAAGTGAAGAAGTGAAACGCTAAAGATGTTCTTTACGTGATGTACTTATAAATTTTATTAAATACCTACAATATATTGATAATTTGCCTTTCATTCTGCCCCACAAAAGTGTTGTAAGGTGATTATTGGAAGCGTGCTAGTGGTGCTACGTTATTACCCCTGAACTAGTGCCGAGGCCTCTGACCCGTCGAACATACATAAATATTAATTTGTGGGGTATAACTGCCGCAGTAACGCTTTCCTACACTCAACGACAATAGTGCTTCAAAATTAATAATAAGAATAATATCCATTTATTTCAGGCAACAAGGCCCATTAAAAATAAAACACTTTATAAATATAAAATCATATTAAATCTACATAAACAACTTATTAATACATAATACGCCCTAACGCTACCTACATCTTTCGGGCTCATTTCTTTTTTTGCAAAGGTCGACATGATAATGTTTTTCAAAAAGGCACAGGTGCGTAGCATTCACAACCGCCGTGCATGTATAACCAGATGTATGAACATAAGTGAGGCTAAGGAAGTATGTTTAGATCGTAGCAAGTGGCGCTCTATAATCTCTGCCTACCCCCATGGGAAAAAGGCGTAATTTTATATATAAATAAATATTCTGGGACATTAATACACACGAGCAGCAGATAACTGTTATATATAGATACTATAGATACATATAATACTTTTCTTTTGTAAATACATAGAAAAAATAGATATTTATACACCCCGACTCGACACAAACACAAAAGTCCATCACTAATGTTTGTCTCGGGTGGGAATCAAACCAACGACCTGCGCTGCGGCGTGAACTGCAAGTATCTTACCGATCACGCCACCGGCCCGTCTGTATGTATGTACCTAAACATAGCCGACAAAAAGTAGGTGATATTTACCCCTGCCTATGCTTTGTTATGTTATGTACTGTTTGATATATTGTAGCAATGACATTTTGATATTGTTAAAGAACTTGTGTAAGTTATGTATGAAGATCTGTGCGTAACAGTGGGGTATAGTGTTAACTGGTACCTGTATAGTTTGTGAGCGAGTGTACTGTGCCACTTTGGGGTGAAGGGCTTCGATTGAAGTTGTTATTGATTCTGCTGACCCACTCAGTGAAGTATTGATTGTGAGCAAAACACAACAACACTTAGTTTAGTTCCCTATTTAATATACAGTTTTCAAACCTTCAAAAATAATATTACTTTTTAACTAGTACATAAATTTTTGATCATAGTTCTGCATAAATGAGCAAATTATGGACGACTAGTTTTCGACCACGGCTTCTCCCGCATGGTATTTATTGGGATAAAAAGTTGCCTATGTTTTAATCCCGACCATAATCTATCTCTGTGCTAAATTTCATCCGATTCCGCCCAAAACATTTTGTGTGAACAAGTAACATGTTCCATTCATTGTTTCAAACTTTCACGTTTGTGTCGAATAAAAGGGTGTGGCTTAAAATTAGCGGTCATTGACTCTAGCGACAGCTGATGTGGCAGTGTTCGGGTAGCAATAGGTAAAATTAGTAACAATAATAAACGGCGCGGTGGGCCGTATGCTTGCTGATTTGGTTGTATAATAATGGTATTAAAAAACAAGAAAAATTATTTACCTGTCTACCTTATAATTCAAAGGCGAGGCCGATACCGCTGCGCACACCTCCCCAAACATGTATATTACTCTGTATTTTTTTAGCCAGTTTATTATAACGAGCTCCATTCTATCTCAATGCGGTATATATTGTATACATTATACAAACAAAGTCCGGTGCTACAGCCCCTCCTCCCATCTTATTACGTCGACAATAGCTCCACATCTCTCAAATTATACGAACACATTTTGTTTACGCGTTTCGCAAGTACACAAAAAATATAAAAGACAGCATCTTTCATTTTATAACAAGCATGTGAATGAGAGTATTTGTGCCTTTGCTGTATAATATGGGTCTTAGGTTCGAAGTCCGTTCGTGCCTCTCTATGTGTGAATTGTTTCCGCACTACTGATTAACATTAGTAAAAAACAAAACATCGAGAGGAAATTGGCGTCCTAAAGTTGGGGTTTTGTAGGGGCTGAGTCACCTTCAGTCTTGGGAGTGCACGTTCTATTGAATCTCTACACGATGTCTCCGGTTAGTACAAAACAGGCGACACTAAACTGGTGATAGGCTTCGTGCACCAAGCGACCTTGGCGTTTTCGTATTTGTTGCTTTTACAAGTATGGTTATAATAGAAAAATGAAGCCTCATTCCACTGCCATCTTCTAACGGAAAATCATTCGAAACCACCAATCGGCATATTGGGCAGGCGCGTTCGATTGTAGACCACAATCATTGCTTAATATCAGGCAAGTTGTTGTCAAGTGCTAGCTTGTTTGAATTAAAAATAACTCTTAAAACAATTAAGAGAAGACCCATGCTCAGCAGGAGGATATATAACACTTTTATCTTCAGATACCATCTCTATCATTACACGCTACAAAATAAATAAAACTTGTAGGTGTTTCAATAAACAGTTTTTTTAATTTTGATGGTTTGGTCTTGAAACCGAAGTGTCGGTGTCAAAAGATGCTCCCAAATGTTCGAACTGTCATAAACTTGCCAAACTTTAGTTTGCAGCTACTTGTGTCTCGAGACGGACTGATGGAGTCATTGTAAGGGTTGATGTCGTCCCAAGCGATACAAATTGTAACACAACTTACAAACTGACATTTAAGATAGTGTGACCCACAGAGCATTGTTATGTTATGGTACTAGAGATGGCACATGGCACCAACTTTAAATAAAAATGAGACCGCTAGGAAAAAAACCTTTTTTAAACAAAAAATAAACATTGTATTGTCTTAGATTTACGCGATTTTCTTTTTACACATAGAAATAAAACTACTTTTTAACGGATTTTATCGCGGTATATCATTTATACACCCGTGAACATGAAGTCTGAAAAGACTTTGAATTGTCAGGATCTAAAATCTAAAATAAACCGCGATAAAATCCGTTAAAAAGTAGTTTTATTTCAAAAAACAAACAGCTAATCACTGGTGGGAAAACAAGAATCATAATTCAGTCTAGAGGTTCCTATGTTCACACTATCCTAGAAGTTCAAAACTTCAGTCTACAGCTATTTTTGTCTCGACACGGACTGACTGATGTACTCAATGTAAGGGTAGATGTCGTCCCGAGCGATATTTCTTATAAAAATTTAGGGTTAGCTCAAAGTTTGGATTACTGCCTGATGAACAGCAACAGGCTCTTTTTACATATGTATAGGACGCTGATATACACCTCTGCTTAAACTTTCAGGTAACACAGGTATGAGCGTTATATTGTGTTCTTTCAAATATTTGAAACTTAAAAACACATTAACCGTCTAAATAAGAAACGTTCATAATTCTGAGCTCTGTGGAGTGATTTGTATCAGGGTTTGTGTTTAGACGCAGTTCCGACAATTAACCACTTAGTAAGTTATCTAAGGGGGCAATAAATTACACAGGAACGGCATAGTTTGTGTAAAGCGACCTTTATATCATCTCATTTAGAGATTAAATTCAAGACTCAAGTCTTGGTAATGTTATTCAAAAAATATCTTTCAAATCATATAATTGCAGAATATGTAACTATTAGAAACGTTTGGAATTAACTAGCTCTATACAACACACTAAACCAAAAGTAATAAATTATATAAAATTTCCATGTCACAATGTTAGTTACCGTACTCCTTAAACGGCTTGACCAATTCTTATGAATTTTTTATGCATATTTAGTAGGTCTGAGAATCGGCTACTATCTATTTTTCATACCCCTAAGTGATAAGGGTTGTTCACCCTTAATTTTTTTTTAATATCTGGACGAAATTTTATTTTTTTATCAGCGATATTAGTACTACGCGGTACGAAGTTCGCTGGGGCAGCTAGTAGATATAAGTATTCATGTAAGAGGGAGAAAAGCCTACTCAGTTTGAAGCAGTGTTTCTCAGTACTTGTTACTCGGAAACGGTTGGAAAATAAATTGGAAGACATGAGATGAGAGCTATTTTTTATGAAAATAGATTATATTTATTTGATTTTATTTGAGAATTATAAATTCCCTTCAAATAGTGAGTAGTGAAGAGTAAGCGATGGTAGTGTGAAGGAAAGATACTCGCTTTTCACGTCGCAGTTTCATTGTTTGTATTCCCTCCCCCTTACCGTAATTAAATATACCTAGTGAGGTTTTGATTTTAGTGATTTTTTATATGGAAAATGTTCGGAACAAGTATGGGTGGTACCACAAAAAAAAATGTAAAAAGTTTTTGAATAATGGGACTGCCTTCTAAAAAGTGAAAAACAAAATTTACATCTGTTATTTGACAGACTATTGAATTGATATGAGTAGTGAAATACATGCCCAGCAGTAGGATAAAAAGAAGCCTTTAACCTTTCTTCAATAAATAGGCTATCTAACAGTGCAAGAATTTTTCAATTCGAATCAGTAGTTTCTGAGATTACCGCGTTCAAACAAACAAACACTTTAGCTTTATAATATTAGTAAAGCAGGTCGTGGGTTCGATTCCCACCCGAGACAAACATTAGTGATGAACATTTGTGTTTGTGTCGAGTCTGGGTGTAAATATCTATTATAAGTATATATTTACAAAAGAAAAATATTATATGTATAGTATATACCAGTTATCTGGTTTCCATAACACATGCTCTGCTTAGCTTGGAGCCAGATGACCGTGTGTGTTAATATCCCAGAATATTTATTTATAATATAGATTAGACAGTACTTAGGAAAAAACAAATATAGAGGATGTAAGCACCGAATTCAATTAACAAACGTAATTGTTAGATACACTTTTTAGAAGGCAGTTATAATTATCTTAAAAGTTTTTTAAAGACCCCTTGTTCGTCTCTTGGGTAAGCCATGGCGGCCTCATGCTATAGCATCAGCATCAAAGTTTCGCTAAAATATTCTTTTCTACTAAGGATATAATATTTTTCTTAGTTATTCTGCTCGGAGCTTAATTTTAGTAATCTTTAAACAACGGGTTCTCAAATTACCGTGATAATACAGAACAAACACAAATGGAAGGAACGTGCTAACGTTTTACAAATACCAATGTAATAGAAAAATAATAGAGCCCAGGGAATAGAACCGGGTACCTAGTTAAATAAAATGTAATGAGAACCACCGATGTACGAACGAAGAATTTTTGTTGCGTTATGTTAACAACGTCGGAATTTTTATATTGCAATTAGGTGAAATACATAAAAATAGACATACAGGATGTGATTCTTTATAGGAATACATTTTCATTAATTGTTAATTTTTTTTTTAATTTGGCTTAAAATCAGAAACAATTTTTTTTAATCCAGTTTTAGTTAGTGTGTCTGTTGGTAGATTACTTGGTAATTAATTCAGTAAAGTGGGAACGAGCCATTATCTGGTGCGTTGCCTAAGGTGTAATAATTTATTTAGATTATGCATGTCGATACTCTTTGCTTTTCTATTACTCAATGACCTATTCGCACAAAATAAACGTCTACTTAGTATATTACTTTCTATTTACAAGCCTATTAGAGTGTCTATGTCACTATCAGAAAATCGCTAAGCCACATATATTGACTAAAATGTAGAGTTGGTTGAGCGCAGATAATAAGTTCATTTTTTTCCGCCTTAATTCAATTTTGATAAATATTTTTTTTCACAATATCCCTAATCTGTGTATGAATGCAAGAAGGGGTGGTTTGTACAGTAAACCTGATCAGAAGCAATTTATCATTAGATAGCTGTAACTCACATAAAGGATAATTTCCACCGAACAATGAGTAAATTTATAGAGTGCGTGCCCTCCACTTGAAAAGCTTTAATGGTGAAATTCCTTTTAGTTACTACGTCACAGTCTAAATAAAATAGCTGGACAATGTTCTAATAAGATAAGTCTCGTCAAAAGTCGGCTACCGTAGGTAGAATTAGAGCTCGTATACTGTGCCGCCATCGTTCCTGACTTGCAGAAGTAGTCTACTTCTTTGGGTAAAATACGTGACTGTATAATGATAATAATATTTCAGGACATTAACACACGGTCATCACATCCCAAGCTAAGAGAGCTTGTTTTATGGAAACCAGGTAACTGATATAAGTACTATAAAAATAAAGTATTTTTTTTGTAAATATATAAAATAGAAAGTTAGACCCGACTCGAGACAAACACGCTATCATCACACAAATTTTAATGTCTGCCTCGGGTGGGAATCGAACCCGCGACCTGCGTCGAAAAGCCTTATCGGCCACGCCACCGGCCCGGTAAAACGTTACTATATCGTTTAAACGTTTCGTCTCTCAGCTACTAACATAGAACACTAGAATTATATGACTACTGAAGTATGGTTAAAAATTTAGACTGTGGCAGTAAACTGTATGCTTTGCGTGTTTCATAAACGCTTAGTCGAGTGATATGTGAAGTTACCAACTTGAAATTTTAATAAAAATAACGTTGTAGGTAATAAAGAGAGGTAGGGCAAAGTGATTTAATTCGCCCAGGGATGTACTGTCCACCCTTAGAAAATTTTACACGAAACTGGTAATGCACACGTTGTCCTCTACCGAGGTACATGAACAGTTTGTATGCATAAGGCATTTGCATCACTGTTCATGTCTTGTGTCTGTGTGTAGCTTTTATTTACGTGTACCTTCCTTACTCCAAAAACTGACAGAAACAATAATTATCCACTAGCGTATAAAACCTTTTTTATCATACATATCGTCACTTCAACCCTTTTAGTATCCCACTGCTGGGCACGGGTCTTCTCTCAACTTTCTTATGAGTTGAGAGAGTTTAGGCCTTAATCCACACACGCTGGCCAAGTGCGGGTTGGTGGATGTCACATGTCCTCGAATGATTAGTTCTTAGACATGCCGGTTTCCTCACGATGTTTTCCTTCACCGATATTGAGCAGCGGAGATGAAACAAGTCACACAAAGATGTGTGGGCACGACCAGGATTCGAACCCGCGACCTTATTTTTCTAAAGCGAGCCCCGTACCGCTGCGCCACCGCTGTTCGTATATATCGTAGATATCGGTTAAGTAACGGTCCCGGTTATGTCACACGTGGTTTCCGTAACCCCCTGGCACAAATGCGCTAAGGAACACCCGGGAGATTTTAGTGGGTACCCTTTGGGAGTCTCATATGCCCCTTGCCCTGACCACACGGGGCGAAGGAATCCATAAAAGAAGGAAGAATTTTCTTCCGGCAAAAGAAAGGTACTTAAGTAATAGACCACATACACCTTTTGCGCTCTACCTACCCAGACGTGTTGTTACATTAATTTACAATTTTTTTTTAAATGACATTTTCTAAAAATGATTCCTAGCTAGATCGATTTATCGCCCCCGAAACCCCCTATATACTAAATTTTATGAAAATCGTTGGAGCCGATTCCGAGATCCCAATTATATAAATGAGCAATTCTTGTATATATACAAGAATTTGGTTTTGAATTTGAATTGCTCATTTAAAGATATAAGACCTAGATACATTCGTCAAAATTGTTACACCTTTTCTTGTAGATGTTTAAAAAGTGGATTTTAATGAAACAGAAATATTTCGTTTTGAATACAAACGTATCAAATTGACTCGTGGAATAAATGAGAACCGGCCGCGGCTTAAAACAAGTCGAAACAGGTTAATTACTTTACGGAAGCTTTGTAACTTCAGTTTCGGATTTTAATTAATAAACCTTATAATTGTAATGGAACACATTAAATATTTATTATAATTTTACTTTGTTTTAATATAAGTAGGTACTAGCTTGATCTCACTAATCTTGTTTCTCCATACAAACTTTGGAACCCCGTTTCACCCCCTTAGAGGGTGAGTTTAGAAAAATCTTTTCTTAGTACACCCCTAGACCACAAAAAAAACCTATATGCCAAATTTGGAGTCTCCAAACCCAGCGGTTTGAGCTCAGCGTTGATATCTCAGTCAGTCAGTTTCTTCTTTTATATATTTAGAAGATAACTGTGACGCGCTAGTCCGGCGGTAACATGACCGTTTGATAACCTATAGTTACAGGTTTTGAGTAGGTATTAAGTTTCATCTCAACTATCATAAGAGTTTAAAGAGTTTAACCCTTAATCTGCATATGCTGACTAAATATATATCGCGCTATACGATACAAAAATTAATAAATATATTGCCTTTTTCCCATTTCTATCATGGTCGGCTCCCAGTCTAACCTGATGCGGCTAGCTACCAGAATTATACGAGCGAATGCCATCAGATCCCGGAAACCCGCAGGGAACCAGTAGGCGAGATGGTTAGACCAGGTGTCAGATTATATTGGCTTCTGACTACATGCTTCCACTTTCATTAAATTAAATTGTAGAATTCGCTGCCCAATTCTGCCAATCTTAAAACCTCACATGAACCAGTATTTACTGGGCAAGCGAGTTCTATCGTAGACTGTATTATTACTTAGCAACAGGCAAGTTGTGGTCAAGCGCAAGCTATTCTAGAGTAAGAAAAGACTTAGTGGACGCCAATGATGCTGCTGTAAAGTTTGCTGTTCATAGTCGAGGGTCACCAGTGTGGGGACTAGAGGGTCGGATCGTAGTGACTTGAATGGCGTTAGGTATGTAACGCAAAACCGTATTTCAACTGAAATAAAACTATTTTATAACGGATTTTATCGCGGTTTATTTTAGATTTTAGATCCCGACGTTTCAAAGTCTTTTCAGACTGGTCACGGCCACGGTTCGTGGACTGAGGTGTCTGACGTCCAAAATTATTAATCACAATTATTTATTTTTGACGTGACAACGTCTTAAATTAGGTTGCGGCTGGGAGGCACTTATGAAAAAGTGTAACGCTCGGTAACGTTACGATGAGTCACCGAACGAGAGAGAGGCCCGCCGAATGCCTTGCGTCTCTCTCCCACTCAACTATGTTTCATCCTTCTTCCTACTATACGAATGAATATTCACATTAAAATTATTTTACCACTCAAAGTCGTTGTCACGTAAAACTTTCGCCCGTATACCGAATTTACAGGCAACCAATTTTTTATTACTTTTTATTACTGTCAGATGGCGCTGCATGCCATGTAAACAGTGCTCTCCCGTATTCGATAATTTTAAAAATATTTTACTGAGTTAATGTGACCTTTTGATGTGTTAAAGTGCTTTAAGAACGTCTATTTGTTCACATACATTGCAGTACAGGCGTTTGTGTTCAACAACAACAACATCTAAATCTAACATTAATTTCTAAGTGTACTGGTGTATTAAGTGCAGTGAAAACAGCAAATCAATTTGTAGTAACAATTTTACGCCGTAGCTAAGCTCCAAAAGAGGTATGGGGCCAGTTCTAGGATTAATCATTGCTACTTACAAAATATAACTCACTAAAGAAGTAGAAAAAGTGAAAAAGTTCTGTTTGCACAATAATAACCAGTACCACAGTAGCATTTAAAATTTTGTATTTGTGACATTTGTGACATATTACCCAGTGTTACCTTGACTCTAAACAGTGTAACCATAGAAAAATTCTACCATATCTTTAAATAACGACATCTTTATTTAACTCAGGAACTAATTAGTGACATCTGTTATTGCTAATACGCAACTTTACTTCTGACTGTGTTACCCCATGACATCAGTGTGACCAGATCAATAATTTATAGTAACTTTAATATAGTGCCATCTATTGACAATTTTAGGAAGTAAACAGTGACATCTGTAGACAGTTATTACGCAACTTGATCTAAAACAAGATATTGTCAATTTCATACAATGATGTACTGAGACATCTAACTTAGTGGTCATAAGAGACGACATTCATCTCCTAAGGTTCTGGGATCGATTCCACATTTTATCTAATTTTGAATAAACAATGTTAACAAACTTTTTCAATTGAAACAAGCATCATTGAGTAATAAATACACTATTTGGTTCAGAAGTTTTCATTAACGGTAACACAACAAGTTGGACCTAAGTATCGCTACTAGCACGGGTTCATACCTCAGCAAGTGGGGCTGTTTCTGTTTGTGGTTTTGTATTGATGAAGTAATTTTAATCTATATTTGCTACGATGATGTCCTTATTTAGCAACGTTACCCAAAGAAAACAAAGAAATATATCATTACAGAGAAGTAACTCAGATGACAATAAATGCAACACGTCTGATACTAGTGATAACTTGTTTACCTCAACTAGTTTGAATAATCTGTCTGGAACTAGCTTGCCTAATGTCTCAATAAACAATAAAACTGTTCTAGATGATTTACAATACCAAATAGATCACTTAAAAAGCCAGTTAGAATCTGCACATGTAGAAGTGGCAAACCTCAACGAAGAAAACTCAATGTTAAAAACAAAACTTGAGGAGTGTGACAAAGTTATAGGTATGTATAAGAGAGTAACCAGTTCGGATATTGTGCGCGACCGCTCACTGACACCAAAGAGGAGAGCAATAAAATGTACACCACGAAATACACTACATGGCTACAGAAAAATTGAATCACCCTTTACGTCACCGATACATTCTGCTGTCTCTGAAGGAACAATTATAGAGCAACAAAGCTCACTTCAACTTCCCAGTCCACAAAAGTTTTTAAGACCTGACCTGACCTCTAACGAACTAACAAAAGAAGGCGCTAGTGGTTGCGTCGTATCGGCTGCACAAGAACTAACTCAAAATTATATATGTGGTACCAACGCTTCACCGGTATTCGGGGCTCATGAAGAATCAAATGATGAAATTCAAATAATGAATGATAATTTATCCCGTTCGTCATCACACGTTCCCAAACTTTGTATTTTAAGTAGTAATAATTTAAATAGGATATTAACGATAGCACAAAATACCTTCCCATGTTCTGATATTTGTCACTACATTTCAACAAACTGTGGTGTGCTGCAACTTATTGAACATTCAGACAAAAAACTTATTGACTACACCAAACAGGATTATTGTGTAATACTGATAGGTGACAAAGATTTTAAGAGTACGGACAATTATTATGAATTAGCAATAAGTATACGTGACATATTGATAACCTTACAACACACTAATGTGATACTATGCTTGCCCACTTATAAATTTAATGGCTTCAGTAATATTTATAATTCAAGGATAGAAAGTTTCGGTAGATTACTCTTCCATCATGTAAATACTCTCAGCAATGTTGTACTTTTTGATTCTAATTTAAATCTTGTATACGATGAAACCATGTTTTTTAGGCGTAGTGGAGTTTTAAATAATTATGGGATGAAAACAATATTTGAACACCTAAAAAAACATATTCACATTGATGATTATTTTTTTCGTGTCGAAAATAATGGAAGGAAATTGCACAGCAATAACTAATAACAGTCTTTGTGATCGTGCAATATCTCCACCTTTAATAAGTATTAATATACTTCATCAGAATGTTTGCGGTATTAGTAACAAAAAGAGTGAATTAGAAATTTACTTGCAAACTCTGAGAACTCGGATAGACTACCTATGTATTAGTGAGCATTTTCTAAATGAAATGTCCGTAAAATCATTTTCATTTGAGAACTACACACTAAATTCTTACAACACCAGAAGCAAAAAGACCAGAGGTGGAAGTATGATTCTGGGTCATGTAGATAGGAAAGTCGAGAATGTAGATGTAATAAACAAGTTATATAAAATGGATAGCTTTGAAATATGCTGTGTTAAAGATATTGATACTAGTTTGTATATTTGTTGTTGTTATCGTAGTCCATATGATAGGAATTTTGAATCTTTTATGACTAACTTTGAAAAATTGTTGGAGCACTTATTTAATAGGAAAGGTGTTATATGCGGAGACTTTAATATTGACTTACTAACAGATAATAAAAAACGCACTGACTTTTTAAACTTATTGACTTGTTACAATTTTAAGTATTTAGTAAATTCTGCAACTTTTTACCGAAACGACTCATGCTCATGTATAGACAATATCATCACAAATTTACCTGAAGTTCATATCCAAGAATGTGTTGTTGATCACAATAGCCTGGCTGATGGCCACGGTAGCCTCTTGGGAAAATTTTTAATGGAAGATCTGACCCATGGGTCCACTAAACCCAATCAGCACATTGTCATAAATAAAAGAGATTTTAATACTAAAAACGGTGCCCATTTTATGCAAAAAATACTGGAACACAACTGGTGCGATATGGGAATTAATACATTTTTGAAAAATTTTTCAGAGGTTTTTAACTTCTGTTACAAAAAAAGAAAAGTTAAAGTTAATTTAAAAATAAACGCTAAGTTAAACTGGGTTACGAGAGGTGTTAAAATGTCAAGTAAAATGAAACGCTTCTTATGCGCAAATAATCGTAACCAGTTTGATATCAGCATACAACATTATAAAAATAACTATATTAGAATTTATAGAAGGGTTATAATACAAGCAAAAAGAATAGCAGTTAGAGACAAAATTAATAATACACAAAACATTGGCAAAGAAATTTGGCAAATTATAAACAAAAAAACAAACCGATTGAATGTTATGAAACCTGAACATATACTATTACAAATCAATGACAAAATTATAGATGATTCGGAAGAAGTGGCCAATATCTTTGCAAATCACTTTAATTATACTAGCCCCACAAGTGAAAATGATTGTAAAGAAGCTATTGTTTTACTACAAAAGAGTATGAAATGGGTTGAAAAGGAACTTTGCTTCAGTCCCACGACTCCTCATGAAATCTCGTGTATCGTAAAAAAGATGGCCAATAAACGTTCATGCGGTTATGATGACGTCCCTGTATCAGTCATTAAAGATTATATAAATATTCTTGCAGAACCACTTTCTTGTTTCTTTAACAAATGTATTGATGAAGGAATCTTTCCAGAGCAGCTCAAAATAGCTAAAATCATACCTGTCTACAAAAAAGGTAAAAAAAATGATCCAAAGAATTACAGACCCATCTCCTTACTCCCCACTATTGCCAAAATATTTGAGAAAATAATAAAATACAGACTTGTAGTGCACATTAACCTCAATAAGGTACTACACAGAAGACAATTTGGCTATCAAAAAGGTGTTGGCACAGCAGACGCTATTTATACACTCATAAATGACGTAGTTCATAGAATAAATAATAAAATGAAAGTAGCTGGTATATTTTTGGATTTAAGCTCTGCTTTTGATACGGTCAATCATAAACTACTTATGGCCAAACTAAATCACTACGGAGTGAGAGGTAAAGCCTTTAAACTACTATCCTCATATTTGAGCAATAGAAAAATGTATGTTGAGACAAATAAAATATGTAATGGACGTAAAGAAAACTATAAGTCCAAAATACTTAACATATGTGCAGGTGTCCCGCAAGGTTCTATATTGGGGCCCGTATTATTCATTCTGTTTACTAATGACTTGATTAACTATATACATAACATGTCAGACACACAACTTGTTCTTTTCGCAGACGACACAAATGCTATTGTTGAAGCAAAAACCATGAAAGAGCTTACTGATAAGGTAAACATTGCTTTAATACACCTTTATTCATGGTTTAATGTAAATGAGCTTAAAATCAACAGCACAAAGACTAACATCATTTTGTTCAAAACAACGGCGCGCAATAAAGATGGTATGGACATTAAATTAAACGGAAATAAAATTGAACTCGTGAAAGATGCAAAGTTTCTAGGTGTGCACATTGATGAAACATTAAAGTGGAAAAAGGAACTAAATGCTATAGACAAACATATTTCATCAGCATGTTATGCACTAAGAACGCTCAGAGACGAAGTTGAAGTACAACAATTAAAAGTAGTATACTATTCACTCATAGAATCAAAATTAAGGTATAGTATAACTTTGTGGGGAAATAGTTACAATTATAATTGGCATAGAGCTTTCGTACTCCAAAAGAGGGCCATACGTACCATTGTTCGTATTCCGCAGAGAGAAAGTTGTCGCCCTCACTTTTTAAATTTAAAAATAATGACAGTGCCTAGTCTATATGTCTTGGTACTCTTGACTAACTTAACAAAACATCTGCATGAATACGAGTCAGAAGAGGAAAGATTAGCTCGGGAGAAATCACGCAGAAAAGAGTTGAAAAATAAAATTAGCCCTCAATTTAATATAGTGGCGCACAGTGCACAATATCAATCAGTGAAAATATTCAACAAGCTACCTGTAGATCTGAAACTCTTATTATATAAGTCTTCGTTTTTAACTAAACTTAAAGCCTTCCTGTTGAATAAGTGTCTCTACTCCATTGATGAACTATAACTTGGGCAGCATTATGTTTTGTTTTGTGTAGTTGTTTGTATATTAATAGTTTTATTGTAATTATTTTAAATGTGACATTCAAACACAATGTATTGTTATTGAATAAATTGAATTGAATTGAATTGAATTGAATTTTATTTTTTACTAGCGGATCCTGCCGACGTCGTCCTGCCCGGTAAAGCAGAATACGACCAATAAGATTTCATAAAAATCGGTCAAGCTGTTTCGGAGGAGTTTTTTAATTTTTCTCTGCGTAAAAACCATCCTCGTACTTCAAGAATATTCTAAAAAAATAATTAGTCAAATCGGTTCAGCCGTTCTCGAGTTATGCGCTTACCGACACATTTTGCGATTCATATTTATATTAAAGATTATTTTATCACATAGATAGAATCGGTTGTAAAATAGTTTTATTTCAAAGTGTGATATTCGCGTAAATCTAAGAAAATACTTTGTGTTTCAACTGAGCAATATACCATCAAATAAAATAAAACGTCAACTTCATGAAATCGAGCACAAGAAGAAAATGAATTCATATATTTGCATGCAAACTGCATTCAAACCTTTTTTATGAGAATTCGAATACTAGACATTATGGCAGCGGAATATTCATCCATATTCCTTTTGTGAAAATGCAATAATTCATTTCTGTAACGAAAAATATGTCGGTTCCGATCGCAAGTCATGTTTTGAAATTTTATTTTGCACATTCGAGTGGTATTTGCTTGTGGATATACTCGTTTGAGAGTAAATATTAATATTTATTATTCAGTTTTTTAAATTTCGTTAGTTAATACGAAAACACAATATTATATACTGTTTTTCGAAAAGAACATTCTGGAATAAACGCGAAAAGCTTGTAGTATATAAATGATTGTTACTCTCTCACAGTTTAACAGATGAACTGATTTGGATAAAATTTTGCACATATTACCTTTATTCAATTACGATAGGCCGGTGGCGTGGTCGGTAAGATACTTGCTTTTCACGCTGCAGGTCGTGGGTTCGATTCCCACCCGAGACAAACATTTGTTTAAATATGTCTGTTTGTCTTGTGTCTGGTTGTAATTATCTATATTTAAGTATATATTTACAAAAGAAAAGTATTTTAACTAGTATATTACCAGTTATCTGGTTTCCATAGTACAAGCTCTGCTTAGTTTGGGATCAGATGACCGTATGTGTTAATGTCCGACTATATTATTATTATTATTAATTACACGCAGTCGGCATGAAAATGCATCAATGCAGAGAGTACTTTTAGTGTCATCCTACTAATATACTATACTTTTCTTTGGTGTGGGCACGTCCGGGATCGAAGTTGTGACCTTATATTTTAAAGGCGTGGTCGATATCGCTGAGCCACCGCTGTTCCTAACTATGCTTTGTAACCATATTCATATGCAAATGAACTGTTCTCTTTTAACTTATATTTCGATAGGCTAGGCGGTAGAAATGCTGATACGCTGTGAACAGCTAACATCGATGTATATTTACTAAGCAATAGGCGTATACTCCGGTATTCGTTCACCGCTCACCAATTTTGTGTACGCGAGCTATCACGTTTACATCCACTACAAATATTTGTGCACAATTTACTCGCATTCCCGTATAAACGGAAAAATAAAATATAGGTTTCCCTGTGTGAAAAAAGCTCGCGGGTTTCGTGGTCGTGCCTACGCATCTTTGTGTAAATGGTGTTGTCGGTCATAGTGAGTTTGGACCGGATCAACGTAATCTGTCAAGTATGGCATGGGACATCGCAGAGCTGTTCGACTGAATGAATGTTTTAATGTATAGTTTTATGAATATGTATGTTCTTTGTCTGTATTAACTGTAACCATTTAAAATCAATATATCGCTGGACCCCGTGCGAGTTAGACGTCCGCTGGCGAATCAGTAGACCAAATTACGAGAGCCAAGTAGAGCGGTCGTGTGCACGGCTAATCCACCTTTTATCATAGTTTTACTTACTGAATCCCTAGGAATCCATAATAGTTTAATATTGGGTAGGTAGGGTAATCTGGGGGTTTCTCTCTAAACGATAGATAGTAGGTAAGACTTAGCAGTGTAACTACTCACTGATTTGGCATAAATAAGTGGGTAAGTTAATATAAAAGACCATCCTGACACTTCACATTATTCTACGTTCATCGTACCTACTTCTGGTGGAGGACTGGGTAGGGTTCACACCTTCCTCCTCTCTCTTGCAATAGTTTCATTGCCGCAGCTCTATAGCGGTGAAGGAAATCGTTGGCAAGTCTTAGAAGTAATCTTTTGAGAACATGTGAAATCCGATATCCCGCACTTGGCTAGCCTGTCTAGATTAGGCCTCAACTCAACTTGTAAGATAGTTGAAAGAAGGCCCCCAGGAGCGGGACACTAAAAAAAGTTAGTGACATGCGAGAAAGACAAAAGAATGTGATGAGCTGAATGTAAAAATTGTTTCTAGATGGACCTAGAAGTTTGAGCGTAATTTTTTTTTTGGTGTGATCTGGTAAGCCTGTTCGTTTATTAACCGCGAGGTCCAGGGTCCGATTCCCAGGTCGAAGAAAAATACATTATTAATACTTTTGTGTTTTTTTTTGGTCAAGCGCAAGCCTATAGCGCAAGATAAAAAAAAATCTTGGAAAACCTTAGCTGCAGCTCGATGTTTGGAATTGTAGCCAATTGACGGTAATAGAGATGCCTCTTATTACGTATGGGAGTAATGGGAGTATTGCATTGTAATCTTATGTTGTTTTATCTTTCTTTTGTACGTTGCTATACCCTAATCGGGTCTCATGTGGAAACTTTGTAACTTATTGTTAAACATCTGTACCTACACATGAATGCAATAAACGCTTTGACTTTGACTTTAACATAACCGGCAAAGAGTGGATGGTTATCAGTGGGGCCTAAACCTTCGAATAACACAAGCTGGAGTTATGTAAGTATTAAGTCTAATAGTGTCTAGGTGTGCAGTTCTGGCTTGCCTTCCTTATTTTCCCTCCCTTTCCTTAAATTACTTCTTTGAACTCATGGTTTCAAGCGTCGATCATAGAAAATCGACAATGGCGTTGAAGACGACTTCTTAATAAACCTCAGCCGTGACAACAACGTTCGTGTGGCATTCCCTGATTTTTTTGAACTAAAACGTAAAGTACTAGTTTTTCTGTATATTAACTGTGTGTGGATGGGTCGACCCTCGTGTTTCATTAATCATGTGCATTTGTGTTATTTCACAAACAAGAAATCAAGCACGTGGACGGTGCACCGAAGTCATACCAACATCGACGGGTCGCGCCTTCGAAGCCGAGCAAATACGTGAGTCCTTCATATTATCAACCTACCTACCCTTTCCCGGTGAGCCAGGCATATATTCACTGAGCTTCCACCTAATTCTCATAACTAAATCATCCCGGCGGTTTGTCGCTATGTGTTAACATAGTTTATTTGCTGCCTATAGTCCACAAGATTATCAAGCGTACAGCATGACTGATAGGCACCCCAGGGAAGTGGATGAACAGGTGTGGCCCTGATTGTGTTGTAACACAATAAGGGGCTATGAGGATTCACTGGGTGGTGAGCGGAAACCATGCGAAAACCTAATAATAAACGTCACATCACTTCAGGGAATAGTAAATATTTAAGTAGGTATCTAACTATAAAGTCCAGTGAACCAATAGAGGCCCTTCCGGCCGATTGGGTTAGGTCATCAGCAAAAAAAAAAGCCATAGTATTTACTAGTGTCCGGCAATGCCCTGAGCCGAGGTTCGTCCCCACATGGGGAGTCCTCATGGCACCGGTGAACCAATAGATGCCCTTCCGGCCAATTGGGTTAGGTCATCAGCAAAAAAAAACCTAACTACGAGCACAAACTTCTTTTCGAATCGAAAATTCGAATAACCGGTTAATTTTTAAAAAAAATCTTGAGTCTATCAGTGTAGGTGCAGTTATCTATACTCAACAGACTACTTAAATGTTTCATATTCTAACTTTTAACAATTTCCTAAAGCGAATATTTTCAGCACCATATCGGTTTACGAGTGTAAGCGGGCACCAAAACTTTCAACCCTCTACTAACTATTAAACATAATGACTGCGGAAGCTGGCCTGTTAATAGGTCAATTTGGAAAGCGATTACATATTCATTTTATTATTAAAATTGTGGTTTCGTAACAAATTCAAAAATATTTTAACAAAATTGTTTTTACCTAGCTACCCAATTGATTTTTAACCGACTTCTAAAAGGAGGAGGTTATTAATTCGACTGTATGTTTTTTTTATGTTTGTTACCTCAGAACTTTCGAATGGGTGAACCGAATTTGATTTTTTTTTTTAATTGAAAGCTGATGCTTCCCGTGTGGTCCCATTTCAGTTTGGTTTAGTTCTTAGAATGGCATCCATGAAGTCGGTTTTTTTTGTTAATATTTTAACTTAATATTATCTATTAATTAAAGTCAAGATCTAATGTATTGTTATCGAATAAATAAAAGATACTTATTAGGAGTTGAATACTATTGGAATATGCAGTGAGGTCAAATAAATTCTAACACCGCACTCACATCTAGAGTTGGGCAAATGTTCAGGTATATATAGCAAAATTGAAAAAAAAATTAAGCATCAATAAAATTTGTCAAAAATACCTTGTAACCGGGAAATTATCGGCGTTTATTGGGAATTTTCACGATTGGATATAAACGCCTGGCTGTTTGCTCATTTCTAGTCACATCCAACAAGTTAGAGATATAATTAAGTATACTAAATTCAAAAAGCATTCAAACACAATAAATTTTTACACACAATTAAAATGGTATTCAGCATAAACGTTTATTAATAAATGTTTAATAATAGGTATTAATTTTATTTCATTTTAACTGAAAGCTGAGACAAAATCTTAATAAAATCATTACAAGCACGTCATTATGAAAATGAGTTGCATTCAACATCACACGCCTCAAAGCAAACATAAACACAGTCATCTCTACCAGGAAATTAGTTCATTCGTTAACAAATCTGGAGCAGGCTACCTGGACAGTTCATTTGTCACCGACCGCAGTTAAATATGCCACAGAGCACAGAATACATATCGCGCCTCCGTTACTAGAGGTTTGCACACGCAGAAAATTACTCTTCTTTGCATTTGATAAAAAAAATGTTCTTGTGACTAAAAAGAATTTTAAAATAATACAAAACTTATAACTGATTGACCTACATTGCAACCTTTAACGTTAATCAACCATATTCGGTTCATCATTATCATCACTTCAACCCTTTATTATAGTGTCCCACTGCTGGGCTCAACTATTTTATGAGTTGAGAGAGTTTAGGCCTTAATCCACACACGCTGGCCAAGTGCGGGTTCGTGGATGTCACATGTCTTCGAATGATTAGTTCTTAGTCATGCCGGTTTCGTCACGATGTTTCCCTTCACCGATATTGAGCAGCGGAGATGAAATAATTCACACAAAGATGTGTGGGCACGACCAGGATTCGAACCCGCGACCTTATTTTTCTAAGGCGAGGCCCATATGATACCGCTGCGCCACCGCTGCTCATATATTCGGTTACGTCACAATAATTTCATACCTTAAGTAGGTACATACATACATATTAGATATTTTTAATAAACCATAAAACTTTACATCTTGTATTAATTCTGTCAGTCTGCTATTTAAGTGGATGTGGAAGGCGGCTAACTACTTTATAAAAGCGAAGGTTGAATTGTCAAAATAGCGGATAGTGTGATCCAGATTAATTAAGTGTAACTTTCTATATCTGATTTCCGCAAAGTAACTCCTGTAATCATTCATTTTTTCAGATTATTTTTATTTACTATGTTTTTGTTATATACTAACTAGCGACCCGCCCTGTGTTCGCACGGGTGCAATGCTGATACTAAATATATTGAGGTATATTTAAAGAATGTCGATAAATACAACGTTTACAGCTTTTTTGCCGTTAGACAATACAAACAGCACGCGCTGCGCGCGTCCGGGCCGGTACCGCCGCCGCACAGCTATTTTAAATCTGTAATATCTTCGGAAATATTCATTTAAATTATGTGCTGTGTTAAATAAAATGCTAGAAACTTTAAATTTCAATAATAATGTATTAATTCAAGAGCACATACACATTGCACATGGTGGATGGAAAAAATGTACAAGAATGAGAATAAATGAAGGAATGAATTTTGAATGACAATTTGTCCGGAAACGAGTAATAGACTAAGTGTTGCTATTAAAATAAACATTTATAGATAATAGACAAATTAACTATTATGTTCTGTATTGAACATGCTGTAAATGGCTATATTGATCTATATTAAATAGACAGTGTATTTAAGGTACTTGAATACTGCAGAATTGCTTAAAATCGCTTCCTAAATAAGTCATTACTTTTGGTTGAAAGTAAAAGATAAAAAATGGTTATTGTGGGTTATCCCTAAGAGATAGACATATACCATCGCGGACGTTTTTGTTGATCTGTTTAAGGTCTGTAGTACTGTAGTACATTATTTTGATATATCTCGTAGGGCTTAGCCAGCGTTTGCAATGTAAGCGCAAAAATGCGTTAATTTACGACATCACATCAGAAAGCTCTAAAATTATCAGTGTTTCTCTACTATGCATGTATTATATACATAAACCTTCCTCTTGAATCACTCTTTAATGATAAAAAACAGTTGCGAAGTTTTAAAGATTTAAGCATACAGGGACAGAGAAAGCGACTTTATTTTATACTATGTCGTGCTTTAAGACAAATGTTGTTTGCCCCAGTCTCCAATATTATTATGATTTCCACCTCTAAGTGGCTGCAGGATTTAAAATCTGTGTTCTGAATCAGTATGACGGATAGCGGTCCAACGTCTAATTAATACGCGAATAATCCGGACCCTTCTCGAATGCTCCACGGAGTTTCATCAATCTGCGTTAGTCGCGTGAGCAGTTGCTATTTAGTTCTGTTCCTATTCTTCGACTTTAAGTGAATAATTGTTGCGGTACTTTCATCTTATTCGAACACGAAGAACTTAAATAGTAATTTCTTTCGACTCAATTGGGGAGCAATTAGACACGCTCCTCATTCTATACTCATAGCAATATTCAACGGTTTTTCTGTTAGCTTTAGTTGGTCTTTACTTCATTTAAAAAAGATAAAAAGCCTACTGAGTTTTTTGGCAGTGTTTCTCAGTAGTTGCCAGTCATTCACTGCACGGTAGGAAAAGAAATTGGACTATTTTTATGTAGACTCGCGTCTCAAAAAAAAATAAAGCATATTTTGATTTTGATTTTGATTTTGACGAAGGATTATGTAAAAACATTCGTCTAATGGAAATAAAGGGATGGTTGATACTAAGACTTTCTTTCTGGACAAATAATAAGTAACAGATCATTTCCGTCAGCTTTGAGAAAAATCTCCGACAGCTACCTTCATCATGAAATTTGTTTGCTCGTTTGTTCACTTCAGCCCTTTTTTAGAGTCCCTCTGCTGGGCATGGGTCTTCTCTCAACTATCTTACGGCTTGAGAGAGTATAGACCTTAATCTACATATGTTAGCCAAGTGCAGGTTGGCGGATGTCACATGTCCTCTAATGATTAGTTCTTAGACATGCCGCTTTCCTTAAGATGTTTTCCTTCAACGATATTGAGTCGCGGCAATGTTATAATTCACAGGACTGGGAATCGAACCTGTGACCTAAAGTTTAAGGTGAGGTGAAGTTTGTTAGTCGATGGGAATCTGCAAAATTGTATAGATAATGAATAACATTGTTACTGCTTAATTTTTTATCCAGTAAGTGTGTCGATTTGGCGTCATACTTTTCGGACAAGAGGTTTGCATGTCAATGTAATTTTCAAAATCAAATTGTATGATTTTATTGATACATGAGTCTACCTCAAATTGTCCAATTGATTTTTACTTACTGCACAGTGTTATGGCAACTGCTGAGTAGGATTGTGTCAGGATCTCATTTTTTTTCTTTTTTCCATCTTGCAGAGATCGTCACTCCACCTGTTTTGAGAGTGCTGTTTATCAAAATTTCATTGTTAAGACACTGAAATTTGGCAAAAATTTGACTACATTTTATGTTTTTGTACGTTTTGTAGATTGTTCAATTTTTTTTCTTTTTTTACGTAATGTATACCACGAACGCGAGATATTAAGCCAACGTGTCACGTGACCGTTCACGAAATAGTTTTTAGTGATGATAATAATAATGATAATATAGTGGGACATTAACACACACGGTATCTGATCCCAAACTAAGCAGAGCTTGTACTATGGAAACCAGATAACTGGACGTAACTTCTGTAATGCGATTTCTTTGTTTTTAACACGCTTTTATTAGCTTGGGTTGTATGTATGTATGTATGTATGCATGTATGTATGTATGTATGTATGTATGTATCTATGTATGTAACGGAATCTTTGAACTTAATTTTCACCAGTTTCCAGAAGTCTGATTAATTTGAAACTTTGCATACGTATCAAGGACCGATGACAATGCAATAATTTGATAACAGTTTCCCATTATCCTTATTAGGACGGCCAGGATTAATAAATTCTTTTATAGTACTATAAAGTACTTTTATACTCTGTAGTAGAGTAAAAGAGACAGAGCGAGGGCGCGATCTAAAAAAAAATTATAATAAAAAACAAATACAAATTTATAAATATAAAAAATATTTTAAAAAAATATAATAATAATTTATATAAATTTCCAGCGAGTGACGAAGGGTTCACAAATATTCAAATAATATATTTATAAATTTAATTGCTCTCACGTATTACACTTAGTACAGGTATCAATTAAAAAAAATCCTTTTATCTCTTTCTGTATAGAAATGTATGACTGGAGACTTGAAATGATACACACCAAGTACCTACACCAATTTTTTTTTAATTTTCGCCTTTTTTTATGAACGTTTTTTTTTTCAATCAGAAACGTATTACGTACTTGGTTTTTTATTTCATTTAACATTTTTTTGTAAACATGATTAAACCAATATCGATACAGTTCCCAGCGAAATACAGTTATGGAACTGCTGCAAGAGGAATGTTGCCATTAATCCTGAGTTGGGCTTCGACCGTCCACAAGATGCAAGGTTGTACAGTCGGTAATGCAGTCGGCAATGCTGCTGGACAAGCTTATGTAGCACTTAGTCGTGTAAGATCTTTAGACGGTATTCAGATTGAAGAACTCGATTGTTCTAAGTAAACAGGAAAAACCCCATGCAACAGTGCACCTTTGAATGAAATGATGAGATTGCGAAATAATTTGTGAGAAATTTCGATACCACATGTCAACAAATAACTAATTGATAAATCGAACAAAAAAATGAAAAATAAATAATAGTTAAAAAAACTAAAAAACACGCTTTTATAGCTAACCGAACTAAAAATTAGAAAATAATTTTTAATATCAGAGAGTTTATAATACAGTAGTAGAAGAACGAACAATCAATCAGAATTTATCTCCTCAAAATAAAATTATAATAAAGTTTAAGTTATTAACAAAAGAATTCAATTCAGAGTAAAAAGCGTGGGGTGCTTGATAAAGTAAATGTAACAACCATTCTATTGGCAACTATCTATGAGAGGAGAGTTATGAAAAGTAGTAAAATGCACCCCACGCTTTTTACTCTGAATTGAATTCTTTTGTTAATAACTTAAACTTTATTATAATTTTATTTTGAGGAGATAAATTCTGATTGATTGTTCGTTCTTCTACTACTGTATTATAAACTCTCTGATATTAAAAATTATTTTCTAATTTTTAGTTCGGTTAGCTATAAAAGCGTGTTTTTTAGTTTTTTTAACTATTATTTATTTAATACTGAATTCGGTGTTATATTTCTATTATATTAGTAGACTCAGGTCGCAGGTGTATGAACAAACTTCCGCCATCTAAACTAACATTACTAAGAAACTTGTCAATATTACTTGTTCGAACTAGTCAAATTAGGTACGTCATAGTTAAATTACGACCCAATTTATTGAAATTCACGAAATCTGTCAGTGATTGAGTTCGAAACAATATTAATTTTGTGGGGAATTGTACGTTTGTTTATGTTTCTAACATGCCAAACTTTTGTATTTCTTATTAACTAACTATTCTGTTATTGTTTTGATACATTCAATAAATATTTGAGTAGTTATTTACTGTAGAAATATTAACTTGAGGGCTAAATAAGCCTAAAAATCAGGATTAGCTGACAACTTTAGGTGGGCGTGAATTATCGGGTAAGACGACGGTATTTCAATAAAATAACTACGGCAAATATCACTTCACCCCCATCTCTCGATAGCACAATCATTAATTCTACCAGATAATTACAGATCGGTAAGATTAAATTAGATAATAGCGTAACGTCCACCGTGCAAGTGGTTGCATGCGCACTTCCCGACGACGCAACCGTCCAACACTAAGTGTCAGCCCTTTTAAGATGGCCGTTTCACCCGTGCTCAGTTTTCATTCGTTCGATGACAGTATAAAATGACAGCTGATGCATTGAGAAGTAGATGTGCCAACTAACTTTATTCAGGTTAGTAAATAATGTACATTATTTTGAGGGATAATATCCGTGCTTCTAAGAGCTATGACAATTGTAACAGGTCAGTTGAGATTGTTATACCCTAATTAATTTGACATCTGGTCTAACTATCTCGTCTACTGGTTCCCTACGGGTTTCTAAGCCTAATGACAGTCGCTCGTTTAATTCTGGTGGCTAGCCGCATCAAACTTAATAGAAAACCTACTCCAATAGAAATGTAGGAAACGTTTAGTACATGACACATTTTAACGAAGTGATTTAGAAGGAGAATTACATTTTTGCGTAATCAACCACAAAACCATACAACATTTCACCTTATGAAGCCTAATTTCACTGCCACCTTCTTACCGAAAGTCATTCGTAATCTCGAGTGGATTAGTACATTGGGCTGGCGCGTCCCGTCGTACTCTACATCATTGCTTAACATCAGGTAAGTTGTAGTCAAGCGCCAAACTATTCAAGAATAAAAAGTACGAGGACTGTAAGTAGTAGCTAATTTGCCTTGTAGTCTATTTGTATGATACAGTAAGATATGTAAATAATGTTTCATTAATAATGTTTAACAACAAAAACTACTTTTATTTAAAATATAAACATTTCGGCATCAATTTCTTGAAAAAAAAAACCCCAACTATTCAATCGTCTGAATATTACAAGTGGGCCCGGAAAAACATTTTTTTTTATCCTAAAATAGGCTTGCGCTTGACCACAACTTGCCTGATGTGCAACAATGATGCAGTCTATGATGGAACGCGCTTACCCAGTAAGTACCGATTCACTCGTGACTTGAAGACCGGCAGATTATAGCTTTCGGGAAACATAGATGCCAGCAGCGAATAAAAAACCAAAAAAAAACATGAAGTATAAAAAACGAATTGATAACTTACTCCTTTTTGAATTCGAACAAAAGTAATATAGTGAAGTATAGTGGTCTTTGAATCTAGTAACAAGGAAAATTTCATTAATATATTTTAAACAAGTCAACTTCTGTAAAGAAATAATTTGCTCTCATCATTTCTCATCTAATTGCAGTGCACTTTTTAACCGACTTATAAAAAGAGGAGGTTATCAATTCGACTGTACGTTTTTTTATGTTTGTTACCTCAGAACTTTCGAATGGGTGAACCAATTTTGATTTTTTTTTTAATTGAAAGCTGATGGTTCCCGTGTGGTCCCATTTCAGTTTGGTTTAGTTCTGAGAATGGCATCCATGAAGTCGGTTTTTTGTTAATATTTTAACTTAATATTATTATTAAATATCTAATTACTTCACCTCAAAGTCGAACTAAAAACTCGCTTCTCATCAATTTCTTTTTGTTCGTATAATTTAAGGTTAACCCTTGTCTATTTATACCATTTAAAACAATTATTTTGTTAAACACTATAGATATTATCTGACACAAAATAAAATATTGATCACAAGTTTTAGCGTGCAACACGGGATCCAGCTCAGTAATTGCTGTAATAGCGCACAACACTGATTTTCAGCTGGCCCCGGACTTATGTGGTAACATTAATATAAGTAAGCACCAAAATTTTTACACCATAAATTTAGATTCTACTAGTTCAAATTGCAACAACCACCTGCTTAATATTAACTATTGTATGTAAGTTGATAGCCACAAAATGACACACGGCCCTGCTACAATTTTTTTTTTGATTGAGGAATTCCCGCAAATGTGTTTTTTAAAGTCATTTGGGATGGCATTTTTTCGGTGCATCTGATCAATTTCTCTCCATTTGGCTCGATCTAGAGCAGCTTTTTTCACTTCCTTATACGACATGACACCAAAATTTTCCTTTATTTGGTTCATGTAGCTTATACTTGGCCTTCTTCTTCCACGTTTGCCTTCTATCTTTCCCTCAAACTTATTTTTATGAAGGTGTCATATTGTATAAAATGGCCCATCATCCTTCCTCTCTAGTTTTGAATGGATTTATAAACCTTCTTTTTCTTTTACTCTTTTTAATAAGCCTTCATTCGTTATTATATCTGTCCAGCTAATCTTCTTCATTTTTCTTCTTTATTTATTAACCGGTCGTTAATCAAAGGTTTAATAATAAGATGGGTGTGAGTGATTATTTAATGACCGCTTACTATCGTGGGCCGCTTTAGTGATATGAAAAACAAAAAGCAGAAAGATTAATCAACATGAGAAGCATCTTTTAACGTCCGTTCATTTATTAACAACAGCTGATGGTACTGAAACTAAAAAAATTAAATCAATTTTAAAAGTTTTACATGCCATGTCAAAGTTTTTCACGTTATTGTACCGACTATGAGGACGAATTGTGAGGAAACCTGCATGTCTTAGAACTAATCATTCGAGGATATGTGACATCCACCAACTTGCACTTGGCCAGCGTAAGGATTAAGGCCTGCCCAGGAGTGGGACACTAAAACCAGCTGTGGGACACTATTCTATAATAGGTAGGTACTTGACCATAACTTGGATGGTGTAGTCCATAATGGAACGCGCTTACGTGTCGTGACGTATTTTTCTCAACAGGTATTAGAACCCGAGACCAAACCATACCATCCAGCCACTTCTTGTTTTCGTTATATTTTCCATCCGGTAATATAGTATCTATTCTATACCTTTATCACAATTAACTGTCACGTGTCAGCCACTGTCAAGCTGTCACAACAATCACAACTACAAACTATCTACAAATAAAATCCAATCAACTGTTTACGACTAAGTGACAGTTTAATCACAGGTTTTAGGTTGTCTTGCCCTAAATCAGAACAAATAAAATACACAGCACAGAAAATATAGTAAGATCATATTGCGGTCAATTAACACAATAACAACTAATAATGTTATAATTACAAGTGTGAATTATACTTTACTTTGCCGAACTTTATAACGTACATTATAAGGCCATTAGAGTTAAATTAGTAACAGGCCAAGTGCGTGTCGAGGTACGTGTTGCGAATGCACGCATGCAGGACTTAGTATTATGTACGAATTTTTTTAAGTTGGGACAGTTATTGTATATACTCGTATGTACTATTATTCCCAAACTAATTGACAAAATACTTTGTAAACTGATTACTGAATTGATTAGACTTTTTGTTTTTGCTGGTTGGACAGAATAAAATCCTTTAATTAATGATTTTTGTATTCTTAAAATTAATTTTAAAAACTTTTAAATGATTTTAAAAAGTCTGATTAACAGCATAATGTACTGCCATCATACGGAAAAAGCATTTATCTGACATTTTATCTGTCGTAATTGAGTGTTTATAACATTAATAAAGTCAGTAAAAATACTGCGTTTCAGATGCGTAATTTTTCCTTACAGCAGTCTAACAATAAATTAAAATAATTACTGCATACAATTTTAATTTCGTGTCTTTACTCTAGTCTGTGACATAAGCGTAGGAGGAAATAACTAAACCTGATATATTGTGAACTAATAAAGAGATTAGACGCTGTTGCTGGTATAAGTTACTACTTTGTACTTAACCGACTTTTAATCAATTGCTCAATTACTAACCACACGTTAAATTATTTTTTCACTGACTAGTGATTTCAATATAAG
The DNA here is from genome assembly GCA_936450015.1 of Meganola albula. Lineage (NCBI taxonomy): Eukaryota > Metazoa > Arthropoda > Insecta > Lepidoptera > Nolidae > Meganola > Meganola albula. The sequence continues at coordinate 352,912 of OW388150.1, forward strand.
AAACGATTACGGGTAATCGAGTTCTTGAGTGGTAAACGTCGTGTAGGACGCCCTCCACCTAGGTGGAGTGACGAGCTGCCAAAAATAGCCGGCAGTAGCTGGATGTGACAACCCGAAGACGGTGAAATGGCGTTTGTTAGGAGAGGCCTATATCCAGCAGTGGACTGCAATAAGCCGAGTTGTATAAATTTAAACTCACTCAACCATAGTGTTCCACCCATCATTGGAATATTAAAGAGTTGTTATGTTTAAACGTCTGGTTTTCAAAATGGTGAACATGTCAAAAAGTTTCGGGTCAAAATATTGGGTACCACAACGTTTGACACGATGCGAATAATCGGCCTTTATAATCTAGTTACCCACAACAAGGGGCGCCCATTAAATGTTGATAATCTAATAGAAATTTGATCAAGCCTATGTTAACAGGATATTAATTATGAATTAAGTGTGGTTTATGTATTTACGGATAAAACTGAGAGTATTTTCACTTCACCCCTTTTTAGTGACCTACAGCTGGGCACGGTTTGGCACTCTCAACTATCGTAGGAGTGAGAGTTTAGGCCTTAATCCACACATGCTGGTCTAGTGTGGATGTCAGATATCCTCGAATTTATCTTCAGCAGTATTGAGCAGCGGCGATGAAACAATTTACCCATAGACATGTGGGCGCCACGGAGGATCGAGCCCGTGATCTTATATTTCGAAGGCGAGGCCCGTAACGCTGCGCCGCCGATGCTCAATGAAAAGTGTTTTAATAAATTTTAAAAAAGAGGTTATTGTTCGGATGTTTAATGCTTTTTTAATTTTCATCGGTTGGTATAACTCAGTCGCCGCAAGGTGGACTGACGATGTTGTTAAAATTGCGGGAAGTCAAGGGATGCTAACGGCCGGCAACCAATCGCTGTGGCGTTCTAAAGGGGAGGCTTATGTCCAGCACTGGAATTCCCCAGGCTGATGATGATGATGATGATGACTTAGTCACATAAGAACAGATTTGCAATTTTTGAAGATATTTTTCATTAAAACTTGATGTCAGTTTTTCTTCTTGTTATTGAGAGGCCATGGAACCATAGCATCCTAATTAGATAAACAAACAATGCACATGCTCGTGGCCGTTTCACCCATGCTCGGTGTTCATTCGTTCGTTCATATTATCATTTTCGAGTGACAGCTGACTTCTAAGACGGACGCGAAGACAGTATAAAATGACAGCTGATGAATTGAGAACAAGATGTGCCAACATATTGTTATAAAGCTGCATAAGCATGTCCATAGATTGTGATATGTCTTGTTTTCCTTCAATTTATAAAATCTGTTGGCGAACCTGGCATCGAACCCGCGAACTATATGCGTCTAAAGTTGTCTAGAGTCATCTAAGTCGATAGCGATACCGCTGCTTCTTACAAACATGAAACAGTACAGAACTTCAATCTCATTTTACATTTAAGTCAGATAATCTAAAGCGGTTACCCAGCGGAGACAATTTAGCATTTTATTTTCAAACACCGTCGTATTTGAAGTCGTAGGACCGTAAGATTGTTTTCAAACAAATAGAAAACTGTTTCCTGGAATAACATAAAGAAAAATACTTTTGTGTCTTTTTGAAAATTCCTTTTTAACTGAAATTTATTTAATCTTTCGTACTCTGGTAGTCCACGAATGTAAAAAATAATTCAAAGAAAAAGGAAAATACAAAATTATTCATTTTAATTTAATGTTAATTCAAGTCGGCGCCAAATCCTACAAGTGTTTGTTTTTGTGTAAGGTAACTACTATGTACCAATTTAGCGATTTTAACAGAAGTTTTTTCGCATTTATCGAATCGAAATCAATTCACCAAATATATTTTTTTACCGGAGTTTTTAAGTAACTTTTACTTGTCAATACGTCATTTCACACGTAACTAGAAGGGGTTTGTATCTCGGGCAAAGCATCAGCATAACCATCCAATATAGAAATGCAGCTAGCCTTTTGGTGGCCCAAAGGTAAAAAAAGGAATTTTTTCGCGCTTTAAGTAAGGCATTACTTAGTTACTCATACACTGTGTCTAACTTATTGCATCCCTTTTTTGTGGCGGGGGAAGAGGATTAAAAACGCTAATTAATATTGAGTATGTTATTTAGTTACCTCGATTTTCTTTTACTTTAAATTAATAATAGGCTGTTCCAATTAACAGGCTCATTGGTTCGTACATTAAGTTACATCCCCAAACCCTCGCAAATTGAATTCTTAACGTGTGCTCATTACAGCTGATGCGAACTCAACCACATTTAATTACAAGCCTTATTTAGTGAAACCAAAAAAATGCCGTAATGAAAAGTTACGTTGTCTGTGAGATCAACAAACGAGCGACAGCTGGATTATTCTTTCTTATACTAGTAAGTTGATTGATATAGAAGTATATTATGGCCTACTGATAGTGAGATCTCTGTAACAGATGCTTACGATATCAGAGCTTTACACAGGCGCTGGCTACTAGAAACACAGCCAAAGTTTATATACAGCGTGTATTCTTTAAAGCTGAAAATACAGAAATTATATTTACGGGTGATGTACTGTTGACACCCTCTGCCCCATCGAGGACACATAGGAAATTAAATAAAGTACTCTGTAAGATGGAGTGGCTGCAGAGGCTTCAAGGCGCCCACTATCAGCTTTTAAGTGACACTGGAACTTAAGGGTATCTTGGCAAGTGCAAACATCATCGGATGGGAACCGATGCCCGAATGCCACCATTATGGGGCCCTAGAGGTTACGGTGCCTCACATGCTGGCCAAGTGCCCAGCATAGACTCTGCGCGCCTGTCTCCAGAGGAAGGCTCCCTTGTAGCCAGGACGGGAACTTGTCACATAGGAGCCAATCCCGCAGCTTGGCACAAAAGGTATCCAACGGAACACAGAGGGGTTTTAAAAGGTAAACCGGGCCCAGGGGTAAGGAGGAGTACCTTTCCAGTTAAATTGTTCCGTATATTTGATTTTATACAATACTAGCTTCCGCCCGCGGCTTCGCCCGCGAAATTGATCTAACTAATCTTGTTTCTCCATACAAACTTTGGAACCCTGTTTCTCTCCCTTAAAGGGTGAATTTTGAAAAATCCTTTCTTTGTGCACCCCTAGACCTCGTTAGGAACCTATGTGCCAAATTTGGAGTCTCCAGACACTGTGGTTTGGGCTCTGTGTTGATACGTCAGTCAGTCAGTCAGACAGTTTCTTCTTTTATATATGATTGAGGTGAAATAACAATGGAAATGTAATTTCATGTCCATCGCTTGTTCATTACTGTTGTGCTGTCGCTAATTACTGATTGTGCGAGCTATGGATGCAGTAATTGAGTGTTTGTTCAGTCAATTTGTTTAGGACAGTTGGACATTGTTTTTTTAGTGAATTATTTTAGTTTGACTGAATATTTTGAAAGGTATGTTATTGTTTCAATGTTCGCATGGATGGTGATGTATGGTGACTGAATAGGTTAGGAATCACGTGTCAGGTACAAGAGTTAATCTTACAGACACGAGCTTATTTATTTATTTATTTTATTATGTTATCATCAGTACTTATGAGTGACATTTCATTTTCATTTCATTTCATTTATTCATAAAACAATTGACATTGTATTTGAAATCCATGCAAAACTACATTAAAATAATAAATAATAAAATATCAATCACATAAAAAAAACAAAATACGTTAAATTAGCATGACAATAATTAATTATTTTATAAACTATGAAATTATTAAATGTCAGAGAAATTTTTACAATGATTTATAAATTCGTCGACTGAATAGAAACACCCCTTCAACAATATATTTAAAAGTCTCTTTTGGAACATGTTACTATCTGTCAAGAGTTTCATATCTGTAGGCAACGCGATAAACAAATCGACTACTGACAGATATAAACAGTCACTAAATCAACTCGAACTAAAGCTTACTAAGTATTTGACTGAGTTTATGTAGCTTAATAGTGAATAAGTCAAGTTCAGGATAGTCAAAAAACCTATTGGAACTTTTGGCGGATCTTACAAAGATTGAATTTTGGCTGTAATTTGTGCTGCAGTCAGGAACATTTAGGAAGAGAAACAGTACAAGCAGATCTAGTAGGGACGTGTAACTGGATCTTGGATAGAAGCTGTGGGGAGTCGATGAATGAATCAAGAAAAAAGATCTAATATTGTTCTCTCTGGTAGTAGGTGGTAATAATTGCATCTCGATTCATCAGAGTGATTGTTAGTTTTACATTTGTACTGTGGGTAAGTTTCACTGAATAGATACCAGTCTTGAAATATATACATCGTACTTTGGGTTCAAAACTTGTGTACTGTATTCAAGTGTATTACGGAGGAACGACCATTATAAGTTATCTTAAATATATAAAAGAAGAAACTGGCTGACTGACATATCAACGCAGAGCCCAAACCGCTGGGTCTGGAGACTCCAAATTTGGCACATAGGTTCCATAAAGAGTCTAGGGGTGCACTAAGAAAGGTTTTTTCAAAACTCACCCATTAAGGGGGTGAAACGGGGTTCCACCAATAACAAATAAGAAATATGATAAAGGGTTCTAGATCTGTCACTTGGCTAATTTTTATCCTAACACGACTGTACCTGAAGGTGCAGGTAGAGGTAAGTATCAGTCACATTTCACCTGCTTTGTAGGTACCACACTTAATAGGGCCGAGCTTATTGCTGGTTATCGGGCAAGTGTTTACCTTGACTCGGGATTCGAACTCAGGACCTCGCGGTTACCAATAGACCACCGAGGCAGTTATGATAACGTAACATGAGCTGATATAACAGCTCATGTTACGTTATCATAACTGCCTCGGTAATGATCGAGAAATCTTTTATCCAATTAGAGTCCTTAGACAAAACATTCAATCAACTTCTAGAACAATTGAATAAAACCTAACTCAATAGCTTGACACGTTAAATATTTGTTCAGACCTACGTCACAGTCTAGGTTCAGAATGAAGCCAATTTTCAGTCTAGAATGTTGAAATAGATGCTTAAATCTAGAAACATTCTTGAGATATTGCTCACTGTCCTACTTTGAAATCTTATCGAAATGAAATTGAAGATATTTTTAACCCAATATCGACTTGAGTGAGTTAGTACTAAAATAAAACAATATTATTGTATCGTCACTCAACCGCTACGATGCCACAAACATGTACAGATACATACTGTAGGCGCTCGTGGGTTGGCACAGGCAATAATTTACACGGCAAGCACTTTTAAAAGTATATTTTAGCACAAAACACAATAATGGAGAATTTTGAAAATACAATAGTAAAAAATGGCGTTAAGCTAGCACGGCAACTATATAGAACTAATAATCATACGCATTCACTCGCTCACTCTCTCATACATTCAGTCCTCACTCGCTCTCTCGCTTGCACACCGTTCTTGATAGTAAAATAATTATACACTAGGGTGAACTATATTTTGCAAAATGTATGAGCGTATAGTCTTTGCCTACCCCCATGGAAAAAGGCGGGATTGTATGTATGAAGGTACAATGAGGATAAACTTGGACACATTATTTGTCGCATTTTCTAAGTAGTAAGTATTAATTATACTCAGATAAATAATAATAATAACCTGTAAACCTTTAATTGAATTCCCACACGTAGTTCCCAGGTGGTGCAAACCCGGTGATAATCAACTGGTGGTAGGCTTCGGCCGTGGTTAATGACCACCAACCAGACAAAGCCGCACCGCCAAGCGGCCTAGCCGTGTTCCGGTGCGATGTCTGGTGACACAATTCAGAGGGTGGGTCGGAATTGTTGCTCCTTAATAACCTTAAGGAGGCTCATTCCACTGCCACCTTCTCACCGATAATCATTCGTAATCACGAGTGAGTCGGTACACTGAACTGGCGCATCCCATCGTAGACTACATCATTGCTTAACATCAGGAAAGTTGTAGTCAAGCACCAGCCTATCGAAGAATAAAAAAAAGACATTAACACAAACGACCATCTGATCCCGAACTAAGCAGAGTTTGTACTGTGGAAATCAGATAACTGATAATAATACTACATATTCTACTTTTCTTTTGTAAATACATAAATAAATACATACATACATACATACATAAATACATCATACATACATAAATAAATACATACATACATACATACATAAATACATCATAAATATAGATAATTACACCCAGACTCAATACAGAAATAGAACCGGCATGTGATGTGAAAAGCAAACATCTTACAAAGTCACATCAACTATCACTAGCTCTAAAGTTTTTAAGAGTTAAACTTATCTTTTAATAATAATCTAAGCTTGCTGCATTGTACTGAATAAATGAAGAAGGAATTCAAAATGGCGCTCAATTTACATGCATTTTTAACGTCACAGTGGAATGAAACTCAAGCAAAGCAATGCAAATTGTATCACAAAGATAGTTCAGTTTATTCTTACACTGCTCGACTTATGCTAGATATGAATTACAGTTTCTTAATAAAATAAAACTACTTTTTTTTAATGCATTTTATCGCGGTTTATTTTAAATTTTAGATACCGACGTTTCAAAGTCTTTTCAGACTTCATGTCCTCGGGTGGACTGGGGTATTTGACGTCCAAAAATATTATATTATAATATTGTTTGGAGGTAGTCAGTAATAATTGTGATCAATATTTTCGGACGTCAAATACCTCAGTCCACCCGTGAACATGAAGTCTGAAAAGACTTTGAAACGTAGTAATCTAAAATCTAAAATATACCGCGATAAAATCCGTTAAAAAAGTAGTTTTATTTCAATGTGTGATATTCGTGTAAATCTAAGACAATACTTCAGTTTCTTACTCACTGTAGTTAATATGACTATAGTAAAATGTTTTCTTTTTATCGGACAAGTGGAAACACGGCTGTACGCCACCGATATGAAGAGGAAATTCCATAGGTACGCACAAAGCGATTTGTACGTACTTTTATTGTGCGAACTGCCAAGTTGTGGAATTCGCCGCCGTTCTCTGTATCCCGATAGCTATAATCTACCTGTTTTCAAGTCACGAGTGAATTGGTATTTATTGGGTAGGTAAGCAAGTTCTATAGACCAAATTATAGCTTAATTAAATAAATAAATAAAATAAATGTTCTGCGAATTAAAAAATTTCAAACTATCTAACTGATAAAAAATTGGTTGCCTGTAAATTCGGTATACGGGCGAAAGTTTTACGTGACAACGACTTTGAGTGGTAAAATAATTTTAATGTGAATATTCATTCGTATAGTAGGAAGAAGGATGAAACATAGTTGAGTGGGAGAGAGACGCAAGGCATTCGGCGGGCCTCTCTCTCGTTCGGTGACTCATCGTAACGTTACCGAGCGTTACACTTTTTCATAAGTGCCTCCCAGCCGCAACCTAATTTAAGACGTTGTCACGTCAAAACGCTTGGAATTATGTCGCTCTATTTCAACACAATAAACAAACAAAATGTCATAGATATAAGTAGTTCATTTAAAAAAGAAAAAAGCCTACTGAGTTTTTAGGCAGTGTTTCTCAGTAGTTGCCAGTCATTCACTGCACGGTAGGAAAAGAAATTGGACTATTTTTAAGTAGATTCTTGTCTCAAAAAAATAAAGCATATTTTCATTTCATTTCATTTCAGCTAAAAGTTAAAAGTTATTACACTGCTTTTATTCTGTAAGGTAAAGCTGCAATAATACATAGAGTAAAGAAAATCATTGTGCCATACCTCTTTTATCTTTATAATCGTTTTAATGTTTTAATAATAGAAGAAACAACTGTAGCTTTGTCATCCAGATGGTAATAGATTGTGTGGAGACTGGAGCATCGTTGGTATTGACCCTCCAATGTAAAGTGAAGACCTTCCGGCCGGGCGAAGTCTGATGCTCTTCGAGCGCGATCCCCTAACTGTTCTTGTCGGGAACTTGCTAATCGTCAGTGAATCTTTCCTTGAGTGATTCAGAATTGCTATGACGTAATAAATCTGGAGCGGCGGTAGGTATGTAATGCGAGAATAATTTAAAAATCAAACTAGCTTCCTATTTTTCCCGATCGCCTCGCCCTCAATAATAGAAAAGTACCTATAAAATGAATTTGTAGGGAATTATTTTATGTTTAATGTTATGTGTTTTATGTTGTTCTGATCTATTTTAACTTTATTCAATGTTAACTTCATTTTTAAATTGATTCTTAAATTTAACTTAAATTTCATTGTAGTAAATATCTAAACTCATTTCTAAATTATTACTTACTAAATTAATATGTACAAGAATTAATCAATAATTAACAAACGTACAACTTTACGATCGGTATTTTATATAGTGAGTTGCGAGGCGTTGCTTCGCGTCCATATTAAAACCGGACCACACCGAAGCCTCCCGACCACACGATCGGAAGGGTTCGGCGCCGCTCGACTACCTGCGCGTGAGTCGACGGCGAATTCGACAGTGTGCGCTCATACACCCTACGCGAGACGCACGTCGCTTGCGCTCCGCCTTTCTATTCGCCTATACGCTTAAACGCTTCACATATTGTGTAACGCCTTGATATTGTCATTGTGCTTAACCTGTTCTTTATCTGTCGCTATCACTACTCCTTCTGTTTTTCTTCTTTTGTGTTATTGTGTGTGTGAACTCCGTGTTTGCAATAAACTTGCAAGTTGATACATCGTGCCGTTTTTTATTGAACTACCAAGTAAGTTCTTGTGTTAGTTCTCTTACTCCTACACACGCATCTACATTGGTGACCACTGAAGAACACGATGAGCGATAGCAGCAGTGATACAGCTCATACCGCCGGGTCAAAGTCCAAAGTAACGACGCGGCCGGTGAAACGGACACGCCCTTCACCTGCGAAGTTGCCAGACGCCATGACACCGCATACCGCGATACAAGATAGGCATTTAAGAGTGAAGGTGCCTTTTTGTCCAGATGAGCCGGAGATTTGGTTCGCGTTATTGGAGGGCCAGTTTGCGACCTACGGCATTTGCGATGACACAGCCAGATACACGCAAGTCATCAACAACCTGGACATGCAGCATGCCAAGGCGGTTAAAGACCTCATAGTGAATCCTCCAGAGCGTCACAAGTACTCTAAGATCAAGCAGGAGCTCATACGCAGACTGTCAGCTTCCAACGAAGTGAAGGTGAAGCAGCTGCTGACCCATGAGGAACTGGGAGACCGCAAGCCGTCCCAATTCCTACGGCATCTCCAGGACCTGGCTGACCCAACTGTTCCAGCGGACTTTGTGAAGACCATCTGGAGCCAGCGCTTGCCAGCCAATATCCAGCCGCTGGTAGCATCGCAGCCGTCGCTCTCACTGGAGCAACTGGCTGACTTGGCTGATCGCGTCCACGACATTGTGACGCCTCACAGCGTGGCAGCAGCGTCGACGAGTCGCACCGGCAGTGGCAGCAGCATCTCCGTCAACCAAGAGATCGCCGAGCTGAAACATATGGTGGAATGGCTAGCAATAAAAGTGGACGAGCAAACCCGCGCGTCAAACCGTTCGCGTCCGCAAAAACATTCGCGTCGACACCAATCTCGGCACCGTTCACGATCGCGGTCCAGGTCGAGGTCGGCCTCAGAGTACCAAAAGTACCCGCTGTGTTGGTACCACCATACTTTCGGAAGTAGGGCAGCTAGGTGCATAAAACCGTGTGATTACGCGGGAAACTCCACGGGCAATCGGTAATGGCGGCCGGCGACTGCCCAGGTACAGGTCGCTTATTTGTCACTGACAAGCGAACTAATGTTCAATTTTTAATAGATACTGGTAGTGACTTATGTGTGTTTCCCCGTTCTGCTTTAAACGAGCCAAGAAATAAAACTAATTTTGAGTTATGTGCAGCGAACGGGTCGACAATACACACGTACGGTTGTATGCACTTAGTGTTGAACCTAGGTCTGCGCCGCGACTTTGCTTGGCAGTTCATAGTTGCGGACGTTACTAAGGCGATTATTGGCGTTGATTTTCTTTATAAATATAATTTAATTGTAGATATACGGAATAAACGCCTTATTGACGCCAGCACTACGCTTTGCACCTCGGGTTTGCCTGCCTTATCTTCTGAGGGCATATCTTCAGTCAAAGTTGTTGTGGGTAACTCACTTTACCATAATATACTTTCTGAGTTCCCCGACATAGTGAACCCATCTGGTATGCACCGTACACCACCTAAACACAACACTGTACACCACATCCGCACTACACCCGGGCCACCAGTATCGTCTACACCACGTAGGTTAGCGCCTGATAAATTAAAAATTGCCAAGGCTGAATTTAAGGCCATGTTACAGATTGGTACCTGTCGCCCATCAGAATCTTCCTGGTCTTCGCCTCTTCACCTCGCTCCGAAGAAGGACAATAGTTGGCGTCCTTGCGGGGACTACCGTATGCTGAACGCTCGTACCGTGCCTGACAAATATCCTATCAGGCATATTCATGACTTCGCTTACAATCTCGCAGGATGCAAGGTCTTCTCCAAAATAGACCTGGTTAAAGGCTACAATCAAATCCCTGTACACGTAGACGATATTCCGAAGACCGCTATAACCACGCCGTTCGGTCTTTTCGAATTCCCGTTCATGACGTTCGGTCTTCGAAATGCCGGACAGACGTTTCAACGGTTTGTGGATGAAATGCTTCGCGGGATGGATTTCGTCTATGCGTACATTGACGATTTCCTGGTCTTTTCGCAGGATGAGGAGACCCACCAGCAGCACCTGCACCAGCTGTTCACCAGGCTGCAGGAATATGGCATGGTAATTAACGTAGGGAAGTGTGTCTTAGGCGTTCCCGAGGTAGAATTCCTAGGATACACCATTTCAGCCAAGGGTACCATGCCATTACCTTCCAAGGTGGAAGCCATACGTAGCTTCCCAGCCCCAAAAAACGTCAAGGAGTTGCGACGTTTCCTGGGGATGTTAAATTTTTACCGCCGTTTTATTCCCGGCGCTGCGGTACATCAGGCCAAACTTAACACCCTCCTAACAGGTTCCGTGAAGGGCTCCCACCCAGTCAACTTTACTGCTGAGGAACTGGAAGCCTTCAACGCCTGTAAGGACGGTTTGTGTAAGGCAGCCTTGCTTTCGCACCCCGTTTGCGACGCAAAGCTGGCCTTAGTGACTGATGCATCCGACACTTCAATAGGTTCAGTAATTCAGCAGTTGAGAGAGACTGCGTGGGAACCCTTGGCATTTTTCTCTCGTAAGTTGAGCCCTTCTCAGCAGAAATACTCTCTTTACGATCGAGAACTACTTGCCATTTATGAGAGTGTTAAGCACTTTCGCCACATGTTGGAGGCCAGGAACTTTACGATCTATACAGATCACAAGCCCCTGACCTTCGCCTTCAGCGGCCATAAGGGTAACTGTTCTCCTAGGCAGTTCCGTCACCTAGACTACATTTCGCAGTTCACCACTGACATCAGGCACATCTCAGGTAAGGACAACGTGGTTGCCGACACCCTGTCTCGTATTGCGGCAGTTGGACAACCTCTTGACCTGCAGATGCTTGTTGAAGCTCAGAACTCGGACTGCGAAATGAAGTCCCTGCTAAATGGTAGCACATCGCTACGGCTCAGGATGGTGAGTCTGCCTGGTCTTCGAGAACAGCTGTGCTGCGATGACAGCAATGGTAAGTTGCGACCATTTGTACCGACACAACTGAGACACCAACTCATTAGTAGTTTGCACTCACTGAGTCATCCGGGTGCAAACACCACTGCTACGCTTGTGTCGGATCGGTACGTATGGCCAGGCGTGAAGCGAGACTGCCGTGAATTTGTGCGCAACTGCATAGACTGCCAGCGCGCCAAGGTAACTAGGCACGTTTCAGCTCCGCTAAGCTCTTTCCAGTTACCAAAAGCCAGATTTACTTTTGTCCATATAGACTTGATTGGACCACTTCCTGTGTCTCATGGTTTCCGGTACTGTCTCACTGCCGTAGATCGCTTCACGCGATGGCCAGAGGTAGTACCGCTAACGGAGATCACAGCTGAGTCTGTTGCTAAAGCATTACTTCATGGCTGGATCTCACGGTTCGGTTGTCCTACGGACATTATAACCGACCGTGGGAGACAGTTTGAGTCAGCTTTATTTAAAAGCCTGTCACAGCTGGTCGGCTTTCAGCACCGCCGAACCACGGCATACCATCCTCAGACGAATGGATTAGCTGAACGATTTCACAGACAGCTGAAAGCAGCAATCATGTGCCATATTAGCACATCATGGGTGGACGCATTACCACTCGTTTTGTTAGGTGTTCGCAGTGCCATCAAAGACGATTTGAAGACGTCTCCAGCAGAGCTGCTATATGGAGAGCCTCTTCGACTTCCAGGCGACATTTTTGAGCCTAGTGAAGGTCAGGTGCCTGATATCTCCGACTACGTGTCACGGCTGCGCAAGTTCGTAAAGGACTTACAGCCGTCACGCACCAGTCAACACGGCAGCGGGCGTTCATCATTCGTTTTCAAAGATCTTGCCACATCGTCCCACGTCTTCCTTAGAGATGACACCATAGCTGGTGCTCTTAAGCCACCATATTCTGGTCCTCATGAGGTGTTGGAGCGAGGTGAGAAGGTGTTCAAAATTTTGTACAAGGGTAACAGGGTATCAGTTTCAATAGACCGTCTGAAACCAGCCTATATACTGCGTGACCCAAACACCACTTACACTTCTACAACACAAAACACGTCATCACAAACACCACAACACTCACCCAGGACATGCACACCACTTAACCCACCAACCACCCCACCAAACTCACCAACGGTCATACCAGATGATCACACTGAGTCTGATGATGCCGTCAGAAGGACTAGGTCGGGGCGCAGAGTTAGGTTCCCCGACTACTATCGCCCGTAGGACGGTCTCTGGAGGGGGGTGATGTAGGGAATTATTTTATGTTTAATGTTATGTGTTTTATGTTGTTCTGATCTATTTTAACTTTATTCAATGTTAACTTCATTTTTAAATTGATTCTTAAATTTAACTTAAATTTCATTGTAGTAAATATCTAAACTCATTTCTAAATTATTACTTACTAAATTAATATGTACAAGAATTAATCAATAATTAACAAACGTACAACTTTACGATCGGTATTTTATATAGTGAGTTGCGAGGCGTTGCTTCGCGTCCATATTAAAACCGGACCACACCGAAGCCTCCCGACCACACGATCGGAAGGGTTCGGCGCCGCTCGACTACCTGCGCGTGAGTCGACGGCGAATTCGACAGTGTGCGCTCATACACCCTACGCGAGACGCACGTCGCTTGCGCTCCGCATTTCTATTCGCCTATACGCTTAAACGCTTCACAATTTGTGTAACGCCTTGATATTGTCATTGTGCTTAAACTGTTCTTTATCTGTCGCTATCACTACTCCTTCTGTTTTTCTTCTTTTGTGTTATTGTGTGTGTGAACTACCGTGTTTGCAATAAACTTGCAAGTTGATACATCGTGCCGTTTTTTATTGAACTACCAAGTAAGTTCTTGTGTTAGTTCTCTTACTCCTACACACGCATCTACAAATTAATTTATTTCTTAGTTGTAGTAGGTCTCCTAGTCACTCAGGCGTCACATAAGTTTAACTCAGTAAAAAGAAATAGAATCGTATTCTGAGCTTATATTTACTGTTTACCGCTCCTTGTCTATGTCTGTCATTCGTTTCCTATGTCATGGAAGGCATCCTACCGCTCTAATCTAAATATATAAAAGAAGAAACTGACTGACTGACTGACTGACATATCAACGCAGAGCCCAAACCGCTGGGTCTGGAGACTCCAAATTTGGCACATAGGTTCCTTATGGGGTCTAGGGGTGCACTAAGAAAGGATTTTTCAAAACTGACCCTTTATGGGGGTGAAATGAGGTTCCAAAGTTTGTATGGAGAAACAAGATTAGTGAGATCAATTTCGCGGGCGAAGCCGCGGGCGGAAGATAGTAACTAATATTTTTAAAAACTATATTTTAGTGGTTTTCAGTTGTTAAAAACCAAAGCAGAGTTCAATAGAGGTATAATTAAACACTTACTAGGTATTTTTTTACGTTGCAACAACGTTTTTTCTTATTAGATAAACGATATTTACAACAAGAGTCAAGGTATTAAGCGAGAAAACGAGAAAAATACCTTTTGTATTTGCCTAATGCCCAAAATCTAGATTATTGTTCCAACAATGCTAACGACGGCATTAGGTGCCGACGCGATGCAGCGTATCGTTCACCGGGCAACGTTCCAATAGACTACATAAAAAGAATACTACGGCATTATAAATCCCAAATATTTGCCGTTTGTTGGAACAAACATACTAAATTAGTTTTTGTGAACATTAAAGTTACATTTGAGATTTTATACTGTTTTATTTGTATGTACAATGAAATGAAATGAAATAAAAATGAAATGAAATGAAAATATGCTTTATTTTTTTTGAGACGCGAGTCTACTTAAAAATAGTCCAATTTCTTTTTCTACCGTGCAGTGAATGACTGGCAACTACTGAGAAACACTGCCAAAAAACTCAGTAGGCTTTTTCTTTTCATTCAGGCAGTGTTCTTGGACGATAATAAAAAGGTAGTTGCTGACTTCAATTCTAACAAAGATGTAGGCAAAGACGACCTTCAAGATGATTACAAATACGTGAAACTTGGAAATAGGACCTAGATAAGTGAGAAACCTCCATAACTGAAACTCATGCTGAAGTCCCAACACTTTGGCACTGAATTACCCCTGTTAGTGGGACGAAGTAAGCCTCTATATCTGGGATTGGTTCTTTCGATTTATCATCATAGTCACCTCTATAACTGAGACAGCGAGTCAATTTTATATGCATAAACCTCTGTAACATAACATTGAGATGACATTGTTTTGTTTGTTCACTCATTCTTATTCTACCCACAAATTCTACACTTAAGTACGTAAGTAATTGTGAACCTCAATGACTTTCAGTTTTACCTCTATAAATGAGACAGGTATTTATTTATACCTGGATATCTGCGACACTGGGTAAGTGGAATACCTCTCTAAGTGAAACGACATTTCAGGTCCCTTGATGTCTCAATTAACCAGGTTTCACTGTATTACTATCACGACGATAAAGAGGGTAAGAGTAGTGCTAACATTAATGTTTAAGTTACTCAGGATCGATTCTAAGATTGACGTAGATTCTAACACAATTATTGATGATGACATAGAAAATGGCAATAATGACAAAAGCAAGGGTAATATTGACGCCGGTGCTAACACAGATACCGCTAATATCGCCGATCACCAAGATTTTAATATTATCGTAGATTACACCACATAGCGTCTTGCCTGTAAGACCCGGTAGTGTGGGCAGATGTATGATATTACCTACTTTTCGTGGGTTATGTTTAAGTCTCATACGTAATAGGGGGAGAGCCTATTGCCACTCATTGGGCACAATTCCAAACTTCGATCTGCAAGTCAAATTCTGTAATTATATTAATATCAGCGCCGACGTCAATGCCACTAATATCACTTATATTGTAGGCTACCAGACGCCGACTAAATTAAAAATAAGTATAGACTGTTCATGTAAATATAGGATTTTCTTGCTGAGGCCAACTACGCGTAAATTTCAGTACAAAACTCATTATGAAAAAATTCTCAGAACCCTTCGAAAGGTGAATCCTGGTGACACAATATGAAATCATCGACAGAACACTGACAAGGAAAACCTTTAGAAGGAATCTTTTATATCTTTTTATCTTTTGTAAAATGAGAATGATGAGGTCCATTGTTACTGAGCGGCAGGAGGTTATTACGAAACAAGTTACGGCTATTTATAGACAACATGGACTTTTCTGACGGGAAAAATATGACAAATCTAAAAACAGGACTACGGTTAAGATGAAATCAACATTGTGTTTTTGTTACACGAGTAAGCTTTCTGATACGATCAAAACCCGAGACTACATCCTAACTGCTCTCTCAAGAATCCGGTGGAGACGAGGCTATGTCTCACCACTATATTCCTGAGTCTAGACTAGTGCTGAGAAATTAGGAACATTCAAGCACTCTTCCGGTCTGCTGAGAGATTTTATCACGATCTCAACATTCTCGACTGCGAAAGGTACATTATCCTTTATGCCAATGAAGTAATATTAAAATTACGTACACTACAATACTGTAGATTGCATTAAACTCGTCACGTTACATACATTTACTAGTAAACAACATTTATTTCTCGATACACGTAACGATTGTCGCTGTAATATCATAAAATCTGGCGAATTACTGTGCAAAACCACTGTTAATCTAAACACAACTGTAATGTCAAAGGAATAAACATGGAATTTACTTGAGAAGGTGTTCAGATATCGTATGACGCCCTTTGTTTGAAGGCCATTTACTGGCGAAGGTTAGAGAATTTCACACTGAAATGAAGGCGAAATGTAACAGTCTTATCGACGTTTTGATGACAGGAATTGTTTCAGAACGTTCAAAGGATTTTGTTGCTACGCTTATAAGGTAATTGTGGTTGTTAAAGGCTGTATTTGTGGGAAATAAATGCTATTTGGACGTAAATAATATTGTATTGACTTAGAGAAGTTGTTTAGTTGAGGTTTATGTTTGTATTTAAATTAAATAATGTTTTGTGATTCATTAGCGTTCCAATGTATATCGGTGCAAAGGAGACGATCTCTATGGAGACTTTAATTTCTTATTATATCTTCATCCAATTAGTTCCAATGTAGTATTGCCACGTATAGGTATTTTACTACAGTTGGTCTCTATTTTATTCCGTCTTTTTTCTATGCTACGAGTGTCTAAATGAATAAAGATAAGGATTAAACAATTGTTCGTTTACTAAATTTGTTGCAAAATTAAAATTTAGGAAACTACAATTCCTATGTAAGAAACTCTGAATATTATTCCAATCGTGAAATTCATCAAATATGTATTCTTACATAAGTACGTAAATAACTTTCAGAGGAGCCATATTTTTGGTGCTGCGACAGTCTTTAGATTAGCACTCTGTACGTGATCTCATTACCTACTTATATTATTATTTACGTAAAAATAACTCTCGCCTGCTTATCCAAGGTATAAAAAGAAGTAAACGTCAATGATGACCAGCCAAGCTCATAGAGATATAGGTATATAACTCAAGTTTAGTTGTTTTCTGCTTAATATCAATAAATCGTTTGATAGTGACAAAAAATAGATTAGCTATATCGCTATTGTTAAGGATAATAATACTAGAATAGATGTAGAAATCTAGCCTTAGGTTAAACAACCTCAGACTAGGGTGAGTAATGACCTGATTCTCTGCAAGGGTGGCTTGCTAGGTCCCTATTCCGTTGGTAGTAAATATAAAATGAGTGAAAATGATAAAATCCTTTATCTTCTCACACATCAAAAGTACCCAATGATGTAGCTAACCCTCTGTAAAAGTGTATTACCTAATTGTTTATAAAATATCTACCAAATATCCAAATGATTTATTCCTAATAAAGTTTCGTGGCATTGAGTATGCCTTGACACGTAACTTATAAAATAACTTATAGGAGTTTACGAACTAAAAGAAGGTGTTAGTAACATGTATTCTGCCAAGATTCTGACTCCTCAAGCTGCACAGACAGTGATGATGATTCAAGCGATATGGATATTAGTGACGAATAGTCTTACATTACTTTTATCTGTGGTTAAATAGTTCTTTAACAGATTTAATTAATGTTTTATGACTTTGTACCTCAGATGGCGATACGCGAGATAAACGGTCTATCTATCTAAAATACTCGTAATATGTCTGTGGTGTTTCTGTATATTTGAGTAACAAGTTTACGCAGTCACACCTAACTTTACTTATGTAGCTAATTACTTTTATACAAAAATGACATTTCTTATTATTATCTGTGGTTTGATTTTGACAGGCCAGTGTCGTGGTCGGTATGATACTTCTTTTCACGCCGCAGGACGTGGGTTCTGGATAAACATGTCTGTTTGTCTCCAGTCTGGGTGTAATTATTTATTGTAAGTCTTGTATATATTAACAAAAAAATAGTTGTTTAAGTATATTACATCAGTTATCTGGTTTCCATAACACAAGCTCTGCTTAGTTTGGAATAAGATGGCCTTATGTGTTAGTGTCCTACTATATTATTATTATGAGTTTTATATGCAGCAGTGGCGCAGTGGTACGGGCCTAGTCTTAGAAATATAAGGTCGGGGGTTCGAATCCTGGTCGAGCCGATCTTTGTGTGATGTTTTTATCGCCGCTACTCAATATCGGAGAAGGAAAACATCGTGAGAAAACCGACATGTCTAAGAACTAATCATTCAAGGACATGTTATATCCACAAACCCACAAGATACCTGAGAGGAGGCCCGTGCCCAGCAGTGGGACACAAAAAGGGTTGACATGATTATTATAGGTATTATAATTTTTAGAATAGTACTTATCATTATCTGTGGTTTGATATTTTGTGCTGAGGTTACTTTTGCTACATTTTTGTTATGATGGTACTCACTAGTCTAATAGATTTCATGAAAGTTTTTCTTACAAAAACCACACTAAACTATACACAAAAAGAGACAAATCATTCACGTATCTGTTTTCTGTCTAGCCTCGACGGCTATCCTCAACGTTTCCAACTATTTTTTCCTCGTCTGTTTCATTGGTTGAGTCATAAATTACCTGCTCCTAGGCAGACCAACCTTACGGGTAATTTATTAGCGTTTTATTAATGTACCACTTCACTTGTTTTAGTTCGGAAGAGTGCGCCGTCGGGTTCCTGATTGATTTATTTTGATTCATGGCAAAATTATGAAGCTTTCCAACCGTGGCTCCACCCACACGTATGTCAGTTAGGAGCTACACCATCAAACCCTTTTTGCGTTACTTCAACCCTTTTTAGTATCATACCGCAGGGCACGGGTCTTCACGAGAATTTAGGCTTTAATCTACACACGCTGGCTAAGTGCGGAATGTCACGTGTCCTTGAATGATTAGTACTTAGACATGCCGGTTTCCTTACAATGTTTTCCTTCACTGATTTAACATAACAAAGTGGTCACGCTTTTTAGGACCTAAAGGTATAGATAGAGGTCAATATCAGTCACATTCTTTACACAAAAATAACTCGCTTTTAAGACTCTTAGTAACATTTTATGTACTTATTGAAACTGTAATAATAAAATTGCATATTTGCAATCACAGGGGTTTTTTTTGTTGGTACATGGAATTTTTTTTTCATGGTAATTTTTACTCGAGTACAAATCCCGGGTTAACCAAGCCCGATGAACAAGCTCGCCTCCTATTACCTATAAGACCAAGTCCTAAGGATATATTTAGATATAGCCGGCAAAATGTGGGTGATATGTCTACATGTTCGGGTATTGATGGGCCGACGACGGCGTGGTGGCAAGATGCTTGCTTTTCACGCCGCAGGTCGTAGGTTTCATTCTCACCCCAGTCAAAAATTTGAGTGAGGAACATATCTGTTTGTCTTGTGTCTGGGTGTAGTTATTTATATTTAAGTATGTATTTACAAAAGAAAAGTATTATATGTAGTATATTACCAGATATCTGGTTTCCATAGTACAAGCTCTGCTTAGTTTGGGATCAGATGGCCGTGTTTGTTGATGTCCCACTATATTATATTATAATATTATATTCTATGTGAGCGCTATGTATAATTTCTATAATACAAAGTTACTAAAATCAGTTCATACCATAAAATTCCTACAAGGGTAAAATAAATATCAATA
Source organism: Meganola albula (assembly GCA_936450015.1). Classification (NCBI taxonomy): domain Eukaryota; kingdom Metazoa; phylum Arthropoda; class Insecta; order Lepidoptera; family Nolidae; genus Meganola; species Meganola albula. Next base: position 372,635 of record OW388150.1, read on the forward strand.
GGACCACCGCAGAAGTGTACTCTTTCAAATAAAAACCATCAAAATCGATTCATAAACGACGAAGTTATCTGCGGTAAAATTAAGAAACCTCCTCCTTTTTTTCAAAGTCGGTTAAAAACCGTGTCTAACGATACGCCTCATCTCACTCAATGAACAGGAGATCAGTTTAAACGTCAAACATGGCCTAAATCCTTTTGCCGATAATTGTATGCCGAGAACGGATATTAGAAGCACTCGCTAAGAGGATAAAGGCGCTTACACACACTGAGTGGAACACTGGGACATTGGAACAGCTTGTTAAATGGACAGCAAATAAGACTGACTAATTTATTTAAAAAAATACATATCGTAGAGAAATACTAGCAGTTTAATATTTTTTTTATATCAGGTAGTACCAACAGAACACCATACGCTGAAGACCATATTGAATAGAATATGTTGCCTTGTCAAGAGTAACTGGAATTCAGTCCATGGATCCAGTGACGCGCTATTTGAAATAAAATAATATCACTAAATAATTTTACTGATGGATGTACTCTGATTTAAATTATAATTACAATAATATAACTAAAGCACCTGTAGCACAAAATCAACCACTCTTGATGTTAGAGTATTGAGGCATTATTCACTTAACGTATAATATCTGGATGACCGAGCTTTACTCGGTATTGTTTTTTAAATGACATTTTCTAAAAATGATTCCTAGCTAGATCGATTTATCGCCCCCGAAACCCCCTATATACTAAATTTTATGAAAATCGTTGGAGCCGATTCCGAGATTCCAATTATATATATACAAGAATTGCTCATTTAAAGATATTAGATATAACAAATCTAAACTCTAAAATATCACTTGACATATATAATCTCATTAAAGCGAGCCTTCAGATGCGTTATAAGTTTTTATGGATTAGGAATGAATAAGTCTTTAACTTAACTTAGCAGTAGTTTGTTGCATTTTGAAGATTTTATTTTATTTAAATTTTTACAGAATAGGTAACTTATGACTATTACAGTTATAGACTCGCCTATTTTAATGTTTCACGGCGAGACGCGCTCTTAACTTAACCTACTTATACCTCTAAATTCTAAACTCCAATAAAAAATTATAATATAATAAACAAAAAAGAACATCTAAGCAAAATACGGAGATCGTGTATCTAGCAGCGCAGTTTACCTTCTTTTTAAAATACTTATCTTCAACTTTGGATTCTGTCTTATCAAATCTATATCATTAAATATTTTAGGAACTACAAATTTATTAAATTTGTTCTATGCCCATAGTAATTTGTCACTTTTGGTTTAATTAGTCTCTGTTCTCTAGCCTTTTTTGTATTATATTTATTCATTATTACTTTAGATTCTTAGAACTAAAAATTTTTAATGAATTTTTATGCCTAGCCAGTGCATAAAATTGAACGACCATTTCTACTTAAGCCTACTTTAAAAGTTTATTTGCTATAAATTTAATACACTGCATCAATATCGATGTCGCACGCAAAGCGGCACTACCGGTGGTCCATTTATTATAACTGCAGTGTAAAGCACCTTTATAAAATACTTGCCTAGCTATATTATAAAATCGTTTTCGTATCTTACATTTTCAACAGGATTACTTATGTAGGTTATGTACAGATGTTTATAAGATTAAATATATAATTAAAATATTGTTGTACTGAGACGCGCAGTGAAACGAGCCTCGCCTTAGGAATATAAAGTCGCGGGTCCAATTCCCGGTCGTGTCCAAAATGTGTGTGTGAATTGTTATATATGAAGGCCTAAACTCTCTCAATTCGTAAGATAGTAGAGACCATGGCCCACTATGAGTCACTAAACAAGGTTGAGTACGACCCCTGAAAAGCGCTTTCAACCTTAAGATCAACTATCTTATAGCATAGAATCGTTCGTTACTTTACTTTAAAATACCCCCGTATTCTTAAACGTCTATTAAGCTCATTATAGCTAAAATAGTTTTACAATTCGTTCGTCTTTGTCTGTCATCTTGACATTTATTTTAATACTAGGACCCGCCCTAGCTTCGCACGGGTGCAATGTGATATACCTTCCTCTGGAAACACTCTATCTATAAAAAAAAATCGCATCAAAATCCGTTGCGTAGTTTTATAGATCTAAGCATACACAGGGACATAGGGACAGAAAAAGCGACTTTGTTGTATACTATGTAGTGATGAAAGAGACATAGTCCATTTTAACTTCTTCTTATAACTTTTTAAGAATAAAACCGTAAGAGTGTATCTAAAAACACAGACCCAATTTTGTTTTTCACAAATACAAATATCAACATAAAAAATTGGTTGCCTGTAAATTCGGTATACGGGCGAAAGTTTTACGTGACAACGACTTTGAGTGGTAAAATAATTTTAATGTGAATATTCATTCGTATAGTAGGAAGAAGGATGAAACATAGTTGAGTGGGAGAGAGACGCAAGGCATTCGGCGGGCCTCTCTCTCGTTCGGTGACTCATCGTAACGTTACCGAGCGTTACACTTTTTCATAAGTGCCTCCCAGCCGCAACCTAATTTAAGACGTTGTCACGTCAAAAAATTTGGTCCTTTTTCAAAAACTTATATTCTATGTTTTATTAAGTTGTGAATGTTGATAAAATAAAATGAGGGTGGGTGGGAATTGTTGCTCTTATATGGTTTCTAACCATATAAAACCTCATTCCACTGCCACCATCTCACCGATAATCATTCGTAATCACGAGTGAATCGGTATAGGTACTAGGCTGGCACGTTCCATCGTAGACTACATTATTGCCTAACATCAGACAAGTTGTATTCAAGCGCAGGCCTATTTCACGATAAAAAATAGCCAATGTGCTACTGACACTATAATATATCTCTGTAGCGAATTTCATCTAACTATTGCCGTTAAGTTGTCTATGAGTTAAAAACTAACGAACATTTACAAATAGACATTCAAACATACAAGCTCTCTCATTTATAATAATAATTAATTAAATATTACAAATTACTATAACATAATCTCGTTAAAAATTCTTGATCACAACAATTTATATGTATAAACTATGCATTTGAAATAAGAATATGACTGGACTCGCGGCTAACTTCAAATCAAAAACCAAGCAAAAGTAACGACAGCACAAAATATCAAACCACACACAATAAAAATTTAAAATGTATAGAAAAGTTTATGTAGAAAAAATTACTCAGGTATTAAGCTACATATAACTACCCACCTATGTAAATTTACGCGCTAGAATGCCACAAACTTGTACACAGATACATAAACATGGATATAAACACACGTTTTAACTAATAACACCGCTTTTTTTGCCCGAATGTAATAAAATATGTTCGTACCTAAATATTTGACTCCAAACTTCCAATCTCTTGGAACGACAATAAGACTTTTCTTTTCCATATAGTTGTGATTATTATATCGAACAAACATTTTTGCCCACCGTACTGAAAAAAGTGAAGTTGTTGCGCATTCCGATCCAAGATGGCGGATTTCCAGTCCTATTCTATTTTGAAACGCATATTAACGCCTTTTAAAAGTGAATTGGAATTATTTTGTTCTTTTAATGCATTCTTTTTTTTATTAATTTCTCGATCTATGCGAACCACAGCTCGATCGTGTGCTAATGTTAATGTCAAAATGACAGTTTGACGTTAAACCCCAGAATAGATAATAATATCTATTCATTAGTTAAACTGAATCAAAACTGATAGATCCTAAACTCCATGCTGTCGATTATAAGCCAGATGTAAACAAATCAAAGCGAGTTATTCAAACAAATAATAAAAAAGCTGGAAACCATGTTAATAAAATTCAGTATTCATTCTCAGTGTTCACTACAGGCCGCGTACTACATATAATACTGTTCCACTTAAAATTTTATAATATTTTCATTCAATTTATCTATCGACATGTTTCCACTGGGTAAATGCATTACTCTCCTTTATTGCGTTCATATCTACCTTAAAACATATCAATAAAGTTCAATTTCGTATAATTCTAGATTGTTTTATATAGTTAAGTTGGTTATGCAGTTCACAGCTAATATCTGTGTGGTTTGAGTTATAGCACCTAAGGGGAGACCGTGTGACAGTGAATACCTTTCGAATAGATATCGATACTTTGAGATACGGTAATAGGTTTTATTAGGGTTATTTGTCGACAATATCATTGTTATATCAGTGTTTATTAGATCTGATATGTGTGTTAGTGGGAGGTAAATTGGTAAATAAATTGCTATTGTTGAAGTTGTTTCAATATTATTGAAACTGAATTAGTTACAACACTATTTCTGCAAAACTTCGTGTAGTTAGCAACAAACAAATACGAGGATTTTATTGCATAAAACAAATTTATATCTCTTTGGGATATAGCAAAAAAACAAGGAAAAGAGTTACAGAAAACTATCTACCAAGCACTTTTCAGTTGGAGTGTAAAGTTCTTGGTAAGATAAGTGGATTCACTGCGGGAACACAAACCTGATAATTGGCGGGTGTGTCTCTTAGATTTTTATTTTTCCAATTTTTTACAATGGCAAAAACAATTATCTTTTCAGATAAGGCTGGTAAACCCAGAGCACTTCGATTCAGTAGGAATTATTTAGATAATATAGGTCTTCATTTGTCGCAAAATAATAACAATAACATCGTGGGACACTAACACACGGCCATCTGATCCCAAACTAAGCAGAGTTTGTGCTATGGAAACCAGATAACTGATACGTACCGTTACCGGCAGGCGTAGAAATGTTCAGTAAAATAATAATCGAAAAATTATAATATTAAGTTAAAATATTAACAAAAAGACCGACTTTATGGATGCCATTCTCAGAACTAAACCAAACTGAAATGGGACCACACGGGAAGCATCAGCTTTCAATTTAAAAAAAAAATCAAAATTGGTTCACCCATTCGAAAGTTCTGAGGTAACAAACATAAAAAAACATACAGTCGAATTGATAACCTCCTCCTTTTAGAAGTCGGTTAAAAAATAAACTTTACTTCCCTTTGATACTAGTGAGCCTTATGTAGTCATTTTTTCCACAGTTTCTCAGGAGCGGAGCCATAAAAAATTTACTTATTACGATACTGGGCAAAAGCCTCCCATAACGCCTTTCAGGCTTTGCAATCGTGTGACTCCTCCATCCAATTGTTCAAGAATTTATCTATTTTGTTCCGCTATCTCCGTCTAGGTCTAAGACTACTTCTCTTTGGATCTGGACCCCAATCTGTGGCTATCTTTGACCATATCTCGTTTGCCATCCGACACTTCAGTTTAGTACCATTCCGAGCTACATCAGCAATTTGTATCATTGTAACCAAAAATATGAACTCAATTAATTTGCAATTTTATTTTGCAGAAATATGTCAAGAATTTCATTTTAATTAAATGTGGATGAAAGTTGCCCTAACCTCCTCCCGGGTAGTCATGAATTGTGAGTTTTTTCATGATATTCAATGTCATATCTGCCACAAACACAAGTCGTTCAGCCACTGAGTTGTCGTTTAACACAAATTGAACCATTTATATTCAGTCCAGTGAATGACACGCGAACAAATTGCTTGCGAACATTTTTATTTTATTTTTTATTATCTGTCACTGTGTTTTGTGGTTGAGTGGGTGTAGCTTTAGATGAATTTGGTATCGACTAATTTAGTTTCTATGTGGAAAATTCTAATGGAAATGCCGAATATATTTACGTCAAGTCAAAGTGACTTTTGTTATTTCATGTTGTGGCAATTAAACTAACACGACTTTATCATAATTAGTAACTTTATAATTATATAGATGTCAATGATAGGTGCTCGTACTAGTTTTTTGGAGTTATGGCAGCACATGGGGCGCTCGACTCAGTTGTTCGTAGTTATCGTAGCACGTAACAGTTGTTCGTAGCAATTGTCCGTAGTTATAGTAGCACGTAATAGTTGTTCGTAGCAATTGTCCGTAGTTATCGTAGCACGTAACAGTGTTTCGTAGCAAGTGTCCGTATTTATCGTAGCACGTAACAGTTGTTCGTAGCAATTGTCCGTATTTATCGTAGCACGTAATAGTTGTTCGTAGCAATAGTCCGTAGTTATCGTAGCACGTAACAGTTGCTTGTAGCAATTGTCTGTAGTTATCGTAGCACGTAACAGTTGTTCGTAGCCATTGTCCGTAGTCATCGTGACACAATATAGGCATTCGTAACAGGTTATTGTAGCACACGATAGGTGCCCATACCAATTATTCGTTGTAATAGTAGCCCAGGGTAGGTGCTCTTAGCAGTTATTGTAGCACACGATAAGTCCTCGTACTACAAGTTTGTATTTATGGTAGTACAGAAGGCGCTCGAAGCAGTTGATGGTAGTTATAGATAGGCATAGAATAGTTGTTCGTAGTTATTGATAGAAAGTCTTCGTAGAAGTTGTTTGTATAACACTTGTATATAGTTATTTTAGCTCATAATTGTTGGTCAAAACAGTTTTTTTACAGCTGTCACACAATGCGCAAAATGTAAACCATTTCCGGGTTTTAAAATAAAACATATGATAGCTCATTCTATATTTCTAATTCTTTTTACACCTTCCATTTTCTTTACTTCAACGTTTGTAGTACAATTCGTTTTACAGTTAGTAATACGGATACTCCAGGAATAGTCTATCATTTTGAAGCGAACCTTTATTTCCGTAAGCAGTTTAATATAAGCACATTCTTCCTTAACATTTCCTTTATAAATTTTATTTTGCCGGTCCATTTTATAAAACACTTACGTGCCACGACAAGGCTTGCATATCCGCTTAGGACCGCTTTATTAAAACTACCCGCATTCAGGCCACGGCGTGTTATAAACAGTTTTACATAACTTAAGATATATAACTTGTGACATAAAGTATAAAGACAAATTTTTGACTAGCTAAATAATATTTCTGTATATTTTTTTGACGTTTTGACAAAATGTTCGTTCACATCTACATTATTTCCAAGATAAAAGTTTGTTTGTTAAGTCCACTGACGTCTATTCACTTGAACCCTTTTTAGAGTCCCACTGTTTAGCACGGGTCTTCTCTTAACTATCTTACGAGTTGATAGTGCGTTGAACTGTTGTTAGAAATAGTTCTAAAGAGTTATTAGTTGCGCCATATTTAAATTCGGCAAGTTCGAATTTGCCGCTAAAAATAGCCGTTCACTGATTTATTTATTTGTCGCAGCGCGTAACCTATAAACGTAGCAAACTGTTCCCTAAATAGAAGGTTAGGTGTCACTTCAGTCACTTTTGATCGCATAAGGTCTGTCAGTTGTCAAACTTACAAGACGTCAACGTCACTCAGGTTGCTTGTTTGTGATTGTCATTGTTACATCAGGGGACAATGTCTATGAGGTCGGTTGGGTGAGCATGTGGTGCAAACCGAATTTGTCCGCACAAAAAAAAAATCCATTTCCATCCAAACATTTTGTGCATATTTGTAATTAGTGACGTGATGTAATCATTGGCAGAGATATTGATTACATTTCTGTGGTGTTTTTTAGTTCCATCGAGATGGAAAGGTTATGAGGTATATCTGGTGATAGCGGGCATATGGGCTAGCCGATATATCCATATTGAATTTTGATTGACACTTAACTACTACCATACTATATCCATCTCCCTTCCCGCACTACCTTTAAAATGAGTAAGCGATAGTTTGATTCTGTCAAATAACCGCATCTTCATTTGTATTTCGAGTTTTGCAAAAATCATGATGAAACCCCCACGTAGCTTTTAGAAATGTTACTCAATTTTAGATTTGAAGCGCTTTGCATAGATTTATATTTCGTGCAGATTGTGTGATTTGTATTGCCCAAGTGACTGCTCAAGGTTTGTGCATCCTATTCTTTTTCTTGCTGGGTTAATGCCTAGAAGAACAAAGATAGGATAACCAATGATAATACCAACACATTAATTGGTATAGATACCAGACTCATCTCTTACATAAAAATAAATTATAGTACACATTAAATGTTAAAACCAAATCCATGAGCCAAGATACAGTCAGAAACATATTTAAATTGTGCTTTAAACAACGCATTTACACATACCACAAATAGATACTCGTATTTTGAACAAAATGAAACCTTTTTTTGTAAGTAATAAAGTCCAATTTGCAGTTATGACAAAGAATTCCAAAGCTCATTATGTCATACATCAGCGTGAGGCACGGCTCGGAAAATATCACTATCCTACTAACAACCAACCAAAAAAGGCGTGCAGTCATTGCAGACCTTATTAGTAGGCCACTAAAGGTTATTTTTATAAAAAAATTGAGTACAGTTAATGTTGTCAACTGTAGTGGTTACTTTATTGTCACAAAATGACGTTTTGTTCGTAATTGAGACCAAAATTTATGTTAGTCTGCAGGAAAACATGTTCTTTTTGGTATTTTACGGTTCAGCCATCATCATTGGCCTATTTAATCTACTGCGATGTCTGGTGACACCATTTAAGAGGTCGGATTTGTTGCACCCTGTATGGTCTCCAACTTGGAGCCTCATTCCACCGAAGTGTGTGCGTTTTATGGTAAACTACATCATAGTTTAATATTAGGCAAGTTGTAGTCAAACTCAACCTTAATTTAGAATATTAAAAGGTTTAAAACTGTTACAGCTCGTAGGAGAGAAAAGTGTCATGGCATAGCTGAATTCAAAATATATTTACATTTAATTCCGAAAATTCTAATTCAGATTTGTCTAACACAAGACTCCAACCTAGGGCCAGTAGACACTGTCGCAATAGTAACAGAACCACAAAACAATACTAGCTTCAAATTAATATCTCTTCCCCATAAACTATATGTTATATTTAACATCCTTATGCCTATAATTTGTTCGAAAGTAACATCATACTTATGTTCTGATTGAGTTATAACTTCTACGGAAAAATACGTTCATTTATATCAAGTTGTCAGAACTCGGACGTGTTCATAATTAGTGGAGTGCTGTCCCGGGCCGATAAATGACGGGCTATGTGCCACAGTCTACAAATTGTAGCCTGTCAACGTTCTATCTTTATTGAATGTTATCAATGAAACGATTACAAGCTACAGCAATGAAATTTTTACATGGCTTACAGTAGAACTAATAACTAGCAAAAAACTCTGTGACTAAAAAGTATCCAGGTGAATTTTTCGTGTCATTATCTCATAATCATTATTGGCCTATAGCAGTCCACTCTTGAACATAGGCCTTTCCTTATAAGCGCCTTTGCACCCTGTCCTCGGCTTGCCGCAGTCAGCTACTGCCGGCTATCTTTCGCAGATCGTCACTCCACCTAGCTGGAGGGCGTCCTACACTACGCTTGTCAAGACATGGTCTCCTCTCGAGAACTGTCTTTCCCCAGCGATTATCAGTTCTTCGACAGATATGGCCAGCCCACTGCCACTTCAGCTTGCTAATCCTTTGCGCTATGTCGACAACTCTAGTTTTTTGTCAGAAAACCTCTTTGCGGATTTTATCCTTCAAAGAAACCCCAAGCATAGCGCGTTGGTGGATCACTCATATCTTATTACTCGTATCTCAGTTTCTCTTTACATTCGTCCCTTTACATTAACATTCTCAAATTGGTTAGTATACAGTAGGTAGTACACCCCGTGAACAGAAATTTAATTGTATGGTCCAGTTCATGGTCAGATTTTAAAACCCAGCCATGCCCCATATTGATATGGGTATGTAAAATCGAAAATAAAATAAATAAAAATATCGAAGCTTTACTATGTAAAATAATTTGACTGGTCTTTCTACACTGTAGTTAAGTGACACCACGCAGAAGCCCACAAAGTGACGAACGTGTTGGCCCCGATTTATGGCTGCCTCCATGTGAATGGAGATGGTGATGGTGATGACTTTGTGAGATATGTGATTTATTCTTCTTCATATTAATACAATGACTCAAAATGTTGAAATTTTGTTGCACGGTAGCCTAGCGGAGTTTGAGAATTTTTTCCATCTAATAATAATGAATACTTCAATAGAACTATATCCTAAATTGATATTGATACCCACGTTTAGGTACTATTTATTTAAAAAAAAATTGTAACATTAAATTAGTTTAGTTGTAAGGATGCTTTAATAATAGAATAATAAATAAAAAAAATAAATATACATATTATCTGTGTTGCAACAAATGTAGTTTAATGGATAAAATTAATGTAGTGAGTAAAGCCACGGAACACACTTAGTTCTTGTGTATTTGTGTATAAACAGCCTATAAATCTATTCAATCCCAAAATCTTTTCGAAGATACGGTCTGATCAAAGCTTTTAGGCGGGAAAATCCGTCTTATGCTAAAACGCTTTCCATATAAAAAGTGCGTATAAAAAGTACGTAGTAAAGTAATGGACAGAATATCATATGGAAATAAAAAGCAATTTTTATATATCTTTGTATCACATATTGGTAGCGTTTACGGCAAAAATATGAGTATTCTAATAGCAACCATCTAATTTGAATATATTTGCTTAGTAACACGGAAGTTGCAATCAGGGAAATAAAAATATGTTCTACATTTAAAGTGTATGACAACAAACAAAAAGAATATTGAAATAAAACTACTTTTTAACGGATTATATCGCGGTTTATTTTAGATTTTAGATCCCGACGTTTCAAAGTCTTTTCAGACTTCATGTTCACGGGTGGACTGAGATATTTGACGTCCAAAAATATTAATCACAATTATTACTGACTACCTTCAAACAAAAAGAAAATAGGTACAAGTACATTATTCTACATTTACTCTTCTGTCACGTAACAATAAATAGTTCTGCATTGTTTTTTTAGATTTAATGAATCTCTTTATTCTAGAACGGTTATGTTATGATATAAAATAAAAATAATTAGTCTTGATTACTCTTGGTTGATTTCATCCAGACTATGTCAGTGACTGGCTTCCGCCGATATACGAGTATATAATAGACCCATAAAAAACATATTACCAGGATAAACAGTAGCCTATTACATTAATCCAAACAATAAGCTTAATTGTGTTCATTGTTATTTCTAGTAAATAAAATAATAATATCATTCTGTGATATTACCACAGACGGCCATCTGATCCCAAACTAACCAAAACTTGTACTATGAAAACAGATAACACACTATACTTACACTACCTTTCTTTTTTAAATGCATATTTATAGATTAATAAAGCCAAACTCAAATAAATAGTTCATCACACAAATATCTGTCTTGGGTGAAAAGGTCCCCGGGTGATGCAAATCAGGAGACAATCAACTGGTGGTAGGCTTCGGCCGTGGTTAGTTTTCACCCACGGCCAAGCAGCCTTGCCTTGTGTAGGTGCGATGCCTGGTGACAATATGCAGTGAGGGTTGGTCGGAATTGTTGCCCCTTTAAGGTTTCAAACCTTAAGGAGGCTCATTCGACTGCCACCTTATCACCGATAATCATTCGTAATCACGAATGATACGGTATACTAGGCTGGCGCGTTCCATTGTGGACTGCGTTGAGTTGTGGTCAAGCGCCAGCCTATCGAAGTATAAAAAATTAAAATAAAACAATCTAAGACGCAGGTATCTTACCGCCACACCGCCGCCGCCGCGCCGCCGCCGCCGCCGCTCCGGCCCGTCTGTAAAGTTTACTCTCTGCTTTCCATCTTTACTGTGGCTATTAAAAATACGTGCCTAGAATTTTTTGTTAGCTGTTGGCAATTATAATGGCCGAATATTCTACTTATTTCCCATCAAAGGGATCCATTCCTTCAATAAAGGTTTTTGGAGATAAATCAAGTTCAATTTGCTGGCATACTTATTTACAATTCTGCAAGGTATTCACCTTGCAGAATTCTAATAATTGAAGCATTTATTCTTTAAGTGATTAGCTAATACCTACAATAGCTAGGTAATTTAAGTATTTCTAATTTTTAACTAGCTTTTAGCATTTTATTTCAAGCCCAGCAGTGTGAAATAAGAAGCCTATAGGCCTCCACAATAAAGGGGCTATTGAACAATGCAATTTCTGTTTCAAATTTGACTAGTTGTTCCTGAGATTAGCGCGTTTAACCAAACCAACTCTTCTGCTTTTAATATTACATACATACATACATACCATCACGCCTCTTTCCGATGGGGGTAGGCAGAGACTAAAGAGCGCTACTTGCTACGATCTTATCCTTAGCCTCACTGTTCATACATCAGGTCATACATGCACGGCGGTTGTGAGTGCTACGCACCTGTCCATTTTGAAGGACATCACTGATGAGATCACCGTATGTACTCCGTGTGTCCTCTCCCAGCGTTTCCACTCACCTCCGCTGTGTATACCTTTCATTTCCTTCCTTTCCTTTGCTTCTAATATTGGTATGGATTACATTTATAAGTAAGTACTTACTTGTCTTTCATTATTATCACGTGGTAGTGGTAGAGGCCTCAAGTAGAGAGACAGTCGGAGTACACCTTTTATCTGAATCCCCACACGTGGCCTCCGGGTAGTGCAAATCAGGTGACAATCAACTGGTAATAAGTTTACATGTAATTAATTGGTGGTAGGCTTCGGCCATGGTTAGTGACAAATATGGAGCCTCATTCCACTGCCACCTTCTCACCGAAAATCATTCGTGATCACTAATGAATCGGTATACTGGGCAGGCGCGTCCCATCGTAGGCTACATCATTTCTTAATATCAGACAAGTTATAGTCGTGCGCAGGCCTATTTCAGAATAAAAAAAATTGGACGGCTCCTACACCTCTTGATTACAAAGGTTGGGATTCAGCTGGATATTTTAGTCAAAGCTTCAACAATTTTTCGGGAATTTCCACAAGAGTTTAGCAATATTGTTAAATAATAAAATAAAGCTATTGTATTCTCTTAGATTTACGCGAATATCACACATTGAAATAAAACTACTTTTTAACGGATTTTATCGCGGTTTATTTTAGATTTTAGATCCCGACGTTTCAAAGTCTTTTCAGACTTCATATTCACGGGTGGACTGAGGTATTTGACGTCCAAAAATATTTATCACAATTATTACTGACTACCTTCAAACATTAATATTTAAGTTGCGTTCCGATTAGAGCAAATTGAGCTCACAGTGCCTTGAATTCTGAGTTGATTTTAGTGCTTAATTTACTTGTTCCAAAACCCAAGCAAACTATTGACTAAAAAACCTAATTGAAACTCAGCTTTTCAGCTACAATACTGCTTTCCTCTTGTGATAATACGACCCATACACCAGTTGGGATTATAGCTACAAATATTTTACAAAACACAATTAATTAGGCTTATCGCTTGTCAAATTTATTCTTGTGATTCGCTTTTAAAGCAGTACCAAACACGAAAAATATAAGAGATTAAATTAGAATTCTATTACAATGTGTTACGTTTCATTTTCAGTAAAAAACTTTGTTGAGCTGCTTATTTGCTTGTTAAGTGTGGTAATAACAATGTCATTAACAGCAACAGCTTTTCTTTTTAAAGTCGTAGTCAAAATTAAATGCATTTGGTTCCCGTGACCGTACCATAGACACTTATCATATTTCAGAGGTTAACAACTTTCAGATAAGAACACTGCTGTTGGTAAAAGTCACAGAAAATAAAAACTCTTACTTATTCTTGTTCTGTAGCAATTCTTTAGGGGGCCGTCTTCACCAGCGAGTTATTATCGTTAAGACACACGGTCATCTGGTCCCAAGCTAAGCAGAGCTCGTGTTATGGAAACCAAATAACTGGTATATACTATACATATACACTGCGGCGTGAAACGCAAGTATCTTACCAACCACGCCACCGGCCCGTATTTATCTATATATATAAAAATGAAACCCGTTTTCCGTTGTCACGACATCACGCGTGAACGGCTGGACCGATTTCGCTAATTCTTTTTTTAAAATATTCCTTTAAGTACGAGGATGGTTCTTACACAGAGAACGATAAAAAAAAGATAATTTAGAAAGCGAAGAAGTGCCGAAAACCGGGTTAGATACCTATTATTTATTATTGGTTATATTCGGTAGGTCTGAGACCCGGTAGATGGCACTGCTTTACCGGGCAGAACGACGTCTGCCGGGTCCGCTAGTTTATTATAATATGTGAAGAGTAAATTTTAATATTTTCTAATTATTAAAATACAACATCCGAATGCATTGAATAACAACCGCTGTATAATTCCAATAAATCAGTAAACAGAATTAATCAATGGTTACAATAGATGACTGAATATAAAGTAAATAATAAATTAATCTGTCGTTATTGTCTTAGATTTACGCGAATATCACACATTGAAATAAAACTACTTTTTAACGGATTTTATCGCGGTTTATTTTAGATTTTAGATCCCGACGTTTCAAAGTCTTTTCAGACTTCATGTTCACAGGTGGACTGAGATATTTGACTTCCAAAAATATTAATCACAATTATTACTGACTACCTTCAAACATTAATAGTTAAGTTGCGTTTCGATTAAAGCAAACTGAGCTCACAGTGTCTTGAATTCTGAGTTGATTTTGCTTGGGTTTTGGTACAAGTAAATTAAGCACTGGGTCCCAAGCTGGTGGTATATTGGTGTTTATTATTTGATATTTTTGGACGTCAAATATCTCAGTCCACCCGTGAACATGAAGTCTGAAAATACTTTGAAACGTCGGGATCTAAAATCTAAAATAAACCGCGATAAAATCCGTTAAAAAGTAGTTTTATTTTAATCTGTCGTTAATTTACCGCTATTGTATGGTTGACGCTTTGTGTCACTTGTCAAAACGTTAAAATAACGTTAAACTCAATCAAACGTTAATTGAATAAAGAAAACAACTACAGGCGATGCAAAAAATTACAGAAAGTCGCACACGCATGGTTGAGGGTTAGATTAAATCTTTGTGCGAATTATTTCATCTCACTTTATTTTAAGTTTTTGTTACTGCCAGAAACACGCTGATGGATATCACATATCCTCGAACGATTAGTACTTCGACATGCCGGTTTTCTCACGATGTTTTCCTTTGCCGATTATGTGCAGCAGTTATAGTAAAATTCATACGACCGGAGATCGAACCTGCGACCTTATATTTCAAAGGCTAGGCTGGCACTACTGCTTGATTGTTTCATCGCCGCTGCGATAAGAAAAAAGGAAAACATCGTCAGGAAACCGGCATTTTAAAGAACTACTCAAGGACATGTGACATCCACCAATCTGCACTTTGTCAGCGTGTGACACGTGCCTAGCAGTGGGTCACTAAAAGGGTTGAAGTGATAATGTATTACTATAATTTGAACCTATTACATAAAAAATATGGGATTTCGATGTTATATATGGTCAATAAAACCATGGAACTGTGTTATAACACCAGCCGTAGTTAATCAGATGAAAGGTTGTGTAACGAAGCGTGTCGATTGACGGTCCGCGCGACCCATTGCGCACTGGCACCGTTAATGAACATAGTATTTACGAGCTTGATCCTGAGACCTACTAACGGTGTTTGTTCAAAATCATGATTCACGGGTGAAACAAGAAAAAAAATAACTAAAATTATCAATTAAATTTTATTTAAAAAATACTTAATTATAAAATATTTAATAATAAAAAACAGAGCAGCAGTGACGCAGCGGTACGGGCCTCGCCTTAGTAAAATAACGTCGCGGGTTCGAATCCTGGTCGTGCCAGCACATCTAACAGAAACAATTTTCATAAATTCTAAATGGACTACGTTTAGAACTGTCAAACGATACGTCTTAGATTTGACAGGCGCTAATCATTGCAGGACATGTGACATCCACCAACCCGCACGTGGCCAGCGTGTGGATTAAGGCCCAAACTCTCTCAACTCATAAGATAATCGAGAGAAGACCTGTGCCCAGCTGTGGGACACTAAAAAGGGTTGAAGTGAATAATAATAATTAAAATATTATTGAAATAGTAACACGTACTATAAGTTTATGATAATTACAATAGATAATTAAATAAGAAATACAAAAAAGGAAAAGTCTATAAAGGATATAGTCATAATGAAAAATTAAATTCTCAAGGTCCTTTGTAAATCTCGTTAAAAACTCTAGGAACAGAGGCAGGCGTAACACTAGATAGGCAGATAAAATGGTAGAAATGGCGGGTCGTAACTTCGTCTGGAACGAAACACAGGCAGCTATAAAAATACTGGCTTTCTTCAGTCAGAAAATATTTTAAAAAGAGGTCCAAAATACTTCATTTTTAACTTTAAATGAATATTTTTATCATACTTTTAATTTGTTTTGTATTTAAATAAAGTTCTATTATTATTGTTACAATGTTTATTGGACGAACGGACGGATGAATTAAAAACGTACGAGAGTAGAGCTTTAAATTCTGACCGTTTTATTGATCTGAATCAAATCTGGGCTGACAGATGGTTGTTTGATCTAGGGTGAAATGGAATTAAGATTTATATACTAATTGTATTGGTATAGGTTACCTGCCAGCATTTTATTTCAGGCATAAATTTTTTATATGCGGGTTTTAACAGAATTAATTTTGCGACACAGAATAGGCTTTCAACCAGATTTTGCCTGATGTTAAGCGGTGATGTGGTAGCTTACAGTAACAAGAAAAAACGCCCTTTTTTAGTGTGTTTAGTAGACATTTTTTTTTATGTCTGCAGTAACTACAACTTCATTACCTACCTATATTCTATCTTTGTTAACCTCAAATTCTCTTGCCGTGGAACTCTGTTATTGGCTTCGATTATTGTAAATACATACATGCATGTAATGTGTTTGTCAAAAAAGCTGTTGGGTTTCCTAAATAAAAAAAAAACAAACAGAAATCGGAATCAGGAAAATATTCTGAATCTGACAATATTTTTAGGACAGTGACGAAAAAAAATGCACCCTTTTTTCTTGTGTTGACAGAGTGGAAAGTGAAATTAAACACTGCCTACGGAATTGAGAAACTACGGTCTCGCCCCGTACGTAATACTAGAGCACAGTTAGACCATACACACAGCTACACACTTGGTCTGGTCACTAATTACGGTTGAAAAGTACTACCAGTTTATTGTCACCTGATTTACATTACCCGGGAACTATTTCAGGAGAAGGTGTACAAACGAAAGTAACTCAGCCCATTCATGTTTACCTTTATATGTTGCAGGGTTTTTAAGTAATTTGAATTGCCGCGAAAACCAACGCCTCGGAGTCTATTGAAAGACGAGCCAAGAAGCTTATTAGCAACGAATCTCTTGTCAAGGCTGAATTGCAAAACCTCAAGAATCGCTGCATGGTTGCTTATCTTTCGGTCTTCTATTGGATACGCTTCGGAGAGTATGCGTTGAAATTACACAATCTTATTCCCCCATCCGTTCTTTCATTAGACAAGTAGAGATACGGCGATGCGCCACCGTTAGATGGTAGAAATTCCACGGGTACGCACAAAACGCGTTGCGTCTACTATTACTGTGCGAACTGCCAAGTTGTAGAATTCGCTGCCGCATCTCTGTTTCTCGATAGCTATAATCTGCCTGTCTGCAAGCCACGAGTTAATAATAACAATAATATTCTGGCACATTAACACACACGGTCATCTGGTCCCAAGCTAAGCAGAGCTTGTGTTATGGAAACCAGATAACTGGTATGTACTATACTTAAAATACTTTTCTTTTGTAAATTTAAACTTATAATAGATATTTACACTCAAACTCGACACAAACACAAATGTTTATCACTAATGTTTGTCTCGGGTGAAAAGCAAGTGTCTTACCGACCACCTCACCGGCCCGTCAAACGGCCGTGAATCAGTATTTAGTGAGTAAGCGCGTTTCACAGTAGACTTTATCATAGGCGAAACGTTTCTAAACTTTACTGGAAAATCATAGGGTTTTCGCGAAAACCCATGTCGTTCTAATGATTTACTTACTCAAATTATAACCTAAATAGGTTTTCAAAAGCTAAAGTAACAATTTTAAATAAGCAGTTTTCCTCACTCGTAAGGTTCAAAGCTGTAATATTCCAAAGATTGGAGAGGGTAATTTATTATGGATCTGTTTGCTTTTCGTAATATTTCTTTGCTTAACAGATAAAAGGAGTTTTGGAATGTCTGCCGTGATATATATGCAGTTATTAGGAAGATGAGCGGTTTACGATAGCTTGGTGTGAGTGATAAATGTATATATATCTCTCATCTATACTAATATTATAAATCTGCAGAGATTTTTGTTTGTTTGTTTGAACCTCAGAATCTACTGTCCCGATTTGAAAAATTCTTGCACTATTATATAGCCTATTTGTTGAGGAAGGCTATAGACTACTTTTTATCCCACTGCTCGGCATGAGTAGTTCACGAGGGCGTAACCGCGGCGGAAAGCAAATCTGCCGTCTTATGGATAAAGGGACGTCTGACCTTTTTTGACGTGACAACGTCTTAAATTAGGTTGCGGCTGGGAGGCACTTATGAAAAAGTGTAACGCTCGGTAACGTTACGATGAGTCACCGAACGAGAGAGAGGCCCGCCGAATGCCTTGCGTCTCTCTCCCACTCAACTATGTTTCATCCTTCTTCCTACTATACGAATGAATATTCACATTAAAATTATTTTACCACTCAAAGTCGTTGTCACGTAAAACTTTCGCCCGTATACCGAATTTACAGGCAACCAATTTTTTTCGTAATGAAGTTATTTTCATACTTGGAATCATTAATAGATAGTGATTCTGATGATATCAGCCCTTTATCCTTAAGACGGTAGTAGTAATGAAGAGTTTTTGAATGTGTTTATTGTTCTTTGTCTGTATTACCTGTTACCATTTAAATCAATATATCGCTGAACCCCGTGCGAGTTATACGTCCGCTGGCGAATCAGTAGATCAACTTACGAGACGCAATTAGAGCGGTCGCCAGCGCGGCTAATCCACCTTTTATCATTGTTTTACTTACTGGATCCCCTAGGAACCCATAATAGTTTAATATTGGGTAGGTAGGGTAATCTGGGCGTTACTCTCTAAACGATAGATATTAGGTAGGTGCTTAGCAGTAAAACTACTCACCGATTTGGCATAAAAAGTGGGTAAGCTTTATGTATTTCTTCATTCACTGAACCTACTTCTGGTGAGGGTTGGTCTGGTTATACACCCCTCCCTCTTACAGCTTATCACATAAATTCACTACTTTCAGCAGCTACTGCATCTTTCCATCTCTTTTCCTGCATTATTACTCTAAAACTTTTGAACTAAACTGTTCGCATAATGTTTAGTCAATAGTACCAAATGACTCAGTATAATTTATTTTTACTGACCAAGCTTAGCTCTGTTCAATACGGAACAAGAGTCATCACATATTGCGACGCTCAGAGCGAGCTCTACAAATATTTGTGCGGCCACTAGTCTAATGTAGCGTACGGCACAAGTAATGAGATTAAGCAAATATCTAATATGTAGGTATTTTAATGAATATTAATATAGCAGCGTTGGCGCAGCGGTACAGCTCATAATACATACTTGGTTACCTTTTTTGTATTCTGAAATAGGTTTGCACACGACCACAACTTTCTTGATGAGAAGAAATGATGTACCTAGTCTGCGTTGGCCACGCCCGCCAAATATACCTATTCACTCGTGATTACGAATGATTTTCGCTGAGAAGAGGTTTAATATGGTTAGAAACCATAAAGAAGACCAAACATCGCTCTGAAACACTAAATGATATATTATGAATGATTATGAAAACACTTAGGTCTTTAATGAGAATTAGTTACAAAAGCATAAAACCGAAAAATGGATATCAGGGAACTGAGATGCTGCCAGCAAGATCCATAAATGTACCTAGAAACATCTAGGTGCGTGACATATATCAGTAGCACATAGCCGTACCTCTACTTGTACGATGAATCAACGAGGATGGGTGTATATGATGACGTAATTCCAACGCACACTCTCCACACCAATCGCCGATCGCTATAGATAGACCGTTTAACTCGCGTATCGCCATCTGAGGTACAAAGTCATATAACATTAATTAAATCTCAAGAATTATTTAACCACAGATAAAACTATTGTAAGACTATTCGTCACTAATATCCATATCGTTTGAATCATCATCACTGTCTGAGCAGCTTGAGGAGTCAGAATCTTGGCGATAGGCGATACGCGAGTTAAACGGTCTATCTATAGCTAGCATTATGGTTTTTATAAGGATTAAAGGCAAAAGTCGCGACCGGCAATGCCTTTTTCCACACATAGCAGGCGTGAATGTCCTCTTAAGTTTTTATGTGGAGGTGTCCATTACTCTGGGCTTCTTCAATAGGGTGGTTTATAAGAAACCCACGACCTGCGACGTGAAAAGCAAGTATCTTACCGACCACGCCACCGGTCCACCAAATAGTTTGCTAATGATTTCCATAGATTCTATGTAAGTATTATATCCTGAGACTTTGCAGAATTTAAAGACCCGGACCCCTCCACACGTGGCGGTGTCGATCCTGCTTTAGGGCAGCTGTGGCTGGATTGTGGTGGTGCGTTTAACAAAATAGCTGCAAAGTGACACAATACTCTTTGAAGTAATACGGAAAAAAATCGGTCCGAAATTTTAAGAAATGATTTCGAATTGGGCAAACACGTGGATGTAGTTCAAAGAATCTAACTGGAAAATATTGAATTCTTTATTTTTCTATCAGAAGTAGGACGTACTTACATTTATTTCGAGTCAGTTAGTTACATCTAAGTAGAGTTTTAGATGGTCTTCTATGAATTCCTGCAATTTATGTGTCAGGTCGAATATTCGAGTTACTTATATAATACTCAATTTAATACAATATGATTTTCTTAGATATTAGTTACTAGCTATCCGACCGCGGCTCCGCCCGCGCGTATATCGGTTATCGCGCTGAACTATTAACCTCTTTTAGCGCAATCGGATAAAAACTATCCTATTTCCTTTCCCGGGTCTCAAACTATATCCGTACCAAACGGCCGTTAATGACTGCCGCCGTCACCAACGAAGCTTTTTCGCTGGATCAGTCTGCTTGCGACCACGACCGGTGCAACCCGTGTCGAAACATAAAGTCAAATTAAAGGTGAGCGCATTAATTGCTCGTTATGATAAATATATTATTATATATTTAAATAATTTACCTTTTAGTAATAAATAAACCGCGAATAATAATTTTAATAAAATAATTTAAAAATTAAATAATATTATCTGTTATGAAATAGTTTTATTTCAACGTGTGATATTCGCTTAAATCTAAGAAAATATTACCTTTTAGTATTTAAGTTTATAAGTATTTTGTTTTTTCTTGTATGTTTTTGTTTTTTTTTGTTGTATTTTGTTTTTTCTTGTTTTGTTTTGTTGTTTCTTAGGCTTGCGATTGTAGTTTTCGCTGGGACTCGTTTCCTCAGTACTTTTTAATTTCAAACAGAAATATATCACACAAATTTCCACTTTTCAACAAAAACAACTGTCTGAATTAATTCAGCCAAGTCCTTACTTAAGTGACGTTTTAATTGTGCAATTTACGAGGCACGGCAAACAAAGAGCCAAGTTCCGGCAGTTTTTGTGCAATGTTTTGTGGAGAGACAAACGCTCCAAGTTTGGTCACCGTTGATGTTATCTCGAGCTAGATTAATAAAGTGTTATTGTGTGGAAAATTACGGCAAAAATGAGCAAGGTACTTGTAAAAAGTTTCGCGGTGTTTGTTAAGGCGCGTTCAATTAAATATTTCGATGGTTTTCAACAAAAGTTTTTGACTTTATTAACAAAATTTTTGTTCTTAAATGTTACACATAACAAATTATTACTGTATTAAATTAACGCTTAAATAACAAATAAAATTGAAATAAAACTACTTTTTAACGGATTTTATCGTGGTTTATTTTAGATTTTAGATCCCGACGTTTCAGTCTTTTCAGACTTCATGTTCACGGGTGGACTGAGATAAAATCCGTTAAAAAGTAGTTTTATTTCAATGTGTGATATTCGCGTAAATCTAAGACAATACTTAACAAATAAAATGTTGTAATATTCACATAAAACATTGCAGAGCAGCGGTGGCGCAACGGTACGGGCCTCGCCTTAGAAATATAAGGTCGCGGGTTCGAATCCTGATCGTGCCCAAACATCTTTGTGTGAATTGTTTTATCACCGCTGCTCAATATCTGTGAAGGAAAACATCGCGAGGAAACCGGCATGTCTAAGAACTAATCATTTGACGACATGTGACATACACCAACCCGCACTTGGCCAGCGTGTGTGGATTAAGGCCTAAACTCTCTCAACTCGTTAGAAAGTTGGGAGGAGACCCGTGCCCAGCAGCGGGACACAAAAAGGGTTGACGTGACATCAAACATTGTACTTTCTTTCATAGCTTTTACAGCTGCTTTACTTGAAGATGTAGGCAGAGGTGAATGTCACCCACATTTTGCTAGCCATTTTTATTTCACATACATACATACGTGTGGGAGGATTGGGTATCAATAAAATCCGTGATTGCTTCAATAATTCTTGCTTTATTTATTTTTCAAAAATACATCTTTACAAACATCAAAATTACGTCCTTTCACTCTCGTCCTGTCAAACCGATTCCCCTTCCTTTTCTTCCGCCTACATCCGTCTCATTCACTCCTTAAGACATTTCATTTTACTTATACATACCACTTAATTTAACTTAACTAACGTTCCGTTCCTACATACGTAAAAGGGGCGATCTTATTGCGATTCATCGGGTAAAACTTCGAGCTAACGCCTTTTTGCGACCCAAGATTCGAACCTAAGCCGCACGATATGACACTTAACTACTACTGGATAAACGATGCAGACATTTTCCTTCATTTACGTCATGTATTTAGTTTATGTTGCCTACAACACACAACAAAAAGCAGCCAAGTCCATTGTTAATGGTCGGTAAACTGGTAACATTACAACATCCCTTCCTACCTTAGTTGCAGACATAAATAACACGCTCCGGGTCACACGTAAACTAAAACTTGGCCACTTAACATCCTCTACCTTTACTGACTTGGCGTAAAGTTATCTCCTCATTAGACAGGATGTCTTGGTGAAATAAAACAAAGTTTACATTTTTATTTATTTATTTATTTATTTATTATGGGATAACAAGCAACTACAACTTAAATAACACTAGTAAAAGCTTAACAAAATTAAGTAGTAATGTTGTAGTCCACTGCATTATCCTCAAATAGACATATGTACATATAAAAAGACGGGTTGCACTCCGGGAGTGCCGGCAGAAGTGAAAACATTCGCGCAAGCGCCCTGCGCTGCCTAAACGAAACAGTAGGCCCAGGCATACATTTTCGCCGCGCCGTAGAGAGGGGATAGCTGTCTACTCTCCATCCGTCTTACGCTTTTTCGATCAGGTCACGTGTCCTGACGCGAGTTTAAGATTTTATACCCATTACAGAAAAAGTGCTCAACACCGCTAAAGAAGTTTTCACTTAAAAAAAAACTATTAAATTATTTATTTATTTATTCTCGGTGGCTCAGTGGTAAGCGTATTCGCTTAGCAACCGCGAGGTCTGTGGTTTGGTTATCGGGTCGAGCAAAACGATTTATATAATGTACCTACCTACTTAGATAATCTTGGTTTCATCTCGAAGTTTGGGATTGTGCCCGATGAATAGCAACTCGTCCCCTATTACGCGAGGGACTAACTTGTCGGCGTAAAGTGGGTGACATTTGCCTCTGCCTACACCTTCGGGTAAAATAATTTATTCAATTGTGTTTTTTAACCACAGCTTACAAACAAAGTAAAAAAAGTAAATCCTTAGCATTCCAGATACGGTGGCTACTCTAAGCTGACTATCCAAGTATGTCGACGAACTCCTAGGGTGCCTGCATACATTAGGAAGGGTGTGTATCGGTCATCAGATACACCCCTTTCTTAATTCATCTCGATCTGGCATCTAACTCACAAAATATATAGATAAAGATAAAATTATTACGAAACAAAAGACAATAATATGTTTTAGTGTACTTGCCTCCACACTAGGATTCCCTGGTCGTGGAGGCCAGTACCCTTATCAAGTACAAAACCACCCGAGTAATAATCACAAAATGTTTGGATGGAAACAGATGCCTTTTTGTGAGATCAAATTGGGTTTGCACACACCGCGTGCTCACCCAACCGACCTCACAGACATTGTCCTTTGACGTAATAATGGGAATCACAGACAAATCACCTGCAGTGACATTGACGTTTTGTCAGTTTGACAACTGACAGGCTGTATGCATTGACATTTTAAGTCACGCGCTGCGACATGATGATCTTATTATTTTTCTGATAATATATTTACGTGAGTAAACCTATTTCTACCCAATTAATGTATGGGTACCTACCATAATTATAATTCAAACATTATTGGTATGTAACCGAAAAATACAACACGTAAAATGATATCAATCACCGATCCAACCTTGTTCCGATATTCAGTAACGTGATCTTAATGAAGCCAAAGGAATACCAACTTTATTTCTTTTCAGTTTTAGATCATTTTTGTTTGTGCTAAGATCACCTTTTGTATAAGTTTTTCGCACAGTTGTACGTTTGACACGCGACAAATATACATTTATCGTGACATTTATTGCATGACATTGATTTATGAAGTGTGTATTTGGCTTAGAAAAGGGTAAATGAGACAGTTAGTAGATAAAAATGTTATGTTTATTCTGCACAAACCTTTCTTTTTGATATTTATCATGGTCACTAACGTCTGATAAATATTGGGGGTAAATCTAGTTGACTCCCTGAACACCTACGCGTTATAAGATTTCCTGACTATGTATGCTCCCTGGAATACTGCCTGACGCTTCACTATCCTTTCGCTGCTACGGGAAAACCACCGGGAATACTAAATGAAACACCGACTTGACATCATACGCACACACAACGAGTTTACTGCTTGATCATTACTTTTCTTCGGATTTGTTTGGTAGATCGCTATTACGCCGTGCTACCACCGCACCGCCGCGCGCCGCCTCGGCGTGCGTGCACGCTTACCCGGCTCGAAACCTTACCGTAACGACGCCCGCAGTAAACTCGCGCGTGTTATTTATATTTATTTGTACTTTAAAAACTTTCAATTTTTGCTCCTAGCTATTAAACTTTTAGGGCTAGATCTATATTGTAAACACTATTAGGAAGCCTACCTAACCCTCTATCAAGGATACCTAAAGTTTTTAACCTATTTTCCTAGGCTTTGCAAGTATAACGAGAAATATCTGTGAAATCTAGGCATTTTAGGTGCAGTTAATACTTTCACTCGTTATACTTGTTGAACCCTAGGACCTAGGTTCACTATCTCCTACCCAAAGATATATCTATCTTTGGGTAGGAGAAAGTGTGTTTAATTTGTACCTATAAATTAAACACAAATCTATTATTCATTTATTGAAATTTACAAACTTATAGCAGAGTTGTATTTTCTAAAAACGACCCACTACCTACACTATTTTTTTTTTAGTTCATCTAAACAGTTCTATCGCAAACACTTATAACCTGTCTTAATAAATATCTTGTTATATATCAAGGCAACATTTTTTTTGATCAGACAGTAGTTTCTAAAGTTAGTGCATTCAACCAAATAAACTCTTAAGCTTAGTAAATATACATAAATTTAAAGGAATTACTGTTTGGTAAACTTTTCACGCTTAAAGCGTCTGTACCATATTAGCTAAATTTAGTATGGAGTCGTTATAAGATCCAGAGAAAGAAATGAAACGATGTTTTTATAACATAAAAAATAAAATAAAATAAAATAGATATTAATAGAATAGATTTTATTTCGAACACAAGGATTCATTTCATGTTAGTAACAATATGCTTAGGACTATGTTAGTAAATAAATTGATGAAGATTTCAACAATATTAGATTGAAACCAATTGTGCGGCAGACATAAGACAAAGGTTTAATATAGGCGAGTCATACCTCATGGCCATCATTAGCAATATACTGTTGGGGCTGGCGCGAACTCTGCAGAGCAAGGAGGCTGTTTTTTTGCGCCAAATCGCATAAAAGGCATTTGTATGACTTTGCGCAAACATACCTGATGCACTGCAGAAGCGAGGCAGCCCAACAGCATTCTATAACCATTATTATACAAGACAAACCTACCGCAAATAAGGAGAGTAATGGTTTATGCGATAACTAGCTTCCGCCCGCGGCTTCGCCCGCGAAATTGATCTCACTAATCTTGTTTCTCCATACAAACTTTGGAACCCCGTTTCACTCTCTCAAAGGGTGAGTTTTGAAAAATCCTTTCTCGGTGCACCCCTAGACCCCATAAGGAACCTATGTGCCAAATTTGGAGTCTCCAGACCCAGCGGTTTGGGCTCTGCGTTGATACGTCAGTCAGTCAGTCAGTCAGTCAGTCAGTCAGTCAGTCAGTCAGTCAGTCAGTCAGCCAGTCAGTCAGTCAGTCAGTCAGTTTCTTCTTTTATATATTTAGATGTGTAAGTCACATGCAGGTGAAAGCAGAAAGCGCTCACGGCTGTATTATCCAAAGGTGAAGGTGAATACCACTCATTAACGGGCCGGTGGCGTGGTCGATAAGATACTTGATTATCACGCCGCAGGTCGTTGGTTCGATTCCCACCCAAGACAGATATTTGTGTGATGAACACGTCTGTTTGTCCTGAGTCTGGGTGTAATTTATATTCAAGTATGTTATTTACAAAAAAGATGTATTATATGTGGTATGTTACCAGTTATCTGGTTTCCATAGTACAAGCTCTGCTTAGTTTGGGATCAGATGGCTGTGTGTGTTAATGTCTCACTATATTATTATTATTATTTATCACTAGCTATGTTTTTTAGTTCCATACGGTATTCCGTCATTAATGGATGGACTTAATTAATCTCAATTGCCAACTTCTATCTATGGTTAAGATTTTAAGCATAGAAAAGTATTTTAGCTCGACCCTGGAATCAAACCCAATGTACAAATATTGCTGCAAATAATAACTTAAATACAAAAATGTCAACAACTGCACAATCATGTCAATCCGTAATGCCACAACCAGACTTGGCTTTCCCCCTTCCGTATTACAAACGATTTTCAACTCTATTGCTTATGCAGTAAAGATTAGCGTAACTGTACAATAACTTTGCTATAGTAATTTGAAGTTAATTGGCTATCAGAGACACACATCTAGTTCTGATGGAGGAAGCAGAGACGTACTATTGATAATAGAAATGGATTCGTAATATTATTAAAAGATACCATAGAGCCTGTGAACGGCAGACCCTTATCATTTTAATTTTATCCTCATCTGTGGCAGCCATTCAAGTCCATATAGTTCTATACGAACTTTACGGGTGTCTGGCAAGGAGTTGCCAAATATCAAAAATCACAGTCTGTAAAAGTAAAATACAATTTTAATTAGATAATTCGTCAGTAAGACTATAAAAACAATGTTGTTATAGTAAGAGCAAAAAATGTGTGTCTGGTAGTATTGTCTTAGATTTACGCGAATATCACACATTGAAATAAAACTACTTTTTAACGGATTTTATCGCGTTTATTTTAGATTTTAGATCCCGACGTTTCAAAGTCTTCTCGGACTTCATGAACACCCGTGAACATGAAGTTGGAAAAGACTTTGAATCGTCGGAATCTAAAAACTAAAATAAATCCGTTAAAAAGTAGTTTTATTTCAATGTGTGTCTGTATGTTAGATACGTATTTTTTGCTTTATCATTGAAATGGGTCAATATTAACTTAAAACGAATACAAGTTACGAAGTGGGAGTGCGTTACG
Organism: Meganola albula; assembly: GCA_936450015.1. Classification (NCBI taxonomy): domain Eukaryota; kingdom Metazoa; phylum Arthropoda; class Insecta; order Lepidoptera; family Nolidae; genus Meganola; species Meganola albula. The sequence goes on from OW388150.1 coordinate 400,339, forward strand.
TCATACATCATATTACTCCATGAATGTGACGTCACGCGACACTTTGGCTGAATATATCACCTCAATTTTTCGATTACTTAAAAAAGAAGTTAAAAAAGTTAAGAACTTAAAAAACTTGAGAGGTGTCAAGGGGCACCCGGACGAACGAAAACGAAGTTCCTTTCGATTAATTAGTGAAGGAATTGTAATAAAATTTGATTTTTTTAAGTTATAATAATATTTTTTTATTTTTTTTTCTATCTCTAGAGAGAGAGAGAGAGAGAGAGAGAGAGAAAGACAGACAGACATACAGAGAAACATGCGCACGCCGCACAGCTTACAATAGCTTACTATAGCAAAGAGTGTCGTGACAACTTTTCGTAAGATTTTTTTTCGTCTAGCCCCCTTTTACAACGCGCGATAAGGAACTTCGTTCCAAAAACACCTATTAATAATGTACAAAATAAATTTTCTAAATAAAAAAATCTAGCTCAAAACTAGGCTACAACATACCTAACAACAGCCGTTATCATTAAACATGGCTGAGGTCAAGAACCTGAAAACATATTTATAAATGGCCTCGTTAGGTCTACTCTGCCCTAAAAACCTAAGCCCTGTTACTTTGAACCTTCCTAGGGCATGACGAGGCTATAAATTAAACCAGCCACCGTAACTCAATTTAAAGAGCAATTTCACCAACTACCCAATCAAACGTTTGATTGGCGTTTAATCTTGATTTCCTTTATAAAAACATTCTTTGATCACACATATAGGTTAATTATTAAATTTTTTAACTCTCCAAACTTCAAATTCTATTTTAATCGGAAGATGACGTCCGAAAACCGTACGACCGTCCGAAGACTATGAAATTTGGAGTTTAAAAAGGTTTCAAGGAAAAAGGTTTTCATAGTTATTACTTTTCTAACAATCAAGATGGCGGCCAAACAGACGACACACAGTGATGGTAAATGATGCTTGAATCACAAATTTTCACTAGCGCGTTGCCGTTCCTTTACTTGGTTGCCGTTGCTTTGGTTGCTTTAAATATCGACAGGCACTAGCAACTTTACACACAGAAACACCACCAACAATATTTTATTATATGCTGTATGTTGGAGGTACCTCGCCTTTTATGCTACCATACAGCAAAGGGAACAGTCAAAGTTGGTTAAACGGCAGATTTAGAAGTCGGTAGAGTTGTGTATGGCTTGAAACTTGTGCCGACCCGTTATTAAACTTTTTACGATTCAAGTTGGAGACATTAAATATATTGCCCTCGCTTCGAACGAGCCTGTTATGAAACTGAATATTTGGACTACGATATCTGCCATATTTAAGTAAGTGGATGGTTTAATAATTAATATTTGACCTCTTAAAAATATGGAATACCTAGGTTAACAAGCTCACTGTTTGACTTGACGTTTCGATCAGATTGCACCGACCATGGTCAAAAAAGGATTATAGTTGGTGCAACCCGTTAGTTATAACTTTTATTAAGGACTATATTTTAGACAGCGTCCTTCATATGATTGATCTTCAATCACTTTTCGACTTGAGAGAGTTTAGGCCTTAATCCACACACACACTGGCTAAGTGAAGGTTGGTGGATGTCGCATGTCTTCAAATGATCACTTTTTAGGCATACCAATTTTCTCAAGACGTTTTTCTTCACTAAAATTGAGCAGAGCCGATGAAACAATTCACACAATGATATGCGGTCACTACTAGGTATCGCTACCTTATATTTCAAAGGCGAGGCCGATACCCCTGCACCACCGCTGCTCAAAGTTAGTTGTAACACAGATAATATAATACTAGACTTGTTCTAATAACTATAAATTAAACCTGGCTATCTAGCCTAACTTCAGACCCGTGCTCAGTAAACACTAACGGCCTTCTTCATAAAAATGTTAAAACACTCTTTAGTTAAAATGGAGTTGGTCTATTTCCTACTAGTATAAATTTCAAGATGACAGACAAAGACAAACGAATTATAAACCTATTTTAGAATACGTTTATAAATACGGGGTTTAGAAAAAAAACTGAGAATAGTTCTGTCTGTAACAGACAAAATAGTTGCTACCGTAATAGGGATGACAGACTTAGATTTATTTTATTGTTTACTACCAAAACATTACCTTCTTTTTGCGCAGTCGGATAAAAACTATCCTATGTCGGTTATCGCGCCAAAACATTATCTTCTTTTTGTGCAGTCGGATAAAAACTATCCTATGTCCTTTCTCGGGTCTCAAACTACCTCCATACTCAATTTCATCCAAATTGGTTCAGTAGTTTTTGAGTGAAAGCGTAACAAACAAACTTACATTCGCATTTATAATATTATAGTATAGTATAGTATAGAAGTATAGATTAAATAGCAAGAAACAATGTAAAATATATAGCCCGACTTCTGTAGGCGAGAGGTGTAAGCCGATCATTTACCAGGTAGGTCGCGGGTTCGATTCCTGTCCCGGAAAATCTTTGTGTACAACAAAGATTTATTTCAGTGTCTATTTCGATAAGGGACTACCCCCGTGCCTCAGAAAGCACGTGAATCCGTCCGAAGCCTAATATAATCTGACATCTGGTTTGGTTACTGGCTCTCTAAGGGTTTCGAGGTCTAATGGCAATCGCTCGTTTAATTCTGGTGGCTAGCCGCAACAGGTTCGACTGAAGCCGACCCCAATAGAAATGAGAAAAGGCAATGGGAAATGAAAATATATTTTCCATATAAACTTTAAGTGTGCCTGTCATACTCCATCTGTGTTATTATACAAAAGGGTACTTTGTTCCTGTATCACGTATTTTTAATATAATGATTACAAAATCTTTTTCAATATTTAAATCATGGTTTACTTTGAAATAGTTTGTCAGCTCTATATTTTTACTTAATCTGCTGTCAAACTTTGGTATCAAAAAACTTTTCAACTTAGTTCATAATATAAATATTTCATCTTTAACTTTGCTCACAAAAACCATGAATCTTTATTCACTACGCCTGAAACCAGTCTATTAATAATTCATGGCTTATTAAAATAATTTCTTAAATGTTATTTTTTCAATAAAAAAGTAGATTTCAAAGTTTAAACATTGATGTATTATAAAACGAAAATTGAATAAAAAGTTTATATTGAAACTAGGTTTAACGATTCGTGTGTTGGTTAGGTATTTGTTTTTTATTTTTTTAATAAAAAAAGAATCGCCTTCTAAATAGTGAAAAATTAAATACTTATTTTCGTCCTAAGTACTCCCTAATCTACTGATACTTTCCCCGAACTTACCTACTTGTTTTATTTAATCCTGATTAAATATACCGTGAAAGTACCGTAAAACACCTACCTACCTACTGTTCCCTCTTTGTTAGTAGTTAGTCATTGACTACACATAACAACAAAGCAATACTACTTGTCGCGATCGTTCTACTGTGATTCTATAAAGAGTTCTGTTCTATATCTCCCGAAGTTCATTATAAGATCAAAACAATTTTTCAACTAAACAATCTTTGGAGCCGTTTGTCAATTGTGTACAGATTTTGAAAATATTTCAAAATTTGTTCACAATTGCCGACAGTACAGAACTAAAACCTCCCTTTTTTTTAAAAAGTCTGTTAAAGATGTAAGTAAGTCGTTCTCACTATCGGGAATCTTGTTGGGATTAAAACACCACAATTATTATTACCCTCTAACTATGGCTTCAGTGGTTATCGTGTTAAAATACAACCAGGCGTTTGAAGACTTTTTATGCTTGGTGACTAACCACGGTTCAAATCAGCCACTAGAGCGTGCGTACGACCAAAAACCCTTCAGTGTTATAATACAGAATAGATTAATCACCCACAATAGCACATTTATTGTTAAATTTCCTACATTTTTATCCGCAGCCCTATCAACACAGCTTGATGCCAACTTATTATTTCCACAAGAAAGGATTTATCAGTCAGTGACGTCTTCACAAAACGATTGTCTCTAACACACAATAGTGCGTGATGTACTGGAAATAATTGTGGTTATACAAAGACAGTTTAATTTTACACAGTATATTTTTTTTTGTTTTCCATTCCAGTAGCTTTGATGCTGGTTAATGGATTGAAAGAATAAATATTTTGTAATATTAAAGTCTATTTTTGAGCTATATTTATCGATAATGCTTTGAGAATATGAGTGTGAACCTTGCGACACGCATTAGCAACTCATAATGTGCATTAAAATGATTCCCAAAATCAGTTTGTAATTTATAACTTTTTAATGTAATAATACATAATTTTAATCAACTATACCGAGGTCCACTAGAGCATGCTACTGCAAGCTCAAGAAGATAGTAGCGGGTCGTGCTCTACTGAACAAATTTACACGCAGTTCTTGCCAAAGTTATGCAACCTAGACAAAACTGTGAAGACCAGCCATTTTCCATTGGCAAATTCTGTCACTATCGTCAAGTAGAGTCCCATCCAAAGTCCAATTATTTAGCTCCATCGAGTGATTTTATCAGTTTTGGTAGGGTTATACAAATCGTTTCAATTTATATCACGAACCCACACTATACTTGTAACAGTTTATAACCCTACTATAATAGATAAGCTTCGCTCTGGCCCAATAAATAAAACAATGGACTACTTAAACATTGTGATCTAATGACATACATAAAATAAGGCATGGCTGAGGTCGTGTGTTCGATCCCCAGTCGAGTTATGTGAATTGTTCCATCGTCGCTGCCCAAGAAAAAGAATCAGTAAAAGAAAACATCAGGAAAACCAACATGACTAAGAATACATCATTCGAGGGCATGCGACACCCGCCAACCTACACGTGGCCAGACCTAAAACTCACTCAACTCGTAAGATAGTTGAGAAAAAACCCGTATTCAGTGACGTTATAAAGGGTTCAAATGAAAAGCATAGCAACTAACATTAAGAACAAAGTAAATGTTCACTTGAGTAACTGCGTAATTTTAGTTGAGGATGTAAATGAGCCTACCAAGCGAGGATCCTACAATGGACATATTATCACACTAAGTGAAACGTCCTAGTTGCTTTCAGATGGATTGTGGCAAGGAAAAAAGGAAACCTTTTAACGTAATAATACGTTAGGTGTTACTTTACTTATAGTCTGAGCTAACATTAATAGATTATCGTCAGCTGATATTTGCTGGTACTTCTAGAGAAGTAGGGTTCGGCCAGAAATAGAAAAGGGAACTGGATATACTAATGTAATGGTAGAAAATCTTCGCAATGGATTAAATTTTGGGTATGTAGAACCAATGATAGATTGTGTTTTGTTGTGACCCAACTCTTGATACCGTGGAAAACTTAGGGAAGATTACTTAGCAAGAAGCTTAAGAAGAACTTAAGCAAATTTCAATAAACAATTTTTTTTATTTATTTTGATATGACGTCTTAGAACTAAAAAAATTAAGTCATCTCTAACGGTGTCTACTATTGATCCTGATTGTACTGTCACCACGCGCTGCCGTATCAGCTGTGCGATCGCTAGGGTCACTGACCAATTTTATGAAAGCGCGTTTTCATTCGAATAGTTCGCCCATAACAAGTTGATATTTTGTATAATAAAAAAAATAATCACGTTCTATAGTCATTTCTAATAACTGTTTAATGTGTGATACGGAATCGCCAAAAATTGCCCTTTGGTTAAAAAATTCCCAGTAACTGTAAATAAAGGGGCCACTTCAACTTTTTTAATCAATTTACAAATACAGTATGCGGTGTGTGTTATTCACGTCTTCCATGTCACCGTATGTCATCATGATCAGCCTAATACATTTAACTGCTGGACATAGGCCTTTCCCAAACCACACCACTGAGTACGATCCGCAATTTTTGTCATCCTGTTCTAGTCAGACGCCCTGCTGAGATCGTCATACCATTTCACCGGAGTCAACCAGTATAATCATATTCAAAATACTACTTGTATTTCAGAAATTCTCTACCACATCGTAACTAGTATGTATATTTCACAATAAACTACACTGCCCTAACTTTGCGACGCCTCAGGCAAATCTCACAAAGGTGCAATACCTATCCACATTTTCATCAAAAAATACAAACAACACTTTACTAAATCCCTTGAAAATCAACCTTAATTAGCTTTAGATATAGTTGAATTTTCTTCGTAAAAGTGTGGAGTTTAGAATCTTTTAGAACAATTGAAGAATATGCTTTCAAAATGAAAACGCGTTTCCTGGCATGTTTACGTTGGCTCTGTAGTTGAAGGATGAACTATTATGTAATTACGGTTACTTTTGTAAATAATTATAACTAAACAATGCAAACAATTTTCGTAATATTTATAAACAAAGTATGTAAGGTTAACGAATTACTTGTTGGCACATCTACTTCTCAATGCATCGGCTGTCATTTTATACTGTCATCGCGTCCATCTTTGAAGTCACCTGTCACTCGAGAATGTCATTATGAACGAACGAATGAACACCGAGCACGGGTGAAGCGGCCATCCTAGAATGGCTGACACTGCGTGTTGAACCGTTGTGGCGTCCGGTAGTGCAGATGCAATAACGTGCTCAGTGAACGTTACTATTTAATCCAACGTAATCTTAACGATCTGTAATTAACTGGTAGAATTCATGATTGTGCTATCGAGAGATGGGGGTGAAGTGATATTTGCTGTAGTTATTTTATAGAAATACCGTCTTCTTACCCGATTATTCACGCCTACCTAAAGTTGTCTGCTAATCTTGATATTTTTAGTCTAAAAACCTTCAAAAGCCTTCATACTCATACATTGGATGACGTAGGCAGCGCGAGAGTAGCGGCTGCCAATATGACGAGCGAGATCTACTATCACTTGCTCATTCATTCAGAACGGAGTGATTGATTGGCTCTTATGGCTTCTTTGATGCGTTCTTTTGAGGAAGCGCGCGACACATTGTAGTCGGAATTGATATTGCATTTATAGGCGGTTGAAATAATTTATAGAACAATCACAAAGATACTTATTGATTATTAATGTGCAGGTTTTAGGTCATAACAGATAATAAGTCAAAAATTGAGTTTTCTAAGCATGGAAAGTCTACCAAACATGTTGTGTCATAATTATCCCGGCGAAGCTGGAGCGGGCCGCTAGTATTTAGATATAAAATAAACGGGCCGGTGGCGTGGTCGGTAAGATACTTGCTTTTCACGCCACAGGTCGTGGGTTCGATTCCCACCCGAGACAAACATTAGTGATGAACATTTCTGTTTGTGTCGAGTCTGGGTGTAAATATCTATTATATGTATATATTTACAAAAGAAAAGTATTATATGTATAGTATATACCAGTTATCTGGTTTCCATAACACAAGCTCTGCTTAGCTTGGGACCAGATGACCGTGTGTGTTAATGTCCCAGTATATTTATTTATTTATTTTATTTATTTAAATAGTTAAATTTATGTATGTTAATCTCGCAAAAACTCGAAAGTGAATAAATCAATTTGGCTGATTTTGATAACAAAATATTTGTAGAAGTATACATATAGTTTCAGAGATGATAATTATAACTATTATACGGCACGAGGACCAAAAAACTCTCCCTCGAATATGCAAATGGTATCGTAAATCAATTAAAGTAAATACAATTTATACAACAGTATTAATCCGGGTCCTCAGAGCTCGTATATTTACCTCAAACACTTGGATTAAGGAGTGTCAGCTATATCTCTTATTGATTTATCCGTCTGTCCCAGTCGATGTACAGAACAAACGAACATGATTGATCTGAAAACAAACAGATTGACAAATATATTTGCTGTTCGCGATTGGTTGAGGATTTATTGCGGGTTGGTCCGCTATGGTGTTGGAGAGTTTGTTTGTTTATGTTTTATATCTCTTTTATCTTTGTTTAGATTTTACCCATGTTTATTCTGCTATTTGTTCCCCTATGGAAAAAGGGTTGTTATAAGTTTCACTTGTGTATAGTATGTCTTTGTACTTGTTTTTTTTGGTACCGTAGCATTTAAAGTGATGCATAAATTCGGAAGAATTAATGTCATTGAGGTAGATGAAGCTAGGTTGAGAGTTTTACATTATATGAATTTTTAGTTATTAACTCAGAATGAGAGTTGGATAAGGTTCAACGAAGAGTCAACAAAACTTTTCTCATTCATAGTGTTACCAGGATTCACATCGACTGAGTCGCTTAGCGTGGATTTACACTAGCTCTCCAAATTTACTCGGCTAGCCTCTAAAAAGCCCTTTGCTATAGTGCCTCGGGACCTGTATACCTTGACAGTAAGCCTCAATGGACATAGTCACAATACCACTTCCAAGGTTGCACGAAAAAGCACTTGGCCGTGTACAAAGTCCAAAATAGCACACACATTCTTTGCTTCAACACCGGTATGAGTTTAGTACAACCTCACTCCTAGCCACAGATTTACTTAGTAGATAGAAACTAGCCGCAGCACCTGTGACGACAGCTTGTTAGCCACAGGCGGGCCACACACAAATACAAATTGTATGGGTGGGAGCTGTACGTGTTCCACTGGTTTTTTGTGTTCTATTATAGAAATATTTCTTTGTTGATCTTATGAATATTAATCAAACAAGGTTTTTATTAGACAAACAACACAGTGAAGTTAAGGATTAGAATTTAGTTAACAAAATACAACAGATGATATATAAACAGAACCTAGCATTAAGTTCAAGTATACGAAACATCCAACATTTACGATCCTGTAGAGATTACGTACGTGATAAAGTAGGATAACATCTAACAGTAAATTTGTATTCATAGATCTAACAAATCAGAAGCGAGACTGTGTTAATATTGATTGAAAGTAAACAAAGATTTTGGTTAACTAGAAATTATTAAAGACAGGCGTATGTTTGATTCTTAGGTCATGTAAAATGAGAAATAATTTGTAAAACCTACTTAGGAAATGACATAAGCACGCTAACAACACACAATATATTTCAGACATCAGCGGTGGCGCAGCTAGAGGAGCGGTGGCTTATCGGTCTCACCTTTGAAATGTAAGATCGGGGAATCGATCCTCGGTCGTGCCGTAAATCGTATCATCACTGCTGCTCAATATCAGTGAAGAAACATCGTAAAGACACCGGAATATCTAATAACGAATCATTCGCGGACATGTGACATCCATCAACCCACACTTAGCCAGTGTGAGTTGATTAATACCTCAACGCTCTCTCGTAAGATAGTTGGGGGTCCCCCCGTGGCTAGCGGTGGGATACTAAGAAGGGTTGAAGTATGTACATACTTTATAATTTTGACATAGGAGGCATGACCTAGATAGATCAGATAAAGGAAAAAGAAAATTACATCTCGTATGAGGAACTCGAAAGGCTAGCTAAGGACGGCATCTTCAAAAGAGCTCCACTAACTTAAGCATTATGATTTTTGTAGGAATTCTAGCAGTCTTAAACAATGTTTTACTCAATAAGTACCTAACAAATTGCTTAGTATAAAGTAAACTCGAGTAATTCATTATAACACTTAGTCCATTTATTATAGGCGCCAGAATACCTCCTTGAGAAAATCCCTTATCAAAGCCAACTGTTCATCTTAAGTCTAAAATATAAGTCCACCGACCAGAAAATGTTATATATAATTAAAACAGGGCTATTTATAGTAAAAAGGTAGATGCTTGGAAATAAAACAGTTGATTTAAAATTTGGTGTACTTAGTTAAACACAATTTTAAGATGCCACTTCACTTTATTAAAACGAAATTATTGACTTGAGTGTTTTGATCAGTTAACAAGAAGTTAGCAATTGATTAATTTTGTTTGCTCTGTCAGAGACAAATTTGGGTTTAAGCTTTTTGTTAAGGAGTTACCTTATCATTATATTGATTACCTTACCTTGTCTGTTTATACTGTCAGATTTTGGATGACGAAATAATAATAATAATATTTTCACAAATACACAGCACCAGCTAGTCCCAAAATGAAGCAATTATATACGCTTGTGTTATGAGTACTAGGAACGGATATAATACTTAAATACGTTTTTTTTGTAAACATAAACATGTCATAAATAAATTACACTCAGACACAGAACAAACAATCGTGTTTATTACACAAAGATTTGTCCTGGGTGGGAATCGAACCCACGACCTTCGGCTTAGCAGTCAGGGTTACTCCACACTACGCCACCAGGCTAGTCAAATCTAATTTACTTTGTTTGTTACTTACTAAATATTATATACCCAAAAGTTTGTGAGGATGTAGGCTTTTTCCTCCTCTACGGCTTCTAACACTTTTTCATTTGTATCTTTTTCCTTCTAGCACTACATCTGAAGCGCCTCTTCCTTCATACCAAGATAATAATAATAATAATATAGTAAGACATTAACACACACGGTTATCTGATCCCAAACTAAACAGAGCTTGTACTATGGATACCAGATAACTGGTAATATACTACATATTATAATACTTTTCTTTTGTAAATATATACTTAAATATAGATAATGGATAATGAGATAAAATACGAATCCATCTAAGAGTTAAAAATTTGTCTTTTCTACAACGCTTGGATCTCTGCTGAATGCACTTGCGAGTGTACGAAAAAGATGATAAATTTATAAATTCTACAAAGACTTAATTAAATTCATACAAGAACCTAAGCATATCAAGAAAAGAGTAGGTGATAATCACCTTCTGTTTTTTAATTATACTCACATAACATAAAATAAAGTCCAGGTGAAGAAGAAGTGGGTAAGTTATATTTTATGAACATCACTATCCCTCATTTTAATATCCGAATATAAATCTAAATCATCCTTATACTCTGCGATAACAATATAACATACATTACCCCAAATTTATGGGCTCCAAAGAAAATCCGGGATTTATTTAGGTCCTTTATTAAGGGCTTGATCCTCAGAGAATAGGTATCCAAGTTGCCAACTAATTTTGTTGACAAAGAGGCCGAATGGCAAGGGACTGTAATTTGTACTGATCACCTGTATAATCTTGGAACTCAATCCTTAATCAAGTTACTGAAAGGTGTAAGGCTATTGCCACGGTCGGGTCAAATGGTCGATCATTAAGTTCAAAGCAATAGGAACTTCAATTGATTGCCGTTACGCTTGTGACTGAGACGTGTTACTTTGATAGTTATGTTTTAGGTCCCCTTTGTAAGAAAATAGTAAGTTTGTTGTCAAACATGAATTCAAACTGCACCATAAGGGTACCTTACTGCAGCGACTTTTTAAACTTCTCACATCATCGCTCCACGAGCGTCCTACAATACGTTTTTTCTTCTCGCAGTTATCTATCGCATTTATCATTAGTTCTATGATATGAAAAGCCTTCTTTCAATAATCTCAAAGAGACTGTGAAAAGCTGAAGTTTATTAAGCCTCTATATCATCATCATTAACAGCTGGTCATAGCCTCTCCTTACTTACGTCACTGAACACATTCTGCTACTCTCATCTAGCTCATATCAGCCAGCTTCTAGAGATTATCAGGGCGGCAAGGACTGGATGAGAAAAGCCGCGGATCGTGCTCAGTAGCGTACTTTAGGAGACTCCTATGTCCAGCAGTGGACTAGAATAGGCTGATGATGATGATGAAGCTGTTGAGTTTGAGTGTTTAAGTTTAATGTGTTAACGTCTCAGATTAATATTATTATTATTTTGGGATTATCCTTAAGAAAAATGTCTTGTTATTACTTCAAAGGGTATGATAATATGGATTTACGCTATCCAGCAACAATAGAACGAGTAAGCAGGAACTATTTGCTATATCACGGAAGCAGTGAGATGAAACTAGTCCACTGCGACAAACGAGATGACAATGGAAATGAAAGAATGACCCTCTTACACTAAATTTACTAAAGATTTAAGTTAGTTTTGCGTACCTTTTTTATTTATATTTATTCTTAAAATAAGATATTACTAACTGGGTAACTTTTTTATTCACTTCAACCATTTTTAGTGTCCCACTGTTGGGCATATGTTTTCTCTCAACTATCTTACGAGTTGAGAGAGTTTAGGCCCTAATCTAAACACGCTGGTCAAGTGCGGGTTGGTGGATGTTACTTATACATGCCGGCTTACTCATAATGTTTTCCTTCACCGATATTGAGGAGCGGTGATGAAACAATTCACACAAATATGTGTGAGCATGACTGGAAATCGAACCCGTGACCTTATATTTCTAAGGCGAGGCCCGTACCGCTACGCCATCGCTGTTCTACTTTTTTATTATTCATAGATGAGTATCCCAATTGATGTCTTACTATTATTCAATGAAGTAAATAAAAGGGTTCGTTTACGAAAATTATTTTCCTTTTTACGTTTGATTTATTTCAAGTCCTCTCTTATACGGTTAGGTGAGCACTTAGGGTAGAAAATCTTCAATAAATCTTTGAACGTTTTTATTCTGAAATAGACTTTACTATAACTCGTCTCGTCATTAAAGTCGCTTTTTTACATCAGCCGCAGAGTTGAATAGAGAGGGGCAAAATGACACGAAACACGCGGCAGGGCGCAAGGTCTATCTTGGGCCGCCTTGCTTACGATCGCTGTCTCTACTGCGGGTCTCAAATACAACATAGAGAATTTGTTTAAAAAAGAAGGTGCTCGTTAATAAAAATGTTTCTTTGGGAAAGTTGAGTATGTGCACTACGTGATAATGTATTTTACTCTAATCACCAGTCACCTTATATCGAAGATGATTAAGAGTAGGTACTCGTAAGTAAACTAGCTCGCATTAGAAATATAAAGTCGCGGGTTCGATTCCCAGTCATGTCCATTATTTCATCACCGCTGTTCAATATCAGTGAAGAAAAGCATGTCGAAAAACTAATCATACCAGGACATGTGACATCCACCAACCCGCAATTGGCCAGCGTGTGTGGATTGTCTAATCTCTCTCAACTCGTAACATAATTGAGAGAGGTCTTCTCTCAACTATCTTATGAGTTGTAGCAGTGGGACACTAAAAAGGGTTGAAGTAAAAGTAGACACTCAGGTATCCTCACGACGTTCTTATTTATCAGTATTGGGTAGCGACGATGAAATAATTCACATTAAGATGAGACCACAACCCATGTCTGAATCCGCGTCTTTTATTTCAAAACCTTAAAAATGAAGTATCTATTAAGTTTGATGACATAAACTTATGTACGTAGAAACATTTGACTACTAATATTTCATCCTTTTCACTTTTACAATAATTTAAATATTGCTATCACTCTCTACCATTACAAAGTTAGATCGACACCCATAACGATGGATATTAATCTTGCATTTAAAACAAATGTAGCGGATTGTAGTGATTAACAATAATATACCATTTGTGTAAATAAATACAGTTTATAATTGAGTGTGGCTATTGTCTTTTGCTACGGAGATTATGTTAATAATGACTCAATTATTTTAATGACTTAGTACAATACCCAATTGATTTGTTTGCGGGTCCAATTTTCGATATATCAGCTGTCATTTATACTGTCATCGCGCCTTTCGAGTTAGTTGTCACTCGAAAATATCGAGAATAAAAAATAAAGTTAATTTGAAATATTAATTGTGATGATGTACTAGGCTGTACCCTGGATATTATGGAGTGGCATTACATAATCATAATACTCATTATCATTTATTACTTTGCAAATATGTGTAGGTACATTTATACATAGTACACTACACAGCACATTGTACAGCTCGTTCTGGCCGGGCTATGTTGGTATATGTCAAAATCTAAGTCACTTAACTCATTCACATTCAGTCGTTCAATCTATCAATCATTCTTTGATACATTCAATCACACGTTCATTCTGTTCATTTACTTTAAATTAAAATCTGTTACAACGATTATTCCAATACAGACTGCTATTCAGTTCGCAAGTCTTTTCTTTTATTCTCCTGACCATATACCTACATGCTTTACTCTGGAAGCGTCTTCATCTTCTTTCGGCATCTTCTATAGGGATGCTGAAGCTCTTCTCAAAGGTGACATTGACATCCATAGGGTTACTGGAGCTCTTGTATTAGTTCCTAGTAACGTATTCATTCTTGAATCATGAACGCTTCTATACAAGTACGTCACGTAATATTGTGGTGAAGAGAAAATTGAAGAAATTGATAAACAGATGTTTGTATTTAGGTAGTTTCCATCGTAATGTTTCGTGAATAACTATTTACATATTATTTATATTGACATTAATTTGTACGTCATCACATTTCATGTTGCAGTTACGAAATGTCTAAAATGTGAATCGAGGAATTCTCTACAAATTTTATTTGCTTCTCCGACCTGTCAAAAAATACTACTACTACCCCATGTAAAATCTTGGGACCTGTTCAAAGACCTCACAGAACATGGCGAGTTTGGAATAATGCCGATGTCGAAGACCTAGTAGCCTTTCAGAACATTGTTGGAGAAGCGAAATCTGGACTCGGTCATATTGTGAGAATAAGAGGAGATCACAGCACAAAGAGCGCGCGACGCTCAGTGGGTCGTCCGAGATATCACTGCAATGATTTAGTGAAGGCAGACCTAAGGGAGCTTCTAGCTACCAATTGGCGACAACTCTTATCGAAGGCCAAGACACATTGTGGGTTGTTGAGCCAACGGAGTAAGTAAGTATTATTTTTCCAGTCAATTCACCATGCAGGTAATCATTACTACACGAGCTAGTAGCTACCAATGTCTCTCACTGACAACGATTAACCTAGTAGCATGACCATAACAAAACAGCCTTTTCAAAAGGACATTTATCAACACTAAAAGCCTTTTTAACCTATGTATCACCACAAAAACTGACCGATATCCCGCCTGCCGCCATGCCACATCGTCACGTGACAGTTATTGCGTCCACAGATTATATTTCAAGATGGCCGCGATATTTTCCCGCTATCGGAACGATATTGATATGATATAATGAGGTAATAAAAAGTAAATGATTTTGGGATTGTCGGTAATTATTATTGGTTCAATGTTGAATGAAATTGATGGCTATTGCTTATTTATTTTGTGGGAAAATATGAGAACATAAAACTGATAAATGTGTTAAAAACGTTTATATAATCCGATGGTTTGTTTACCGCTTTTTTGTCCAGTATTCAACCTTTACTTTTAACAAAAAGATTAATTAGACTATTAATAATCTTTTAAAATTAATAACAACTTATGTAAACGCAGGGGCGATCCATAAATATAATACTTCTAGCAAATCGAGAAAAATACGATACGTAACGCAAACAGAATACAGGATGAATAAGTTTTGCTATTTTTTGAAGCTGAAAATACAGATACAGGGCGTTACGATGGCCGGGTGAATTTATGACGTCATATCTTATTTAGGGTTCACCCGGGGGAGCCCAAAACGACCTAAATACATGCCCTTGATTAAGTCATGGGGTAGGAAAATACTTGGAAATAAAATTTGATGAATTTGGCTGCCAGTTATAGGTACAGTTCAAGGGCAGGGCCGAGTCCGGGTTTAATTAATGAGAAAAGAATATATCTCAATTGTAATGTGCAAGGCAAGATGGCGTAGTATTTAGAACTTGGCTTCATAATAATATAAGTGACATTTTTTTTAATTTTGGACAATGTAACTTTCCAACTCCTCCCATTATCTTTCTGATTAAATTCGTGCGGGATCAAAAACAGTTTTGATGTCCCGGGACTTGGCCGGGTTCAAATCTCAAGTCTCTTCTGCTGGACGCGGTTGTTATCTCTACTATTTTACGAATTTAGAGAGTTTAGAGCTTAGTCCCACTGATTAAGAGCGGATTAGGGGATGCATATTTCTTAGACATACCGGTCAATGTTTAGCTTACCATGTTTTTATTCACAAATTTTGAGCAGTGGCGAAGAAACAATTCACACGAAGATATGTGGGTGCAACTAGGGATCGAACCCGCAACCTTAAAGGCAAGCCGATACTACTACGCCACCGCTGCTTTGCTGAGCAAACGCTTCAGTACAACCCCATCAAAATTCAAATCCAAACAAAATAAGTGTTTTAATTGCCTGACATTTGACAACTATGATTTTCAACAGTAAACGGATTAAGATGTAATTTCACACACATTAGATAAGAAGTCGCTTGTCTATGTCCAATGATGTCCATAGACCAGTAGGCTGATATGCGTAATTTTTTGACGCAACGATCAAGTTGCGTTGCAGTTGCAATTAGGTTTGCGTCTTAATGCAAAATGGTATTTGCTTGTAACTGTCATAAATAACCCAAAATCTAAAGCGCTTAAGTGACGCTAACTTGACGCAAGCGTATCTGACAGAGGTTGTCAAAACTAAGAAAGTACGAAAAGGGCTGTTTTGATCGAAACTTAACTGCAACTGCACTGCAACTGAACTTATTAAATTACGTGAATTAGCATAAAGAAAGCATTGTAAAATTAATCAAATTGCTGCATTGAATTGTATTTTCAATCAGCACTTATGTCCCTAGATCCCATGAACAGTGGTTATGTGCTATAACCAATTATATTCTGGCAGTACCTAAGCATTAATATTTCTTAAGTCACAAGGCACTTGCAATTACAGCGGCAGCCCCGCATTTATCAGACATTGATAAACGATCACTAAATAAAGATATAGCTGCCATTGACACAGCCAAGTGATAACAGAGAGGAACTTTATGCCATAATCTGTTCACAGAGAAATTTATAAAGGAATTTTATTTTTAAAGATTTTATTTTTAAATTTAGGGCGTGAGTTTGATCGTGAGCTGTATGTACACGGTGCTAAATATCAAAGATGAATGAAAGATAACATCGACAGGGAGCTGGACATGTGAATTCCGCATAATAATAATAATATCCGCATAATACCGCACTGGACCAGTGTGTGAAAGGTCTGAACTCTTAACTTTTACTAAAAAAATTAGATTTTCACATGATTATAATATTATCAATCTAAATATATAAAAGAAGAAACTGACTGACTGACATGTCAACGCAGAGCCCAAAGCCCAAACCGCTGGGTCTGGAGACTCCAAATTTGGCAAATACATTCCTTATGGGTCTAGGGGTGCACTAAGAAAGGATTTTTCAAAACTCACCCTTTAAAGGGGTGAAACGGGGTTCCAAAGTTTGTATGGAGAAACAAGATTAGTGAGACCAATTTCGCGGGCGAAGCCGTGGGCGGAAGCTAGTATAGTATATAATATTCTAGGTCGTTAGCACACGGCATCTCACAACCAAATAACTGAAACTCAGTGCACATACTAATTTTGTTTTGTTTATACATACTTATAGTAGACAATTAGTAGACAAACAGACATGTTCATGCACACAAATGTGGGAATCGAACCCACAACCTGCGACGTGAAAAACAAGTATCTTACGGACGACGCCACTGGTCTAAATTATCCTGAATGTCTTACTAAACCTTACATAAACAGTGATAGCATCCGTTTCGGATTTACTAAATAATATTGAATAGAAAATAAAACATAAAAATAGCAATAATGTTTATTCAGATTCATTACAAGAAACCAAAATGTCATCTAAACAGGAAATAATTTCGTAACCGTGTTTATTTTGATCCGGAATGAAACGTAACACTGTTTACCAAACACGATTGAGACGTCGGTGATCTAATGGAAATCAAATCAATTAGGTGAGATCAAAGCAATGTCGATCAAATTGTGATATTGTAAACTTCAGCCATTTAAAAACCATTTTTTAAGAAAACCTCTATTATTCTTATTTTATAGTATGCGATAAAACATTTGATTATCTTACGAAGTTATCTCTCTGTCTATAATTCTCTGTTATCAAGAGTCCAATAAATTCTACTAATTAATCGCTCGGCACACTTCCTCTAACGAATAATAATTATATCAGAAAAATTGCTGACTACACACAAAATATGTATTAATTACAGTTTTATTATTCCACTCGTGGTCGGAGCTTGTGTTTGTAATAAGAACAAATTGATGCAAATATTCCTTAACGTTTCCTATCCTAAAAAGCAATGTTAAGCAAAGATGTGTTCTACAATGGAATTCACTTACACAGTAAACTGATTCAACTATAATTGCGAGTGATTAACGGTAAGAAGGTAGAAGTGAAATGAGGCATATGGTTGGAAACCATAAAGAGATCTATTCCGGCCCACCCTCACAAATGGTGTCATAACAATTCGCAACGGAACACGGAAAAGTGGCTTGGTAGCTTTCAGTGGTGAGCGGTCACTTTTCCTGACTCCTTGATTCAACTGATTTCAGAAAAAGGAGATTCTCAATTTGACTGGATTTTTATTTTAAGTATGTAACACGAAAATTCCGCTTATTATGTTTTAATTGACTGGCTCTTTCATAGACACTTTCCTCTACACATACCATACACAGTCACTTTAATACATTTTGCGAAACAGGGACATTTTGCTTTTGTATTAAAGCCACAGCTACAGTTAAATTTTAATAATATAGTGCCGCAAGTAGTATGTAATGTAAAGTGAGGGATGAGTGCCCAGAGGGAACTTCATAAAGTCTGTCAGTGGCTGTGGAGATGCGGGCGAATGTAAACACACTGTTGTTCTACGGTTACGGTTGAGTTTACTAACTTGTGTCCTTTATTAAGTCGAGTTATTAACCCACGACTACAGACTAGATACCTACTAGGTACTTTATTCAAATATTGTATGAAATTAAAATAGTCGAAATTTGGTGGAGGGGAATTTTGATGAGTTCGTTCAAGAACAAGAACTTGAATGAGCCAATAAAAATTAGCTTATACTCGGATTATGCTTCTACACTTCAACCTTTTTTAGTATTCCACTGCTGGGCACGGATCTTCTCTCAAATACCTTACGATATGAGAGAGTTTGAGCCTTAATCCACACATGTAGTCAAGTGCGGGTTGGTGGATGTCACATGTTCTCAAATGATTAGTTCTTAGACATGCCAGGCAAGTTACAGTCAAATAAAGCATATATTTTTCAATTTTCACAGTGACAAAGTTTAGATAACATAATAAGAGCATCGCAGCCTTAAAATGCAAAGTTACAAAGCTTGCCCAGCCCGCTGGCGGCGACGGATAGTACACAACTTTTGTTTCTTCAGCTTTTGAAGCTTTTTGTAACGTTACATGTCAGCAATGTGGCTTTAAGCTTTAATTTTGCTGGTCGTTGTTAAGCTTTTAACAAAGAATAGTTTTGTAAAGTGTAAAATAATGCTCGTCTACAAAAAAGTTAAAGACAATGTTACGTGCAGATTGAAGTTTGGAAATGTGTCCAATAATGAATGGACCATGAAGTCCGAAAAGACTTTAAAACGTCGGGATTTAAAATCTAAAATGAACCTCGATAAAATCCGTTACAAGGTAGTTTTATTTTAGTGTTTGATATTCGCGTAGAGCAGCGGTGGCGCAGCGATACGCACCTCGCCTTAGAAATATAAAGTCGCGGGTTCGTTTCCCGGTCATGCCTACACATCTTTTCGTGAGCTGTTTCATCACTGCTACCCCATATCGGCAAAAGATAACATAGTGAAGAAACCGGCATGTCTAACAACTAATCATCCGCACTTGGCCAGCGTGTGTGGATTAAGGCATCAACTCCCTCAACTCGTAAGATAGTTAAGAAAAGACCCGTGCCCAGCCGTGGGACAAAAAAATGGATTAAAATGAATTCGCGATTGAATATGATATTCGCGTAAACTTATGAAAATACTACATAAGAAGAGTCTTAATTCTCGATTAGTCGTAGAACCTGTAGGGACACAAGTTGTCTCATAAGCATTATTGAAGGGGCCGTCCATAATCATTTCAAGCTTACAAAAATCATGAAATGTCATAAGGGGGGAGGGGGGTGTAGTAAGATATCACGTGTATTTATTTTTTCAAACGCGCGAAACAACCTGTAACCTTTCTGTCTACACATTTTTATCATGGTCCTTAATTACAGAATAAAAAAAGATTATATTTTATACCTGAAAATATACTAAAATATTCTTAAAAAAATCAGATTTTTTGTAGATACTAAAAATACACGTGATGTTTGATAGGGGATGGGGGGTAGTCTTAAACCTCACGATGTATCAAAAAGGGGAGGGGGGGTCAAAAATGTTTAAGATCACGTGATTAATGGACAGCCCCTTCTTTGTAAGTCGTATTGCGGTAATAATGTAATTGAAGTTAGTCGCAAATAAACGCTCTTAGTGTTCACTCGTCGTATGATTTATAACTCGCCCTGCATATAATCCAATTAATAAAGTATGCACTCAATAATAATTATTCGTTACACACATACGTTAAAAACCCAAGACCTGGCGGTTATTAAGCGAGAACCCTATCACGGTACCACCACTGTATGGAGATTGTTAATTAATTATTCGATATTTCATACACAGTTGTGAAAAAACAGTATAAATGTAGCAATGCAAGGTGTGCATTGTACCACACAGATCGCTTAACTGACCGTGAAAACGGGACGCAGCGATTTATGTAGTTCGATGGAGATTGATACAAGCTATGAAAATGCAGTATGACTTATTGTACAGTTAATATCTAACAGGCGTTTAAAAATAGGTTCCTGAGTTATATATTATGGAAAATTACCACGCACTTTTAAACCTCCGCGTTGCATTATTAAATAGTACCTGGATGACCGAGCTTTGCTCGGTATTTTTTTTTAAATGACATTTTCTAAAAATGATTCCTGGCTAGATCGATTTATCGCCCCCGAAACCCCCTATATACTAAATTTTATGAAAATCCTTGGAGCCGATTCCGAGATTACAATTATATACAAGAATTGCTCATTTAAAGATATAAGATATATATTTATCATAACTATCCTCGGCGTAGAATCCAGTTTTAGAGTTAAATCGACTTCGCTATTTGAAGATCGAAAATTCGGACATAGTGAGTGTAGTGTGTAGGCTCCCTAACAATAGTTAAATTATATAACAAATGACGGTAGTTAAAGAAAATGTTGTTCTACGGCCGCTGTTATCAACGGAGCTCTTTCGCTGGATTAGTCTGCTTGCGACCACGACTGGTGCAACCCGTGTCGAAACGTCATGCCAAATTAAAGGCGAGCGCGTTGATTGCCCGTTATGATAAATATATATATTTATTATCACACATGGTACCAAGCTAAGCAGAGCTTACAGACTACCTACAAACATTATACTATTTAAGGTGCGTTTTGATTTAAGTAAATTGAGCTCACAGTGTCTTGAATTCTGAGTGGATCTTGCTTGGGTTTTGGTACAAGTAAATTAAGCACTGGGTCCCAAGCAAGTGATATATTCCAACCATTTTCTCTGTTGAAATTAGGATGTTTTTTAAATTCCAGTAGCCTTGCGGATCATTCTTGGTAGAAACCCGTTTTGGTATTTTTATTTTATTTTATTAAGTTTATAAGTTCACATTTTTAGTATTAGTATGAGTGTTTGTGTGTATAGGTAGTCTCTAAGAGTATTATTTAACCGAAATTCGATCACATAAAATTGATAGCCTATCGCTCAAGTTTACGAGCGTTTCACTTCAAAGAAATTTATTTTATGTCATAGCAACCTCATGTTCGGTCACGTACAGAGTTTAATGTCACTCTATTTTGTTTTATTGTGTAGAAAAAGTGATGGCTTTTAATCTAACCTGTCATAAATAAAGTTTTTATGATGTTTATATAGCCTTCATGAAATATTAAAACGAAGTTAGTTAAAAAAGCAGTTATTTCTTTATTATGTTTGTGTTAAGCTAACACAGTAGCAAATTGCTTTATAAATTAATAACTGAAGTAAAAAATTATGTTTACATGCTATATACAAAACAAAATTAAGTTGATTGTGCATAGTAGGCTGTAGACTACGAATACTACGAATGTGTACTATGCTACGGCGTAGTAACGCATTTGCTACGAGGCTACGACGTAGCAGCATGATTACTACAATGTAGCAGCAAACTTGCTACGACTACGACAAAATGTAAATATATTTTGTATAAATATAAAAATCAATGCCACTTTTCGCTGTTATTTTATAACTCAAAAACGGGCTTACTTAGTCAAATTAAATGTTTAGGCATTGTTCGGACTATTTAGTAGATGGTTTATGTGAAGTTTGCATAAAATCGGTTGAGCGGTTCTTTATTTATCACATTTTTTGTAAATTGATGAGTGGGATGAAGCTACCCGGGCAAAGCTGAGGCGGGCCGCTAGTTTTGTACAAACACGTTTGTCAGATTATTAAATTCTTGAATTCTTATTATGTAATTAAAACATCACAAAGTACAGGTATCATTGTTTTGACAATGTGTATCTATTAATAAGATTAATCTAGCTTCCCGACCGCGGCTCCGCCAGGGCATATTTCGGTTGTCACGATAAACTAGTAACCTCTTCTTACGCAGCTGTATAAAAGCTATTGTATATCAGTTTTGGGGTCTCAAACTACCTTGATACCAAATTTCATTCCAATCGGTTCAGTAGTTTTGGCGTGAAAGCGCGATGCACAGACAAAGAGAGTTATTTACGCAATTGTAATATTAATATAAATTTGATACGTGTAGCCGCATACTTGCTACGATAATTGTACTTGATGTATTTGCTACGGCGTAGCAGCATACTATCTACGGCGTAGCAGCACACTATCTACGGCGTAACAGCATAGTTGCTACGGTAAATCACCGTTGTAGCTGGCGCTACGAGTTTACAGAGTTGATTACTATCATGCAAAACGGGCGTAACTTCTTCGTAAAATGATGTTCTCTCTATGCAAATAAGGTTAATTTGTAAAATTAAACGCAACCGTACTTGACCTAGTTACATATATCTTGTTTTAATAAGGTTAGTAGTAAGTAAGAGGCCTTTAATTAAGTGAAACCCTACAAATTGAAAATAACTACCCATTCTATATTGTCTTGATTAGTTTGATGTAAATGTCTGCTTAGAATAAATGTCACTTTCTAGCCTGCGCGGCGTCTCACTTTTAGAATTTATATTTATCATAAAAATAATAAATTTATATTTAACCCGCTAAACTTTAATTTGGCTTTACGGTTGGACACGAGTTGCACCGGTGGTGGTCGCAAGCAGACTGATCCAGCGAAAGAGCGTTGATGAGAGCAGTCGTAGAACAACATTTTCTCTAACTACCGTCACATGTAATATAATTTAACTATTGTTAGGGACCCTACACACTACACTGACTTTGTCCAAGGATAGTTTGTAGCCACTTTACAGATTGAAATTTGCATATTTCTTGATTTCAATCGCTTCACGTACTATTCTTGAATAAAAGTGTCGATCTGTGGGAAGGACTTAATAGGTACTAATAATGCAACGCGATGGTTTAAAAGTATATGTCTCACTTTTATACATTATGGGCATTTATGTTAGTGATTTATATTATAATCTAAATATATAAAAGAAGAAACTGACAGACTGCCTGACTGACATATCAACGCAGAGCCCAAACCGCTGGGTCCAAGAAAGGATTTTTCAAAACTCACCCTATTAGGGGGAGAAACGAGGTTCCAAAGTTTGTATGGAGAAACAAGATTAGTGAGACCAAATTTCGCGGGCGAAGCCGCGGGCGGAAGCTAGTATTAGATATAAAAACTTGTAGTTTTCAAAAGGACAGGTCGAAAACATCATAGGAGTTCATATACTACACACCCAAGCTGACAATCTATTCGTAGTTCATACTCAGAGAAGAAATCGTTGTCCACTGAGGGATATAAATATTCTTAATAAATATTCTGGCACATTAACACACACGGTCATCTGGTCCCAAGCTAAGCAGAGCTTGTGTTATGGAAACCAGATAACAGGTATATATTATACATATAATACTTTTCTTTTGTAAATATATACTTATATTAGATATTTACACCCAGACTCCACACAAACACAAATGTTCATCACTAATGTTTGTCTCGGGTGGGAATCGAACCTACGACCTGCATAACCTAACCTAACCTAATAATAATATGGCAAAGGAATTGGGTCACTCCTGGCGATGATACATGAGGTTTAGAGATTGACATATTATGTTTATATAAGCACGATGCCATCATGCAAACAGACCGACCAAACTGCAATAGTAATATTTCTATTTAAAAACTCAATAGCAGTTCTGTCCCAACCAATTTATTATGGTATTTAAAAGAAAAAAAAGACCTTTCCGGCTGATTTTACACATAACAAGAAACAGTGAGCAGCAAAACAAGGTCGCGGGTTCGAATCCATACACCTTTGTGTGAATTGTTTCATCTCCGCTGCTCAATATCGGTGAAGGAAGACATCGTGAGGAAATCGGCATGTCACAAAGATGTGTGGGCACGACCAGGATTCGAACCCACGACCTTATTTTTCTAAGGCGAGGCCCGTACCACTGCGCCACCGCTGCTCGTATTTTATTTAATACTGTTAAACAATAAATAATTCCGCAATCAGTCCGCATACAAAACCGCAGATGAACAGTCACATGTCAGTGACACTGCACGGTTATACATGGTATCGCATTTGCACTAATACAGGGTGTGGTTAGTTGTGAAGTATGTTACAAGCGCACTGACTATAATAATAATATAGTGGGACATTAACACACACGGTCATCTGATCCCAAACTAAGCAGAGCTTGTACTATGGAAACCAGATAACTGGTAATATACTACATATAGATAACTAGCTTTCCGACAGGGGCTTCGCCCGCGTGTATGTCGGTTATCGCGCCAAAACATTACCTTCTTTTTGCGCAGTCGGATAAAAACTATTCTTTGTTCTTTCTCGGGTCTCATATTACCTCCATACCCAATTTCATCCGAATCGGTTCAGTAGTTTAAGCGGCAAAGCGTAACAGACAGACAGAGTTACTTTCGCATTTATAATATTAGTAGGGATGGGGATAGTAGGGATTACACCCAGACACAAGACAAACAGGCATAATATATAAATAAATGTTTGTCTCGGGTGGGAATAGAACCCACGACCTGCGGCGTAAAAAGCAAGGATCTTACCGACCACGCCACCGGCCCGTCAAATCCTATTATTATGTCACCTTCACTATGTTAACATAATATAACGCCTGTTTTACTCGAAGGTATAGGCAGAGTAAATATCTCACAGTTTCGTCAGATATTTTTGGTCCCATACATACAAGGGGGTGAGCTTATGTCGTACATCGTACAGAATCAGAATCAAAATCAGAATCACAATTTTATTTGCGAAACATGGGTATTATTACAATAGCTGGTACATGAGAACTAGGGCGCCATGGTTTGTCTTGAGACATACAAATATTCTATACAGCTAAAAGAAATAGTACATTTGCAAAAAAAAAGTCATTACCAAATGTTTCTAATACAATTATTATAAGTACAACTTCAAACTTTGAGTTGCAACGCCTGCAACTAATATTCTTCAAGTTTATTAGACAAGTATTTTTTGCTCTACACGGAAATCGTACTCGAGACCTCGCGGTTATTGAGCATAACGCTTATTTCTGGTCCACCGAGGCTGTCAACTTGAAAAGTAAGTCAGTGAACACGAACTTACTCTTAACGATATTAAGAATTGGAAGTGTTTCGGCCGTAATACACACTGGCCTAGAGAAGGTTGGTAGATTTCACATGTCAATTTTACATATATGGTTAGACCTGCTGGTTTCTTGAATCTGGTTTCTTTAGACGGGCCGGTACGGTGGCGTGGTCGCTATGATACTTGCTTTTCATGCCGCAGGTCGTGGGTTCGATTCCCACCCGAGACAAACATTAGTGATGAACATTTTTTGTGTTTGTGTCGAGTCTGGGTGTAAATATCTATTATAAGTATATATTTACAAAAAAAAAGTATTATATGTATAGTATATACCAGTTATCTGGTTTCCATAACACAAGCTCTGCTTAGCTTGGAACCAGATGACCGTGTGTGTTAATGTCCCAGAATATTTATTTATTATTTATTTATTGGTCTCAGGAACCATTCCTGACGCGTTGCAGAAACGAGGCAGCCCCAACAGCATCCTGAAAATAATAAGCATAAATAATATGTTTTTAATATAACGATAGCAAATTTTTACAAATTAATATTCTCTTTAAAACATCTTCAATATTTCCAACAAACGCTTTTCCAGTTCATTACTCAATTTAAATAATAATCTCCGCAGTATTAACGTCGAATAAATAATTAATTAACTAAGTTATTTATTATCTAACTTAGAGATTATCTTCTAATAAATCTTAATAACTTAGAACTTAGTATTGGCATATTGATTGATGTAGATTAATAATTAATTAATTAATAATGTTCAAGTTATTTATTAAAAGGATTAACGCATCTGTTAAGGTTGTTTTTAATTAATATAGTAGGTAGTTACCAGATGTCCATTGTCTTCAAGCGCTTGTGCACAAAGTATAAAATAAGTCTAACACTTATCATAACTAAACCGTTTTAATCACTTAGATTTTGAATGATAAACCGCATCAACATCGGTCCTGCGTTTAGATTTTATTAGTCAACAAAATTGTACACAGAAATATTATATTAAACTTATAATAATATAACACCTCTCATATGCAACGCGGATCAGTAATAATAATAATATTTTTACACTCACGGCGTCATCTAGTCCCAAACTTAGTAATTATATTTTCTTGTATTATAGGTAACAAGACAAAGAAAAAAATCATGCTCGCGACACAAAGATTTGTCCTGGGTGGGAATTGAACTCACGATCTCCGGCTTAGCAATCAGGGTCACTAACCACTACGCTACCAGTTAATTAAATTAAATTAAGAAAGTGCAGACTTAGGCTTTTTTGCGGATGACCTAACCCTAATTGGGTTAGGTCAGGAAGGGCCTTTATTGGTTCACTGGACTTTTTCGGTGAGCCGTCCGAGAACGGTCGAACCGATCAAGTACTGTGGCAACTGCCATGAGGGCTCCCCATGTGGGGATGAAACTCGACTCAGGACGTTGCCAGGCACTCTAGTTTTAGGGAATCGGGGGGCATT
This sequence comes from Meganola albula, assembly GCA_936450015.1. Taxonomy (NCBI): domain Eukaryota; kingdom Metazoa; phylum Arthropoda; class Insecta; order Lepidoptera; family Nolidae; genus Meganola; species Meganola albula. Next base: position 427,243 of record OW388150.1, read on the forward strand.
TCGCGATTGCGCGGTCCGGTCCTGACCGGAACCGTAATCGTCTGGGGGCCTATCTTGGAGGGGCGCGACGTAGCCCAAGGCGGCGTGGGCAATACCTCGCCATGTGTTATGTGCTACTATTTTGGTCCCTACCTACTCTAGCAGCGGATCGGAGGTGTCAGAATGGTTGCACTGCACGCAGTTATAGCTAACCTAGTACACCTACACGTGTCGTTGTCGCTGGAGTATCTGAAACGGTCGAACTACCCGAGCCGCAGTTAATGACGTCACCAACGCTGGTCTATCTACATCTACATACTGAACAGGACAAGTGTGGGTTACTAGGTGTTACGTATTCTCAAATATTTGTAAAATCTATGAAACAATATATACAAGTCATTTTTTTTATTCTGATGTAGGCCTGCGATTGACTACAACTTGCCTGTTAATTAATAATGTAACACACGATGGAACGCGCCTGCTATACCGATTCACTCGTGGTTACGAATCATTTTTGGTAAGAAGATAGCAGTGGAATGAGGCTCAATATCGGTAAAAGAAAACATCGTGAGGAATCCGGCATGTCTACTAATCATTCGAGGACATGTGACATCCACTAACCCGCACTTGGCCAGCGTGTGTAAGGCCTAAACTCTTTCAACTCGTAAGATAGTTGAGAGAAGACCCGTGCTCAGCAGTGGGACACTAAAACAAGGGTTGACGTGATACAATATAAATAACTAAACAAGTGCTGATAAGTCATCCCATATCCAAGAGAATGACGTATAAACACCGTCCATCTTGTCCCTAAGCCTCAATCCTCAAATATTGACGGAGGACTTTGGGTTATTTTTCCATCAGCCGTGTTTGTTTATTCCTATATCAACAACGCATGTGTACGGTTTTTGATGAAAAATCTAATGTCTTTAATGTTTATATAAGAAAGAATATTCAAAAAGGTTTAATTACTTTGTTAGAAGATTATAAAAAAATGTTAGACTTAGAATTTTTTTAATAAAACTACTTTTGACGTGACAACGTCAAATCTTAGGTCTTAAAGACTCTTAGGTAAAGTCTTAAATTAGGTTGCGGCTGGGAGGCACTTATGAAAAAGTGTAACGCTCGGTAACGTTACGATGAGTCACCGAACGAGAGAGAGGCCCGCCGAATGCCTTGCGTCTCTCTCCCACTCAACTATGTTTCATCCTTCTTCCTACTATACGAATGAATATTCACATTAAAATTATTTTACCACTCAAAGTCGTTGTCACGTAAAACTTTCGCCCGTATACCGAATTTACAGGCAACCAATTTTTTTAACGGATTTTTTTTTGAACATGAAGTCTGAAAAGACTGAAAACTTAGTGAAAACTCCGGATTCGTTTAAAATCGTATACTTGGTATTATTAATCGTTTAACAATCGTAAAAATGCTGAGAGCAAGGTTCGCTGGTTAGATGATTGGATACAAAGAGAGGTGTGAAGAAATAGTAATTTGACGGTACTATTAGAAATGAATATTAAAACGCCTGACACATTCCGCGAGCAACAATTTAGAGATCTTCGTTTTAAAGATTTGTAGTGAAGGCGTTAACAAATCCGATAAAAAGTAGTTTTATTTTATTTATTTATTTATTGTGGGATTTTTTTATTTGATTAATTTTATTTATTTATTTATTTTAATGTGGGATATTCGCGTAAATCCACGTATTTTTTGCTTTATCATTAAAATGACAAAGGGCCGGTGGTGTGGTCGGTAAGATACTTGCTTTTCACGCCGCAGGTCGTGGTATCGACTCCCACCCGAGACATTTGTGATGAGTGAACATGTCTGGTTGTCTTGAGTCTGGGTGTCATCTACAAAAGAAAAGTATTATATGAAGTATATTACCAGTTAACTGGTTTCCATAGTACAAGCTCTCCTTAGTTTGGGATTCGATGGCCGTGTGTGTTACCACAAAAAAATATTATTAATTAATTAAAAATTATTGTAAGATTTTGACGTGACAACGTCTTATAAATTGGTTTGCCGGGTGACACTTCAAGAAACTGCGTTACGCTCCGCTCACGTTATGCGCTCACAATGAGAGCGAGTGAGAGGCACGCGTCCCTTCCACTCGGGCATGGTTAGCCCGCCTAAGAGCGAGAGAGACAGACATAAAAAGTGAAAGGCACGCGTCCCTTCCACTCGAGCACAGTTAGCCCGCCTAAGAGCGAGATTCTTTGTATACTTAAATTAATGTTTTAAATATAATTCTTTGTATAAATAAATGTTTTAAATTGTTACTATTATTTTATCCTTCTTCCTACTATACGAATGAATATTCACATTAAAATTATTTTACCACTCAAAGTCGTTGTCACGTAAAACTTTCGCCCGTATACCGACTTTACAGGCAACCAATTTTTTCACAGTTTAAATACTAAATACTCGATTATAAAACGCACGTACATAGCACAGAATATCGGAAAATATTGTTAACACGGTATTCGATATCAGATTTTGATCGACATTGCTTTGATCTCACATATTTGAGATTTCTATTAGATCACCGACGACATCTTAATCGAGTTTGGTGAAGAGTGTTACGTTTCATTCCGGATCGAAATAAACATGGTTACGAAATTATATCCTGTTTAGAGCAGCGGTGGCGCAGCGGTAAGGGCCTCGCCTTGAAAATACAAGGTCGCAGGTTCGATTATCGGTCGTGCTCAAACATATTTGCGTGAATTATTTCATCACCGCTGCTCGATATCAGTGAAGGAAAACATCTTGAGGAAATCGGCATTTTCTTAGACATGTGACATCCACCAACCCGCAGTGGTCCAGCGTGTTTAAGGCCTAAACTCTCTCAACTCGTAAGATAGTTGAGATAAGACCCGTGCCCAGCTGTGGGATACGAAACCATCTTAAGAAACTATCTTACCAGTTGAGAGAGTTTTGGCCTTAATCCACACACGCTGGCCAAGTGCGGGTTGGTGGATGTCACATGTCCATGAATGATTAGTTCTTGGACATGCCAGTTTCCTCACGATGTTTTCCTTCACCGATATTGACCCGCGATGATGTAACAAACTACAAAAAGATATGTGGGAATCGAGCCCGCGACCTCATAATTGTAAGGCAAAGCTCGAACCGCTGCCCCACCGCTGCTCCGCTGCTTATGACCAGTCATCATCATCATTCCCTTTGCTTTTTTCCCATTTTCTGCTGGGGTCAGCTCCTAGTCTAACCTGATGCGGCTAGCTACCAGAATTACACGGGCGACTGCCATCAGACCTCGAAACCCGTAAGGAACCAGTAGCCGAGATGGTTAGACCAGGTGTCAGATTATATTGGCTACTGACTACATTTAACGATTGTCATAGATGTGTTAAATGACAACCGGGACCGATGGCTTAACGTGCTCTCCGAGGCACGAAGGGTAGTCCCTCAAACAACCAGACACCGAAACAAATTTTTGTTGTTACACAAATATTGTCCGGGGCGGGAATCGAACCCGCGACCCTAACAGTTATGTCCAGTAAATAAAGACACTTCCCGCTGCTTATGTTCAGTAAATTTTCATGTTATTTCATTAGTCAATATCCAATTACTCTGTCGTCCGATCCCTCATCTCCCAATACCCAAACACTCCACATTTTACACACTCTTCGAGTTTACATTTTAATACACCCTGTGTCAATCACGGCTCTTTGTGGCGCCAATAAATTAGCAAATGTTTGGCAATCAATCACACCAACAAACTCATAAATATATATACACTAGCTGCCCCAGCGAACTTCGTACCGTGTATTACTAATGTAATACGTATGTATTTTTTAATGCCACTTATTAAATAAAATATAAAATAAATATAGTGGGACATTAACACACACGGTCATCTGATCCCAAACTAAGCAGAGCTTGTACTATGGAAACCAGATAACTGGTAATATACTACATATAATACTTTTCTTTTGTAAATATATACTTAAATATTGATAATTACACCCAGACACAAGACAAACAGACATATTTAAACAAATGTTTGTCTTGGGTGGGAATCGAACCCACGACCTGCGGTGTGAAAAGCAAGAATCTTACCGACCACGCCACCGGCCCGTCATAATAAAAAAATAAGAACAAAAAATTTTGTCCAAAAATTAAAAAAAGAAATTTAAGGGTGAACAACCCTTATCACTTAGGGGTTTGACCTACTGAATACGCATATAAAATTTGGTAAAAATCGGTAAAGCCGTTTCTGAGGAGTACGGTAACTAACATTGTGACATGGAAAATTTTTATATTAGATAGCGCTCACGCTTGTATCACCCTAAGGTGTATGCAAAGGTAAATATCACAGTTTTAGGTCCCATATGTAATAGGAGCGAGCCTATTGCTGTACAATGGATACAATCCTACACTTTAAGGTGATATAAAGATTCTCTAAGTATATTAAAAAAGTCTTTGTACGACTCGGGATTTCAACTCGGAATCTCGAGGTTATTAAACGAACATGAATATTGGGTAGGCCCGTCCTATCGTAGACTACATCATTGCTTAACTTAAGGCAACTTGAAGTTAAGCGCAAACCTATTAAAATTTGCAGAATAAAAAAGCCAAGCGACCTTGCTGTGTTCCGGTGCGATGTTTGGTGACACCATTTAAAAGGGTGGGTCGGAATTTTTGCTTTCGTATGGTTTCTAACCATATGGAGCCTCATTCCACTGGCACCTTCCCTCCGAAAATATTCGTAATCATGAGTGAATTTAATTTTGGGCGGGCTTGTCCCATCGTAGACTATATCATTGCTCAACAACAGGCAAGTTGTAGCCAAGTGAAGCGCAAGCCTATTTTCATAATTAAAAAGTACCTATAAAATTAATTTTATAGGTACAATATTTAAACTAATCTAACTAAATATCTTTGTCCGCTTTTGGAATATCAAATTTATTCATTGTTTTAGTTCGTAACTAAACGTAAACTTCATGATATATAAATCCAGCCTTTTCACACACACACAAACTTAGACCACAATCGAACCGCCCATCGTTAAAACTTAACTAGTGCTTACTAAGTGCTAAGTGTTTGTATTAACTTGTCCAGAACTTAGTCCACACTTAGAATACCAGGTACTTAAACTTAGTTTAAGACTACTTCAACCATTGTTGTTTAATTTGGCATCTGATGTTGGACATTCTAACTATAATAATTATAGTGTTCTAGGATATTAACATAGTATAATCATAATTATAATTATAATTATTTATTACTTTGCAATAACTTTTATACATTAAAGTTGTTGTAATAATTAAAGATTCATGGTTCTCCATATTTTGCCGTCCATGGTATGCAAATTAAAAATACAGTTAGTATAGTGAAAAAAATTACTATATAAATAAGTACGAGTTTTGTCAATGATAGATACCTACTTCGAAAAACTTTAATTTTATAAATTCTCACGAGCGAATCGGTACATTGGGCTGGCACGTCCCATCGTAGACTACATCATTGCGTAACATCAGGTAAGTTGTAGTGAAGCGTCAGCCTATTCAAGAATAAAAAAAAATAAAAAAAAGATGTTTTCCTTCACAGAACCCACCTGCGGATCGATCCCACAACCTTATATTTCAAAGGCGAGTCTGATACCGCTGTACCACCACTGCTCATAGTTCAATAGGATAGACATCTCTGAATATTAAATAATAAAAACAGTGGACCGAAAAATATTACCTAAAACCCAGGTGCGTTAGTGTTCAGCTAAATGTAAACGATAGGATTACGTACGTGAGCCTAAATATTCAACGTGGAAATACTGCCTATAAAATAGGATTAAACCATTTTTTTCTTTGTAATGTCAGGTTCAATGAATAGCAAAATTGTTAAAATACAGGGAAACCAATGGGATATTTTTATGGTTCTGTATCAATATTAGAACACAATACATATATTGTTCAAAACGTTTTTTTTTTAATTTTTTATGGACGATCTATTCGTAATAATGTCGATAATAGCACGCTGCATAAAATTAGCGGTCAGTGACCCAAGCGAAGGTACAGCTGGTATGTATAGAGCGGCGGTGCGCGGGTGGTGTTTCACACAGTATCAATAGTGAACATATTTTATTAGCGATTAGATACTTATTTTTTTTGTGCTACGACTTAACAAAATGAAAAATACGGGTTATTTCAAATTTATTTAAGTTTGTTTTGTTAAAATTTACGAAATACGAGTTTAAGTTAATAAGGTTAATGGTGTCCCATAGCTGGGCACATTTTTTCTATGTTATGAGTCGAGTAAAAACTTGTATATGGGTTAGTAGAATTGGTTGCATTCATGAAAAGCTTAAGTTCTAAACTGAAACGACATATTATAGTTTGTACAAATATCTTATAAATTTGTAGTAAAATTAAAGTAGGTACTTATATTATTCGCAATTAGCCACTGGGTCAATCTGGTTTCTCGTAAGTAATGGGCACAGGGCGAGGGGTATGTGGGACTCCCGTTATAGGCCCGGGCGAGCGAGACCCCACAGGGTCTCCAGCTACAAGCGGCCGGGCCCGGTTTACCCACTCAAACCCCCCGGTGTTCCGTCGGACACCCTTTGTGCCGGGCTGCGGGATTCGCTCCTGCATTCACCGAACAGCCCGGCGCGGTTCGACCCGCCTGCCTTTAGACGGCAAAGTGGCGAGCCCCGTCCAAGGCAAGTTTCCGTCCTTGTTGCGGGGGAGGCTGCCCTCCCCCTCCTTTGGAGAAAGGCGCACGCGGTAACGTCGTGCCACCTTCTCGGACTTGCTGCTGCTAAGCCGGTGGGTTGCTCTACCCGCCGCCCGCAGATCGTCTCGAGGCGCCCTGGTGCATCTGGAGCGGCAAGGGAGGGTGGTGGTTGCCTCCCTTTCTCGCTCCGCCGCTTACTTCTCGGCCATAAGAGAGTTTAGACATCAATCCACACACGCTGGCCAAGTGCGGGTTAGTGAATATTACATGCCCTCGAATAATTAGTTCTTAGACATACTGGTCTCCTTCTTTCATCGATATTGAGCAGTGCGATGAAATAATTCACACAAAGTGTGAGCACGACCAGGGTTCGAAGCAGAACCTTATATTTCGAAGGTGAGGCCAATACCTCTGCGTCACCACTGCTCTATTGTAGACATATTAGACATTAAATATACTTCTTAATCATCATTAACTGATATCAAAAATTTAATTAAAATCCTCGTCGTAACGAATAATTCAAGTGTTCGAAAAGCTGTGGCCTTACTGCAAGCGATTAAGGCCTTTGCCTCGAATGTTGCGGGCAGCGGGGTGACAGCGGCGGCGGCGCGGGAGCGGGGCGGGCAACGCAGACCCGTTCTCGAAAGCAGCGGGCAGGTCGCGTGGCATTAAAGCGGCGTAGTGTTGTGTTCGGGTTTGTGTCGTCGAGATATTTCTTTTTATTTACGAACGAAATGTCTGAAATGTCTGAACTAATTTCCTCTAGCATGTTCGAGGACATTTTGACACGTCACAAAAATAAATTGTACACACAACACTGCAATGCAGACGCGCGGGCGGTCACCGCTTGACTGGAAAGCACCGCTCGTTGCCCGTTCCCGCGCCGCTGCCGCCGCGCCGCTGCCGCCGCGCCGCTGTTTTCGAGGGTCGGTCCATTTGATTTTACATATTTGATCCTGCCGCTCCCGCGCCGCCGCTGCCGCCGCTACGCTGCCCGCAAGATTCGAGGCAGAGGCCTGACAGTCTGTAAGAAAGAGCGTGACAACAGGTTATCAAAACCTATAAGGAGCGGTTGGCTACTTTGATAGCGTGACACACAAAAAGCGTGATATACATTATCATGATATCATGATTTTTGTTACATAACTGTAACAAAAATCAGTAGGTATACTTAAAAGGAATCATCGTGGTTACCGACCATGCTGAGCGCTCATGCGCCGTCGAGTCACATAACAAGTGGCAGTCTGTTTCGATGGACCATGTGTGCTAAGGTGAAAGACAGAGCGCTGTGGGTTTAGTTATTACTCCCGCCTGTGGTGTCGTTATAGCGGCATCGCGGTCAGGTTGGCACCACTTCTCAGTGCCGCGAGTCTCACACACCCGCCTTCCCCTAGGGGCGGGACAGTTTGTACACGCATTCCATCAGTAATATGTATAAAAACTGCTAACCACCTGTGCCTGTGGTGTGTGTGTATTTTTTTTAGGAATTTGAATCCTAGGTCGAGCAAATAAGGTTTTAAAACTAGAAAAACGTTTCTTGTGAAATGGATGTTAGGGACGATAATCCTTGCTTACATAAATAGCTGTTACCGGCGTGAAAACATCTTGCTATTTTCAAAATTTAAGTATTTAGATAAGTACAAGTACCAAAAAGGCCTAAGATACAGCTAGCATTTTATTTAAATGAAAATGGTAGACGTTACAATAAAACTATTTTATAATAAATAGCTCTTTGCTGGCGGCTTTGCCCGAGTTATCTACATTTTGTCATGCCCAGCAGTGGAATAAAAAGTAGCCTTCCTTGATAAGTGAGCAAAACATCTAACAGGGCCCGATTGTTTTCAAATCGAACCAGGTGTTTACAGCAGCTTAAGGCTGTAATATTACTGCTTATTTTTAATGTAGAAATGTTGTACTCAGAACAACGCCGCCTTATACCAACAAGGGAAGCGGGCGAAGGGTTGCGTTCCAGGCGAGTCTCAACTTCCCCCTCCCAAACTGCGTGACGGGGCTCGCCTGAAAGGGCGAGTCGGCATTCAAGGAGTCGCGGTTATGTCACCTATGGTTCCCGTGACACCCTGGCTAGGATGCAAGAAGGAACACTCGGGGGGTTTTAGTTTAGGTTACCAGTATGGAGTCCCACATATCTTTAAATATTTGAGGATCCCCCCGCCCTGTGCCCATACAGGGCGGGGGGATCCATAAAGATTCCCCCCGGTAAGCAAAAAATAAAATTGGTTGCCGCCTGTAAAGTCGGTATACGGGCGAAAGTTTTACGTGACAACGACTTTGAGTGGTAAAATAATTTTAATGTGAATATTCATTCGTATAGTAGGAAGAAGGATGAAATAATAGTAACAATTTAAAACATTTATTTATACAAAGAATTATATTTAAAACATTAATTTATACAAAGAATCTCGCTCTTAGGCGGGCTAACTGTGCTCGAGTGGAGGGGACGCGTGCCTTTCACTTTTTATGTCTGTCTCTCTCGCGCTTAGGCGGGCTAACCATGCCCGAGTGGAAGGGACGCGTGCCTCTCACTCGCTCTCATTGTGAGCGCATAACGTGAGCGGAGCGTAACGCAGTTTCTTGAAGTGTCACCCGGCAAACCAATTTATAAGACGTTGTCACGTCAAAAAGGCGAGTCTTAACTTATAGCGCACGGGTAATATAGATTATCGCTGTCTTCGGATAGCAATAATTGTGGTAAAGCACTAACTACTTATCACACATCTTTGTGTGAATTGTTTCATCGCCGCTGCTAAATATTAGTAAAGAAAGATATCGTAAAGAAACCGGCATCTCTAAGAACTAATCATTGAAGGACATGTGACACACACCAACCCGCAATTGGCCAGCGAGTGTGGATTAAGGTCCAAACTCTCTCAACTCGTAAGGTAGATAAGAGAAGACCCGTGCCTAGGCAGTGGGACACTATACATGTGTCTAACTACTAGGAAATTTGAATGTTAACAAACTTGACGGGCCGGTGGCGTAGTCGGTAAGATACTTGCTTTTTAAGCTGTAGGTCGTGGGTTCGATTCCCAACCGAGACAAACATTAATGATGAACATTTGTGTTTATGTCGAGTCTGGATGTAAATATCTATTATAAGTATTTATTTACAAAAGAAAAGTATTATATGTATAGTATATACCAGTTATCTGGTTTCCATAACACAAGCTCTGCTTAGCTTGGGACCAGATGACCGTGTGTGTTAATGTCACAGAATATTTATTTATTTGAATATTTAATATATTTTTATCGCTATCAGTGGAGCCAGTGCCACCTCTCGTAGGCTTATTGTGCTAATACCAAAGTTGTTTCCGTGTGATGTATGCGTCTTTCAGAGTTACAAGTTATACCTTTGTTCATAATGAGAGTGGTTTTGTAATTCCTAAAGTTTTTACTTACTGACTGTACCTGTGAAATATTACCCAAGTATATTACGTGCCTTGAAATGTATTTTGTTGTATTTTTTATAAACTAGTGTGTCCTCACAGCTTTGCCCGTTAAACTGTGGTGTCTATAAACTACTATAGGAAAGGAAACTCTTGAAATTGCAATAATAACACAATATAAATTACCAACATAGCATTACACCTGTATTACCCGAAGGCGTAGGCAGTGGTATAATAATCTAGATACATAAAACAAAGGCGTGTTAGTTACACCATTTATAACTCTTCAACGGCTACACGGATTCGGCTGAAAATTTGTGGGGAGGTAGCTTAGAACCAGGAGATGGACATAGGATACTTACTGTTCATCCCGTTCCATTACCGTGGGACGTGCAGTCACAGTATGTCTAGCCGTTCGTTTGTTAAAAAGGTATACCTCCGTATATAGGTACACTAACTCCTTTCTGGGAGTGCAAGACACTTCATACTTATAAAGAACTAGCGGACCCGGCTGACGTCGTTCTGCCAGGTAAAGCAGTGCCATCCACCGATACATACCGATCCACGAATATAACCAACAATAAATAATATTTTTTTCTCTGCGTAAAAACCATCCTCGTACTTAAAGGAATATTTAAAAAAAAGAATTAATTAGCGAAATCGGTCCAGCCGTTCACGCGTGATGTCGTGACAACGGAAAACGGGTTTCATTTTTATATATATAGAGAATAAAGCATTGTCACCTTTTGTCATCTACATCTACACTATTATGATAGTTTATTTGTTTGTAACGAATATGCTAATAGTCTATTTTTTTTGCCGGGGGGAAATCCTTAACGGATCCCCCGCATCGTGTAGGCGCAGGGGACGTGGTATTTCCAGAGGGTACCCATTAAAACCTCTCGGTTGTTCCGTCGCTCATTTGTGGCAGGGGGTCACGGGAACCACATGTGACACCACTGCAACCGTTACTTAAGGTTTATTGCGGCATCGTGGCTAAAAACGAATGATTTTAAATTTGGTTTTGCCAAAGCAAACTTGATTGAGTGTTCTAAGCTTGGAAAATCCGCCAAGGGTGTTTTAATTTTTTGTCTAATACCAATATCTACCCGTACGAAGCCGGGGCGGGTCGGTAGTACCTAATGTCACCCACTTTTGGCCGGCTCTCTTTAGGTCCCATACGTAACAGGGGGCATTGCCGTTCATCGGCACATTTCCAAACTACAATTAAGATTAAAAATTTCAATAGAAGATGACAAAATTCATAATAGTCAAGCAGGTTAGATTTGGAACAGAATCAATACCATAAATCCGCTCTGACATTACTGCTCGGTATCTCGGTTACGGAGTCACTAAATGGTGCATTTATGTAAATGTGTTCAATCTGATGCGCAGTTAGGTTTTACTTGCCAGGAATACGTGAATTTTTTCCCATCCAATTCAAAAAGAAAATCACTATTTGAAAAAACGTTTAGGTTAAATCAACTCAGAATTGAAGACACTGTGAGCAACGCAACTTAAATAATAATGTTTTGTAGGTAGTCAGTAATAATTGTGATTAATATTTTTGGACGTCAAATACCTCAGTCCACCCGTGAACATGAAGTCTGAAAATAACGCCAACAATTTCTTTTTAAAAATTTGAATTGTTGCACATTCAATTGCGTTTGGATCAGATGGCTGTGTGTGTCAATATTATTATTTCGATATTTTCGATACGACTATTCACGCTATCGACTATTATTCAAAGTCAACTATCGATAGCTAAACTATCGCTATTGCAACAACGCTACTAGCGATAGATATTAGTATGCCCGTGGGAACCATAGAAGCGTATTCTGTAATATTTCTGCTTCTAATTACAATTATATCTGTAGATAACGTTTTTATAGTAGAGCCGGTGAATCGAATAGGATAAAATTTAACTTAATAATATTTTATTATTAAGTTAAATTTTATTTATTAATATTTTATTTTATTACATAATATTTTATTATGTAGTCTCTGCATGACAAGTGCTTTTTACATAACTACTAACAAATACTTCATATTAAATACATAGGTACAACATTGTTTAACTATTACAAATATTTACATCAACAAACTTTTAATTACCTACCCTTAATCAAGTTGTAAACAAATAAAGTACAAACTACATAGTTTGAAGGTTTAGCATTCACACAATAGGTAAGCACATTGTAGTTAGACGCTTGAAAGAGTTTTATAGACTGTGGTTACACTATTTGTGAGAGTGGGACGGAATACTTGCACCCTGATCTAAAAGGAACATGTTATTTTTAGGATAAAAAGTTTATATCTAAAAATAACAACATAAAAATGGGCTGTATATATCTATATAATTTTATCAAATAAAATTAAAATCAAAATATACTTTATTTTTTTTGAGACGCGAGTCTACATAAAAATAGTTATTTTTTTTCCTACCGTGCAGTGAATGACTGTAAACGCGTTAATTACCCGTTATGATAAATATAAATATTAATGAAATTTACTAAATTTTCAGTCAACTAGCAACAATTTCAGTAAGGGCAAGTTGAAATATGAAAACATTAACAAAAGAGGGGAATTTTAAGTATTTCTATGTGTAGTAGGTACTTAACGGATTTCTAAAGCAATAATGTGTCCAATGGAGTAAATAATCACGAGAAAATAGTTGTTTACGTTACACTGTTATACTCGATGACCCAAAACAACAATTTTTTAGATTATATTATCAATACTAAACAAGAAAACAGTGTCTCAAATTTATTGCGATAAAATAATAAGTTAAGATGCTGGTGAAAATATATTTAATAAAAATTATTAAAACTTTTAGCAGCGGTGGCGCAGCGGTACGGGTCACTCCTTAGAAATATAAGGTCGCGGATTCGATTCCCACTCGTGCGCACACATCTTTGTGTGAATTGCTACATTGCTGCTGCTCAATGTCGGTGAAGGAAAACATGGGAGATCAGTATGTCCAAGAACTAATCATTCGAGGACATTCTTGGCCAGCGTTTGTGGATTAAGACTTAAACTCTCTTAACTCGTAAGATAGTTAAGAGAAGACTCCATATGTAGGACTTTTTGGTGGCTGAGTCACCTTCGTCCGTGGGTGTACCTTTAATTAAATTCCCACACGTGGTCCCCGGGTGGAGCAAATCAGGTGACAATCAACTGGTGGTAGGTTTCGGCCATGGTTAGTGACCACCTACCAGACAAAGCCGCACCGCCAAGCGGCCTTGCCGTGTTCCGGTATGATGTCTGGTGACACCATGCAGAGAGGGTGGGTCGGAATTGTTACTCCTTTAAGGTTACTAACTCATTCCACTGCCACCTTCTCGCTGATAATCATTTGTAATCACAAGTGAATCGGTATACTGGGCTGGCGCGTTCCATCGTGGACTACATCATTGATAACATCAGGCAAGTTGTAATCAAGCGCCAGCCTATCGAAGAATAAAAAAAAGAGTTGAAGTGAATTACTAAAACTATTGCGAATACAAACACACGAAAACAGATTTACTAATTGCGTGTATAACAAAAAGAAAACAATTTTAAAAGAAGGCTCGGCCTGTGACCGGTCGTGTAGGCAGAGGTGAATAACGCCCACCTTTGTGTGTATGGCCGTTCATCGGGCATATTTCCAAACTGCGAGCTGCTACTAAGATTCTATTAGGACCACTTTAACCTTTTTCTAGTGTCCTACTGCTGGGCACAGCATTTCTATCCACTATCTTACGAGTTGAGAGAACATTTACATAAGAAATATAAGAAAAGTATTTTGCTCAACCGGGAATCGGACCTAGGGCTTTTTATTAAGCGTACAAAGATGCCAAGACAACGTCCAGCTTTAGTTATTTATTTAAGGCTATAAAACATTGAATACAGCCTACAATAAATATTCAAGACGTGGAATATTAAACTGAATAAAAAGTCAAGTTATATTGAATCGTAAAGAGTATGAATAAGAAATGGCTTTCCAATATTCTGAAGCCTTTTGGATTTGTGTACCCTAGAATATACGTAATAGGTACGTATTTCTCTGCAGCTCTACATGTATAACTACGGTCGGTGACGTGGTCGGTAAGATACTTGCTTTTCACACCGCAGGTCGTGGGTTCAATTCCCACCCGAGACAAACATTTGTTTAAATATGTCTGTTTGTCTTGTGTCTGGGTGTTATTATCTATATTTAAGTATATATTTACAAAAGAAAAGTATTATATGTAGTATATTACCAGTTATCTGGTTTCCATAGTACAAGCGCTGCTTAGTTTGGGATCAGATGACCGTGTGTGTTAATGTCCCACTATATTATTATCTTTTATTATTATTATAAAATTAACTACCATCCGTCCGCGGTTTAGGAGAGAGTTTGAGAACTCCTTTCTTAGTACACCCCTAGGCCTTAAATGTAGTTAGCGTATCTGCAAAATTTGGAGTTTCTAGACCCAGACTCAGACAGTCAGTCAGTTTCTTCTGTTCTAGAAAAAATTAAAGTTAAAACCTTTTTAAAAACAATCTTTTATTTCAGTGTGCTAGAAATTTTTAAACGTTTTCAGTAAGCTCTTTTATTTGATACCAATATTGTAGGTGTGTATTCAAAATAAATAATCTAAATTAAATAAGACATTACATTTATATCACTTCAACCCCTTTTTTTTACTGTCCCACTTCTTTCTTTTTCACTGTGGATTAGGGCCTAAACTCTCTCAACTATCTTACGAGTTGAGAGAGTTTCGGCCCTAATCCACACACGCTGGCCAAGTGCGGGTTGGTGGATGTCACATGTCGTTGACATGCCGGTTTCCTCACGATGTTTTCCTTCACCGATATTGAGCAGCGGAGATGAAACAATTCACACAAAGATGTGTGGGCACGACCAGGATTCGAGCCCGCAACCTTATTTTTCTAAGGCGAGGCCCGTACCGCTGCGCCACCGCTGCTCTTTACATTTTTAAAGTATAAGGTTATTATAAGTAAGATAGTTTAGTCAGATTATTTAAAAAAAACTTTACATAATTTATGTAGATACGGAAAAGTTACTCGAAGTAGTAAAACAAATAATTTCTAATTTTAAGTTATTGGGTAGCTATTATATTATTATTATATTATATTATTATTTACGGGCCAGTGGCGTGGTCGGTCGTGGGTCGCAGGTCGTGATTCCCACCCGAGACAAACATTTGTTTAAATATGTCTGTTTGTCTTGTGTCTGGGTGTAGTTATCTATAGTTAAGTATATATTTACAAAAGAAAAGTATTATATGTAGTATATTACCAGTTATCTGGTTTCCATAGTACAAGCTCTGCTTAGTTTGGGATCAGATGACTGTGTGTGTTAAAAAAAATTATCATTCATTTTTTTTGTTATAGAAGTAGTGGTAACAACTCGAAACACAGGTTCTACCTAGTTTGGGTAAAAATGTAATTATTAGCTCAATTTATCTGTAAAAAATATTTATTTATTTATAATTGTGATTTTGTGCAGTAGATTGATAGCATTAAAACAAGGTTTTTAGAAGGGGCAACAGGAAACGTTAAACAGAAGGAAATCGGATTGCGGTCAAACGCGGTTGACTCCGGAAATAGACGAGGCGACGAGATCTCTAATGTTTTGTTGTTGATTTTTATTACAATGGATGACAGTTTTCAAGCTTTTTTCCTTATCTAATAAATAGGGCTGGTAGACCTGCATTTTTTCTTACTTAACTTTTGAAAACTGCAGGTATAAATTATTATGGCAAGACATTTTTGATACTAAATTTTCTTCCTTTAAAACTTTTAAGAATTCTCGAGAAATCTCCAGGAATCTCTGTAAAGTCAGAATTACCGAATTTCCCAGCTGGTTTAAGCACCTGACGTGTTAGGATGCCCATTACGTGGATCTCGTTCAAACCCCTTTTTGTTTAAATACTTATTCATTCTATCATTGCTTACTTACCTACTTCAACCCTTTTTTAGTGTCCCACTGCTGGGCACGGGTCTTCTCTCAGCTATCTTACTAATTGAGAGTTTAGGGCTTAATCCACACACGCTGGCCAAGTGCGGGTTTTTGGATGTCACCGATATCATCATTGCTTATAACTGTGAAAAAAAAACATCGTGAAAAAAAAACCAACATGTCTTAGGAAAGTTTAAATTTAACATATGCTAATTTTGAGACATGTGTGATAGAAAGGGCCATAGTCCACACGCTCGTCAAGTGCAGGTTGGTAAGATATTACATGTCTTCTCATGATTACTTAGTTTTTTAGTTCTGCTTTGTTCTAATTTACATGCTACCATTTGAAACTGAGTCGGATCATCATCATCAACCTATTTTATTCCACAGCTGGACATAGGCCTCTCCGAAAAAACGCCACTAAGCCCAATTCCGACTACTCTTATCCAGCTCTTACCAGCCACCTTGCAGAGATCGTTACATCACCTAGTCCAAGCGCGTCCTACGCTACGTTTGCCAATTCGTGGTCTTCACTCAAGAACTCTCCATTCGAAAACTCGCTTTCCCCAGCAATTGTCATTTACTTTGCGCTAAGTCGACAACTTCAGTTTTTTGTCGACTAACCCTATTATGGATTTTATCCCTTAAAGAAATGCCAAGCATAGTGCGTTCCATAGCACGCTGAGCGTATAATTTATCAATACTTCTCAAACGATTTGTTCCTGAAAATAATATAAATTACATAACCTCTCGTTTATCATCAATACAACTGTACGATTTACGTCCGCATGTTAATGCGTTCAAACGGAGATCAATCTTTGATGCCGCCGCCATATTTAATTTAAGAGCAGTGGCGCAGTCTGGGGCGGGAATCGAACCCACTACACGGGCATAGTGTCTAACCGGACGGCTTGCACCACTCGACCTGTCGGCTTGAATAATCTCTTAAATATAAGGTTTAGGTTTAAGACATTTATTCTCATTAAGAATTACAAAAATTCACTTTACATGAGAACATAGATTTTTAAAATGCAATGTTTACGTACATAAATAACGCATGAGCGGTAGCACAACAATATAGTTGTATCACAAATTTATTTGTTTACCCACAAATTTGTCACATTCCTCAGGCATAGATTACATCAAAGATGTAGATTATGTGTCCGCACTAGATCGGGCAAATATTTACCATTTAGATAGTAGGAAGTCTGGTTACATTATTATAGTTACTGAGTATGACGATTATGAATATTTAATTATTTATTTATATTAATTACTATAATGTATTTTAACTTAATATACTACAAACTAAATAAATAAAGATGATTGCTCTGTTTTGAGTTAACAGACACTGAACATTAAGCTTAGGTGATTAGCGCTCTAAAAAACCAGCCCTAATCATTGGAAGATGATAAGGTAGTTTACGCTTCGTCTTTCTCAAATATTTACGGCAATAATATTTAATACATAAAAAAGTTATAAGACTCTTTAGTAAAAATGGACTTTGTCTCTTTTTAACCGACTTTTAAAAGGAGGAGGTTGTCAATTCGACTGTATGTTTTTTTTATGTTTGTTACCTCAGAACTTTCGAATGGGTGAACCGATTTTGATATTTTTTTTTTAATTGAAAGCTGTTGCTTCCCGTGTGGTCCCATTTCAGTTTGGTTTAGTTCTGAGAATGGCATCCATGAAGTCGGTTTTTTGTTAATATTTTAACTTAATATTATTTACTAGTAGAAATGGCAACATGATAGAAAAAGACAAACTAATATCCTATTTAAAACGTAAATTCCATAATACTGTAAATTACATAACGTAAATTTTATAGTTATTTCAAATTTGTAAATAGTAATTCACACAAAGATGTGTGGGCACGACCAGGATTCGAACCCGCTACCTTATTTTTCGGAGGCGAGGCCCGTACCGCTGCGCCACCGCTGCTCCATATCTCCATATCCGCTGATCAATATCGGTGAAGGAAAACATCGTGAGGAAACCGGAATGTCTAAGAACTAATCATTTGAGGACATGTGACATCCACCAACCCGCACTTGGCCAGCGTGTGTGGATTAAGGCCTAAACACTCTCAACTCATAAGATAGTTGAGAGAAGACCCGTGCCCAGCAGTGGGACACTAAAAAGTGTTGAAGTGAAATAGTCATTTCCCTAATATTATTTGGAAGTTTATTGTAGAAACGTATACACTGCCCCATAAAAGAAATACTGATTTTGTAGAGACGAGTATGATGTGCTACAAGATCGTTTTTATCTTACTTTTTTAAATAGAGTAATATTTTTATGCACATACAATAAATTTTCATATAGAAGCGATGGTCGAAATATTTATGTAAGTATTAGCTGACCCGGCAGACTTCGTACTGCCTCAATTGACTGCTATTTTTAGGATTTTCCCAGCTACTATTAGTATTTTTCTCACCTTTTAAACCTTCCCTAGATCTCCACGAACATTTCAAGACCAAGATAAGATAAATCCGTTCAGCCGTTCTCGAGTTTTAGCGAGTTTTACTAACGAACAGAAATTGATTTTTATATATAGATTTGTTAATTCTCTCTTATGGAAACACTTTGATCTAATAAAGTAGACATTGTTATCTAAACTAAACGTGTATATAAAAATCATAATCATTTTAAGATAACTGTTTGAAAAAATGTTGAGAAACATCGCTCTCTTTTGAAACAAGAATACAACTACCCAATTTTTTCGCTGTACTTCGTGAAAAACATTAATATTATTAGTTCATTAGAATTTGTTGCTGAATAATACCAGTAGGTAATCAGCTCTTATAGCACTTATAATACTGAAATAGAATTTTTGCAATTAATCACTCATAATGGAGCAGTGGTAGGGCAATGGAATCGACCTCGCCTTTAAAATATTTTGAATGGTTTGGTTCCCGGTTGTACATCTCAATATCGACGAATGGAGTCGTTGTGAGGAAAACAGCATATTATTATCTACATGCGACATCCACGAACCTGCACTTGGACGGCGTGTGTGGATTAAGGATTATTTAATACTCAATACTCAATATTTATTGCAAACCATAATGTTAAAAAGGTGTTAACAATTATATATGAGACAATTATGGACCCTGTCAGGCACAAGCAAAAGTAGGCGAGAGGAGGAATAGCGCTAACTTATTTAATATAAATATTTACTTTTTAAAATTGTCATTTAGGTATTCTTCTTTTTTGTAATAACATTTATTTATCAGGAATTTATTTAATTTTGATGTGAATGTATTATATTTTTGTTCGTCTTTTATTTCATTCGGGAGTTTATTATATATTTTTATGGACATAGCGTAGGTGCCATTTGAAAGCATTTTTAGTCTGGAAGCTGGATTGTCAAGTCGGTTTTTATGTCTCAGTTGTATTTTAGTTTAGATATCTTTTATTTTTTTGTATAACTCCGGATTTTTACGCACAAATTTACAAATTTCTAATATATTGATACAAGGTACGGTTAAAATGTTCAATTTTTAATTTATTTATATTTAATCATAATAAGAGCTTGTAGGATTTCGTACCTTACAAGGTAAAACCGGGACGCTCAAAAGGTCATCTGTTTTCCGGCTGTCACAGCCAATATGCTCCAAAACTACTAGACCAATTAAAGTCGTGTAAAATAGTGTCATCAAAAATTGTATTTTTATTACTTTGTCAGTAAGATTATAATAAAAATGTTAGGCACGTATTTTTGCTTTATCATTGCAATAAAACATTATTAAATAAAATGCATTAAAGTTATAGAGTGGGAATGCTACGTCAAACAAGGTATTAAACTTACTAAGCGTGACGTCATTCGAGATTTCGCTTCGACGTGTCCCCATAATCTTTAATCACGCAACAGAAGAAATCGTGAACAATATTTTTAATTTATCTTTCTGACGGACAATACAAAATGTTTTCGCTATCTCTATTGAATTGTATTTAGTAGAAATTTGGTAGGAAACATTAAGGTACTATCATATTAAGGTACTTGCTACGTAACATGAGGTGTAATTATTATTATTATTATTTCTTTTATTGTTTTTTTTCTCGGTTTGCACCGGTTTACTGAAGTACACGGGCCTAAACCAAGTGCACATTGATCGGTTCGACCGTCCTCGGACGGCTCACCGAAAAAGTCCGGTGAACCAATAGAGGCCCTTCAGGCTAATTGGGTTAGGTCATCAGCAAAAAAAAAAAAACCAGTGCACATCAGGCTGTTGGTGTATTGTTGGTTACTGGTTGGTTAGTGGTGGACGTGATTAATTGACAAGTATGTGATATAAAATGTGTGGTAGGTGCAGGTGTGGTAGGGTGAGTGTTGGTGAGTCTCTGTATGTTTTCCTGATCAGTTTGGATATCATTATTCTTTTTATTATTATTATTACTATTATTTTTTAAATTTCAAAATTAATTTGATATTTGTGTTTTTTTTATTCCATAATTTAATTTAATGTGCTTTTATTTTTCATTAATTTGTGTAAAATAATTTGGACAAAGTGTATGAAATAAATGATTTATTATTATTGTTATTAACATTACAACATTACGTAACAACATTAACGGAGAACCGTAGTTATCAGTGGTGAAGTCTGAAAAAGGGAAGGAAGGGAAAAAAATTCGTACTTAAGTAAATAATATGTCTTTATTACCGTCACCAATCGTTCTTACAATTGATGCTATACTTATTCTTGTTGCTATTTATAACGTTAAGTCGTTACATAATAATAATATATTATTAAGTAGGTACGTGTGATATTGATAATTTCCTAAAGGAAAACCGATGGGAATCGGGTTGTATGGACTCTTCGCCAACAGTAGGTATAAATGTCAGTCCACAGCCCGCAAAACTAAGTATGACACATTGAAATACAAATTAATTTTATGACGGATTTTAGCGCGGTTTATTTTTGATTTTAAATTCCGACGTTTCAAAGTCTTTTCAGACTTCATGGATGGACTGAGGTATTTGACGTCCTTATTAATCATAAATATCTGGATGACCGAGCTTTGCTCGGTATTTTTTTTTAATGACATTTTCTAAAAATGATTCCTAGCTAGATCGATTTATCGCCCCCGAAACCCCCTATATACTAAATTTTATGAAAATCGTTGGAGCCGATGAGCTTTAAATCGTTTATGAATATGGGGGTATCATGCTTTTAATCTGGATATGGTAGGTTACACCAAATTAGAAGTACGTAGGGAAGCTTTTCTAGCCACCTACGTGCTCAAAGTGATCAGAGGGATGAAACACAACCCGGCCGTGCTGGCGGAGGTGCGGCTTTGCGCGCCAGACGAGTATGCGATGCGGCGGCGGCAGCCAGCACTGCTGGCGGTACCACGCGCGCGCACCAACTTGCTGCAGGAAGCGCCGCTGACGCGGGCATTGCGTACACTAAATACTGCAGCTGTGCGCGTCGATTTGTTTCAATGTTCACTGAGCGAGTTCTCGAAGGCTGTTTACCATATTTTAAGTTATAATTTAAATTAGTTTAAGTTCATGCACTATCGCATTAGATTATTCTGTAATGTTAAATGTTAGTATTAAATAAATAAAATGAAAAAAATAAAAATAAAATATTTTTTTTAATTAAAATTTTTTATCAGATTTCTTTCCAACTATTATCAACTATACAGTAACATTTTTAATTTAAAAAAAAGATAAAACAATAGAATAACCAACTTTAGATAATGCAATTTTTAAAATGTCATACTTAGTTTTGCGGACCTCTGTAGAAGAAATTTTAAATAAGTTTTAGCGTTTTCCAAGTAGGTCCATGCTTATTAAGCAAACTTTTAACTAGAACGTTTATCAAATTCAAAATTCAAAATAAATTTTAAGCAGAATTTACCAAACGTGATGAAAAGGGTTGTTTGAACTAAGATGTTTGGCTCTCAAATTATTACTTGTATTGTGTCAATTTGAATAATTTAATGTTAAGTTAGTTTGTTGTAATTTCAAAACAATAGAGCAGTCTAGACTAAATACTAGAGTAACTTAATTAATAGTATTTCATTAAAATTTTATGTTGTGACCACTGCTTGAGTTACTCCAAAATCTTGCTCAATAAGTTACAATTAAAAAAATATCGAGTATTTCCGATGCCCAATATTAAATTAAATAAACAATAAAAATAAAATTAATTAATAATTTAGCTAAAAAAGTTTTCTTCTAAAAGAACCCCATCAAAATCTTTCTAGCCATTTAGGAGCCACGTAACAACAAGCTACACAAATGCCCTCTCTTTCTTGTTAAAAGTTAAAACCACTCGAAAATTAAAAATTATTATTAAAACTGAACTAGTAATAACCTTTGGCGTAATTTTGGCTAAAAAATATCTCTAGCACATCAGCTTTCGAGTAAAAAATTCGCATAAGAATCGGTCTATCTGTTTAAACAAAGAAATGAAAGAAAATAGAAACAAAATGTCACACAGAAGGGTCGCACAATCAAATAACAAATAAAAAAAACACTTAAAAAAAATAACAGATTTTTTGTGATGTAATCTGCAATCACTCTGTCAACTATATGCAGATGTGATGATAGGATACGCTTTGCTTAATGCTTTCTCCGTTAAAATCCTCTTCTCCTCTTCTGGTTGTTAAGATACATGCTTTTCAAACCGCAGGTCGTGGGTTCGATTCCCACCCAAGTCAGACATTTGTGTGATGAACACGTCTGTTTGTCTTGACTCTGGGTGTAATTATGTATATTTAATTATATATTTACAAAAGAAAAGAATTATATGTAGTATATTACCAGTTATCTGGTTTCCATAGTACTCTACTTATTTCGGGTTCAGATGGCCGTGTGTGTTGAAGTCCCACTATTATTATTATAAACCAGGGTGGGTTGGTCATTGATTTTGAATACTGTTTAAAGAAAAGAAAACAGTGTGACCCATCAGTGTCAAACGTGGACATTGCTTAGTAAACGCTGCTGTGAGTAGGTAGAGGCAGAGGCTACCCACAGTTCTGATTTTCAGCAACAATCATTGACACATATACACATATACACAAACACAAGCATCAAGATAATTACACAATTATTTTTAGTCGGAGTTTAACTTACAGATGTCAAAAATTTTACCTACCTATCAGTTGGAAATACTCATAAATATCGTCTCCCTTCCGCTGCATTACCGCAAGACATTAAATTAACAGCTGCCAACGTTCCGCGCTTATCTGAGAGCCGAGTAAGCTCGGATTAGACTAAACCAACGTTTAAACGTGATTTGTGGACACGATTTTATATAAAACTGATTTTAACAAAGCTTTTAAGACTAATCTAAGCTTTTATTGACTTCACTTTTTAAAGTAAATGATAGGTAACCATGAACTGATCGTTCAAATAAATTATTTTTAATATATTTAATCTCGGTTTGACTTACTTTTTGTATTCCAACGTTAAAATAAATAAATACAGCTTCCATGGTCACGGGAATGACTGAGTTATTTGATGCCCTAATGTTTTGATATTTTTAAATCAGATTCTATTAAAAAAAATATTATACAATGTGAAACTCAAAATATAACTAATTTTAAAATATTAACTAGATAGGGATAGAATACCTGGCGTGGTCGGTAAGATACTTGCTTTTCGTGGTCGTGGGTTCGATTCCCACCCGAGACAAACATTAGTGATGAACATTTGTGTTTGTGTCGAGTCTGAGTGGAAATATCTATTACAGGTTTTTACAAAAGAAAAGTACCTATTATATGTATAGTATATACCAGTTATCTGGTTTCCATAACACAAGCTCTGCTTAGCTTGGGGCCAAATGTCCGTGTGTGTTAATATCCCATAATATTATATAAAATTATATATTTAATTTCATTATACATTTTTGTGTTTTAAATTGTCTCTGCAACTGTTGTAAAGTTTGAATATATCACATACAAATATTTCAATGTCAGTTAGTCTTGAGTCTGGGTGTAATTATCTATATTTATGTATGTACGAGTATTTACAAAAGAAAGCTATTTTATGTAGTACTAGCGGCCCGCCCCAGCTTCGCCCGGGTAGCTTCAACCCACTCAACTATTTACAAAAAATGTGATATTTATAGAACCGCTCAACCGATTTTCTGCAAACTTCACATAAACCATCTACTAAATAGTCCGAACAATGCCTAAACATTTGGTTTTAATAGGTAATCCCGTTTTTGAGTTAAAAAATTACAACGAAAAGTGGCATTGATTTTTATAAACATAGATAGAACAAGATATTACCAGTAATCTGGTTTCCATAGCACAAGCTCTGCGTAGTTTGGGATCAGATGGCCCTGTTGCTAATGTGTCACTATATTATTGTTATTAATTAGACCATAAAATATGGTTACCTTACTCTATCAGGGACATCTTACGTTTCAAACAAATTGCAAAATGTCATTTTACGTCTCGTTACCTTATTATTTAAAAATGTTGAGGAAAACTGGAAAACTAGGGAACGTGTT
Source organism: Meganola albula (assembly GCA_936450015.1). Taxonomy (NCBI): domain Eukaryota; kingdom Metazoa; phylum Arthropoda; class Insecta; order Lepidoptera; family Nolidae; genus Meganola; species Meganola albula. The sequence goes on from OW388150.1 coordinate 451,743, forward strand.
ATCTGCAACACGCACAGGTTCATGTTCTCACAGGAAATTGTATAATTTAATTTCTTCCATATTCAGAGAGAATAAAATAAAATCAAATTAGCTCTTTAAGTATATGTAAAAATTAATACTAGGTAGTTTTCTTGGTCATTCAATTTGGTAATGTCAGGGGAGATAAGGGAAAGTTGTAAAATCTATTACATTAAGGATGACAAGACATGAAAAATCCTTTTTTAATTAGTCCGTCAGTAACAATATTACAAACGACCAGGGTTCCAACCAACGACTTTATATTTCTAAGGAGAGGCACGTTCCGCTGCGCCACCGCTGCTCTATTATGTGAAACGAATTATTTGCTATCATTGGAATAATCCAATATTAAGTTATAATAACATATAAAAATTACAGAGTGGGAGTCGCTATGTCAAACCTCTGTATAAAATTTACCTAAGTGTGACGTCACACGAGATTTCGCTTGGATGCTTGGAGATCACACAAGAAAAAAGAAAGATACGTATCAAATCTAAATGACAAAACAAAAAAACTATCGTCATTCCAAAAAAAAACTTGAGAGGTGTCAAGGGACACCCGGATGGAACTAAGTTCCTTTCGATTAATTAGTGAAGGAATTGTAATTATTTTTTTTAAGTTATAATATTTTTTTTTCTATCTCTAGACAGAGAGAGAGAGAGAGAGAGAGAGAGAGAGAGAGAGAGAGAGAGAGAGAGAGAGAGAGAGAGAGAGAGAGAGAGAGAGACAGAGAAACATGCGCACGCCGCACAGCTTACAATAGCTTACTAATAGGAAAAAGTGTCGTGACAACTTTTCATAAGAATTTTTTCCGTCTAGCCCCCTTTCATAACGCGCGATAAGGAACTTCGTTCCAAAAAGTGTAATTCAAAACCTGTCTTCGAAAATGTCACCTTAAATAGGTCATCCGTAAGAAATAACGCATTACTCGACCTGGGCATCAAACCTCAACGTAGTCGTAACTGATACACTTCCGTAACCCATCAAAAAGTTTAAAAACCAAAAGAAATATGTAAAACAGCTCTTAAATAAATATCAGTATTTTCTGCAACACACTTCTCATATATAAGGGATTTAACTCGGAAACCACACGAACGGAATGGCTTACTGCCTATCTCTAGGGTATTAGCTAGTTCTTGTCAGACTTAGACACAGTACAACCACTTTTAACACGATTTTTATACTTGAAATATGTGATTCTATTAGGAATTCGACGATATTAAAAAAATAACTGAAGTACCTTTTTTGCTCTTAAAACCCGTCATTTTTTAACAGCATCGATTTACAAGATCGAAAACAGCAAAATGTATAGGATTGACATTCAACTGCGAAATGTCATGTGACAATATTATGCCAATACAATCCAGATACATTGCAAATCTTTTCTAATCGCTTCGCTATGAAATTTATCTAAAAGTTTAAGACCGAACCGAAATTCATCCAGCCATTTGGAAGATACAAGGTAACTAAAAATATTTAGAATTTGTCTATAATTTAAACAAGATACACAGCAGTTTTCTGCTCTTGGGACTGGGGAGTTCCCTTGTACTTTATAAAATATACCCAGTGTAATAACTTTTGGTTGTGTTCCTGGGTGTGAAATGAAATGAAATGAAAATATACTTTATTTTTTTTTAGACGCGAGTCTACATATAAATAGTCCATTTTCTTTTCCTACCGTGCAGTGAATGACTGGCAACTATTGAAGAACACTGTCAAAAAAAACGACGGGTTGCACTCCGGGAGTGCCGGCAGAAGTGAAAACTTGATTATTAACTTAATTAACTGAAAAATCAACTTTACGAGTACACAACAATGTGATCACTACACAGACGGTCGAGCCATCAGCTGTCACCATCCATGGATGCGCGTGGCACGCTGTAACATACACGAACATTCGCGCAAGCGCCCTGCGTCCGTCTTACGCTTTTTCGATCAGGTCACGTGTCCTGACGCGAGTTTAAGATTTTATACCCATTACAGAAAAAGTGCTCAACGCCGCTAAAGAAGTTTTCACTTCAAAAACTCAGTAGGCTTTTTTTCTTTTTTAAATGAAGTACTTAAATCTATTACACTTTGTTTGTTTATTTTGTTGAATTAGAGCGTAACGTACATTTTATAATTATTTTAAATTTGTTATTAGTCATTTCCCTAACATTATGAGTAAGGTAGAAAGTGGTCATCGACATCTAAAGAGTCGGCAACGTACGAATGGTGTTTCTAATGATAGAACCGTCCCTAACGGGCCACCGGCCACAGCTACCGGTGGGTGTCGTACGCAACATTGTGTTAGAAGCGAGCGACAGTCACAGGTGTTCTTTTTTTGCGAATAACCTAACCCACTTAGCCGGAAAGGCTGTTATTAGTTCACCGCACTTTTTTGGTGAGTCGTCCTAGAATCGAACCAACTGTCTTAAGGACTCCCCATGTGAGGAAGAACCTCGGCTCAGGACGTTGCCGGACAACTTTAGATTTAGGGGATCGGGATGTTGACTGGAACTGTCAACGTTTATTATCAACTGATAATTATGTTTACTGGTAATTAGCTGGTGGTAGGCTTCGGCCGTGGTTAGTGACCACTTATCAGACAAAGCCGCACCGCCAAGCGGCCTTTCCGTGTTCCGGTGCGATGCCTAGTTACACCATTTAAGAGGATGGGTCGAAATTGTTGCTCTTTTATGGTTTCAACCTTAAGAAGCCTCATTTCACTGCCACCTTCTCATCGGATGTGAATTGGTTCATTGGTCTGGCGCGTCCCATCGTAGGCTACATCATTACTTAACATCAGGTACGTAAGTTGTAGTCAAGCACCAGCCTATTCAAGAATAAAAAATAGTAAAAAAAAGATTCCGCGGTCCGGTACTGATCGGCATTATAATTGTCTGGGAGGCCTATCTGGGAGGGGTGACTTGTGTGGCCAGTAGTGACCAGTGGCGAGTTTCGGACACTGCTGTGCGCAAATCCAGTAGCAAGTACAAAGCAGTAGCTTATTTATAGCAACAGCCTAACGTTTAATTAAAATTTGGTGAAAGAATTTCGGTTAAGATTTATTCGAAGAGAATGTATTATTTCCGTTTAGTTTAATCTTCTAAGAGTCTGTATAGAGTTACTTATTTAAATACAGCTTAGTCAAATAAAGTGTTGTCATTTGTTACTTAAACCATAGATAAGTACTGAAAAAGCCGACGGGGATTTTATATGATTGCGAAATAAAACAAAGTCGCTTAGTGGCGCAATTTTGTCTGATACGTGGTTACCATAAAAAAAGAATTCGCAAGATTTTGACGTGACAACGTCTTATAAATTGGTTTGCCGGGTGACACTTCAAGAAACTGCGTTACGCTCCGCTCACGTTATGCGCTCACAATGAGAGCGAGTGAGAGGCACGCGTCCCTTCCACTCGGGCATGGTTAGCCCGCCTAAGAGCGAGAGAGACGGACATAAAAAGTGAAAGGCACGCGTCCCTTTCACTCGAGCACAGTTAGCCCGCCTAAGAGCGAGATTCTTTGTATAAATTAATGTTTTAAATATAATTCTTTGTATAAATAAATGTTTTAAATTGTTACTATTATTTCATCCTTCTTCCTACTATACGAATGAATATTCACATTAAAATTATTTTACCACTCAAAGTCGTTGTCACGTAAAACTTTCGCCCGTATACCGACTTTACAGGCAACCAATTTTTTTTTCTTCTATGGTCACTTACTACGGCAGAAATTATTGTCACCAAGTATTGTCTTAGATTTACGCGGATATCACACATTTTAATAAAACTTTTTTTAAGGGATTTTATCTCGGTTTATTTTAGATTTTAGATTCCAACGTTGCAAAGTCTTTTCAGACTTCATGTTCACGGATGGACTGGGGTATTTGACGTCCAAAAATATTATTGTCACCTGATTTGTAGCACTTGGGAATCACAAGATTCGTGTCTGATTCGTGTTTGATAGTCAATAAATTACAGTTTAAAAAAACTAAAAGCCACGCTTTTATAGCTAATCGAACTAAAAAGTAGAAAATATTTTTTTTATTACAAAGAGTAATGTTACCGTAGTAGAAGACCGGACAGTCAATCATAACTAAATTACTTCAAAATAAAATTATAATAAAATTTAAGTTATTAGGAGAATAATTTAATTCATAGTAAAAAGCGTGGGGTGCATTTTACTATATTTTGATAACTTTTTACTATGTTTTCATAACTCTCCGCACATAGATAGTTGCATATAGAATGATTGTTACATTTAATATATCAAGCACGACCAGTTGATTGTCACCTGATTTGCACCACCCGGGGACCACGTGTGGGGATTCAATTAAAGGTTTACACCCACTACTGGATGAAGGCCTCCCTTAAGACCTTTCAGACATCACGATGTTGAGCCTCTTCCATTCAACTATATGAGGACCTATTCAGTGCGTCTCGTCATCTATGTCTGTGTCTACCTCGATGTGACGTCTTCTTGCTGGGTCTGGGCGCCAATCTGCCCACATCTCGTTAGTCATGTGACAGACATGGCCAACCCAATCCTACATAAGCTTAGCGGTTTTTCGAGCTGCATCGGCGATCTGTGTTTTAAATCCAACTAGGTATTGTATACATATAAATAATTATCTAAGCTAAATAACGGAATGCCGTAGTATAATTTAGTCATAGTTCCTTAAAACAATAATTTACGTCGCGTGTTGTCCAAATGAACTAGTTCACTATGCTAATACGATTCTTTCAATTTCGATGCAAATTCTTTGGAACGAGAAATTATGGACTTGTTTTGTTAATAAACATTTCGTGCCAAAGTCAAAAAACACAAAAACTTATGAATTTTGTTAGTTACTTTGTGTTATAATTATTATTTATAGAGTAAAATAACTATTTAAATTCACTAGTTTGCGATCGAAATTTCCCGCGTTCACCTCGAACTAACTATTCGGATGAAAAGTTTTTAAGTCTATCTGCGCCAAATTTTATTTCATTATCATTATTCCAGGATTCTAAAATCCGTTCGTCTTGTAGATTATTAATAGATTAATAATAGACAAAAAAGTAGTAATTATGTTTATCAGTTACTTGGTTTCCTTAACACAAGTTCTGGTTGAAATAAAACTACTTTTTAACGGATTTTATCGCGGTTTATTTTAGATTTTAGATCCCGACGTTTCAACTCAGAATTCAAGACACTGTGAGCTCAGTTTGCTTAAATCGAAACGCAACTTAAATATTAACATTTGAAGGTAGTCAGTAATAATTGTGATTAATATTTTTGGACGTCAAATACCTCAGTCCACCCGTGAACATGAAGTCTGAAAAGACTTTGAAACGTCGGGATCTAAAATCTAAAATAAACCGCGATAAAAATCCGTTAAAAAGTAGTTTTATTTCAATGTGTGATATTCGCGTAAATCTAAGACAATACTACAAGTTCTGGTTTTAGGAAAAGTTGACAGTGAGTGTTAATGTCCCAGAATATTCCACTTTAACGTTGATGGTTATGACTCTATCGTGACAACGATGATTCTGCCAATGTCATGACAAGAATAAAAGTGTGAAAAAATTAGAATAGCAGTTATCTGTTAGCAGTCAAGAAATGCTAAAAATCGTAAAAATCGCTTTAATTAGTATTTGTATACAGATAAAAAAAAGAAAAAAAAAAGAAAAAGATGGTGATCTTTTTGGAATTTGGTAATTGAGGTATTATCATAGACACATTATATTATTATGTACAAATATCTAAATATATAAAAGAAGAAACTGACTGACTAACTGACTGACATATAAACGCAGAACCCAAACCGCTGGGTCTGGAGACTTTAAATTTGGCACATAGGTTGCTTGTGGGTGCACTAAGAAAGGATTTTTCAAAACTCACCCTTTAAGGGGGTGAAACGGGGTTCCACCAATAACAAATAAAACAATATGATAAGCGGTTTTTAGAGATCTGTCACTTGGCTAATATTTATCCTAACACCACGCGGGCGAAGCCGCGGGCGGAAGCTAGCATATGTATAACGTAAAAGGCAACTTAAAATTTTACTCCTGGTGATTTTAAATTGATGTAAAATAATAATTTGACTTTACCGGTATAATCGAATACAGAGAATCGAATTAAAATTTTATCGAATGAAACTCGAAAGTTTTCCTGCCGTCCAATTATCGTGTTAATTTGTATGAAATTTTACTTTATTTCGTTTTTACGTTTTTTTTACGTATTGCTAATTTTAGTGTTTTTTTCATCGCCAGAATACTTCTATTACTAGGTTTTTTTACTTCCTGTATGTATAGAATTCAAAATAAAACCTTGGAAGCAGAAATAAATTCTAAAATGATGACAACAGGGTGTGAAAAATCGTATTTTAATTAGTGGAATTATAAAAAAAATTTGTAGACACGAATTTTTTTGTTTATCAATATTAAGATGTAACGCATTAAAGTTGTGGAGTGGGAGTATTTATATCAATCATAACGGGCAATTAACGCGCTCACCCTTATTTTGGCTTTACGTTTCGACACGGGTTGCACCGGTCGTGGCCGCAAGCGGACTGATCCAGCGAAAGAGCTTCGTTAAAAGTTTTTTCAAAGTTTATAGAAAAATACGTGTCTAATATTTTTAGTTTATCTATCTGGCGGACTAAACAAAAACTAATTTGTCTTCATTCCCAGGCAAGGATCATTTCTGCACAAATAAAAAAATGTATTAAATTTTGCACCTGAATAAGTCCAAAATTAAAAAAAACGATGGATATGTTTGGAGTCCCTGTCTCGCCTGATATGAAGCAATGTTGCAGTCTACGATGGAACTCGCATACCCAATATTGATTTGAAGACACGCAGATTACAGCTATCGGGAAACAGAAATGCCATTAGATAATTCCAAAAAAATAGATAATTCCGCAAACAAGACGTATTCATGTTGCGCGGGTCAAGCTAAAGTACACCATAATAGCCCGAATAGTCTCCCTTGCAGGTTATGTTTGTAGTAGGACCTTACCTTGCCTTGCCTACAGACATATCTTTGGAGATAATGAGACAATATTTTACTATAACGGTTGATAACTGGGACGAAAGGTCACAAGACCTCTTAAATTTAACAAATTTACTACATCAAGTTTGATCTCATTTTGCTTCGATTTTTTGGTCGACAGACTAATGTAATTAATAGTTTGAGTTATAATTTTTTTTGCCTAACCAAATTAGCCGCAGTGGCTCTTATTAGTTCACCGGACTTTTTCGGTGAGCCGTCCGAGGACGGTCGAACCGATCAAGTACTGTGGCAACTGCCGTGAGGGCTCCCCATGTGGGGACGAACCTCAGCTCAGGACGTTGCCGGACACTCCAGTTTTAGGGGATCGGGGGGCGTTTCACAATCGCGCGGTCCGGTCCTGACCGGAACCGTAATCGTCTGGGGGCCGTTTATTTTGTGTTGGATGATAAATATAGTAATTGAATTGGATTTAAAACAAGATTGAAGATATGATACAGAACCTCGTATATAATTATTTTGTAATTTTTTTTCACTATACCTACTGACTTTTTTAATTTGCATGCCATGGACGGCAAAATATGGAGAACAACAAATCTTTAATTATTATAACAACTTGAATGTATATAAGGACCTATCCATATTTGCAAAATAATTAATGATTATGATTATGACTATTATAAAACTGTTCTAATAATTTTGGGTGCCCCGAATTGACTGCATTTAATTTTGTCAGTAGGTACCTATTTGCATAAATACACAATCTGTTTAAAATAGTAGAGCCTAATTTACATAATGGCGGATTCGTGTCACATGTAATCAATGAATTCATTGTGAATTTGTATAAAATACTAGAGCAGCGGTAGCGCGGTGGTATCGACCACGCTTTTAAAATAAAAGGCCGAGGTTCGATCCCCGTTCGTGTGCACAAATCTTTGTGTGGGTTGTTTTATCGCCGCTGCTCAGAGTAGGAAGTCATCGTGAGACAACCGGAATATCTTAGAAATAATAATTTATATTAATAATATAGTGGGACATTGATACACATAGTCATCTGACCCCAAACTAAGCAGAATAATTATAAAATACTTTTCTTTTGTAAATATATACCTTAATATAGATAATTAAACCCAGACTCAAGACAAACAGACTGAACCCGCCTGTTTGTCTTGAGTCTGGGTTTAATTACACAAATGTCTGACTTGGGTGGGAATCGAACCCACGACCTGCGGCGTAAAAATCAAGTATCTTACTGACTACGCCACCGGCCCGTCATCTGAGGACGTGTTGTGATATCCACCAACCTACACTTGACCAGCGTGTGTGGATTAAGTCCTAAACTCTCACAAAGCGTAAGAAAAACCCGTGCCCCGTGGGACACTAAAAAGGGTTGAAGTGTGAATCACTAAAATCTACTCTGTGAATGTCACGTGACATTTTGGCTCAATCTATTTTTCTATTACGTAAAAAAAGAAAAAATACGTGTATGGACTTAAAAAAAAAAAATTTTTTATGCCTTTTGTCACTTGGTATGTTTTGCTTGCTAACACGGTGTGTTATGGTATTTACTTTAGTTATTTGTTCTGCTGTTTAGATTACAATTTTCGCAATTATCTTATAATGGAAAGCCATGGCTGAGACAGTCTTCGTCTATAGGAGGCACCTTTTATTGAAGTCCCCACAATAATAATAAATAGCAGAATAGTGTAATCTAGATTTAAGTTCCATTTACAGCAAAGGTTTTCCGTAAATTAACCCCAGTAAGTAGTGATGGTAATGAATGTGAATTCGTATAATTTTAGCATGCGAATTCATAAGTCTTGGCACGCTAATGGCTTTTGCTAAGGTAATTGCTAAAAAAGTAGTATAATAAAGAGCTAATATTTTCACTTGGGAACGATGTCATTAAAGGTCACGTGAAACAGAGCAATAGGTATAGTACCAACGTGGTTGCGGTTGCCTGTCGCGGCTGGTGTAATAAGCAGTAGGTATGAAACGAGTGATGAATTCGCTTTATACTTCACAATATTTCACAACTATTTTTAATTTGCTAAATGCTAATGATGCATTCGTTACTTGCCAACAAACTGTTTTTACAGTTTGGCAAGAGATATATTTATGTAAGATTGTACCATTTTATATGGTTAAATAAAAAAAAAATCGCATGCTAACAATGAATGTAAATGCTAATTTATCTATTGCTACCAGCCAGTATTAATCTGTTTCTAGGTTTCTTGACAACCTGGTGCGTAGTGGTTAGTGACCCTGACTGCTAAGCTAAAGGTCGTGGCTTCGATTCCCACGCAGGATAAATCTTTGTGTCAAGAGCACGATTGTTTATTCTATGTCTGGGTGTAATTTATCTTTATTATGTATATATTTACAAAAAATATATAATCAAGTAATTTATTTGTTGCTAGTACCCATAATAAGCAAATATAATTGCTTATTTGAGACTAGATCGCACTGTGTGTATGTGTGAATACATTAATATTATATTATTAACACAAAAAGGCTGTTTGGAGACATGTCTTTGGTATTGACCTGCCGCAGTCGTAACTACCAGTTGTGATAAAATACAATTGTTCAGCTTGCTAATCTAGTGGGTTACATCAATAACTAAGTCCTCTATAATAGTTTACAATAGACTAATATTAGTTAAATATTGGTTAATGGTCAACTCAAGCGGATATTAATAATTGAACTGAAAACAATATCTACAATCTCAAAGTCCTAATTGGATTATATGTGATCCGAGTTTATAACTATACAACCCAATTAAATCTTAATCTGATTTGATCAAGTTGACAGCTTTATAAACGTGTCCAGTTCGACCGCGCGGCCATAGCGTTTTTTTTTAAAAAAAACCATGTCAATTTTTTGTAAAAATTTGTCAAAGTTGATTCCCAAAACCATAAATTTGTCAAAGATACGGTTAAAAAGTTATAAGGGTTTGAACATGGCCGCGCCATTGAAACGCGGCGAACCGCGCGGCCACTGAGATCTTTAAAACTAAGCCTTGTAGAGACCTGAAATTTACGCAAATGCAAGATTTAATTTGTAAAAAATTTGTAAAAATATAAAAAAAATACTCAGGTTTATAGTTTAAGAGCTATAACACTAAAACCGAATGGCCGCGCCATTGAAACGGTGGAGAAAACGCTATCGCCTGTATCTCGCTGAAAAAAAATCGCAGAGGTGTGTAGTTTATTGTAATTACCCAGATTTGAATTTGTCGAAACTAGGAAAAATACAACAAAAATTCCTAGGTTTATATTTCAGGAGCTATAAGACTAAAACGATATGGCCACGCCATCGAAACGGTGAATAAAACGTTATTTCGCCTGTATCTCGCTGAAAAAGCATCGCAGAGGTCTGGAGTTTTTTGTAATACCTAGATTTTAATTTGTCAAAACTAGTAAAAATACAATAAAAATTCTTAAGGTTTATATTTCAGAAGCTGTAGAACATTATCAGTATGTGGTGCGATAGGGTGACCATGTCTTATTGTTTACAGAATACTTTCTACTTATTGTTACAGAAATTATAATTCAAGGATTCTAAATAAAATTAAAATGAAACCATAAATATAAAAACAATTATGTTTATTGCTTGAAAAGTCAATAATACAGTTACAGTCCGCTTGGAATTACGAAAAACTAGCCCTAAGATTGGTTTAAATGACGCAACTCCGCCCCTAAGCTATGTGATTGGTAATGCACACTATTGCATCTCACACGCGCCACCCCCGCGCGCCTCCGCAGGTCAGTGCGACGCGTACAGCCGTTAGTACTTATTTTTCTGTGGTACAGCGACGTAAGCGTAAGAGTTTCGTTATCAGTGTGTCGTTGTGATGTTAACACGATAAAAAAGTGATCTACTGATTATTAAAATGTTCAGTTCGTGTGTTAAAACATTAAATAATAATAATCCAGCCTATTATTGTCCCACTGCAGGGCAAACATTATATATTATTATTATTTTTGTTAGTTATTAGATAGTTTTTAGTATTTCATATAAGTTCATATACATAAGATTGTAAATATTTCATAGTAAAATATCTTAACTACACGGTCATCCATACAAATAAAGAGAGAGCTCTAACATAATCATAAAATATTTAAATGCAACATACCTTAATCACTTCTGCTGAATTGTTTACATAATTTACCGAACTGACGTTACACCACAGTACAACACTTAATCGTAATTACACACGAACTGAACATTTTAATAATCAGTAGATCACTTTTTTATCGTGTTAACATCACAACGACACACTGATAACGAAACTCTTACGCTTACGTCGCTGTACCACAGAATAATAAGTAGGTACTAACGGCTGTACGCGTCGCACTGACCTGCGGAGGCGCGCGGGGGTGGCGCGTGTGAGATGCAATAGTGTGCATTACCAATCACATAGCTTAGGGGTGGAGTTGCGTCATTTAAACCAATCTTAGGGCTAGTTTTTCGTAAGTCCACGCGGACTGTAACTGTTTTCAAGCAATAAACATAATTGTTTTTATATTTATGGTTTCATTTTAATTTTATTTAGAATCCTTGAATTATAATTTCTGTAACAATAAGTAGAAAGTATTCTGTAAACAATAAGACATGGTCACCCTATCGCACCACATACTGATAATGTTCTACAGCTTCTGAAATATAACCTTAAGAATTTTTATTGTATTTTTACTAGTTTTGACAAATTAAAATCTAGGTATTACAAAAAACTCCAGACCTCTGCGATGCTTTTTCAGCGAGATACAGGCGAAATAACGTTTTATTCACCGTTTCGATGGCGTGGCCATATCGTTTTAGTCTTATAGCTCCTGAAATATAAACCTAAGAATTTTTGTTGTATTTTTCCTAGTTTCGACAAATTCAAATCTGGGTAATTACAATAAACTACACACCTCTGCGATTTTTTTTCAGCGAGATACAGGCGATAGCGTTTTCTCCACCGTTTCAATGGCGCGGCCATTCGGTTTTAGTGTTATAGCTCTTAAACTATAAACCTGAGTATTTTTTTTTTATTTTTACAAATTTTTTACAAATTAAATCTTGCATTTGCGTAAATTTCAGGTCTCTACAAGGCTTAGTTTTAAAGATCTCAGTGGCCGCGCGGTTCGCCGCGTTTCAATGGCGCGGCCATGTTCAAACCCTTATAACTTTTTAACCGTATCTTTGACAAATTTATGGTTTTGGGAATCAACTTTGACAAATTTTTACAAAAAATTGACATGGTTTTTTTTAAAAAAAAACGCTATGGCCGCGCGGTCGAACTGGACACTTATAAACAACCACCGAGTTTTCCTGCATTGAGCAGCGGTGGCGAAACGGTGAGCAGCGGTGGCGCAGCGGTGAAACAATGGTAGCGCAGCGGTGAGCAGCGGTGGCGCAAAGGTGAAACAGTGGTAGCGCAGCGGTGAGCAGCGGTAACGCAGTGGTGTACAGTAGTGGCGCAGATTTCTTGGCCTCGTCTTTAAAATATAAGGTCGCGGGTTTGATCATCGGTCATGCTGTAAGTTGTGGGTTCGATTCCCACACAAGTCAGACATTTGTGTGACGAACATGTATTTTTGTCTTAAGTCTGGGTGTTATTATCTATTTAAGTATGTATTTACAAAAGAAAAGTATTTTACGTAGTACCTAACTTCCAGTTATCTGGTTTCCATAGTAGGTACAAGATCTGCTTAGTATGGAATCAGATGGCCGTGTGCGTACCATTATATTACTATATTAAAGTACTTTTATTTCAGCATCCGAAACTTTGTTTAAACAAACTAAAAACAATTACGGGAAAATATCCGCCCACTGTTATGTAGGGCGAAGTTTTGTGAACTTTTTGCCCTCGAATCAATATTTGATGGATGCTGAAAGTCAAAACTAGTTCTACTATTTTATCTTTTTAACTTTTCGTCGCCGTTGCGGATATATAACAAGAATTATATAGTGGGACATTATTCTTCTGATCTCTGAAACTTAGCAGAGTTCATACTTTTCATAGATACTAGATTTGTTAACAATACATGTACTTATTATTTTTTTTTCTTCGATAGGCTGGCGCTTGACTACAACATCACTTCGACGCTTTTTAGTGTGCCACGTCTGGGCAACGGTCTTTAGAGAGTTTAGGCCTTAATCCACACTCGCTGGTCAAGTGTGGGTTGTTGGATGTCACATGTCCTTGAATGATTAGTTCTTAGACATGCCGATATTGAGAAGCTGCGATGAAACAATTCACACAAAGATGTGTGGGCACGACTGGGATTCGAACCCGCCACCTTATATTTCTAAGGCGAGGCCCGTACCACTGCGCTACCGCTGCTCTATACTACAACATGCCTGATGGCAATGATGTACCCTACGATGGAACTCGCCAGCCCAGTATACCGATTCACTCGTGATTACGAATGATTATCGGTGAGAAGGTGGCAGTAGAATGAGCCTACATATGTTTAGAAACCTTTAGGGAGCAACAATTCCGACCCACCTTCTCTGCATGGTGTCACTAGACATCCCACCGGAACACAGCAAGGCCGCTTAGCGGTGTGGCTTTGTCTGGTAGGTGGTCACTAACCACGGCCAAAGCTTACCATCAGTTGATTGTTACCTGATTTTCACCACCCGGGGACCACGTGTCTACACACGTTCCCCATTCAATTAAAGGTGTACACCCACGAACGAAGGTGACTCAGTCCCCAATAAGTTATAAGTATAATAAATATTGTTACTAACTGTAAAAGTTTAATTATTTATTACAAAAAAAAAATAGGTAAAAAAACTTTTTAAGTTAAACGGTTTTATGTTAAACATACATTGCAATGTTTAAGATAAATGTACTAAAAACAAAAAAATAATAAAATAGATACAGTCGTGGGATTTATAAACATATGCATAGACTAGACTTAAATAAAACCGTGGGGCACGTCAATTGTCTACAATCGTTGATTAAAATGTTTGTTTTGTAATGTTACACTACGATTCTTCTATCGCACATTAAGTCGATAATTTGTAGACAATTGACGTGCCCCACGGTTTTATTTTAGTCTAGTCTATGCATATGTTTATAAATCCCACGACTGTATCTATTTTATTATTTTTTTGTTTTTAGTACATTTATCTTAAACATTGCAATGTATGTTTAACATAAAACCGTTTAACTTAAAAAGTTTTTTTACCTATTTTTATTTTCTAGTTTTTAGTTTTTATTTCGCATTCTGTTTAATTCATTTAGTGCTTCATTATTGCAAGGTTTCTTGCCCGTTAGTTTATTGCAGTCCAACTCCTCTATACGTATTCCCTGCAAAGATCTTACTCTACTAAGAGCCACGTAGACTTGACCTTCTTCAAACAGTTTCGCACCTAAGTATACGACTGCGTGATCCACAGTGCAGCCCTGCATTTTATGTATTGTAGAAGCCCATGATAGTATTAAAGGCAGCATTCTTCTTTCAGCCGTCCCGTAATTGTACTTAGCTGGAAACTGTACGGCTTTCGGGTGTATAAGATGTACTCCGTCTCTTGCGAAATCAATTCGGACGGAAGGTACATCTGTTGCATACATCTGAGTTCAACGAAATTGAGGCCAAACGATTTCGTTGATGTAGCCTATAGCGCCATTTACTAATCCCTTTGAAACGTCAATATTGGACCGTAGCATGACTTTTGCCCCCACAAATATTTCCAGTTCCACTGGTAAACCCCCAGTTTTGTCGATATCAGCTGGTATAATAGTAGCTATATCCACATTGTCTGCATTTCGTGTGGCGTGTACTAGCTGATCCTGCGCTTTTATTTTGTAAATGCGAGCACCATTATTTCTGTACAAATTCAATACAGCAGAGTTGTGGTCGTTAACTTGCTGATTTGTGGGGTATACCCTTAACGCTTTGTCTATTGCAAACTCATCACTCGTGTCTTGAAGAAGTCTTCCCATTAAAATACTAAAATGTTGGGTTGTTAGCTCACCGACTCTCAAAGCATTCAAAATATCAATAAAAGTCTGGTCGCCTTGCTGACGCATATTTTCAGTTAATTCACACAGCCAGAGATGTGTAGCTGGTTGGAGATGTTCTGGCTGTTTGAAAACAGGTGTTCCTGATCGTTTTATAGGAGGCAGTTGTAAAAGATCACCGAAAAGTAATACGTTTACTCCTCCAAAAAACTCATTTTCACAGTTCTTAATTTGCCTTAATCGAGCGTCCATCATGCATAACATTTGATAAGACACCATGGAAATCTCGTCGACAATCAAAAATTCTGTCTGATGCCATTTTTGCCTCATTATTCGCAAATATTTTCCGGACAGTGGTGACATACCTGTTATGCGACCGTCTTTCTGTACAGGCAATTTTAAAGTACGGGGCAAGGCTATGTACAACAAGATGCGCCTGAGTCTTGAGGGGAAAACGCTAACGACATATCATTTTTATCCACCCTAATGCCATACAGTTCTCGGCGCGTTTTAACCTTTCACCTTAACTTGGGTGGTGTACTGCTAACGACGTATCATTTTTAGCCACCCTAACGCCACACAGTCCTCAACACGATACAAAATCTTGACTTGGGTGGTGGATTCAGGCTGGATTAATCAGATACCTAAATTACAGATTCAATTTCTAAATTTAAATCTTATTATTATACGCCATTTAGTGGCTGCGCCCATCTTAAATATTGAGGTTGTATAGTGCACTGTATTCTTCTTGTCAAGCCCTTTTATTTGATACCCATATTGGTGGGATTGATAAAAAATTGTTATCAGCCATTTGGTAGCGGCGGCCATCTTAGATTTTAATTTTGCTTATTAAATTGTATTCTACTTGTTGAGACCTTTCATTTGATAACCATGTTGATGGGATTGATAAAACCTACGTTATCCGCCATTTTGTAGCGGCCGCGATCTTGGATTTCAATTTTTTATAGTATATTGTATTCTGCTTGTTGAGCCCTTTCATTTGATACCCATATTGATGGGATTAATAAAACATAAATTATCCGCCATTTTGTAGCGGCGGCCATCTTGAATTTATAATGATAATGAATAAACATAATTGTATTGTCACCAAAATCCAAAGTGTATACAAAATTTCAGATTAATCGGTTGACAGGAAGAGGGTGAAATTTGAATTACTAAATTTGACCCAAGAATAAATAATAAATAAAACAAACGGGGTGAGCTAAATAAAACCGTTTAATAACGATTTTCTGTCGGTATAATGATTTGAAAATCAACTAAAAGTCTCAACTACTACACAGAGTAATAATATATTTTAATGAGGAAAGTTTATCTTTTACACATAAACCTCTATCTATTTACTCATTAATCTGTCTGTTATTTACCCGTACAAATACGAGGCCAATAACAGTGAAAGAAAACATCGTGAGGAAATCAGCATAACTAAGAACTAAACATTCGAGTACATGGGACATATTCGACCTATACATGGCCAGCGTGTGTGGATTAAGGCCTAAACTCTCTCAACTAGTAAGATAGTTGAGAGAAGGCCCGTGGGACACTAAAAAGGGTTGAAGTGAGTCTTACATTACTTTTATCTGGTGTTAAATAGTCCTTATGAGATTTAATTAATGTTTTATGACTTTGTACCTCAGATGGCGATACGCGAGTTAAAAGGCCTATCTATAGTTACAATATAAACTAATGTTTTCGCCGTCACTGCTAAAATGTTTCTGAAAGTGTACAAAAAGTTGGACAAAGGGTAACACGGTTTGGGATGGGCCTACTGCAGGTGAACAAATCAGCCGAGTCAGCGACATAGTGGCGATTTAAAGAAAATATCGCTAACGGGAGCGATTCACCGGACAATGACAGACACTGGCTATTCAACGATATTGTAATGGTTCTACGAAGCGCCAGCAATGTCGTCCATTGTGATAACCGCTCGCTATTTGATGTAGAACATTGTTAGTTTCATTTTAAAACTTTTATTTGAAGATCGGAGATTTTACAGATCTTGAATGGGATTCATTCTATGCGTTAGACAAGGTAAACGGTAAACTCCTTAAATTCAATGTTGTATGTCCCAAACATCTTCGTGTGAATATTGATGTGCCGGAGGCGTGGTCGGTAAGATACTTGCTTTTCACGCCGCAGGTCGTGGGTTCGATTCCCACCCGAGACAAACATTTATGATGAACATTTGTGTTTGGGTCGAGTCTGGGTGTAAATATCTATTTTAAGTATATATTTACAAAAGAAAAGTATTAATATATAGTATATACCAGTTATTTGGTTTCCTTAACACAAGCTCTGCTTAGCTTGGGACTAGATGACCGTGTGTGTTGATGTCCCAGAATATTTATTATTATTATTATTATTATATATCACCATCTTGGATTATATCCCGGTTTATTTTAGATTTTAGATCCCGACGTTTCAAAGTCTTTTCAGACTTCATGTTCACGGGTGGACTGAGGTATTCGCGTAAATCTAAGACAATATTATAACTATAAATGAATTATGAATTATGTTATTTTTTGTTCTAATACCATGCGGGTGAAGCCGCGGGCGGTAGCTAGCATTCGATATAAGAGATTTAACAAACTTGCCCGTTTTACGACTCGCTCGTGTAATCCATCAAAATATTGTCTGCAATACTTTCGTTTGGTTTTCATATAAATACAAGCTATCTTATCGTAGGTACCGCTCTGTTTTATATTTCGCATAAAATCTTTCATTTCGCAAAAGGTTTGCGGAAAACGAAATTCGGTATCGAAAGATACATATAAAATTCTTATGTAGTGTACATATCATGCTATAATTTCCAGTTTATGCTGAACTTGCATTGTATACAATTTCCGTACAACGAGAGGTCAACCAGCGGTGGTGCAATCAGCGGTGGCGCAGTGGTACGGGCCTCGCCTTAGAAAAATAAGGTCGCGGGTTCGAATCCCTGGTCGTGCCCACATCTTTGTGTGAATTGTTTCATCTCCGCTGCTCAATATCGGTGAAGGAAAACGTCGTGAGACACCAACCCGCACGTGGCCAGCGAGTGTGGATTAAGGCCTAAACTCTCTCAACTCATAAGATAGTTGAGAGAAGACCCGTGCCCAGCAGTGGGAGACTTAAAAGGGTTGAAGTGAGTGTGAGTGAGAGGTCAACTTATATTGGAAATGTATACATACCTTGATGTTTAGTCGTAACGTGTGTAGTATGTTTGACGGGCAGGTGGCGTGGTCGGTAAGATGCTTGATTTTCACGCTGCAGGTCGTGGGTTCGATTCCCACCCGAGACAAACATTTGTGTTTAAATATGTCTGTTTGTCTTGTGTCTGGGTGTAATTATCAATATTTAAGTAGATATATATTTACAAAAGAAAAGTATTATATGTAGTATATTACCAGTTATCTGGTTTCCATAGTACAAGCTCTGCTTAGTTTGGGATCAGGTGACCGTGTGTGTTAATGTCCCACTATTATTATGTGTACACACAGCAGAATAGGAGCAGCGGTGGCGCAGCAGTCTCAGCTTTACCTTTGAAATATGAGGTCGCGGGTTCGATTCCCAGTCGTGCCCACACATATTTGTGTGAATTGTTTCATCACCCTTGCACTATTGCTAACTTGCCCAGTGTGTGTGGATTAAGGCCTAAACTCTCTCAACTCGTAATAGTTGAGAGAAGACCCGTGCTCAGCAGTGAGACACTTAAGAGGGATGAAGTAAAATGATATACATTACTGATGATGATAAATTTTTCATCTATACGAGCAGCGGTGGTGCAGCGGTAAATACAGGTCGTGGATTTGATTCACGATCGTGCCGTTAACATACGTCTTATAGAACTAGCTTTCCAACCGCGGCTCTACCCACGCGTATGTCAGTTGTCGCTATAAACCATTAACCTCTTTTGCGCAGTCGTATAAAAACTGTCCTATGTCCTTTATCTGGTCTCAAGCTATCTCCGTAAAAGCGTCTGTCACAATTTCACGCCAAAAATACTAAACCGATTTACTTTCGAATTTATAAAAAGGGTTTAATGCAACACACTAAATAAAATATATCGGATATAAGTATTATATTTTAAAACAGATAAAGCCTATTGAGTTTTTAGCAGTGTATTTCAATAATTGCCATGTTAACACTGCACAGTAGAAAAAAAAACGACGGGTTGCACTCCGGGAGTGCCGGCAGAAGTGAAAACTTGATTATTAACGTTGAGCATGTTTGATATTTTGGAATGGTTAGGGAATAATTTTGCACCAATTGCTTTATCAGTATGAAAGTACTATCATTTATGTGGTAGAATACAATATTCATTTATTGCGCTATCGTACACAAACATGACAATTTATATTACGTCATCCGTCTTACGCTTTTTCGATCAGGTCACGTGTCCTGACGCGAGTTTAAGATTTTATACCCATTACAGAAAAAGTGCTCAACGCCGCTAAAGAAGTTTTCACTTCAAAAAAGGTGATCATATGTAGAGCGCCTCTAAGTTAAAGAATATTTTCATTTAATTTCATTAAATTACACTGCCGCTCAAAATTGGTAAAGGAAAACGTCTTAATAACTAACCTTATTATTATTTTTACCCTTCCAAAAGAAGAAAAAATAAAGAATAAGAAAAATGTTTTTTTTTTATCGCACGCAAAAGGAAATCAACTTGCATTCTGCCAACATAGGTATTGTATTCGCAGACAAATCAAAAATTCAAAATACGAAGAACGT
The DNA here is from genome assembly GCA_936450015.1 of Meganola albula. Classification (NCBI taxonomy): domain Eukaryota; kingdom Metazoa; phylum Arthropoda; class Insecta; order Lepidoptera; family Nolidae; genus Meganola; species Meganola albula. Next base: position 471,435 of record OW388150.1, read on the forward strand.
TAGTCAGAACGCCTGGCATTCCATATTCGAATTTCAAAATTTTCATCATTTTTTTGCAAGATACCTTTTTGATTCCACACATTTTTAACGATGTTGTATTTTGAATAAGTTGATAAATGTATCTGTGTAATTTAAATGAATGAAGCCATTGATGCGGGTTTGTTTTGACGTGACAACGTCTTATAAATTGGTTTGCCGGGTGACACTTCAAGAAACTGCGTTACGCTCCGCTCACGTTATGCGCTCACAATGAGAGCGAGTGAGAGGCACGCGTCCCTTCCACTCGGGCATGGTTAGCCCGCCTAAGAGCGAGAGAGACAGACATAAAAAGTGAAAGGCACGCGTCCCTTCCACTCGAGCACAGTTAGCCCGCCTAAGAGCGAGATTCTTTGTATAAATTAATGTTTTAAATATAATTCTTTGTATAAATAAATGTTTTAAATTGTTACTATTATTTCATCCTTCTTCCTACTATACGAATGAATATTCACATTAAAATTATTTTACCACTCAAAGTCGTTGTCACGTAAAACTTTCGCCCGTATACCGACTTTACAGGCAACCAATTTTTATTTTAAAACTTAACTTTATTTTTTAAAATTGAACTAGTATTTTTTTAGATTTACCCGAATATTACACATTGAAATAAAACTATTTTGTTACGGATTTTATCGCAGTTTATTTTAAATTTTAGGTCCCGACGTTTCAAAGTCTTTTCAGACGTAATGGTGACCATGAAGTCTAAAAAGACTTTGAAACATCGGAATCTAAAATAAACCGCAATAAAATCCATTAAAAATAGTTTTATTTCAAAATTGAACTAATTAAATTTTTAATTTTTTGTATTAATTATTTTTTCAATTTTATTTTTAAACTACTTACATAATGTCTTTTCCGTAAACTTTTAATTGATAGAAACTAGATTCAAAATGAATTGTATTTAGTTTAAAACCGTGCAATAGATTATTATATATATCTGACAGATTTATTCAAAGCTGATCGTTCAAACGTAACGAACATGTCACGTCCCTTGGGCAAATACCAAGTTTTGAACAGAAATAGGGAAATCCGTAATAGGGTCGTTCGGGGACTGAAGAAACTATTTTCTTGTAAATTGAAAAGGTATAAGCAGGAATAACCTAAGCTATTGGTGTATAGTTGAATTGAACGGAGTGAGGAGGTACCTACTTGAATGTTTCACAGTCATTCAGCTAAGTATTAAGCTTGAATAATCGTGGAACATTCAAGTCAATGGTCTGTTGACAGTGTTGGCACAATGGTTAGTGATCCTGATTTGCTAAGCTGAAGGTCATGGGTGCGATGTATATGAAACGAGCGCACGTACATTAAAATTTAGACACAATGTAAAAACTGCTCTCTACCAGAATAGCATATTTAATTAATTTAAATTTGTTAATTTAATTTATTATCTATTTTCTTATTTATTTCATTTTTATTTTTTATTGCACCTAAAATGTATAACAGACTGCCAATAGAAATTATAAAGTGGGTCAATTTTAAGAATTCTATTTTATTTAATTATGTTATCAACCCGTTTCAGTGTCCCTCTGCTGTGCACGGGTCTTCCCTCAACTATCTTTAGAGTTGACAAAGTTTAGGCCTTATTCCTCACACGCTGGCCAAGTGCGGGTTAGTGGATATCACATGTCCTCGAATGATTAGTTCTTAGATAAGTCTCACGATGTTAGGCCTCACCGATAATAAGCAGCAACAATTAGTAATTAATAAAGTTTAATAGTAGGTACATGATTGTTCCTATGTTTGTACCTATTTCTTAATTGAGAGAACGTTACACTTTTAAGAATCCTACTCCCGTTCATAAGAAGAAAACACGATAAAAAAAGTAGGTACAGTAAGTAAGTAGGTAGTCGTCAATTCTATAGCAATTTATTTTCAAGCGGCGCCTCTGAGTTTGTTTGAGTTAATTTATTTTTAATTCACTCGCAGCGGGCTTTGCTAAACAGGCGCTGCTAAACTGCCTTGTTTGTTTTGTATTTTTTATTTATTTGCAGATTGGTTTTTAAATATGCGTTAAGTGTAGAGTGCATACTGACTTAACGTAAGTAGAAATAGGTTTATGAAATGTACGTAAAATATTAAATTATTGTGAGGCTCTACACTATTGATAGTAGAACTGACAACCGTTGGGGTAAACGAGTTTTTGAGTGGAGACCACGAATTGGCAAACGTAGCGTAGGACGCCCTTAGACTAGGTGGAGTGACGATCTCAGCAGAACTGGCAAGAACTGGATGGGAAAAACCGCGGATCGTGCTCAGTGGCGTACCTTAGGAGAGGCCAATGTCCAGCAGTGGACTAAAATAGGCTGATGATGATGATGATGATGATGATGACACTATTGCTGGGCGTTTGCACAACACAGTGAAACATGATGCAGTCGTATCTCTTTCTACTCATCTCTAAACGACAGAGAGAGATAGTGCTTGCAACATTTTTTCTTGTGTTATGTTTAGCCAGTGGAAACTAGGGGTTATGCTAAATTTGGTAAAGCTAAAGTGAAAAAAAGTGTTTTATAGTTTATTGAGAGGTCAGGGTATCTCTAAGTCTCTAACTGTGAGTTTTAATATATTTTAAGAAATTTTTGTAAACGCAAATTAGTAGTTATATTATCGGCGATATTAATTTAGTACCACGTACCTATACACTCTGTGGGGACTTCTACACGAAAACGAGAGAATCGTAAATGTACGTAAATGATACATATGTATTGACTTTGTTTTGTGTATCTTTGAAAATAGTAAAAAAATAGTAAAAAATTACTAAAGTAAAACGTTTTTTAAAAATATCCAAATCTATTAGAAGGATTCTGAAAATTCCCAAACAAGGCGCCAATTCCCCAAGTTACTCGTTGGCAAATTTACCTATATAAGTCGCGGGTGGTATCTAGTTAATTATAAGTCCATTTCCCTAAAGATGATTGGGCAAATCTCAGTGTTATGACCCTAATTTTTCCCAAGGGACCCAACAAAACTGTTTTGTCCCAAATATAGCAAGTTTGCGAAGTCACAAAGATTTTGATTCAGGTAGGCCCTTTATGAACACAAATGCTTACTCATTTGGGACATAAGAACTTCGTAACAAAACCTGATGCTTCATAATTTACTCGTAAAAAAATATCGTGTTTATGTAGATGAGTATAAGGATAACATGCTTTTCTTTTGAAAAAATAATTCTAAAAATAAAAAAATTAAATTTGTTTCCCGTCATTTGAAATGAAAACTTCTAGATTCAAAAACCACCAACCAACTATATAAACAAGAGCCTATTTAAATTTGAAGTTTTCATAGTTTTATTCCTGGACACACAGGAAAAAGATCTGGTAAATGAATGAGGTAAGGAAAACAAAAGGTTACTAATATTAAAGGTCAAGTAAAGCGAAACTGAAGCAAGGGGTTAGACAGGGATGCCCACATGCGCCACTTTTTTATCTTCTTTATTAAGTAAGCAATCTCTAAGGTTTGTAATACAATTTTCGGTCAAGCTAGGCATTTCAATTGGCGAAAAGTCTACGTATTATTTTATGGTATAGAATGTACTAAAATTGAAGGCAGAGGCATTCACACTGTTACACAAAAGTATGATAAACCTTACAAAGCAATCTACATAAATTGAGCGAATAAAGAATAAATATATCACAATACACATCCGTCTTGCCATTGTGTGTCAGATGTGCGACGGGGCGGCAGCCATTTTGTGATAAATTCATCGGTTTATGTCACAAGTTAATTCTTTCGATGAACTGAAAGACAACGTTACGATATATTTTTGTATAAAAAATATAAAATTGCGGTGTTATGGAAGAGGATATTGGATATTGGAAAACAGTGATACCGGCAGCGTATTCTACAACTTGGCTGTTCGCACAAAATTGCAGATGTTTGGTATTAGTATTGCAAGTAAGACTAATTGATATCTTTATTTTCATAATTTTTTTTGCCGTTATTAGCAAATTTTTGTGAATGAATCAAAACATAACCTATCTACTATTCACTGATCATAAAGTTCACAGTATCATGCAGAAGTACTTCGTAAATGAGATAGGTAAGAATATAAATAGCAAGTTATTTGACAGCTCACACAAGCTTAAAACGGCTGAGGCTTCAATTTTAGTTGGTGATTTACGCGCGGACCTCTCTCCAATTTATTGCTTGGCACAACAATTTACTTCTAAGGTAAATAAATTGAATAAATAATGTATTATAAAACAATGTACATCTTTATACAAATTAATAATCTTATCAGAATTTCTTTCTTTTTTTTAATTCTTGAATAGGCTGGCGCTTGACTACAACTTGCCTGATTTTAAGCAATTATGTAGTCTACGAAGAGACGCATCAACCCAATGTATCGATTCACTCGTGATTACAAATGATTTTCGGTGGGAAGGTGGCAGTGGAATGGTCCATATGGTTAGACAGCATAAAGGAGCAAAAATTGCAACTCACCCTCTTATAGCGTCACCAGACATCGCACCGGAACACAGCAAGACCGGAAATCTTCACTCGGAAATCTTCCAAACCAAGCAGAGATACCTAACTATGGAAACCAGAAATTTGTATGTACCAGATAAAAATAATGTAATTTTGTGTATTCATACATAAATAGATACGCCAAATTTGAGATTAACATACGTGTTCATGAACACAGGTTTAATTATATTCTGTCCATACAAAGCAGAGCTTGTGTCATGGATACCAGATATCCTTTATAAATACTATTGTTCTTTTGTAAATATATACTTACAATAGACAAATTACCCCCAGACACGAGACATACAGACTTGTTCATTACACAAATGTCTGTCTTGGGTGGGAATTGAACCCACGACCTGCGGCGTGTAAAGTAAGTGTCGTACCGACCACGCCAACGCCGCCGCCGGCCTGTTAATTCCTGTCATGAGTGACACTTCAACGCAAGCTGGGGAAAAAGTTTTTGAGTGGAGACCAATGGTCGACAGTGTCAGTCCATCACGAGATGGAGCGATGACATCGTAACATTTTCGGAAAAGTGACGGGCGCTGACGGACGTCAGTCAATTTATTAACGCGGCATTCTAAAGAGGAACCTTCGTCCAGAAGTAAATAATTCAAGCTGATGATAATGATGAAGAAATAATCTAAATATCACTTTAGAAATAAAACAAAATATCTGTAGGTTATTGTTTAATAAACAGTGGTACATAGAATATACGAATTTAAAACCACTGTGGATAGATGTTAATCTGCCTGATTTCATTAAATATTCAAATAGATACGGTCCAGCCGTTTAAGGCCTTTATAATGCATAACTAAAGAAACATAAGTAAAACATAACACTTTAGAAATCTATGTAAGTAAAAAAGTAGAGATTCACTTTCACATTGCGTCCTCATTCTTTCTTTTCCCAATTAAATCTCTTTCAATTTCCTCCGTAGTTTTGTGTTTGGTCTCCGGTAATAGTATCAATGTGACTATAGCACCAAACAAATTGACACAACCGAAGCCATAGAACGCCACATGTGGACCCATGGTGTTGGAAATGTATGAAAATAACAATATCTGAATAAAACACATCGCCCATGTAAACATCACTAAGAACCCCATCAGTTTTGCCCGAATCTGAAAAAAAGTACACAATTTAATTTTTATAACAAATTCGTTTAGTTCTAGCCAAATTTTAGCCTAGGGGTCTAATTGCATGCTCAGTATTTAAAGTGCAATCAATAGTTTCACAGTCACAACGTCTGATAGTTCAGGACGAATGACACGGCTGGTGAAAATTAGGGTGCAGATCAGATGGCTTTACATGCTGGCATGCCTCGTGGCTTTATTACAAAAAATTACAAAGACACACATACATTTTTGGATGAAAGGAAACAAAAATGAAAAAAGTATATATTTAAAACGAAATGATAAAATAATAAACTGATACAAAGGATTCAAAAACAGAATTATAGAAGAATAAACATCTAATCTGTAAGAGATAAAAGAATGGAGTACGATTTATTGTATGACACTACCTATCTTTACCATAAACTTGTCAAACCAGTGCTGCAAAATTAAATCACTCTTTACAAAATGGTAAGATAAATTACCTGAAAGTTGAACATCTCAGACATGATGATAAATGGAACTGGTGATACTCCTCCACCATAACAGAACACTGTGATGACTATAGGCACCACGTTTAGCCACCCTGGTATGTTCCATCCTCTATCAGACAGCATTAGAGCAGTAGCAAGGTATGTGAACGCTACTGCAGTTAGGATAAACGCTGCTACTAAAATTGGCTGAAAAATGTAGCAAGCGATGTAATTAAAACTAAAGCAAAAAATCACAGGTCATGCAATTGGTGATCAGGATTGCTTACATTACAAGCGAAAGTAAAATTGTACAGAATATTACAGAAAAAAGGATCGAATCTCCCACTCAGCGTTAATGAATTGGTAACTTTTTGATACTGCGACAATTAAAGGAAATTCTTTACCTTTCTTCCAACTCTGTCGACCAGTCCCATGACCAAAAATGATCCTGCCATCATAAACAAAGGTATACTCAAAGATTGTAGTTCTGGGTTTACCACTACTCCCGAGTTTTCCAGGATTACAGCTGCATAGTTGATTATTGCGAAGACTCCGTTCGAGGCGTGGGCGAACATTATAAGAGTCATGATTATAAAGCCCCTTCGCCACTGTTTTACTTTAACTGGAATATAAACTAATCGTTACTTAGTTACGGCTGTCACTATCACTTTATTTTAAATTTACGTTGTCAAAAATACTTAAAGTTAATTTGATTTCCGAAATTCTAGAAATTTCTAGATCCCTATGATCTTGTTGTATCATAGTTATAATGTTTGATGTCCTATATTAGACATATTCTATCCTTAAAAAAGAAGTAATTTACAATATCCTGTACTAGTAAAGCACTTTTTCAAAATTATTCATTTGCAAATGTTTCTGGGTATTTTTAGTGTCAACCTTGAAAAGGTAGTTAGATTTTTTAAAACAAAACGGAACTCTTTACCTTACTAAATATAAATAATCAGCTTCTTAGAACTATACTTACATATTGATACAAAGGTAACATTTGGCAGTGACTCGAAATATTCATGTTCACTTATTAGCATATTAACTTCTTTTTGGACTTGTTTATCTTCTGAAGATAAACCTCTGAGAAAAGCGATGGTTTTAGCGGCTTCCTGGAAAACATTATGAAATAATAGAAATTGGATGAATAGTTCGTAAGAATAATAAAACGAAATTAAAACATAAGATAGTACAAATCACTGATGTACCGATTTGATGCTGTCTACTTTATTTTATCGTAAAGAATAATTATTAGAATAATTAAATACATAAATATAATACAAACCTCGTTCTTCCCCTTTTCAATTAAAAAAGCTGGCGATTCAGGGGCTTTGAAGAACACAGCAAATACTAAAATCGGTAGTCCAACCACTGTCCACAATATCACATAGTAATCTAAATAACCTCCTAAAAGGTATATCAAGAAAACTCCTGTGGTTTGCGATACGACAAACATGGATCCTAGGGCTCCTCTAATGTTGTCTTGGGCTATTTCTTTCACGTACATAGGAACAACGTGGAAACAGGCGCCAGCAGCAAGGCCACTTAGACAATTGGATGTAATCAAACTTGCAGTATTGCTTGGTAAAAGTTTGATTATCCAGCTGAGCTGAAAAAATGAATACACAGATGTCACTAACATTGGCATAAGATGAATACGAGTACAGCCTTAAGCTTTAGATTTGCGGATGAATAATGAAGAAAATATTGAATGGCAAGCAGGAGTAGGTATATTTTAAGTAGCCGAACTCGTGAAGTTCACTATAGTCGTCTATTATTCCCAAAATGTTAATAGTATAAAAAAGTAAGAACTCTTTTGTGTCCCACTCCTGCATATGGATCTTCTCTCAAATATCTGAAGAGATAGTGTTTCAGATAATCCTCACATGCTGCCTAAGAGCGAGTTAGTGTCTGTCACATTGGGTCTTCAAATATTTAGTTCTAATAAATTCTAGATTCATTGATTCCCACATATTAAATAAGATCATCGATTACTACATATTAAATAAATAATAAATAAATAGATAAATAATGAATAGATAAATGAATTAAATACTAACTAAATCTTTTAGTAAAACCTACTAATGGATTACCAATAAATATCATCAAATTTGAAAGAACTTTGACCGAGGATAGTTCATTCGATCGAATCACTTGGTATACTTTTAAAATCACACTCAAACGCAGAAGTTAGTAGTACATAAAAAAACTCACTGCTTGGATAACTATAGTCAGCATAACACTAATCTTTCTCCCGTAAATGTTGACAATATTCATCAACAAGAAAACTCCAGCTACTGCCCCTAACGATAGGCTACTGGCTAACCAAGATATCTCCACGTCTGACATAGGCCTGCCAATAGGAGAGGCTTCAGATTGTAATACTTTAGTCATGGGAGAGATCCAGCCTGATTGGAGACCGTAGGTGACTAGAGTAAAGTTGGCTGAAACGATACAGAACAAATTTAATGGTTTCATTTTAGTATACTCTATATGCCTATTTTTACAGTCATAGAAAATTATTCATTGATTTTTCTGCCATCTCAAGTTTCTCGTACTTGCCGTCTTTTTGGTATTTACGAGCGATTCATTCATTTTTTTTTTTATAATTACGGTACAAAAACCAATTACAATCATTAATTATGTCATACTTAGAATCTACAAAAAATATACAATAAACAAACTTATAAATTAATATTTAAAAATTACTGAATAACTACAATACAAATATTACATCATGCAATGTCCTCGCAAAACGTCAGGCAGGCCAGCAATAACGCCCTCCACTCATCCGCGAACACATCACACTCTGGGTAAATGTTTTGTTTTAACGCTAAGCCCAGTCAAAATTTCAAAGAAATTGTAGATGTGATGAATTGTAGATTCTAATAACAGTAAAATTTCTTATAACTATTTCTATATAAATTGAAGGATATTATTTGAACTTTAAATAAATTGAAGACTTACCTAACACTGCGAGAGTCCATTGTATCTTAGTATGACCTTTTGCTTCTATAAAGTCCTTCATTTTTAACGTTTTTAACACAATTCTACTAACTGATTCAACTTAATGTCACTCTTTTACATCACCTTTTTGTAAATGACTTTCAGCGAACTCTGTTTCTATAATAACAAATTATCAACAGTTATCTTGTTTCTTATTGGAATTGGAAATCTTGGTATCTTTTGTCTAAATAACAAATTTACATAAGACTTCATGTTTATTTTATTTCTTTATCTTTCTATCTATTTCTTTGTTCAACTATTTATAGGCTATCTTACTTGTTGACTTTTGCAGTAAGTACTTGTATATATATTTTATTCTAGCTTGTACTTGACCACAATTTACCTGGTGCGAAGCGATGATGTGGTCTACGGTGACAAAACAGACAATTTATAGCTATTAGGAAACAGAGATGCTGCAACAAATTCGCAACTTGACAGTTCGCTCGATAAATGTGGAAGTTCTTCATCACTACATAAGATTTTAACAAATTATTTAGATTCGCAGCAAGAAAACACAGATGATGCTATGAAAATGCACATAGGAACATAACTTAGCGTATTTTTGGTGGATAATCACCCCTAATTGAACATTATCTACGTAGTTTTATTCTTTAACTTTAGCAACGAAAAATCCTACAAAAACAAAAGGACAGATATTCATCTGTTATAGAAAGACTAGATAGCCTTCCCATAAGTAATAACATCTTTTTATAAAATCCTATTTCTTTCTCATCGGGAATGTGGTACCTGCTGCCGTATTATGTATATTTAATGCGATTGTGGTTCAATTGAAAGAAAGGAATATATCCATGCATTGTATAACCACATCTCTTTCTTTCAACGGAATCGCAATCGCTATAAACACTCATTATATGGCACCAGTTGACAATAAAACAAAACATCTTAAGATTATCATTTATTATTTAAATTATTTTAATAATTCTATTGTAGCACCACCTTTATAAAACTGAACCAGCTGTTTGTAAGATGATGGAGATACAAAGGAAAATGTTTAATGACATAATTTTACGTTTCTTCCTTCTTTCGGCTGTCTTTCGTTAATTCTTCTGTGGTTTTATGTGTAGTTTCTGGTAATAATATCAATGTGATCGCAGCACCAAACATATTTAAACAACTAAAGCCATAGAACGCAAAATGGGCACCAACAAAGCTGGTAACGTACGAGAAAAAAAGTAACTGCACAAAACACATTGCGAACGCAAACATCACCAGACATCCCATCAGTTTAGCTCGTATCTGAAATAGAGGAGCATATTTTAATATCAATGTAATCAATCAAGCAAATATCATGTATGATGGTAAAGCATGTCTTATTGTTTAAGAAATTGTAATAGGCCTATAAAGCACAGCATTTTTTTCCTTGATTGGTAACCCGAATGACGGGTTTCAGCATTGGGGATTCAATGTTGTTTTGACAAGAATAGTAAAAATGCTAAAAAACATCATCATCATCACAAGCCTATTCTAGTCCACCACTGAACATAGGCCTCTCCTAAAGTGCGGCACTGAGCACGGTCCGCGGCTTTTCTCATCTAGTTCTTGCCGGCCGCCCTGCTGAGAACGATCTAGAGTAACGACACTCCACCTAGTCTGAGGGCGTCCTACGCTACGTTTGCCAATTCGTGGTCTCCACTCAAGAACTCGTTTACTCCAGCAGTTGTCAGTTCTGCGGCAAATATGACCGGCCCATTGCCACTTCAGCTTACTAAGCCGGTGGGCTACGTCGATTACGGTAGTTCTCTGTCGGATCAGTTCATTGCAAATTCGATCCTTCAGCAGAGCATTCTAAAAAACTTCTAATATTAAACAGGAGAGTCGTAGGGTAAAGTGATTTTCTTTGCTGTTAAGCTGTCGTATTAGAAGTGTTTAAAGTGTTTGTGATTCAGTTCAAAGAAAGAGATGCGGTTATATGTAGAATGCGTATCACTGTATCTGTATCACTTTCTTTTAACGGAAGCACAATTGCTTCAAGCACTCTTAATACCACAGCAGTCCAACTAAGAATATACCTTACACAATACAGGTCTTAAGGGAGATTACGTGTAATAAGTTTTGGTCATGATTGTCACCATTCACATTATAATATCCAACTTATCAATTTTTCTATCCTGCTATTAGCAATCGGTTTGTTCCAAACAATAATCTAATATGATGACAGATATTCATTGAGAAATTTATCTTTAGCAGATAACATGCACCCAGTGGTGCAGTTTTCATATTTTGTCAGAAAAACGTGTCGCTAGTTCTGGGATGCTGTGTCTTTTAAGGCGTGAGAATCTTAGACTGCCCTCTCCCTGCAGTTCGGCAGCTAACTCGTTTATATGTTGACCCGATCTGGCTTGATATTTCTTGCTGTTTAACTCAATTTCTTTCTTTACAGTTCTCAGTTTGAAATCTAGGTTAACATATTTGTTTTTTATGTGTGGTGGAATATTGAACATGGTTCTAACTGTTTTGTTTTGAAACCTTTCAAGTATTTCTATATTGCTATGGCTGGCTGTGCCCCAAAGTTGAATGCCGTCCAACTTATTAATACTTAGCGATGTATCAAATTTTAATAATAAATAACCATAGTACGCCAAACTGTGACAATCATGGCTCATTGTGTACTGGGATCATTAGTTAGCAAGGGCCGACACATAAATGAAGGCAATGCACGAGTTATGGCTCTGATATATCAATCGTCATCGGATACATGTGACAAATAAAGTAAAATAATTTAACATTAATGTTAAATTATTTTACTTTATTTGTCGCGGGGTTTTTTGTCAAGAAAATTAAGAACTACGAAGTCCTTGACTACCAAATCATCTTCAAAATAAATTATTTTCTTTGGCCAAACGATTCTTGCGATGTACTTACATGACAACTTACTGTGAAAATAACGTGCTGTGAATGACGTCACAATAACCTTTATATTTTGACGAAGGTTTGGGGTTCCACCTTACTACCCTCTACTACATTATTGTCAACATGCGAGGTTACTAATATTATAAATTAGAAAGTTTGTATGGATATGGGGATTCCAGATAAAATTTGGCGCAGGAACAACTTATAGTCAGCTTATAGCACCTATACTACTATCTATCCCTACACTATCGGGGGTAGCTGCAAGTGAAACTAGTATTGTTTAACGTTCTTCTTTTCTGTTTTCTGTATGTAATATTAATGAGTACTTGTCACTACTATAGTGTTTTTAGGACTGGAAACTTTGAGAGATTTTCAGATCTTTATAGGAGAGATTTATTGTATCTTTTGTTACACTTGTCTGCGGATAATACTTTGGTACTAAAAACAAAGTAGAAAAAAACAAATTACCTGAAAGTTGAACATCTCGGACATAACAATGTACGGTACTGGTGACACTCCTCCTCCATAGCAGAACACTACAATCACTATGGGTACCACATTCAACCACCCTGGCATATTCCATCCTCTCTCAGACAACATTAAAGCTGTGGCAAGGTATGCAAACGCTACTGAGCTGAGGATGAACGCCACTAGGAGAATTGGCTGAAAAAAAGTGAATCTATGTAAGTACATTGTTTGAAGCGGACTTGTTTTCTGCAATTCGACATCTCGAATTTTGCCTGGCTCTATGTAATAATGAAGACCATAAACGCTGGACTTCACTCATTGTCATGCCATATTAGTACCCACTTATATCAGGATTACACCAGGATTAGACCTGTTGCTAGAAGGCTATGGTTGCTTGTAAACCCAGCATTAAATCGATCATGCACGCTATCTATAATACTGCAAGTGTTCACAAATTGTGTCATAGCCTTTTAAACTCAGTGAGGTAAGCCTGTAATGGGTTATTTTTTATGAGGCCTCTATATCAGCATGCCACTAATATTATAATTATGTATATCTTGTAAACTATCTCTTACCTTTCTTCCAACTCGGTCCACAAATCCCATGACAAGCAATGATCCTACCAGCATAAAGACAGGTATACTTAAAGACTGTAGTTCTGGGCTGACCACTACTCCTGACCTATCCAGAATTACGGAAGCATAGCTGATTACAGTGAAAGCACCATTTGTGCCATGTGCTAGCATAATAAGAGTCATAATTGCAAAGTTATGTCGCCATTGTTTTACTTTTACTGAAAGATAAATAGCATATTAAAAATTAGTGTTTTTTTTTTTCACATTAACACACGGTCATCTGGTCCCAAGCTAAGCAGAGCTTGTGTTATGGAAACCAGATAACTGGTATACACTATACATACATATAATACTTTTCTTTTGTAAATATATACTTATAATAGATATTTACACCCAGACTCGACACAAACACAAATGTTTTCATCACTAATGTTTGTCTCGGGTGGGAATCGAACCCACGACCTGCGGCGTGAAAAGCAAATATCTTACCGACCACGCCACCGGCCTGTCAGTGTGGTTTAGAGTTACATCGAAAACAGCAATTTTGCTTATCTTTCTTAAAGTCGAAGGCCACTCGTGAGAATCTTAAATTTCCTGTTCCTAATTTAATTCAACTGCATACTTACAAATTGAAATGAAAGTCAATTTTGGAAGAGATTCGAAGTATTCGTGTTCACTTATTAATAAATTGACCTCTTCTTGAACTCGTTTATCTTCTGCAGACAAACCTCTTAGACAGCCAATGGTTTTAGAGGCCTCCTGGTAAATGTGTATTATTTAAAATGGGGTAATATGGTTTCATAACAATATGCCAAAAAAATGTGAAACAAATTAAGCGGCACTGTTTGTATAACCTCACTAGGACTTCCACCGTTTTGGCGATGTGAGTTAGCCAGCTACTCAATTATCCATGGATTGTCACAACCTCAACATTTTAATGCAAGTAAAACATGACGGAGGAAGAGCCATAATGACAAAATTTTAAAAAAAATACCTTTTAGGATCCAACACATACCTCAATCTTTCCCTTTTTTATTAAAAATGACGGTGACTCAGGAGCTCTGAAGAACGCAACAAATATCAAGATTGGAAGTCCAACTACTATCCACAATACCACGTAGTAATCTAAATATCCTCCAAGCAGATAGATCAAAAATATTCCTGAAGTGTGGAAAGGGACAATCAAAGAGCCCAGGGCTCCACTGATGTTATTTTGGGCTATTTCTTTTACGTACATAGGGATAGCATGAAAACAGAAACCAGCACCGTACCCACACAAACAACGTGCTACTACCAGACTTGGAAGATTGCTTGGTAAGAGTTTTATGATCCAGCATAACTGAAAAGATAAGAAGTGCTAATTAGATTCAACTGTATAACTGTTCTATTTACAACGAACTGCAGAAAGAAGCCGCTGATACCTACAACTGGGTAAACCATTATTTTTAAAAAGGAATTTGATGGTTGTTTGTCAGGCATAAAGTTTGATCTACTGCACCCACTGTCAGTACCCCACTTACTTAATTTTGAACACCATCGATGAAATACATACTCTTAGTCAAGTCGTGAAATTTTATAAAAGAATAACTAGAAAGTTGTTTTGTCCATTTTCAGACAACCTTTCAGACCTCTAGCCTCTGGGATTTCAGGTTCAAATCCCGCGCCGCGCCCCACCGGACTTTTCTAATTTCTTGAAGTCCGCAGTCAAGAAGTTGGTGATGTGATACCCCCGTACTTTGTAAAGCACGTAAAGCCGTTGGTCGTACGCGAGCATTTCCACCAGTGGTGATGGTCAATTTCTCCCACCGGACTATGTGAATGAAAGGAATAAAGGGTGCACTGGCTAGTCAGCTAAGACTGGCCGAAAATATAAAAAGAAGAGTATTGTTATTTTATTAACCTACTTAAATGGAGTATCTGACGAAAAACAACGAAACTTACTGATTGCGAAACTGTGATAATCATGATACACAATTTCCTCCCATACGTATCAGCAATACACATTGACATAATAACTCCCGTCACTGCAAATAGCGAGGGAATGCTGGCCAACCAGGATACCTCCTCATCAGTCATCGGCCTACCTATAGGAGAGGCTTCAGACTGCAATGCTTTAGCCATGGGAGAGACCCAGCTGGATTGAAGACCATATGTAGTTAAAGTTAAGTTAACTGCAATGAACACAGAATAAGAAATTAAAACGTTTCTTTTCCTTAGCGTTATAAGGCTAGTTTAAATAGTTTATATAGTAAATTTGGAGGCTGAGTCACTTTTATCTGTGTAAGTGCACCTTTTAGCCGAATACCCACACGTGGTCCTCGGGTGGTGCAAATCAGGCGACTTTAAACTGGTCAAACAATCTACCAGACGAATGATCTCATCGTATTCGATCGTGCGATATCTGGTGACACCATTTCAGAGAATGGCTTGTGTCTTTGTAGTTTCTTACTATATAGAGGCTCATTCCACTGCCACCTTATCACCGGAAATCATTCGTAATCACGAGTAAGTTCTATTGTAGACTTCATCATTGCCTAACATCAGGCAAATTGTAGTCAAGCTCGAAACTATTTTAGAATTTACTAAAATTAAGATTATTTATCCAGCTTTCACTTCACTTCAACCAAATGTAGTGTCGCACAGCTGGGCACGGGTCTTTTCTCAACTGTCTTACGAGTTGAGCGAGTTCAGGCTTTAATCCAAACACGCTGGCCACGTGCGAGTTGGTGGACGTCATATGTCCTTGAATGATTAGTTTTTAGAGGTGCCGATTTATTTACAAGCTTTCGCTTGGATGTTTACTATTAAGGGGTCATGGGATCCCTTTCGGGATTAAGGATTTCTCTCAGTTGACGTGTATAAATATGCGGTTTTAGGCCTACTAACTGTCTTTGCCTTCATTGTTAAAATATGATAAAATATTTACCCAATGTTGCAACAGCCCATTGTATCTTAGTATGTCCCTTTGGTTCCGTACAATCCTTCATTTTGTTACTATGCGCATGTCACAAAAATTTAAAACTAAACATAAATTATTGTCAAGCGCCACACTTCTGACGCAATGATATATAAAATAAAACAGTTTTAACGATTCCTACTGTTATAATTAGTTATCATAATACTACAATGTAATTAGATAATAATTTTTTTAATACAAAACTATCTGCTCTGACTTTACGTGGTATGATATTTAGTAATTACACTTTAGTGTCCCACTGCTTTTTAAAATTAAGGCCTAAAGTCTCCAGCCCCTACCCCTAGGTTGTTACTATTAGCGTCCCATATGGGCACAGCAGTACAGGTCTACTTTCTTTTTGTTTCCACGTTGGGAATGCATTTGCGCACTGTTATACCCCTAGGGAAAGGTAGGGGTGTGCGAGACTCGTGGCACTGAGATGCTGTCAATCTATCAGTAGCGGCAACGGGTGGAAATTTAAAAAAGGGAAGCTTAAGCAACAGTTTTTACGAAAATAATATCTCTTCAATACCGTCACCGATGTTTCTATGGCGACCACCACCTTCATATTATAGGTACTTATTTATGATGCTATTTAAAACTCTTAGGCGTTACATAATTTTAATGAAGTACACAATATTACGTTTGAAATGTGGTGTTGGAGAAGGACGGAGAACAGATATAATAATATAATAATAATAATAATAATAATAATAAACGAATAAAGGCGTATTAGAAAGAGGAAAGGAAAAAAGAAGGCTAATAGAATTCATTCAAAACCGGAGAGGAAGGATGATGGGCCATCATATACGACATGACACCTCAATAAAAACCATCTTAGAGGGAAAGATAGAAGGAGAGCGTGGACGAGGAAGGCCAGGGATAAGTTATATGAACCAAATAAAGGAAAAGGTTGGTGTCATATCGTATAGGAAAGTAAAAGAAGCTGCTCTAGATCGAGCCAAAAAAATAAAATAAATCAAGGACATAAAATGGTTTAGTATAAAGGAGAGTTAGTATTTGAACAAGGTGATGTCTAGTAGGTACAAGCGACAAGCGTGATCTCGCCTCATTTAACATTGGGCACAGCAAATGGGAACAGCTTACGGAAAATAGGAGCCAGTGGAGGAAACGTGTCAAACAAGGTCAGCAGTTTCACCATGAAGCCTGGTTCGACAAATTAGCCTTTAAAAGAGGGAAGCGACACGCTAGCGACATACTTCTACTAGTCGCAGCGCACACTTGTTCACGGTCTGGACGATTGTGCCGTTCTCGAATTGGTTTGTTCAGTCATCAGAAGGTGCCTCTTACAGAACACTGCTTAAATCGTCTGTAATAGACGTCGAGGCCTATAGTAGTAGGTACATTATAAATGTCACGAACATACATACATACATACAGACTTTTGCTTTGTAATATTTCGTTTCAGCTACCATTTATGGACTTACTTCTTCTGTTATTATCTTTTGTGTGTTCAAATTTGTTTAAGATAAATTGTGATAAGTAAGATTCTATTAGTTACGTTAAGTCAACAATAATTTAAATATAACTAACTACTGTTCATATTTAATTATGTTTTGTTATTATAATGTTAAAAAAATAAATGCCTTATTCCAAAAAATATATCACTTACACTTACACTTCAACCCTTTATAGTGTCCCACTCCTGGGCACGGGTCCTCTCAACTATGTTATGAGTTGAGAGAGTTTAGGCCTTAATCCACACACTCTGGCTTAGTGCGCTGGCTAAATACGCGTTGGTGGATGTCACATGTCTCTGAATGATTAGTTTTAAGATAAACCGGTTTCCTCACGATATTTCCACCGGTATAGAGCAGCTCTGAACCAGCATAATCATTCGAGGACATGTGACATCCACCAACCCACACTTGGCCAGCGTGTGTGTTTTAAGGCCTAAACTCTCTCAACTCGTAAGATAGTAGATTAAAATGAATTTTAGTACGTTAATCTAGCTGCCCCAGCGAATTTCGTACCGCGTATTTCTCATCTTATAGGGGTATAGAAGGGTGAAAATTTTGGGTTGTATGTATTTTTAATGCAACACTAAAAAAAAATTATCAAAAAATTAAAAAAAAAATAGTGATTTTTTTTGGGGGTTTGACAAACGGGTTTGAAAAATAAATAGTAGCCGATTCTCAAACTCACTGAATATGCATAAAAAATTCACAAGAATCGGTCAAGCCGTTTCGGAGGAGTACGGTAACAAACATTGTGACACGGAAATTTTGTATATTAGATAAAAAAAATTTAAATTAATATTTGATATATACATTAAACTAATGTGTGATTTAAAACGAATGAAAATTAAAAGAAATCCTATTGACTTAGTTGCTTAGATAACAAAGATGAACACGTAATCATTTCTTATCTTTCTTTATTTTATAAATATTTTAATTGCCATCCAAAAAAAAAATTATTTTTTTAAACAAAAAGGCATAAGATGAAGAAAATTTATAAAAAATTCCACTCTCTACCTATTATGGTTCATAAGATACAGTCCGGTGACAGACAGACGGACAGCGGAGGCTTAGTTATAATATAACTAAACCTCCGCTGTCGGTCTGTCTGTCTCAATTTCCCAAAATTTTGAGTTCGGTCAGTTTCGTTCTCACAAGGCGATATGGTTCCGTTGCACGGTGGTCCCAGCGCCGAACAAGCGCGGTCATAAATATTTGTTAAATTAGATTTTTTCTGAAGGGTAGGTAAATAATAAAAGAATACTTCACAAATGTACATTAATGCTTTATTTAAATAATTTAATAAATTTTATATAAATTGAATTTTACATAAATTGAGTATCTTACTAAGTTTAAATTTTTACATTTATGACCTATGGTAACCACAGTGCGTAGGGCACTTTTGGGTACGGAGCACTTAAAAGGCGTGTCGAATATTTTTTAATCTACAAGACAAATTAAATAGAATTTTGACTATCGTAACCTGAATAAGTGCTTATTAACAAATCTGATCCTACCTATCCCTATAAGCCCTGGGGCTCCAATATCCTGGTTGCCACCAATTTCCTCAATAATTTCCGGTCCTAGTTACATATGGCAACACCGGTACGAATACGGATATGATGAAATAGCAAGCCAATTTTCATAACACCTAAGATACCTCACGTAACGTCACGTTAACCCTTTTAGTATCCCACAGCTGGGCTCGGGTCTCCTCTCAACTATCTTACGAGTTGAGAGAGTTTAGGCCTTAATCCACACACGCTGGCCAAGTGCGTGTTCGTGGATGTCACCATGTCCTCTAATGATAAGTTCTGAGACATGCCGGTTTCCTCACGATGTTTTCATTCACCGATATTTAGCAGAAATGAAACAATTCACACAAAGATGTGTGGGCATCCGACTGCGTAATCTAGACTTTAATAATGCCCTATTTCATACATTTTCCCGTTTTTGGTACATATACAACTCACTAACACACTTTAAACCGGAACGCCATAAAACTATTAACTAAAGTTGCTTCAGGCATAATTTTATGAAGTTTTTATTCAAAACTGCAGTTTACTTAATTTTCTACTTCACGTTAAAGTTTAACATTATTGTCCTTACAGCGTAATAGAATACTTTCTACTAAAGAATTTTTATTTAAAACTAGCTGACCCAGCAGACTTCGCACTGACTCAATCGATAAATAAAAGACCTTAACTTATTAAAATAAAACTACTTTTGAACGGATTTTATCGCGGTTTATTTTAGATTTTAGATCCCGACGTTTCAAAGTCTTTTCAGACTTCATGTTCACGGGTGGACTGAGATATTTGACGTCCAAAAATATTAATCACAATTATTACTGACTACCTTCAAACATTAATATTTAAGTTGCGTTCCGATTTAAGCAAACTGAGCTCACAGTGTCTTGACCTTAACTTAAGTATTTTTTTTTTCACATTTTAAACCTTCCCTAGACCTCCATTAAAATTTCAAGACCCAGATAAGATAAATCCGTTCAGCCGTTCTCGAGTTTTAGCGAGACTAACGAACAGCAATTGATTTTTATATATATGGATTGATATTTCACCAGTGCGAACTTTGATGGTGAATTTTTAATAGTGGTTCTGTATATTTCTGTGTAATAGGACACTTTAGGTTAATCATTTTTAGTGTCACGCTGCAGTAATGTTGGCATCGAGTCTTCTCTTAACTATCTTACTAGTGGAGCGCTGGCAAGGCGAGTTGGTGTATACTATAACACATTTCAAGTAATTTTTGGGTACGTTTCTTTTTTAATTCGCTGAAATAAAAAAATTATGGACTACCTATTTAAAATAATATCTGGCACAAAGAGTTTAGGCCTTAATCCACACACGCTGGCCAAGTGTAGGTTGGTGGATGTCACATGTCCTTGAATGATTAATTTTTATACATGCCAGTTTCCTCACGATGTTTTCCTACCTTGAACAGCGGCGATGAAACTATTCACACAAAGTTGTGTGGGCACGACCGATGATTCAACCCGGGACCTTATATTTTAAAGGCAAGGCTGATACCGTTGCGCCGCCGCTGCTCATTAAAAAATATAAGGAGATAAAAATGCAGTTTATGGACTTATATGATTTTAAATCATAATGCAGCATCACAATTTCCACTTCTTGCATCCCTTTTCTTCTTCACAAGTGTAAAAGAGATGTGAAACAGTTAGTTGCGGTTTCAGTTCACGATTCAATGCCTATTGATGAAAAAACTTTGTTTCTAAAAGTCGGGCACACCACCCGGGAGTTGGGGTATAACCACAATAGAGATAAACACAGAAGGTTTACCCTCAGTATTTAACAAATTTAATATGCACTTCTCATTGGCTTAAAGATCTTCTATGTTAACACTTTCATGAAAATAAGTACTATGCAGAGAAGTTCTGAAATAACAATGTAGAACATTTAAATTAACAAAATAAGCTGACGCACAACGTCATACGACGTAATGTCATTTCAAACTTTTTGGTAATCCGCCTATTGACGTACCTATTACTCGCTAAAGTATTACCATGACCTGTCTTTGTTAACAAGCCATTATTATTTGCCAAATGGTCTACAACTGCTAAAGTAACATTAATTCTCTTCCATACAAACTTCTTTGAAGTAAAAAAATAGGTTGATTCGTTTACAGTGCGGTAAATGAAATATTTTAACAACATATTTTGGTAATTCAATAAAATTTCTTCGCAAACTAATAACTGCTTGAAGGCTAACATGCCTATAGTTTATTCATGTATTTAATTGGCTCCGATCGTAAAACTTTGATTAGTTTGGGAGGCAAAGATAGTACAATATTATTACTCTGTGTACTTGTGTCTATAAAGATTTTCATTTTTTTTTAACTATAATATTTACAAACGTTTGCACAGAATGATTCTACTGTACCTACTTTTATATTGTGTATCAGAACTTTGATATGAAACCCATTTTTATTTTGTTTGTTGTTTGCTCGTGTTTCTGGTTTGACTTTAAAGTGATTGTGAATATTCGAACAATTTGAATCTTTATTTAAACATAAGCCTTCCGATGTGACTCTCATTTACTTTTTAATTTATTTTTATAAGTTACTAGCGGCCCGCCCCAGCTTCGCCCGGGTAGTTTCAGCCCACTCAACAATTTACAAAAAATGTGATAAATAAAGAATCGCACAACCGATTTTGTGCAAACTTCATATAAACCATCTACTAAAAGTCCGAACAATGCCCAAACATTTGGTTTAAATAAGTAAGCCCGTTTTTGAGTTATAAAATTACAACTAAAAGTGGCATTGATTTTTATATAAATAGATAAAGTAAACGAGGTAGAATGTCTGCGAGGTCCGCTAGTAAAGAAAACCCACAAACGTCGTCCTACCCGGTAAAGAAGTGCCACCTATTGGGTCCGAAAATAGATTACGACCTATCGAATATAGAAAGACCGGTCAAGCCGTTTCTGAAGAGATTAATTACAACCACCGCGACACGATAATTTTATGTGTCACCTCATTACAAAATAACATTACATTACAAAGTAACACCACAGAAAGCTAATCAATATCTCGATCCCTCCTACGTAGACTATGGTAACCCCAAAATGACAACTTTACAGGAGAGCTGTTTGAATATACAAAGTTGTATAAAATTTTAAATTACGCAGTTATTCACTCAAAAATTATTATGGTGCCTAGGTAAATAAAATACTTTATAATGATATTAAACTATATGATAATATTTTACCAGTTTTGGAGATATTGATGTTACTACATTTTACACCGTATTCTAAAATAGTTAATTTATAGTAAGTACTACATACTATTTTATACATCGAAAAATAAACAACTTTTAGTATTGTATGTAACACTTACTATATTCTTCATCGTAACTTAACATTTGATTGCAATTGTATGTAGTACATACTATAATTTACATTGAGATAGTTGCGTCTTTTAAATATAGTAAAACTCAGAAAATACTATTAAATCCACTTTTATTAGAAATAAAGAGTGAAGTTAGGAAACACATAATTAGAAAAATGAAACTGATACATTTTTAAGTCCCTACTTGTTTTTTAATCATATTCACTTTAAACGTTTTTACTATATAACATAATAATAATATGTTATAAAGTAAAAAAGTTTAAGACTGATGTAACTGTTGATCTCAATCATATCATGCTCCAATATTATTGTTCCAAGTATTTTTTGTTCTTTTGTTTATTTCTAGTTCTTGACAGTTATTATGAAATCAAATTTGTTTACCTAAACAGGTTTAGTGCTCTACGTATTCCAATTCTTCATTTCCTATTGTGATGGGTTTTCTAAGACTGTTTCTCATTATCTTCATTTTTGTGATATTAACTTGTAAGCCTACTTCCCGGCTGGCTTCTACAAGTGACTGTACCAAAAATTTCATATCAGTTATTGAGTCTGAAAGAAGAGCCATGTCGTCGGCAAATCTAAGATGACTTAGGAATTTTCCTTTTATATATATATACCTTTTTTTCCAGTCTAGCTTAGCTATTAGGAATTCCAGTACAGCATTAAAGATTTTGGGCGATATAGGATCCCCTTGCCTTGCGCCTCGCTCAATTGGAAATTTCTGTCCCATTGATTCCAATCTGACTCTACTTGTACAGTTCTTGTAGATATTTTTTATCACATCAATGTATTGCTTCCAAGGCCTCCCAGATACTAGAATGCGAAATACTATCGAATGCTTTTTGATAATCAATAAAAGTAATGTACCGACGCAGTGGACTGAATCTCAAATAATCTTGTTATATAAAAAATGCGATCCACATGACATTAATAACTATAGACCCATCAGCTTACTGCCAATGCTATACAAACTCTTCTCATCAAGTATTAACAACAAAATACGCAGAACACTCGAAAATCACCAGCCAATAGAACAAGCTGGATTTCGCAAAGGATTTTCCACAGTAGATCATATACACACTTTAGAACAACTTATCGCAAAATACCAAGAAAATCAAATGCTACTGTACATTACTTTATTGATTATCAAAAAGCATACATCGATATAGGAAACATTAAAAAAGTTTAGTCCTGGTAATTTGTATTTTAATGTATATTTACGATTGGATGGTCTATCAGTGTAAACTCTTCGTTTTCCTTGTTTAGTAATCAAATTTGCGACGTAACTCCACTGCATATATCGGTTACCTAATTCCCAGAAGCTCGTAAATATATTTAAGCGCTGTAGCTCGCTAATTTTCTCACTGCACTTCATGCGACATGTTTGCGGACACGGTGAACCCATTGCCTTTGGAGGCCTGGTAGTATCGTTTCGACTTTTATATTCCTTTTCTATATTTCTTAAAGATTTCCTTTTCACATCGATCCATTCCGAAACCTGCTTCTTTCTAATATTTCCTTTATCTTTTCGTGGTTTCCTTTTGTTGGAAACAGGTGTAGTATTTGCAGACGAGCATGAGAGTGGGGTATTTACTTGAGGAGTGGAAGCAAAGCTAGTTTTTGATAAAATAGGTGATTCAATGGAGACAATATTATAGCAATTTATTGAAGGACATGGAGTATTCCAGGCACGATCTTCATTTAACGAAACGTCACTTTCTGAAGCTGGAATGTAACGTTCTTGAATAGACCTGGCAGTGTAACCTGAAATAGAAGAAAATTAAGCATGCAAAGAAAAAAGATGAACTCTTTATTGCAGACTTTTAATAGAGATAAACCATATAAAACCATATAAACCATTTATTTTGTTACACACTATAGGTACAATCACAGAAATCACACAAAATTATTTTAGCATGCAACACGGGATCCAACTCAGTAATTGCTGTACTAGCGCACAGCACTGATTTTCAGCTGGCAGAGATGATACATAAAGAGGGGTGCAGTAATGACAAGCATTAATTGTATAATTGCCAGTCTTATCATTAGTAGCAATCTCGTGCAAGTAACCATGGCTTAAAGGACAAAACAAAAATAATATTAGTTAACAGCCCAAAATCCTTTTATTAAAAAGCACCTACACGATAATTATGAGAGTCGAACCCATTTGGTAAAATTTTTTTATAAATGAATATTCATGATTCAGTAAAGCATTTACAATACACCATATTTTTTATAAAAAATAATAATCTTTACATCAGTATGTAAAGATTATTATTTTTTCGAATCAATCCCTGACAGTTCAGGGATTGATTCGTCAGAAGATTGGACGAAATTGTTAATTATCTGTTAATTCCCTCAAAGTCACGAGCAGTGGGTAAACTGGCATTCATCAAATATGTCCGTTAAATTATTGATGGCCTCTATATCAGCACCCGGGGCTAACGGAGATTCTAAAACCAACAAAAATTAATGTATTATACAAAGAATCGTTTTTAAACGTCACTTAATGTATCGTATGTTTTTATCGATGCAACGTAAAATATGGTAAGTATTACATACTGTTTTTTTTATTTATGTTTCACGGCGTAAAATATAGTAAGTATTTTTACGATATAAATATTACTTAATTATTCCCATGTAAAATGTAGCAAGTATCACTTAAGACAAAATAAATACACTGACTTCCGATGCATATTATTGTAAGTATTCCGAACGATAAAACACACCGGAGAAAATGAAATAAACAATTTATACACGTAAATGTAGTTCTCTATTCTTCATAAGAATAAAATAATGAAAAAATGTATTTACTAATCTAGTAATAAGGAACCATTTACATAAATACATATTATTTACCTGGATTTTCTTCATTCTCTTCATTGAGATCAGAACTTTTGACGGCTAAATTAAATATAGTTTTAGACCTTAATGAAATTTTCAAATTACTACCACTATTCATTGTTACCACAGAATTTTAAATTCAAATAATAACAGTTACACGAAATCAGAGCGAACACACGGCACTCTTGGTATCGACCGGCGTGAACAATCGTTACTAACACTTGCGATACGCGCGTGATCAGTGAAGAGCTCCACGCTTTCCGCGTTAACTGTCGCCTTGGTTGTTGCGATACTTCGCGCCGGTTACATTCAGTAGTTACTATATTATACGGGCTAAAAAATAGACTTACCTTAAGAATTTCTTTAAAATTATTGTTGTATTGATTCTATAGTACTAAAAATACCTTATTTCTGAAATAAAACAAAAAACGACTTTTTGTGGATTACCACATTATACGTAGGAGGGATCGATCTCTACCAATGATTACAGCACCTCCCTAATTGCAAAATTCACGAAATGTTTAGATGGAATTCATATCTTTTTTGTGTGGACAAAGTCGAGTTGTACACACTACGTGCTCATTTCATTTCATTTCATTTCAATCAACCTCAGTGACGTTGACGTCTTGTAAGTTTGACAACTGACAGGTCTTAAGCTATCACAAGTGACTGAAGTGACACCTAACACTCTGTTTAGATATACATATTTTAGATTAACTTCTACCGATTTACTGGTTAGTTTACCTTATTACACTTATAATATTTTGTCAGGAATATTTTAAAATGTTCTATTAAAATTGCTTTACAATTTGATTCATATTTCCACAACAACGGATACAGATTATTGTATGGCACGTAACTCGTATGATATAATTTCCATGTATTTTCATAACACATAGATTAGTTGAGCACGCTATAAAACAAAGTTGAGAATTTTTACGACCGGAAAATATCTTTCCTTCCTTTTGTTGTACAGTCAGCTACAAAATTTGATTAACAGATTCAGTATTATTAACAACAATATTAATAAAAAACGACGGGTTGCACTCCGGGAGTGCCGGCAGAAGTGAAAACTTGATTATTAACGTTGAGCATGTTTGATATTTTGGAATGGTTAGGGAATAATTTTGCACCAATTGCTTTATCAGTATAAAAGTACTATCATTTATGTGGTAGAATACAATATTCATTTATTGCGCTATCGTACACAAACATGACAATTTATATTACATTAAAAATTTAACACTTTAAAACTATTACAATTATTTTACATTAAAAAGTTTATCTCTCCGAAAAATCAACTTTACGAATACACAACAATGTGATCACTACACAGACGGTCGAGCCATCAGCTGTCACCATCCATGGATGCGCGTGGCACGCTGTAACATACACGAACATTCGCGCAAGCGCCCTGCGTCCGTCTTACGCTTTTTCGATCAGGTCACGTGACCTGACGCGAGTTTAAGATTTTATACCCATTACAGAAAAAGTGCTCAACGCCGCTAAAGAAGTTTTCACTTCAAAAATGTTCTTAAGGAAATTACGAGCAGCGGTGGCGGAATCGTATGCGCCTCGCCTTTAAAATAAAGTCGCGTGCTCACATCTTTGAGTAGACTGTTTCATTGCCTCTGCTCAATACCAGTGAAGGAAAACATAGTAAAGAAACCAGCATGTCTAAAAACTCGTTCGATCTAAAATTCGGGGCATGTTACTAACCCGCACTTGGCTAGTTTATTAAGGCCAATACTTACGAATTGAGAGAATTCGTGAGATAGTTCAGAGAAGACCCGGACAATATTTGTGTAACAATGAAGATTGGTTTCGAAGTCTGGTTGGTTGAGGGAGTACCCTCCGTGCCTCGGAGAGCACGTTACGCCGTCGGTCCCGGTTGTTATTTAACACATCTATGACAATCGTTACACGTAGTCAGAAGCCAATATAATCTGACACCTGGTCTAACCATCTCGGCTACGGGTTTCGAGGTCTGATGTCAGTCACTCGTATAATTCTGGTAGCTAGCCGCATCAGGTTAGACTGGGAGCCCACCCCAATAAAAAACGGGAAAAATGCAAAAATGATGATGAATCCAACCATAATATTATTACCATATACCATTGATTACACTCCGTGTTCACAACCGGACTGCTATTAGCAAGTGTAGGATTGGGAATGATCGTAATGTACACTCACATATATAAACATGTGTGCGTGTCCCTACAGTCGTTATAATCTGAGTTACCTCCAGGGAATGTTCCGAATATACAGTATTGATGATGTTGTAAGGACCTGTTGCGGACCACTAATTGCTGCAATAACCAATAACATCATACACAATATTAGGCTGGAACTATAAGCATCCGGAATCGCCTAATTTTGGATGTGTTCACACAAAATCCACTATCAAATATAGATTGCTAATGTGTTTATAGGGGCGACATTAATAATTTTGGTGGGCTAACACTGGCCCGAAGGTTACGTCTGACAAAAAGTCACTTGTCAGGCATTTTTTCAGGCATAACTTGTGAAATGCTTTAGATTAACGGTTCGACCGTCCTGGGACAGCTCACCGAAAAAGTCCGGTGAACCAATCTCTACTGGTTTACCGGACTTTTTTGGTCTGCCTCTGCCCTTCCGGCTAATTAGGTTAGGTCATCAGCAAAAAACAACAAATGCTTGAGATAGGAGTACTATGTACCATGGTGAACATCAGCTGCCGCACCGTGGGTGGGTTCGGCAGCAGTAGCCTCTCAAACACGGCGGGGAGCCAGGCGTGAATTGAATTTGAACTTGATCTCGTTTGCTTTAAAGTCGTTTTTTAATTAAATATTTTTTTAGAGTAATCTTTCTGTACGTATTACTATTAACTATTCTGTGCAAGTATAGCAGCACGCCTGGCTGCCATGCTGCAGCTGGGAGTGAAAGGTAGAGCTACTGTAATTAGTCAGGGAACCTGTTGCTGGCTCACTATAAGTGATGTAAATAACCCGTGTGTAATAACAGATTGTGTGTAACTAATAAATGCAAGTACTTATCAAGGCAATACTTAAACAAACCCGCTAGAACTATTAAGGCAGGCTACACACGTATGTAGGTATACAACTCGCGACCTATTCTATTTCTTTAGCCGTGGTTAGTGACCACCCACCAGACATAGCCGAACCGCAAAGTAGCCTTGCCGTGTTGCTTAATCCACACACGCTGGCCAAGTGCGGGTTGGTGGATGTCACATGTCCTCGAATGATTAGTTCTGAGACATGCCCACACATGTTTGTGTGAATTGTTACATAGTTGCTGCTCAATATCGGTAAAGGAAAACATCGTAAGGAAACCGGAGACTAATCATTCGGATATGTGACATCCACCAACTCGCACTTGGCGAGTGCCTTATTAAGGCCTATTCGCTTCCAACTCGTAAGATGTTTAGAGAAGACCCGTGCCCAGCTGTGGGACACTAATAAGGGTTGAAGTGAACCCTCATTCTGACGCAGTCGGGAAAAAACATAATTGATTCAAACACCAAGCTGTAATAAATATACAATGTCACATTAAACCGCCATAAATTATTACTTCAGAGCTGTAAATTCCTTTGGCTCGGTGTAAAACTAAACCTGGCTATGTTAATTAGATACTGAGACCTATTTATTTTCTTGAGCAAAAATAGCTTTAAAAATACAAACCAATTTCAATGTTTAAACAATAACTTAAAACCCACTCAAGTGATTTTAATAATATTTAGATGGGCCCACTTGTAAGTAGGTAAACTCTTTGAAACAAGAAAATACTTATCAAAATCGATACATAATTGACGGGATAATGCGTGACATACATACAAAAAAAACAGTTACGAATTAAAAACTTTAAGGCTTTATTCATAAAAATCTTAGGAAACTCTTTAGTTAAAACGGACTTCATCTCTTTCTTACTAGTATAAATGTCAAGTTGAGAGACAAAGACAAAACGAATTATAAATCTATTTCAGCTATAACTAGCGTTCGGATCGATCGAATTCGAAAATAGATATTAAATTTTATAAGAAATCTCTAAGTAGGTACTTTCCTCGTACTTCAAGGAATATTTAAGAAAAGAATTAGCGAAATTGGTTCACCCGTTCTCGAGTTTTGCGCTTAACAATACATTTAGATATTCTTTTTTATTAAATAGATCAGCTTATAAGACGTTCATAAATACGAGAGTTATTCTTGAAGTCGGTTGAAAATAAACGACGTGTGGTGACTGGAGGATCGGGTAGCAGTGACCCGCTAGTAAAAGGGAAAGGTCTTCCCGCTGGGTGAACTGGATGCCGAGCGACCGCGATTATGTTAATCGTCGGTGAAACTTTGCTTGTGCGATTCAGAATTGCTATAACGCAGGTAGGTAGGTAATTCAAGGTATGTGCGTTTCATTTCACGCAAATTTTTATTGACTTATTTAAATAACGTATCAATCCTTAAAATTCCGGTATCCATTAAATTTGATCACAAAAATATCCGGAGTAAAATATGACCGGCATACCGGGATCCCGGGATCCGGTAATGAATCCTCTACTTGAATGGCATTAGGCATGTGACGCCATGGCAGATAATTGGAAAGTATACCTAGGTATTTCGGGCCGGTGCGGTGGCGTGGTCGGTAAGAAACTTGCTGTTCACGCCGCAGGTCGTGCGTTCGATTCCTACCCGAGGCAAACATTTGTTTAAATATGTCTGTTTGTCTTGTGTCTGGGTGTAATTATCTATATTTATGTATATATTTACAAAAGAAAAGTATTCCATGTAGTATATTACCAGTTATCTGGTTTCCATAGTACAAGCTCTGCTTAGTTTGGAGTCAGATGGCCGTGTGTGTTGATGTCCCACTATAATATTATTATATTATTTCGACCTTACAGAATACACCAAACATGTAGGTGATAACTTTTATTTGTGTAGTGCAAGTAAGGTAGCTTAACAACCCTCTGTTTCATCGTTGGTTAAAACCATATATTAAGAAGCTGAAAGTCACTTATTATACACAGTGTAAAACATTTTATGACGTTAGGAGGTTGTCATTGCACCGTCGTAAAGCAATTTGCATAAAAAATAAGCCACTCTCAGTTGAGATGAGTTTTGTTGGCTCTTATTTGTATTCTCTAGCTTTGCGCTACGGTTTCGTCTGTCAATATTTTGAGAGCACAGTTGTGTAGTGAATGTCGAAGCTTTGAGAGAAGCCTTTTTGCAGTCATTTTATGCTAGACCGTTATAAAATGAATTTAGTCAAAATGTATTTCGTTTTTAACCTTTGTATATCGTTTAATAGTTTAATAGGCTTGTGCTTGGTTGTTGTTAAGATGATGTAGTCTACGATGGAACGCGCATACCCAGTAAATACCGATTCGATCGTGACTTGAAAACAAGGATATTATAGCTATCGGAAAACAGAGATGCCTCTAACAAAATTGACGCGCGTACACACGGCTACACATGAAGCTATACATTTCCAGTATAAGCTGATCTCACATTGTATAGGATTTCCGTACAACAAGAGGTCGTACTGGATATGTATATGTAAAGCCGCGTGTATCTCTGTCACAGTGACACGCGCTAGAAGGTATCGACTAATTTAGATGCGGTTATTTTATTTGAAAGCTGCAATGATCTAAATAGATCTCAGTTAAGGTTTAAGTAAATTACAAAACAATTAATTTAACATAAAAATAACAATAAAATATAGCTGTAACTCTAATAACTATTACGAAACAGTAAAAAAATGGCTTTGCCTACTATACAACACGGGAGCTTGAGGGGAAGTTACAGCGGTAGGGTTGCATTCTAGGCGAGTCTCAACTTATCGCGCGATATACTACATAAAATACTTTTCTTTTACAAATACATACTATAATATAAATAATTACACCCAGACGCAAGACACACAGACATATTCATCATAAAAATGTTTGACTTGGGTGGGAATCGACCCACTTCTCATCTTACCGACTACGTCACCGGCCCATCAAAACTCCCTTGACTCTTTAAATTGTCTTACGTGAAAAATAATAATCCATAAGTAAGTTGGGAGAAAAAAAAATCTATACCTCACAGAAGTTGAAAACTTTTAGTTTTCAATCTGTGAGAATGAAAACCCTTTTTATCTTTGAAAACCTTTGGTAACTACAAATCCGAAACTACAAACAAGTCTTAAACTTTTTCCAATGCTTTGTGCTCATAAGCCGACCTGAAACTTGTACTGAGTACTTAGTTTTTTAACTATTTTTACTCTGCTTTAGCGTCTTTTTAAGGATTCTTGACCCTATGTAATGAAAAATCTAATTAAGGTATTCATTATAAAAAATGTCTGGGAGAAGAAGCTTCGATGATTGTATTTAAGACAAACCTTAAAAATGATAATAATAAATAGTAATACATTAACACACACAGTCATCTGATCCCAAACTATGCAGAACTTGTACTATGGAAACCAGATAACTGGTACTATACTATACACCGTGACTTTTAAATGGTTGCTTTCCCGCGATGGAATGATTATTGTTTTGGAAGTAGGTTCAATATAAAAAAAAATAGTAAAAAGTTACATCTAATTATGTAAATAAAAGTCACAGTGTATATAATACTTTTCATTTGTGAATATATACCTAAATAATAGGTAATAACACCCAGAATTAAGACAAACAGACGTATTCATCACACAAATGTCTGACTTGGGTGGGAATCGAATCCACGACCTGCAGCGTGAAAAGCAAGTATCTTACCGACCATGTCACCGGCCCGGTGGTAAATAATGCTTGATATATTATTATTGATCTGTTGGAGCACCATCATAATGGTACTAGGCAAAGACACGTGTGGCAAATAGCCATCAAGGCGCGCAGCAAAAAGTATCAGCTAAGGGGGCTGAGTCACCTTCGTCCTTTTTATCTGAATCCCCACTCGTAGTCTCCAGTTGTTGCAAATCAGGTGACTATATACTGGTGCACTGGTGGTAGGCTTCGACCGTGGTTACCCACCCAGTGACCACCCACCAGACAATGCCGCACAGCCAAGCGGTTTTGCCGTGTTCCGGTGCGATGTCACATGACACCATTTAAGAGGGTGGGTCGGAATTGTTGCTCTTTTATGGTTTCTAACCTTAAGGAGCTATATTCCATTGACACCTTCTGATCGAATATCATTCGTAATTACGAGTAAATCGGCATATTGGGCAGGCGCGTTCCATCGTAGACTACATCGCTGCTTAACATCAAGCAAGTTGTAGTTAATCGCATGCCTATTTCATCAGTACGCGTGGCAAAAGGGCATCAGCAGGGCAAACAGCAATCAGCAACAGGAGGGCAAACAACAATCTTATCATATGGTCTGATGAGTGGTGGACCTTACGATTTTACATTCTGACTGACATGTATTAATGTCTTAGATTTTAACTTTGAAACGTCGTCGGGATCTAAAATATACCGCGATAAATCCGTTTTATAGTAGTTTTATTTCAATGTACATGTATTGTCTTGGTCTTTAGGTAAAAACGAGACTTACGTCTTTTTAGAAACGTTTAAACAAAAACAAATATTAGTTCGTATAAAATGAGCGACGTGAACATTAGCTAAATCATGACGTCACAAGTTGGGTGTGAAGTTACCAACTTTTCTCATCATAGTTACAAAGCCGCCTACGCGAGGTACGGTCAGCAAAATAATAGCTTAGTAAATCTCAATTTAAAGATCAGCCTTGCTACTCCCTGACTTAAAATGTTACTGTTTATATAAAAATATTATTTTGGAGTTAGTTTTTGATAAACAGACGACCATATTTTTTTAATTCTGAAATAGGCGTGCGCTTGACTACAACTGGCCTGATGTTAAGCAATGATGTAGTCTGTCGATGGAACGCGCCAGCCTAGTATACCGATTCACTTGTGATGACGAATGATTATCGGTAGCAGTGGAATGAGCGTCAAGCCAAACCTTTAAGGAGCAACGATTCCGACCCACCTTCTCTGCATGGTGTCACCAAACATCGCACCGGAACACGGCAAGGCCGCTTGGCGGTGCGGCTTTGTCTGGTGGGTGGTCTCTAACCACGACCGAAGCCTACCACCGGTTAATTACCAGTAAACATAATTACCAGTTGATTGTTACCTGATTTGCACTACCCGGGGACCACGTTTGGGGATTCAGATAAAAGGTGCACTCCCACGGACGAAGGTGACTTAGCCTCCAGCAGATTTCATTATGTTTGATAACTTGATAATGAAATAGTCCGACCGGTCACCCCTGTATTACCTGAAGGTGTAGCAGATGTGGATATCACCCACCTAAGTCTCATACGCAATAGCGAGAAAGGTCGGGAATATTTTCAAACTTCAAGCTGCAACTGAGATTTATACTTTTAAACTTTCGCGTTGCATTATTAATATTTATATTTATCATGCAGGCAAATAACGCGCTAACCTTTATTTTGGCTTTACGTTTCGACACGGATTGCACCGGTCATCAGTCTGCTTGCGACCACGACCGGCGCAACCCGTGTCCATATACAGTGATTTGATTTGATTTTAAATTGTCTTTATGAGAAGAAATAAATTTACAAATCTGTTTACAATCGATCTCATTCTAATTGTGCACAAACAGGTTTTAAACGTTCATTAGACTAGGTCGTCTTTGCAAACATTTTAAAATAAATAATTTTTTACATTTAAATTTACATGAAAAGACAAAACACATATTTTTCAGACATGATGTTAAAACCAGGTGTTAGTCTTTGAAGGGACTCACATTATTTAGCAGCTATTGTTCTACACTAGGTATACAGTGTATTCTCTTAGTAGCAGGTATGTTAGATATAAGGCTTTTTTCTAGACCCGAAATTAAAACCCGGGATCGCACAAAGAAAAGTACATTCTGAATTGGTTATCTATGTTATTAAGTAGTCATTGTATCCAAATAAGTCCTTTCTGGTAATTTAAGGTATATTTTTGATTAAATAGGGGATGAGATGTAGGACCATCAAATTAGGGATAGGTACTTTTCCTTCTACAAATCCCATTGAGCCTATACGTCTGAAAGGCCAATGGATATCCGTTGGCTTATACATACAATAAAGCCCATCCAATCCAATTAGGAAATAAAATGATATAATATTTATCCGCGGCAGCGATGGCGGTTGCGCAGCGATACAGGCCTCGCCTTAAAAATATATGGTCGCGGGTTCAATTCGCCCATACATCTTCGTGTAAATTGTTTCAAATATCGGTGAAGCAAAACATCGTGAATACTAATAATTTGAGGTCAACACATCCACCAACCCGCACTAAGCCAGCGTGTGTGGATTAAGACGTAAACTCTCTCTACTCGTAAGATAGTTTAGAAAAGACCTGTGCCTACAGTGAGACACTAAAAAGGGTTGAAGTGATATTTATGACTAGGGATAAAATATCCAATCACGAAACGTTGAAGGTGTAGACCATAGTTTTACCATGTAAACTGACGTTTAGATCTATGGTGTAGACAATGGTGAAAAAAGTAACAACACTTTAGTTACCCACAGCTGGGCAAGAGTCTTCTTTTCTACCATAAAAGTTGATAGAGTTTAGGCTTGAATCCATATCCTCTGGTGGATGTCACATGTGTGGATGATTAGTTAAATAAATAAATAAATATTCTGGGACATCAACACACACGGTCATCTGGTCCCAAGCTAAGCAGAGCTTGTGTTATGGAAACCAGATAACTGGTATATACTATACATATAATACTTTTCTTTTGTAAATATATACTTATAATAGATATTTACACCCAGACTCGACACAAACACAAATGTTCATCACTAGTGTTTCTCTCGGGTGGGAATCGAACCCACGACCTGCGGCATGAAAAGCAAGTATCTTACCGACCACGCCACCGGCCCGTCCGGTCTTGGACAATGTTTCCTTACATTGTTTCTTCCAACACCGATATTTGACAGCAGTGATGAAACATGCAAAGCTGTGTGAGCTTAACCGGTGTTCGATCCTGTGCATATATTTCAATAGGGAGACTACTTTGAATATAATTATA
Organism: Meganola albula; assembly: GCA_936450015.1. Lineage (NCBI taxonomy): Eukaryota > Metazoa > Arthropoda > Insecta > Lepidoptera > Nolidae > Meganola > Meganola albula. Next base: position 506,671 of record OW388150.1, read on the forward strand.
CCAACAAATTCACAATATAATTCATTGATCACATGTCACACGAAACCACCATTATGTAAATGTTCTATTATTTTGAACAGATTTTAGTGCAGTATTTATGGAAATAAGCAGCAATCAGTAGACCAACTTACGAGACGCCAAGTAGAGCGGTCGTATGCGCTAATCCACCTTACCATCCATTTACCTTAGTTTTACTTATTGAATCCCAATAGTAGTTTAACACTGAGGTAGATAGGGTAATCTAGACGTTAATGTTTGAACGATGGCTTAACAATGTCACTACTTACCGATTTGCATAACTAAGTCATTAAAAAAGACCATCCTGACAGTTTACCTATATTTCTACGTTCACCAAACTTGCTTTTGATTTAGGGTTGGTCTGGTTTACACACCCTTCTATACACAATTAAATTAAAAAAAAAACTAATAATTTAAATATATAATAGAAGAAACTGACTGACTGACTGACTGATATATCAACGCAGAGCCCAAACCGCTGGGTCTGGAGACTCAAAATTTGGCGCATAGGTTCCTTATGGGGTCTAGGGGCTCACTAAGAAAGCATTTTTTCAAAACTCACACTTTAAGGGGGTGAAACGGGGTTCCAAAGTTTGTATGGAGAAACAAGATTAGTAATTAATTTTGCGGGTGAAGCCGCGGGCGGAAGCTAGTAGGTACTATAAATACTCTACTACATCTATCAATGTAGGGTCTAATCCTACATATGAGGTTAGTTGGTTCTATTTCGGTAGAACTGTGACATGCGCCTTTTACTCTTACGTAAGAGTAATTGTCCAACGAAGCGTACCAGAACAGAATAACTCAGATACTGTTACAACCAAGAACCCAACTGCAAGCGTGATCTTATATTTTGCGTATGAGTTTTCTTCGTCCGTGGGAGTGCGCTTTCAAACTAAATCCGCACACATGGTCCTAGAGTGATGCTAATTGGTGACAATAAACTTGTGGTTAACATTAGGCGAATTGTGATCTAGTGCAAGCATATTCTAGCGTAAATCTATTTCAGCCTTTGCCTGCTCTATTAGACGGGCCGGTGGCGTCGTGGGTTCGATTCCTACCCGAGACAAACATTTGTATAAATATGTCTGTTTGTCTTGTGTTTAGGTGTAATTATCTATATTTAAGTATATATTTACAAAAGAAAAGTATTATATGTAGTAGATATATTACCAGTTATCTGGTTTCCATAGTACAAGCAGACTTAGTTTGGGATCAGATGACCGTGTGTGTTAATGTCCCACTATATTATTATTATTATTATTACGCACAGCTCATTTCAACTGCACTTGTCTGCTCTCAATAATCTTACAAGTTAATAGAGTGATACGAATACACACAGCTTAGCTTGGTTTAAAATAACTGTTACATGCTTGTTCTTGCTGAAAAAAAGGAGTATTATAAATTTGAGAGTTAGAAGTAAATTTAATTATGAAAGCGTTTTCATTTGCTTGGTATGAAAACCAGTAGTTATGAATTTGGTCCATAACTAGGTTACAGGAAAATATGATAAGCCACTTTAACCTTTTACGGGTTTGATCGATTTGAAGTTTAATGCCGTTTTTTTAAAATAAGAAAAAAAAATATCCAAAAGTTTCTTTCTTTTTTGTCGATTCTATGTTATTATGGAATATTGAAGACACCTTCCATTGTAGAAAAAAAAAATCATGATCATGGTAGCCAATCTCTAGGAATGCACCCAGTGGTCTCGGCTGAATAACACCACCTTTGCATGAAAACTGGACTCTAATAAAAAAAATTAAATAAATCGTCTGTTGTCTGTTGAGCGAGTGAGGGCACCCGAAGAGCGGCTGAGAGGCGCGCGGGGCAGGGTCCGCTCGGAGCTCGTCCGATGCGACATAGGAACACAGCTCGCTTCAGTGGAGTACCAGCCTAACACAAATAGGCTAACAAACTTGCTGATGTCACGGAGCATTCATTTTCCATCTTTTGAACTCGACTTTAGACAAACGCGGTAAACCGCCATTAGCGAAACAAAAGAATAATAAATGATTAATTTAATTTTGTTTAGTCACAACAGTCATGTACCAGAAGGTCGTGAGTTCGATTTGTACGCCAAAAACAAGTGTTATATTTACTCCCGTCTACTTATAATGGCGTAATGTTAAAGGGTATTTCTGTTTGGATAATTAGCACCGATGGCGCAGCGGTACGGGCCTCGCCTAAGTAATATAAGGTCATGCCAACACATAAAAAAGCGCTGTGATACCACTTTTACTGTGCGAACTGCTACGTTGTGGAATTCGCTCCCGGCATCACTGTTTCCCGATATTTAATAATAATAATAATAATATTAAAGTGGGACATTAACACACACGGTCATCTGATCCCAAACTAAGCAGAGCTTGTACTATGGAAATCAGATAACTGGTAATACACTACATATAATACTTTTCTTTTATAAATACATACTTAAATAAAGATAATAAAATTACACCCAGACTCAAGACAAACAGACATAATATTTAAACAAATGTTTGTCTCTGGTGGGATCGAATCCTCGACCTGTGGCGTGAAAAGCAAGTATCTTACCGACCACGTCCCCGGCCCGTCTAATCTGCCGGCCTTCATGTCACAAGTGAATCGGTATTAACTGGGTAAGCGAGTTTCATCGTAGACTGCACCATTGCTAAACAACAGGCAAGTTGTGGCCAAGCGCAAGCCTATTACAGAATCACAGATAATATAATACTATACAGAATTAAGAAAAGTCTGTTAAAAAATCCTTGACTTTGCAGTTACCTTCATAACCAGTGGTTAACTGGCAGTTATCTACACAGTACCTAAATAAAAAGCTATCCAAATCACAATAAACGGGGTAAACCTCTATTGTTAAAACGTAATGGAACGTAAACCTCGTTCAATTGTTGTAAAAGAGCTAAATATTGTTAGGTCTCACAAAATTTGAATATTTATTTTTTCACATTTTAATTATAGTAGGGGAGCCGAAGAGGGTATTTTGGATTTACTCCAGCGCGTCAGATTAAGAGATAGGGGACACCTCGCGCTCTGTTGAATACCTATAGTAAACCTTAGCTTCGTAACTAGAGCCGGGGGTTTACAGTAGCCAATCAAAATATTTCTAAGACATATTTGTTTGGTGAAAATACTCGAATTTGTCAGAATAATGTATGATAAGTACATTAGATGTTGTTAAGTGTGAATATCAACAATCAGGCGATTTGAACCAAGAGCAAGGAAAAGGGAGAGCTACAAATTCACAATGCTTTCAAGGCACCTGGATCCACTTTAGTTTAGTTAATTCTTTTTTTTTCGTGAAAATAATTTAGAGATCCCGGATAAGCACACACTGACATTTTTTCTCGCTTTGGAATTATCGAAATCTTAAAAAAAAACTGGAAAACCTTTTACCACCGCTGAAGAGGTGCACATTATGTTACTTTTTTTTTACTTCCACTTAATCTATAAAGCCGACTAAGTATCAACGACGCTCGAGTAACTACACATTTAGCATCTTCGGCTCCCCTACTATTAAAAGGTAAAATATATCATCAACACTCCGCCCAACGGACTGATTATTCAGATATTCAGTGCTATGAATTCTTTAAAATATCAGTTAGGTTTAGGGTCTAAACATACAAAGCTGCTATGTCTGCCACTTATGCGTTTATTTTGCCGCTTAGCTGTTATTGTTATTATTTTAATATATAGGTTTATCACCAATTGTTAGTGTAATTACTTAAAGGATTTAAACAATTTGATCTTGAATCAACAGTACAATCAATTACAAGTAGACACTGGGGGCTGAGTCACCTTCGTCCGTGGGTGTACACCTTTTATTTAATCCAAGGTGGTGTAAATCAGGTGACAATCAACTGCTGGTAGGCTTCGGCCGTGGTTCCTGACCACCCACCAGACAAAGCCACACCGCCAAGCAACCTTGCCGTGTTCCGGTGCGATGTCTGGTGACACCATGCAGTGAGGGTGGGTCGGAATTGTTGCTCCTTTAAGGATTCTAACCTTAAGGAGGCTCATTCCACTGCCATCTACTCACCGATAATCATTCGTAATCACGAGTGAATTGGTATACTAGGCTGGCGCGTTCCATCGTAGACTACATAATTGATTATCATCAGGCAAGTTGTAGTCAAGCGCCAGCCTATCGCAGAATAAAAAATTACACCTGCATATATTATATTAATTATTAAATTATTACTGTAACGTAAACAAACGCGCTGCCTGCCACTAAACACACGCGCACGCGCACACCTAAGCGCCGGCCCATCGGCAGAAACTTAGCAACACGCTGACGCACACATTCGAAGCGCCGCCCGTTATAAAACCCGCGCCCCGGCCTACGACAGTCAGTGCTACTGCGTACGGCGAAGCTTCCGCACCTAGTGGAACTAGCCGGACCATTAGCTACAATAGGGACCTACTACGCATGCGAACAGAGGTGCTTTGTACATACGAACACCTTCTGGACCGTGCCTCTTGTATTATTGTATATACTCCCTACCTATACTACAAATAAATCATCTTGAAGAGTCCCGAGTCGTTTCTATTCTACACTGGCGACCAACGTACGGCCAACTGCGACCTACGTTACACGGAAGGGAAGAGTTACAACGTATCCAGTGAAGCATCAAGACGCTCGCAGCGAAGTAAAGGCAGAGATGGCGACCTTTAGTGATGCCCAGCTGGCCCACCTGATAAACTCCATAACTTCGGTATCTACGCGGAGAAGTTCTATGGCAAGTTGTGCACAAACCTACGATGGAAAATGTGACCAAGAGAGACTGGAAACATTTATTTCAGCGGTAAGCACCTTCAAAGCTGTCGAAGGAATCGGAGATAGCGAAGCTTTAATGGGCGTTCCACTGATTCTGCGCGGAGAAGCAGCTATTTGGTGGCAAGGCGTTAAAGACGGTATCTCAACCTGGATTGAATTTGAGCAACGTTTACGCAATGCCTTTGCACCGAAAAAACCAGCATACGTGCTGTATAGAGAAATAATGGGTGAAGAACAACCACCAGATTTGACTACAGAGCGTTTCGTGGCAAAGAAACGGATGCTATTTTCTATGCTGCCACCACCGAAGCACACGGAATCTCAGCAAATTGATATGATCTTTGGACTTTTGCATGTAAACATAAGAGCGCATATCACGCGGAGTTCTATTGTCGATTTTGATAACCTGTTGGAGGTTGCACGCGGTATAGAAAATACTTTGCAGGAGAAGTTTATAAATCGGAAGCAAGAGACAAGTCAGCAGAAGCTCAACAAAAGATGAGATGTACTTTCTGTCGACTACCTGGACATGTATTTAATGAATGTCGGAAGCGCTTGAAGCAGGAAAGTCATACTGCTCTTCCTACGGTAACTGCAGCGGAGACAGTAACAAAACACGAAGCAGTTACTCAAATGCCGTCCCCCTCACAACCAAAATTCTCTTGTTGCGGTTGTGGTGCCCCCGGGATTGTGAGAGCGAATTGCACAACCTGCTCTGGACGTCGACAATCACAAGTGGTACCGAACGAGCTAGGATTCTGTTCAGTTGACATCCAATTAGATATGAAGCAGAGACCGGTTGTATTCGTCAACATTTACGGCATAGAAGGTTCTGCCTACCTGGACACTGGAGCCAAACTAAGTGTTGCCTCGTATGATCTCTTTTGTAAGCTGCGGGAGATGAATTTAGAGTTCGGTGAAGAAACTGCTAACATAACTCTTGCTGATGGTATTCGAAGACATCAGAAGGTTTACACCATCAAAGTCCCAGTACAGATCCAAGAAAAGGTAGTGATAACGTCTTTTGTGGTACTACCTGAATCAAGGGATAATAGAACACTTCTTGGGATTGGCTTCATACAGGATGCAGGTATGATAATAAACTTACCACAGTTTACCATGTCATTTGTTGAGAATCCCGACGTAGGATACGAGCTGTTTAAGGAAGGATTCACGACATTTTCACGCAAGAACGAAACTGTCACCAGCATTGAGGTTTTGAACAGTGTTAAACTACCTTCTCCAATATCATCTTTGTCGCTTACACCGCCAAGTACGCCAACGGATCCCAAGCAAGTAATTGCTCTGAATACTCTGTCAGTGTCTGAAGTACCTAAAGAAAGAGAGCAAACGACTCAACGGACTAACTCCTACGAGTCAAGCCATATAGCGGTGCTAATGAAGACACCGCCTAAACGACCCAAGCTGTTCGACGGTCACTTACCAGTTGTAAGACAGTTATGGCGTGACTCGCAAATTGCAATTCACGAGTCAAACGTGATTCTGTCTCCTCGTTCACGCCATCTTTTTGATGGAAATATAGACTGGACGTTGGACATCGACGCTTTTGAGATTTCCAGTAGCAATGTCAACTCTGATCAAGAGCGCGAACTTAAAAGCCTCTTAACTGAATTTGCTGATCTATTCGAGACAAACGGCAAACCTGTAACTCACGTCCAGCATATTATAGACATAGGTAATCATGAACCCATAGCAGTACCTCCATACAGACTCTCACCTGCGAGAAAAGAGGTACTCCGGAAAGAAATAGAAAAGATGACAAAGGAAGGCGTTATAGAAAGTTGCGTATCACCATGGGCAGCACCAGTAGTAATGGTACCCAAGAAGAATGGAGAAATTAGGGTCTGCGTAGATTATAGAAGGCTCAACACCATCACCGTTCCTGATACCTATCCCATGCCACGTATAGATGATTTTTTGCACGAGGCAAAACCCACACCATTCATGACTTCTTTGGATTTAAAAGCTGGTTATTGGCAAGTGAGCATCCGAGAAGAAGACCAAGAGAAAACTGCGTTCATATGCCCTTTTGGAATCTATAAGTTTAGACGGATGCCGTTTGGTCTGCGTAATGCCCCAGCGACATTTCAAAGGCTAATCGATCAATTTCGTACTGGACTGGATGGGATTAAGCTGCTTGCATACTTAGATGACCTGATCGTGTTTTCAAATTCATTCAAGAGCCATCTTGAGGACCTGGAAAGAGTTTTCAAACAGATGAGAGTCTATAATTTGACTATCAATAAAAAGAAATGTAACTTCGTCGTTTCTCGGGTAAATTACTTGGGACACTGCATTACTCCTAAAGGCCTGCAAGTTGACCCCGATAAAGTGGCTGCTGTTGCCAAATTGCCACCCCCAGGGAATTTGAAACATTTGGTATCGTTCCTGCAAACGTGCTCATGGTACAGGAGATTTATTGAGAATTTTTCCAAAATTGCGGAGCCTCTAACTAGGCTTACAAAGAAGAACGCAACATGGCAATGGAAAGATGAGCAAGCGACAGCATATGAAGTTCTTAAACAGAAACTAACCTCCGCACCAGTCCTCAGGCAAGCCGATGCCACCAAACCCTACGTAATCAAGACTGATGCAAGCAATTATGCACTAGGGGCTGTTCTGGTCCAGGGGGAGGGCCCAGAAGAACACCCCGTAGAATATGCCAGTCGGCTGCTCACGTCAGCTGAGAAAAATTATTCTACCACTGAACGCGAAGCGCTGGCAGTAGTTTGGGCCCTAAATAAGTTCCGTGGCTACGTGGAAGGAATACCTGTGACTTTAGTTACGGATCACCAGGCACTGAAATGGTTGATGAGTATCAAAACGCCGACTGGAAGATTGGCAAGATGGGCACTACTGTTGCAAGCTTATGATGTCACGATCACCTATTCACCTGGAAAAACGAATGTCGTAGCCGACGCACTTTCACGTCCTCCGTGTACTGAAGAGCTCAAAAAAGATTGTGGTATTTGTTCAGTATCTATCGATATACTACCACGAGATCCAAGCGAAGTTAGAGAAGAACAATTGAAGGACGTAAACATACGAAAGATAGTCGCGATCCTGGAAGATGCAAATAAGCATGAAGATGCTGCCTATTGGAGTAACAAGGGCTACATTATGAACAATGGTCTACTTTATCGCTATAACCCAAGTACAGATACGGATGAAGCTCAATTAGTTGCCCCAGAGCATGAATGGGCCAACGTGTTGTCTGCCTATCATGATGATCCAACGGCAGGGCATTATGGAGCTGAAAAGACGTTACAAAGGATTTCTCGTCGATATTATTGGAAAGGGATGCGAAAGTATATAGAAAGTTATGTGAAAAATTGCATCAACTGTCAACGTTATAAACCTTCGAACCTGAAGCCAGCTGGCTTGTTGCAAACGTCTGCTATGTCTAAGAGATTTGAGGTTTTATCTTTTGACCTGTTTGGACCATTGCCACAATCACAAGATGGAAAGTCATGGATATTAATAGTTGAAGACTTAGCAACAAGATGGATAGAACTGTTTGCCCTAGAGAAAGCAACAGCGGAAAGTTGTGCCACCACACTTATAAACGAAGTGTTTCTGCGATACGGAGTGCCACGTAGGATGGTTAGCGACAACGGCCCTCAATTCGTTAGCTCTGTGATGCAACAAGTAACCTTTTGCCTACACATAAAGCACGCTTTCACACCGGTTTACCATCCAGAAACAAATCCCGTCGAAAGAAGGAATAGAGACTTAAAGACTCAGCTTGCCATACTTGTAGAAGGAAAACACACAGACTGGCCAGCTATGATTCCAGCTATTCGTTTTGCAATGAACACTGCAGTGTGCTCTTCTACTAGCTATACTCCTGCTTACCTAACATTTGGGAGAGAGTTAAGGACAAGTGATGATGTCCTTCACGATTTAAGAGCCATAGTATCAACTGAGAATTTTCTCGCCGAGATAACTCCAAAGCTTGTGCAATTGGCTGAAGTATTGGAAAGAGCTAAAGAAGTACAAGAAATGAAGGAGGAAACTCGTAAAATACTGGTAGACAAGACAAGGCGAGAGAGTCCGAAGTACCAACCTGGAGAGTTAGTTCTAGCCCAGGTTCATGCGATTAGTAAAGCTACACAGGGAGTTAGCTCTAAATTAGCTCCCCGCAGAGATGGGCCATATGTCATTATAAAACAGCATGGTCCATCCTCGTATCAATTGGCACACCCGGAAACTCCCCAAACAAACATTGGCATTTATCATTCTTCTGCCCTTGTGCCTTACCAAGGAAATCCTGCTAGTCTACCAAAACCTGCACAACCGATTAGGAAGAGAGGCCGACCTAAGAAAACCTCAATAGGCGCTGCCAATGCTACTCTAGCAAAGAAACGAGGACGACCTCGTAAGAACATCAACCGTACCCTTGCTGTAAAGGACTGACTCCTCGTCGGGACGCCGTCGGATCCAGAGGGGGAGATTTGTAACGTAAACAAACGCGCTGCCTGCCACTAAACACACGCGCACGCGCACACCTAAGCGCCGGCCCATCGGCAGAAACTTAGCAACACGCTGACGCACACATTCGAAGCGCCGCCCGTTATAAAACCCGCGCCCCGGCCTACGACAGTCAGTGCTACTGCGTACGGCGAAGCTTCCGCACCTAGTGGAACTAGCCGGACCATTAGCTACAATAGGGACCTACTACGCATGCGAACAGAGGTGCTTTGTACATACGAACACCTTCTGGACCTTATTGTATATACTCCCTACCTATACTACAAATAAATCATCTTGAAGAGTCCCGAGTCGTTTCTATTCTACATTACTATTTATTACGAGCTACTACGGAGATCCGGAGTAATGGACGTTATGAGTACATTACTGGAATTCCCTCTAGATCTATTTAGCTCTAATAAATGTCGACATGGTGGACATGGACAATACAATATCCAGTGACGATGTCGCTGTGGCGGACGTCCCAGTGTGGGTGTATCAGGACAGGCGTATCAAGGCGGGTGTCTCAGGGCAGGCGTCCCTAGTGTGACAAAATCCTTACTACAAATTGTATCTAATATTTTATTATATCTACCTACATAATTAATAAGTACTTGTACCTAAATTAAAGTTAATTTATGAACTAATTAGGGATCTAATTTATGTGATTAAACTTTTGATTGTAATTATTTATCACTTTATACTAGCTCATTTTGTGTAATTGACAATATCTTTATTATGAATTACATTCTTTGATACTAAGTTTAATATTTCGTATTGTAATTTTAACCCTCAATGAAAAAAGGGCAGCGGTGGCACAGCGGTTTTGACTTAGAAATATAACGTCGCGGTGTCAATGTTCCTAAAAATCAGCATGGAGCTTTTTTTTGCTGATGACCTAACCCAATCGGTCGGAAGGGCCTTAATTGGTTCACCGGACTTTTTCGGTGAGCCGTCCGAGGACGGTTGAACTGATCAAGTACTGCGGCAACTGCCATGAGGGCTCCCCATGTGGGGACGAACCTCGGCTCAGAACGTTGCCGGACTCTGTTTTTTTAGGGGATCGGGGGGCATTTCACGTTCGCGCGGTCTTGTCCTGTGGGCTAATTCACGTTATTAAATAAGTTCAGTTGCAGTGCAGTTACAGTTAAGTTTCAATAAAAACAGCCCTTTTGGTAGGTATTCTCGTAATTCTGACAACCACTGTCAGATACGCTCGCGTCAAGTTCGCGTCACGCGAGCGCTTTAGCGTTATGTTATAATACCATTTTGCACTAAGACTTACACTTAATTGCAACGTGATTGCAACTGCACGGCAACTTGATCGGCGCGTCAAGAAATTTCGTGAATTAGCCTACTGGTCATGGTCACCGTAAGGGAGCCTATCTTGGAGGGGCGCGGCGCGGTCCACGACGGCGTGGGCGATATCTCGGCATGTGTTGTGTGCTACTATTTTGGTTGTCCCTGCCTACTCTAGCAGCGGATCGGAGTTCGCGGTAGCGGGCGATTGCAAGAGTGATCACATCGTCGGAATCGGTGAGTACGCTTCGCGAACGTCGCCGTTTCGCGCCTCTGAGCGGATTGTGAGTCTGCAACGCGCGAGTTATTAACGCTACACTGTTGCAATATACATAAACAGACTTCTTTAAATTACAACACACCTCTTATTTACACATGTCAACCCTTTTAGTGTCCCACGAGAAGACCCGTGCCCAGCAGGCACGGGTCTTCTCTATCTTACGAGTAGATAGAGTTTAGGCCTTAATCGACACGGGCTGGCCAAGTGCGGGTTGGTGGATGTCACATGTCTTCGAAGAATTAGTTCTATGACATGCCGGTTCCCTCGCGATATTTTCCTTCACTGATATTGAGCAGCGGTGATGAAACAATTCATACAAAGATGTGGGCACGGTTGGGAACCGATCCCGCGAGTTTAAATTCAAAGGCGAGGCTTGTACCGATGCGCCACCGCTGCTCAAAACAGATACGTAAACTTATTATTGTTAAAACATACATTCCCATGGTGTTTGTTCAAAGTTCCAGTACTTCCCATAACACTCGTAATTATTCGGATGAACTCGTAAACTTTATGTTTTCTCAAAACATTACCAATGTTTGTTGAAAGAATACCAATTTCTAATTTGATTAATTTTCACCCGCGGCTTCACCCGCATGTTATTAGGATCGAAGGTAACGTAAGTGCCAGACAATATTATATCTCTGTGCCATATTTCTTCCAAATTCGTTAAGTAGTTTTCGTAAAAGCATAAGTGCATCCACACAAAATTTTGCTTTGTAATATTAGTAAGAATAAGTAAGATAAAATAAGATACTTAAGTAAGAATTATGATTATGGTAAAACGAAAAAAAATATTTATTAACTAGCTGCCCGCCCCAGCTACGCCCGGATGGTGTAAGTACCTGTGGTATTAGCGATATGAAATATATACTATGCGTTTCAAATGAGAATAGGATTGGAAATCCGCCATCTTGGACCGGAATGCGCAACAACTTCACATTTTTTAATACAGTTAGCAAAAATGTTTCTTCGATATAATAATCACATTTAGATGAAAATAAAATAAAAATGCGTATATCTTACTAGAATTGGACATTTGAAGTAGAATATTTAGGTACGAACACATTTTATTAACTTCCGACGACAAAATGCGGTGCTATAAGTTAAAACGTGTGTTTTTATGCGTGTAAAAGAATTTGTGTACTAGTTTGTGGCATCCTAACGCGTAAATTTACTTAGTTAGGTAGCTACACTGTAACTACATACCTAAGTAAAGGTTTTACATAAATCAGTTTTCCATACATTTCAAAATAATATTATTGTCTGTGGTTTGACATTTTGTGCTGGCGCTACTTTTGCATGGTTTTTGGTATGAAGTTAGCCGCGAGTCCAGTCCTATTCTTATTTGAAACGTATAGTACACAAAATTTTATAACAGTCGATCAAGCCCTTTGAATGACTTTTGTTACATTACTAATATCGCTATTAAGAAATAGGGAAAAAATTAAAGAGGTTAAAATTTAAGGTTGTATGATTGTTTTTCACATCATAAAAAAAAGATCTTCCCTTTCCCTCCAGTAGGAGGGTCACTAGTAGCCAAAGAAATATTTCTTGTTTCCTCACCAAACATCTTGAAACATTCCGGATACAAATTTCTTCACAATTCATATTTCGTACGTAAGTGCGGCACAAAAAGAGTTCTCACGAACCTCGTATAAATATCCGAATGTCTCGGGACAGATAACACGTCGCGGAACAAGGTTTAACCGCAATGACAAACATTTCAACTCGCTTTTTATTATAATAACTAGTTTCCGCCCGCGGCTTCGCCCGCGTGGTGTTAGAATAAAAATTAGCCAAGTGACAGATCTATAAGAACACTTTATCATATTTTTTTATTTGTTATTGGTGGAACACCATTTCACCCCCTTAAAGGGTGAGTTATGAAAAATCCTTTCTTAGTGCACCCCTAGACTCCTTAAGGAACCTATGTGCCAAATTTGGAGTCTCCAAACCCAGCAGTTTGGGTTCTGCGTTGATATGTCAGTCAGTCAGTTTCTTCTTTTATATATTTAGATTTGATTCAGCAAAATTGGCGCCTAAGGAATTGCTAGTACTATAGCTAGCAGCTTTTCCTGCAGGTTATTAGGATAACATGTATCCTGTATGCTATTCTAGACTATAATCTATTTGTATGCGAAATTTCATCTAAATCCGTCAAGTATTTTTTGCGTTAGAGATTAACAAATACCTACAAACTTTCGTATTGTAATATTAGTAGGATGATAAAATACCTGGATGCTGCTGGTGAATAGGCACTTACTACTTGCACGTTGATTCAGTGGTGAAGCGTGAAGGATCCAAGTTTGAATCTCGGGTCGAGAAATGAACGCTGACACCCGGCGTTACACTGTGGGAATATGGACATTGCTGAAAATCAGTGCTGTGGGTCGCCTCTAATAGGCACTCACAGCGTTTACTGAGCAATGTCAATGTTTGACACAAACAGGCGGTAAAAAGATTAAAGTCATCTGTGCCTACTCCATCGGAAAAAGAAATACAGGATAGAGCGCTATATATGACGGCAAGTCCCATTTTCATATTAATTGTGACTTAATTACTTTTTGAAATTGAGGACAAACAACGTGACATCTGTACTAAAGAAATCCATTTATATAATATCAGAAAATCGTTTTAAAATGTCGTGTTTTCGTTTTCCTAAAATACGCGTGCAATTAACCACAACTTGCCCGATGTTAAGCAATTATCTAGTCTACGATGGAACATGCCTGCCTCATATACCTATTCACTCGTGATTACGAATGACTTTCGGTGATACGGTAACAGTAAAATGAGGCTCAATATAACCGTTAAAAAGCAGCAATTTTGAGCCACTCTCTCAAATAGTGGCCCGAAGGTGACTGCGCTACTCAATTCCTTCATAGATAAGAAAAGACCCGGGCTTATCAATAGGACACCAAAAGGTTGATTTTCTTTTTAAGGTAGTCCACCTGAATTTTATTCTGTGAAATATTTTAGTAACACAACAAAATTATCTTGCGGTCCCTAAATAATTAGAGCCATCATAAACCCCGAATAACTCCGAAATAATAAAACAAGGGAAATAAATTGAATCATTCGACCGTCGTTACTGCGGTCTAGATTACTTTTACGAAAGTCCCCTTTCATAATAGTAAACAAAAATATACCTAAATTGAACAAAATAGAGTTCAAATTGTAACTTCATCTAGTAGGGTCTCGTTGGGACAGCTATATTGCTTCGTAGGAAAATAATTATGAATTATTATTTGGGTAAGAAAGGTGAGCTGTGATGTTGTGCGTCATTGTAAATTATAATTTTAATTTTTAGGTTTAAAATGGAAAGTAGACCATGAATAATCGAATGAATGAAAATTCTACTGCCACCTTCTCACCAAAAATCATTAATAGTCACGAGTGAATCTTTAATTGTTCAATCTTGTTAAATACTGGACAGGCGCGTTATATAGTAGACCACATCATTGTTTACCAAAATATGTTCAAGCGAAATGGAGAATATTTGAAGCAGACTCCTTCAGCAAAAGAGCTCCATTGATACGGTGGTGGTGAAACATGTTTAACAATTTGATAAGATCCCTTCACTCACAATGTCCGAATTCTCGATTGAAATAGCGAAGTTGAGTTAATTCAAATGCTGGATTCCACGTTTGTATAATTCTTGCTCAATTACCCGAATGGAAATCCATACTTTTTGATTTTAACCCCAAGTTTGAAGTGAGTATATCTATTTTTAATAAGCTTGTTGCCCTGTAGCACTTACGGTATTTTCTTGATTTTTAAATCCTGGCACAAAATAGGAGTTACCTACAAGTGTTTGCATGTGTATCTGTACGGGCAAACCCGTACAAATCAATAGTAATAATTTTATGACCAACTTATTTCTTTATACAACGCATTAAAACACAATAATAATCGGTTAGTAATTACAGCATATTCGTCGTCATAGCATTCTCCGCGACCTATAGCTCAGTTGTTAACTCCGCGCCGCGTACCTATCATTAGCAATATCAAATCTATGTATAGTGTAAATCTGTGTCGTTAATATATCATTCTTTATCATTATCATTTTATCTTTCATTTTACAAATCAACCGTACAGTATCTATAGGTGTTAGTGGCGAAAAGTCCATACAACACTATTCCCACTGGCTTCCCTTGGGGAATTGGTCAGTATTAAAATATTACGCGTTATTTAATTAAATACTTTGTAACGCGTAATAGTTTTAAATAGCATAAAAAATGCAGTACATACTTTTTATTGAGTTCAAAAGTCGGCCTAAGTAACCAAGAAATACTTGTAATTTATTTTGCTCCGTCTTACCCTTTTTCAAATTACCACCCTTCGCAACTGGTAGGCTATGCAAGATTGTAGCCTCGTAGCGTCTATCGATGGGCCGAATTTGATGCGATTGTTTTTATTCCAAAGTTGAAATTGCCAGAGAGGAGAGGTGTACCCCGACCAACACTCAACTAGAAATAGGTACGGTGAATGGAGAAATATGTAAAATGTCAGGATGGTTTTTTATATTAACTGACCCACTTAATTATGCCAAATCGGTGTGTAGTTATACTGATCAGTACCTACTTAATATCTATCGTTTAAACAGTAACGCCCAGATTACCCTACCTACCCAATATTAAACTATTATGGGATCCTAGGGGATTCAGTAAGTAAAACTATGACAAAAGGTAAATTAGCCGGGGACACGACCGCTCTACTTGCGTCTCGTAATTTGATCTACTGATTCGCCAGCGGACGTCTAACCCGCACGGGGTCCAGCGATATATTGACTTAAAATTTTAATGGTAACAGTTAATACAGACAAAGAACAATATACATAATCATAAAGCTATATAAAGACAACATTCATTCAGTCGAATAGCTCCGCGATGTCACCTGTCACACCTGACAGATGACGTCAATCCGGTCCAAACAACCGCTCGGTTCACTTAGTAGTCTGTGGTCCAAACTCACTATAACCGACAACATAATTAAGATGTTTTTTTAGTAGCGGGATTCATTAATCATTTAATTTAAAGTTATTCACAATATAATATCAACCTCTAAGTATAATGTTAATTTGAACATAAATCACTGAAGCAATATATTCTAACTAAACAGGAACATTCTACAATAATTGATCAGCCATCAGACCAGATTATGAGCGGGTATTGAGAGCTCATTTCCATAATAGAACGTTCCAGATTCCGATAACGACTAATTGCTCGGACACAATGGATCTAGGGGTATACTTTCTAAGTTTAGGACACTTTTAAATATTTTTTAAATGTCGGTTGTTTCGAAGGTTTGCAGACATTTTAACTAAAAAAAGCCTAATGTATGTGAGATTGGTGCCAAAACACTTAAAGTATTGAATAAAGTATCTATTAAATCCAACCGTCTTAACATGCCTCTCTTTTTGAAATAAAACTACTTTTTAACGCATTTACTCGTTTTTTTGGGACCCAGTGCTTAATTTACTCGTACAAAAATCCAAGCAAAATCAACTCTGAATTCAAGACTCTGTGAGCTGAGTTTGTTTAAATCGGAACGCAACTTAAATAATGTTTGTAGGTAGTCAGTAATAATTGTGATTAATACTTTTGCACGTCAAATACCTCAGTCCACCCGTGAACATGAAGTCTGAAAAGACTTTGAAACGTCGGGGTCTAAAATTTAAAATAAAACGCGATAAAATCCGTTAAAAAGTAGTTTTATTTCAATATGTGATTCGCGAAAAACTAAGACAATACTATGTCTCTCTAGTGTTTTACCTTATACAAACTTCACCCTTCAGTACCTTCCATTTCCTACATTTCTATCTGTTTACATACACACATACCATACACAGATCTCACTAATACATAACTACCACTTCTTATATACAAACATTGCTGGACTCGTTTCTCCTCTCAACTATCTTAAGTGGATGTCACATGTCCTGGAATGATTAGTTCTTAGATATGGTTCATAATGTTTTCCTTCACCAACATTGAACAACAGCGATGCAGTTAACCCAAAGATGTGTCACGACCGAGGATTGACCATACCGCTGTGCCATCGCTGGTCATTTCAATACTTAAACCTTCTCAACTCTTAAAATCGATGACAGATTTGCCATTTTCAGAAGTGGGATACTAAAAGCTGGTTATTTTACTTTACTAAATCCTAACAATAGTCTATAATCGCTATTTCCTAACAATAGCACAGTAGAAGTGTACTTCAGCCGACATTTCGTTAACTCCCTTAGATTTTCAATTAAGATTAGTAGTCTTTCAAATTACATGAACAATAAATGGAATGGTTCTCTTATTTCTATTAAATCCTGGCCTTTTTACTATTATGAGTCTAGTTTATTATTAATTTGCTCCAGTGTAAGTAGTCGAAAGTCCTGGAATTCATTTTTAGGCAGAAAGGAGACGTTCAAAAAATGTATAGAGCGTGGGATTAAAATAATTGTAAATTTGAACAACAATCTGAGTTACATATGTTAATAGAGCATAATTATTTAAATTTTTTGGTGCATTTCAAATAATTTTACACCCTCCCGTTTTTTTTAAATTGAAACTGAAAATAAGAATCCTACCTAGATCCCAAATCATTTCTAAGCAAAGGTAGGCTTAAAGATCTAACCGGCTAGAACTAGGATACGAAATTTCTGAACAAATAAACAGTTTAAGATAAATTTTCTCCAAAAATAAGATTTTATTTACGACTCTCGTAAATATTGGCTGTAAAAGGAAGCGATTGGCGTAGTTCGTCTGACAATAATCGGTGCCCCACATAACGGAATGACTACAATAAATTAAGATTTAACTTTTATTGTACACTACACTAGTGGGTACAAGCAGAGTTACTTACATTTGTGTCTAGAGCTTGATAATAGTTTTTTTGCTCTAGTAGTAACTTGCAAATGTGTTCATCTCTAGCTAGTTATCAATAATTAGCATTTACATTAATTGTTAGCACGCGAATGCTGCAATGAGCAACGGTGGCGCATTAGTACGGGCCTCGCCTTAGAAATATAAGGTCGCGGGTGCGATTCCCAGTCGTGTCCACACATCTTTGTGTGAAGTGTTTTATCGCCTGCTAAATATCAGAAGGAAAATATCGTGAACATAACCGGCATGTCTAAGACCGTATCATTCGAGGACATGTGACATTCACCAACCCGTACTTGGCCAGCGTGTGAGGAACGTTAAGGCCTAAACTCTTTCAACTCATAAGGTAGTTAAGAAAAGATCCGTGCCGACTGGACACTAAAAAAAGGGGTTAAAGTGAATGCTGCATTAGCGTTTAGCAAATTAAATTATTTAGTTGCGAAATTGTGTGAAGTACCTAATTCTTCAGCATGTACTATAGTGTGTCAGTTATGTTTATGTATACCTTATGTAAGTCTTATTCTGTCTGACGGGCTGGTGACGTAGTCGGTCAGATGCTTGCTTTTCACGCCGCAGGTCGTGGGTTCGATTACCACCCGAGACAAACATTAGTGATAAACATTTGTGTTTGTGTCGAGTCTGGGTGTAAATATCTATTATAAGTTTAAATTTACAAAAGAAAAGTATTTTAAGTATAGATAGTATATAAACGTTATCTGGTTTCCATAAAACAACGCTCTGTTTAGCTTGGGACCTGATGATCGTGTACGTTACTGTCCCAGAATATTATTTATTTATTTATTAATAAAGACTATCAAGCAAAACGTATTTTTGTCAACGTAGGATCCCGTAGTAAAGCACATTGCACGAGCCGAACAGTGCAGCGTTTGCTCTCTGTCGCACCACAGTAAGTCGGAAGTACTCTGTTTCACGTGACAATGATTTACACTAACCACAGCCGATACCTACCACCAGTTTATTGTCACCTGATTAGCACCACCCAGGGACCACGTGTTTAACCAAATTTATGTTTCGTAGTTTAATTTTTATTTTTATTTCAAAGTCGTAAATAACCTTGTTTTAGCTTTTCGACTTTAATTTAAGTAATTTTATCAACCAATTTATAAATCAAAGTACTTAAGTAACCAGTTCTCTTAATAATATCCTTTACAGAGTTGAAGTCGATCAATCAATTTGATAATTCACGTTGCGCAAAGCCAAATGGATTCAATTAAATACACTTTAGGCTAATGTACTGTCTCAGTAGTGCAGTGGTAAGTGCGTTCGCTTAATATCCGCGAGGTCCCGGATTCGATTTCCGGGTCGAGCAAAAATACTTTTATAATTTACTTACGTTACTTACCTACTTTTTTATCGTATAGGCTTGCGCTTAACCACAACTTGCTTGTGAAGCAATGATGTAGTCTACAATGGAACGCGCTTACCCAGTGAATACCGATTTACTCGTGACTTGAAGACAGGTAGACTATAGCTATCGAGAAACATACTAACGTTATAAGGAAAAAGGGCACTCGTAACTGAGTTAGTGATATTGTTTGAGTCAATATCTTTTACTGATTCCGACAATGTTAAAAAACTTAGTTACGAAAAAAAAGTCAGTGTCATGTGCTCTTTTTCCTTAAGATGGCAGCATAGATGCCGGCAGCGAATTCCACAACTTCGCAATTCGCACAATAATATACAAATAACCATTTATTTCACGCTACAAGGCCCTTAAAACATATAACACTATGAACTAATACAATATTAAATATTATCTAATCTAAATATTAATACAATATTAGTTAAATATTGTGAGTGTGTTGCGTGGTGTCAATTATCCGACCTCGGAAGCGCCGGAACAAAACACCGAAAAAAATAGTGGAAGGCAACGCGAGTTTTAGTTACAGCTTGAAGTTAGGAATTCTGCCCAATGAACGGCAATAGTGTATAACGGCAATAATAATATGTGAGTGATGGGAAGAAAAGATAAAAAATGTCTTAAACCAAAGAAATAGCATTCATTTCAGTAAGTACATTGAAATAATAATAAGTGACGCTGTCTGGATATAACTAACATTTCGTATAGAAATAAAACAAACCATTTTGTTTATTTAAATAAATTATAACATTTTGCAAATGGTTGATTCAAATTAATCTTAAATGCCGATTGCGAATGTGTTAGATTAATAACCGTGAGGTTACCCGGGACGGTTCCCAGGCCGAGCAAAAAACTTTCCTAATTTACTTAGCGAATTTTAGTTGCAGCTAGAATTTTGAAATTGTGCCCGATGACCGGCAATATGTTCGTGCCCTATTACGTATGACACCTAAACATAGCCGACGAAAAATGGGTGATAATCACCTCTGCCTACACCTTTGGATTATACAGGCGTGGTGCTTTGGTGTATTTTGTTATGAAACTGCTATGTTAACTCAACGTGTGTTCTTAATCATCTGAGCAGGTACTTTATTTTAATTCTTTTGGTTTCGCCTCAGCCACAACTTGCCTGTTGTTATGCGACAATATGGATCTACGATGAAACGCGCTTGCCCGATGTACTATTGTAATCCTACTAATATTATAAATGCGAAAGTAAGTGTGTGTGTGTGTGTGAAGGTTTGTTACCGCGTATCTCCATAACCGCTCAACCAATGTTAATGAAATTTGAAACGTAGGTAGTGTATACCCTAGAATAGGACATAGGCTAATAATATTTCCAAAAATCATCCCCTAAGAGGGTTAAATAGAGGGGTGAAGTTTGTATGCAACTTTTTATTCCTAAGTTCTATTCATTTAAAATTCGGTACACGTAAACCTTAACACAAATAATGAGATACGGGTTTTTTATTTTTCCATAATTACCCCCATGGGGTGTGGAAAATGAGTTTTATTGGTAAAAACTAAAGTTTCTCTGGATCTCTTTAGTCTCAAGTCCGATTCACTCCAAATTCGGCACACATATACCTTAGAAGAAATCATAAAACACGTGTTTATTATTTTTCCAAAACTACCCCCAGGGGGAGTGTAAAATGAACTTTTTTGGAAAAATTAAATATTCCAGAACTTTTTAGTCCTTAGTCCGATTCACTTCAGATTCGGTATAAATATAGCTCAAAACAAATAATGAAACACGTGTTTTTTATTTTTCCAAATTTTTTATCTTTATCCTAATACTACGTGGGTGAAGCCTGAGAAATTATTCTGAGGGAGATTTTCTTTGAAGTTGATATCAATACTCCTTCGTGCTTTTTAGCTAAATTACTTTTTATTTTGACACAATGACGTTTGATAACTCAGTCCGATTATTAGAATTCGAAATTTAAATTTTATTTCTTCTCAAATATTGAATGAAAAACTTACAATAATCATGGTCTAAGAGCCGTAGTATTTTTTGAGAAACCCCTATAGGTTTATGGATACACCTATGGGTGCTTGCCGATTTCAAAATGTTGCTTACACGCCTACACTACTGAACTAATTTTGTATGGAGATAGTTCGAGACCCGGGAAAGGATAGTTTTATCCGACTGCGAAAAGAGAGATTAATGGTTTAGCGCGATAACCGACATCCGCGGGCGAAGCCGCGGGCGGAAAACTAGTAATAAATAAAATAAATAAATATTCTGGGACATTAATATACACGGTCATCTGGTCCCAAGCTAAGCAGAGCTTGTGTTATGGAAACCAGATAACTGGTATATACTATACATATAATACATTTCTTTTGTAAATATACACTTATAATAGATATTTACACCCAGACTCGACACAAACACAAATGTTCATCACTAATGTTTGTCTCGGGTGGGAATCGAACCCACAAGCTGCGGCGTGAAAAGCAAGTATCTTACCGACCACGCCACCACCGGCCCGTCAAGTAGAGAAGTTGTAAAATTAGTACCTCTATTTTGTATGTATTTCGTGTAACGTTTGGACTCGAAAGTTGCAGCTTTAAGCTTTAGATACAAACTTTGTTGCGCTCGGACGAACGAAACTAGAACTAAATAACGTTGTGAGCTTACAGAAACTTTTAAATAGGATTACCAATTTAAGTCAAAGCTGCTAATTAATAATAATTCCCTCCAAGCAGTAGCAACAGTCTAAGCTGACTACCCAGATACGTAAGAGATAATAATACTGTAGTACAGTACCTTGAACAGCGGTGGCATCAGCCTCACTTTTGAAATATATGGTCACGGGTTCGATCCCCGGTCATACCCATACATCTTTGTGTGAATTGTTTTATCGCCGCTGCTCAATATTGGTGAAGGAAAACGTCGTGAGGAAATGTGCATGTCTAAGAACTATTAATTCGAAGACATGTGATATCCACCAACCTGCACTTGGCCAGCGTTTGTGGATCAAGGTTTAAACTCTCTCAATTCGTAAGATAGTTATGAGAAGATCTGTGCATATGTGTATATCGCTGTTCTCCTCCTAAAGGGCTGGACCGATTTGAATGAATTTTTATGTAGGTATGCGTTTGGGTGGCGCTGGCATCCTGGATGATTTATATTCAAAAATCAGCCCGGAAGATGGCGCTGCAGTCGGTATATGGGTTGATGATTTTTCTCTCTTAATTCTAAATATTAAATACGTTATATTTGGCACTTTTGACTAAAATTATTTCCTAATCTAAATACGTACTAAAGTATGCTTTGGTGCGACGCCCTTTTTGTACAACTCGTACTTGACCGTTTTTCATTTTCTAATGTTACCTACTTAGCTATTCTCCTGGCAATGCAAAAATTGAAGTGGCTGTCTAGACTAGGGAGAGTTTGTAAATATGAACAAAGGGAACAATATTCAAATTTGAATCTGTTTTCATTACATTGATGTTGTTTAATCTGTATTAATATTCGTACAATTATCATAAGTGCAATAATGGATTTGAAAATAACTATGTGCAAAAATACATGTGCATTTTGAAATTCAACTACTTTACAGCGGATTAAAACACGGTTTATCGGTAGATCGTTTTCGCCCGCCCCAGCTTCGCCCGGGTAGCTTCAGCCCACTCAACAATTTACAAAAAATGTGATAAATAAAGAACCTCTCAACCGATTTTGTGCAAACTTCACATAAATCATCTACTAAATAGTTCGAACAATGCCTAAACATTTAGTTGGTAAGCCAGTTTTTGAGTTATAAAATTACAATGAAAAGTGGCATTGATTTTTAATTACATAGATTAGGCATAGTGTTCACGCGTGAACATCGCCCAGAAGCGAAGGTGTATCCGGCGCGTGCCGCGGGGCAAGGGCGGCGCGGTGCACCGATGATAGCCAACTTAACTACGGACCGATCAAGTTATGTCGCGTCATTCGATCAACTTGTATTTTTATTTAATTTCTAATATAAAAGGTTTATACGAGACTGGTGCCTTATTTACTCGCCCACACATAGGATTTCACTTGATTACAACTTGCCTGTTGTTAAGCAATGATATAGTCGACGATAAAACGCTTACCCAGTAAATACTAATATTAATATGATAATATTATTATCTATCTATCTCAATTAAATAAAAATGAATCCCTATTTCCCTTAGTCACGCCATCACGAGAGAACGGCTGGACCGATTTCGCTATTTTTTTTTTAGAATATTCCTTGAAGTACGAGGATGTTTCTTGTGTAGAAAAAAATAAAATATCTCCGATTGATTTTTATAGAATATTATATCTATGTTCGATAGTTCTGAGAATCAGTCATAATCTATTATAGTCTAGTAATTAATAACAGTTACTCTACCAAGCGTTTGGTACATTTGTAAGTACATACTAACTCCTGAAACAAACCTCGAAAATGCGAAAAGTAAAATTCTTAAAAAAGTAACAATTCTAAGAAGATGTATCTCAATGATAATCCTTTTGCTTGTGTCACATTTTCGTTTACAAAAAGCCTTTTGGG
The DNA here is from genome assembly GCA_936450015.1 of Meganola albula. Classification (NCBI taxonomy): domain Eukaryota; kingdom Metazoa; phylum Arthropoda; class Insecta; order Lepidoptera; family Nolidae; genus Meganola; species Meganola albula. The sequence goes on from OW388150.1 coordinate 530,327, forward strand.
AGCTAAACAGATTTTCTCTGATTGAATTTTACAAAGCCTGTGTCAAGTACGATAAATACATTTGTTTATGCCTTCACATAATTTACTTCTAAGTACGTGTGCCTAACCAATTTTTTTTTATCCTACTAGCTTTCCGACAGCTGCTTCACCCGCTTGTATGTCGGTATACAAAACATAACCGTCTTTTTGCGCAGTCGGATAAAAACTATCCTATGTATTTTCTCGGGTCTCAAACTACCTCCATACCCGATTTCATTCAAATCGGTTCAGTAGTTTAAGCGGGAAAACGTAACAGACAGACAGAGTTACTTTCGCATTTATAATATTAAGTAAGGATAATAGGTTTGCGCATGACCACAACTTGCCTGATGTGAAGCAATGTTGCAGTCTACAATAAAACGCGCTTACTTATTAAAGGGGAATTTTTAATTGTACCTCTATTTAAAATTTAAGCAAACAACAATTATCCACTAATAATGTACCAGCATATCAAATAAATGACTCTTTATCAAATTAAATAATTGTATATCTAAATGTGTCGTATAAGAAAATGTCTAAAATATATCAAAGTTAGCGACTTTATTTATCTAATATCACTACGAAAAACTTGCTAAAACCACAGATATAAGCATTCTAAAACAAAATTACTCGCCATATAACAGAAATACTGATTTGCACACTAAATTATCCAATATTACCACCGAATTACTAAAATCATTATCTTAAATTGCATAACAAAGAATGCATGTTATAGGTTATTTAATGACTACACTAATTTGCTACTTGTTGAACTAAAATCCCTTTAACCCAACTATATTTTTCTTTGTAAAAAAACTTATTTGGCGCGCTTTTGACTGCACTCACTCAACGCTCGCGCTAGTCGCATCGCGCTCGCTCCTTCCCAAGCACGGCGGCACGAGTGTGAGAGAGAGCGAGTGATGTTATTCCGCAGTCGTACACGGCGCATGGTCGCGTGCATTTGTTATTGTTTTCGTTCATTAGATAAATATAACTTGCTCGAGTTTAAGTGCAAATTAGTTTATGAACTATATCTTTGTGCATTGTTTTAGTATATTACCTATAAAAGTAATACTTTTTACATTAATAGACAAGTAACATGGAGTTAGATCGATCATTATTAAAAGCCAGCGGTAGTGGTACACAAAATAATGAAAATGTTCCCGTTTATTGCTCGGATGAAAGCGAAGAAGAAGAACAGCCTTTGGAGAAGAAGAAGAGGTCAAAGGGCAAAGAGTATATATTCGTTAAGAAATTCACAAACGCTGATGAAGCCGAGAGTTTTTTGCAAGCTGAAAATACGTGGTCTGTCAAAGTTTCGCACGACACCGAAGAAGGTAACAAAAAGTTTTATCGTGTAGGAAAGTCAAATTTCGAGGACCTCAGTGTGCAGCAAGTATTTATTTGCTTTTTGAAGCAAACTCTAGTGAAGTATTACTTTATCGTACCGACTCTGACCATGACCATGAATCTATTGCTAAAGCAGAGACAAGGCATGGAATATGTCAAGAGACAAAAGAAGAGATTAATAAACTTTTCGCTCTACATTTAAAGCCTAAGGCTATATTAAACAATTTGAAGAAAATTGAAGGGCTGACATGCCCTCAACGAAACAATTAAATAATTATTTGTCTGACCGCCGTCGAGTAGTTTACGGATCACCTTCAATCAGTCTCGGGGAACTACAGGCTTGGTTAATAGAAAATTCTAAGATACCTGTTGATGAACACGAACCCTATGTTATTGCCTACCATGTTTACGAGAGCGAAACTCCGACTTTTCGATTTGCAATCTCTACGAAGTCTCTACTAAAGTTAACCACATTAGCCACAAATATTCATGCAGACGCTACATATAAACTCATCTGGCAAGGTTTTCCTGTACTATTAGTCAGTACTACTGATAAAACTAAAAAGTTTCATCCTATTTGTATTGCCGTTACTACTAATGAGCGTAAACAAGATTTAGAAATGTTGTTTAGAGCTCTTCGCAACAGCGCTTTCTCCCTTTATGCGCACTCGTTAAACCCAAAAGTGTTAATATGCGACTCGGCTATGAGCATAATAAATGCATTTAAAGAAGTATTTGGCGAAGAAGCTACTATAAAAATGTGTTGGTTCCATGCAAAAAAAAATATTATGAACAATGTAGAAAGACTGGTAGACAAAAATTTAATATTTTAATTAATTTGTTGAAAAAGTCTGAGTAATCTTACCGTTGTGCCTTAATTAGTGATTATGATGATAACACTTATTTGATTTTTTGAGAACAATAATTTAATAAACATGACTGATTAACTGTTGTTTTATTTAGAATAACTCATGTTCTTTCAAATTTAATAGGTGACGTATTCCAAAAAAACAGATTAAATGTTTCTTTGCACTAAAAGGATAATTAGATTTACTATAAGTTAACAGATAGTAGTTCAGGAAAATAGTTTAGCTTTAAACATCAAACAGTGTAGTATATTTGATTTATTTGATGGGCAAATTTAGTGTGCAATTCAGTATTTTTGTTAGCAATTGCGAATACTTTGATAGAAAAATGTGGATTTACAGTTGTAAGATTAAATACTACCCCTTATTAAATACCGATTCACTCGTGACTTGAAGACATGTAGATTATAGTTATCGGGAAACAGAGATGCCGGCAACGAATTCCACAACTTGGCAGTTAATACATGCACGCACAAATGGCCTGACAATTGCATTAAATATTAATCTAAATAATATAATTGAATGAAAGAAATTGATACAAAAAATGTTAGTCGATGCCGATGGTCTGCCTGGACTATAAGAAAGTCAGTCTTTTTGTCAATCTGTTGGCTACGCACTCCTAAGTTTCTGGACCGATTTGAACCAAATTTAGAATGGAGATATTTCAATACCTGATGACGAACATAGCAAGTTTTTTATACCAATAATCCAAGTTTAAGAAAATAAAAAATAGGTTTCACTTTTATAAATAAATCTCAGGTTATAAAATTTACTAGCTTTCCGACAGCGGCTTCGCCCGCGTGTATGTCGGTGTATGAGTTGAGAGAGTTCGCTGCCCAAGTGCGGGTTGTTTGATGTCACATGTCCTCGAAAAATTCGTTCTTAGACATGCCGGTTTCCTCACGATGTTTTCCTTCAACGATATTGAGCGGCGGAGATGAAACAATTCACACAAAGATGTGTGGGCATGACCAGGATTCGAACCCGCGACCTTATTTTTCTAAGGCGAGTTCCGTAACGCTGCGCCACCGCTTCTCTACATGAACAGTTAATATTGTATACAAACTGTTCATATACCTGTGTTAGATGTTCTAAGTGAAAAATTAACGTTTTCTTAGTTTGTAGAAGGATTTGTTGTTCGCGATGACTGACATAAACGATGGCGGATGCCATGGCTAGAAACCTTGTAATTCTATATGCACATCAAAATGTTAGTTAAAACAAATAAACACATATGTCTACGTAACATCAAACGAAACCAAAGCATTCGTTACTTTTACGAGCCCTACAAAGAAGCAATTAACATTTTACCACCCCCATCGTAAACTTGTAGGTACTTATGCCCGGTTTTACCTAATTCTAAAAAACATCTAATAAACCCCTGATTTCCCTCACAAAATCGATGTTTAAATCATTAAATCATTCAAGATTGGTTAATTTAGACATGCTTCGATTATGTAATTAAACTATCCGATTATGGAACACAGCGATAGATAACGAGACTAGCATTTTTGTGATACATTGCGTACTGATCTTACCCATATATAAGATGAATGAAAGTGAGTGTGCAATGAATTGTGAAATTATTAGAACTACCGCACTCTATTTCGTTCTATGGCTAAGGAGTGGGTCAGTTTATTTCGGTACAGTGTTGTCAGTTTTGTGTGGCTTTTGTTAAAGGTAAGTTCACATTTGCGGTTACATACAGCATGTTGCATGTAACTTTAAGACTGTAGTAAGAGGACACCCACGATTCGTTACTGTAGGTCTTTCTGAGTAATGCCACATCAAAGTGGGACTATATTACCGCCTTTCATAAGGGAATTTATGGCAGTGATATGTGTTAGAACTTTAATAATAATAATTCTTTATTTGCCTTAAGCGTTGTATATAAAGAGGTCTTAAAACTAGTCCATGTTTCGAACACTTAGTCAAGAAATTACACATGGAAATATGATAATTAATGTTAAAGAAATAATTATTAAACTCATGGTTTTGATTATTTGTTTTGTGATAGCAGACTTGATCGAGTGTTCTAAGCATGGAAAGTAAGCCAAAAGTGTGATGAAATGTATGATGATTTTTTCTTCTTCTAAATATCGATTTCTACCCGTGCGGAGATGGGGCGAGCCACTAGTCTAAATATATAAAAGAAGAAACTGACTGACTGACTGAAATATCAACGCAGAGCCTAAACCGCTGGGTCTGGAGACTCTAAATTTGGTTCCTTATGGGGTCTAGGGGTGCACTAAGAAAGGATTAGTCAAAACTCACCCGTTAAAGGGGTGAAACGGGGTTCCAAAGTTTTTATGGAGAAACAAGATTAGTAAGATCAATTTCGCGGGCGAAGACGCGGGCGGAAGCTAGTATTAAATATAATGAATACAATTGAGTCAAAACCACTAACGGTTAATTGTAACTGAAACTTTCTGAAAGGGTATGTATTTATTTATGTTTGTCAACTTAAAAACTAGCTGTTTAATCGCAATGAATATTTCAAACGATCTTTTTCCAAAGATATTTTATAGCATTTTGCTAATAAATGTTTGATAGAACCTTCACATTTAACGATTAGTAGTTAATAACAAACTAGAGAACTTACACAATGAACGTTCAGTAAATATGAAGGGTATTGGACAAAGAATTGATGGTACCCACTGATTACTTTGAGACCCAAGCATTGTGATGAATACGATAAGGAGGAGGAAGTTAAGATGCCGGGAAATTGTGAATGTTTAATCAATACGTACCTTTTGGGAATGGTCTTGTTAAATTGAGTTCAAAAGGATGCTTGAAATTTAATGAAATATCGTGTTTTTTCAAATTACACGTAACATTTTTACTTTCAAACCCTATTTCTCAAACAGTATTATAATTTAGGCTTTCTGCTAGACACGGGTCTTCTCTTATTCTGTATCTAGGAGGACGTGGATCGGATTCCCGTCCCGGACAATCTTTGTGTAACAATCAAGATTTGTTTCGGTATCTGATTGTGGTGAAGCGCTATGGGTTCAAAGGATTTAATTTATTTTTTGTAATTATAAAATTCTTATCATACTACCGTCAGTCCCGGTTGTCTTATATCGGTATAGGTAGTCAGAAACTTATATAATATTATATGACACCTTGTTTAACTATCTCGGCTACTATATGCCGACCGTTTAACTCGCGTATCGCCTATCGCCATGATTCTGACTCCTCAAGCTGCACAGACAGTGATGATGATTCAAGCGATATGGATATTAGTGACGAATAGTCTTACATTACTTTTATCTGTGGTTAAATAGTTGTTTATGAGATTTAATTAATGTTTTATGACTTTGTACCTCAGATGGCGATACCCGAGTTAAACGGTCGGCCTATAGATCCAGAGTTTCGATGTCTGACGACAGTCGTTCCTTAAATTCTGGTAGCTAGCCGTATCAGGTTAGACTGGGAGCCGACCCTAACAGAAATGGGGCAAGAGGAAAAGGGAATGACTGTGCTGATACTGACGAATACCTAGGGTAGGCATTAAGTCAGAAAATAAACCGAAGTTAATAATTAAATTCCATGAATTTAAGGGTAGAATGAAGCGATTGAATATTCCAAATAGTTAAGAATTGAACGGCAATGCGATGACGAAAAATTAATTAGAGAGATACTCATCGAAAAAGGTTTTTAATTTCCGGTTTTAAGATTGAAAGGGTGACGCGACGGTAGTATATCATAGTTATCAAAATTCGAATTAAATATAGGGTAACTGATAGTTAAAGTAAAATACTTCATCACTTTTTGGCGACTGAGTCACCTTCGTCCGTGGGAGTGCAACTTTTATCTGAATCTCCACACGTGGTGGTGCAAATCAGGTGGTAACCAATTGGTAATTAAATTTATCTGTAATTAACTGGTGGTAGGCTTCGGCCGTGGTTAGTAACTGCCCATCAGACAAAGCCGCACCGCTAAGTGGCCTTGCCGAGTTCCGGTGCGGTGTCTGGTGACACCATTTAAGAGGGTGGGTCAAAATTGTTGCTTCTTTGATTTCTAACCATAAGTTACTCATTCCACTGCCACCTTCTCACCGAAATTCATTCGTAACTACGAATGAATCGGTATAGTGGGCAGGCGCGTCCCATCGTAGACTACATCATTGCGAAACATCAGGCAAGTTGTAGTCAAGCGCAGGCCTATTTCAGGATAAAAATAATAGACATTGTCAAAAAAAGAAATGGGGAATGCCGATTGAAAACTAATGAAATCGCCATTTTTTCAACATATTATGTTCATTAGAGATTTTTGAGAGGGGAAGCAAAAGAAAAAGAGGAAGACAACAAAAAAGATGGCACGATGATGTCATGCAGGTTGCAAGAATAACATAGAGTAGAGTAGCCAGAGAGGCTGCTTGGCGGTGCGGCTTTGTCTGGTTGGTGGTCACTAACCAGTTGATCGTCACCTGATATGCACCACCCAGGAACCACGTGTGGAGATTCAGATAAAAGGTGCACTCCTAAGGACGAAAGTGATTCAGTCCCTAAAACTCCAAAGCCCTATAGATAGCAATGCTGTTACAAATTACCAAGTACTTTTGCTATAGTTTTGCCGCGAGGGATAGTGTCAATATTAACTGGAATTTAATTAATATTATTCATTCTGATTACTCCACAGTTTACTGCTAATTGCTAGCTTGTTTCTGTATTAATATAATAATCAATCTAGATTTTATAGTAGTAATAATAGTTATGATTTTATCTATACTAGTTTGAATTTGAAATACTTGTGTTTCTCGTAGTATTTTCCAATGTTTTGATAGGCTGGCGCTTGACTCCAACTTTCCTGATGTTAAGCAATGATGTAGTCTACGATGGAACGCGCCAGCCTAGTATACCGATTCACTTGTGATTACGAATGATTATCGGTGAGAAGGTAGCAGTGGAATGAGCCTTAAGTTAAACCTTAAAGGAGCAACAATTCCGACCCACTCTTTCTGCATGGTGTCACCAGACATCGCACCGGAACACGGCAAGTCCGCTTGGCGGTGCGGCTTCGTTTGGTGGGTGGTCACAAACCACGGCCGAAGCCTTCCACCAGTTTATTGTCACCTGATTTGCAACCACACGGGGACCACGTGTGGGATTCAATAAAAGGTGTACACCCATGGACGAAGGTGACTCAGGCCCAAAAGTTTCTTCTGTTTGCTTGTGGTAACTAATGATAATAAAGTTTTTATAGATTGTATTACAACTTATGCTGAATATTATATAGCAGAACATAGCATAGTATATTATAGAATAGCATAACCTAGCATAGCATAGATTATAGGTCCTACAGACAATTAATTTTATAAATTATTTGCAGCGGTACGGGCCTCGGCTTAAAAAAATAAGGTCGCGGGTTCCAATCCTGGTCGTGCCCACACTTTGTGGGAATTGTTTCATCTCCGCAGCTCAATATCGGTGGAGGAAAACATCGTGAGAAAACCGGCATGTCACGACTGAATCGGTATTTACAGAGTGAGCGAGTTTCACCGTAGACTGCATCATTGCTTAACAACAGGCAAGTTGTGGTCAAGTGCAACCTATTACAGACTAAAAAAGGACTACTAAAGTTCTTGCACTGTTAGATGTCCTATATATGAAAGCCCATACACTACTTTTGGCGGTATATGCTCATTTCGCCCCTTGGATCTTGCCTTTTGTTTAAAATGCTTCAATCGCCCCATTTTTTATTATTTTGTTGTATTGCTTTGCCCTTGACAATGGAGCGAGTTAAAAATATCAAAAAAGTCGTGGTGATTTAAGACAGTTAGGTAATAAGGGGCAAGATCCAAGGGGCGACCGATGAGCGTGCACCCTTTTGGCATGATAAAAACGTAGTTTATGCGAGCGGAGCCAAAAAGAAAAGGTAGTATACAATAAACGCGAGGCTACCTGTGATTAAAATACCTACATTGTCAGCTAAAAATAATATTGAATCCTAATAAACGGGCAGAAAGGGTTGGATGCTTAAATCACTATAAATTTTGAGTTTACCTTATCACAATACTCCAGAGAGGTTTCAGCTATTTTGTTTACGTGTATAATGAATTAAATGCCAAAATGGACATGTCCATGTGAAGTAGGATAAGAGTCATGAGGTGACTGACCGGTCCGACAGAGAACTAATGTAATAGACACAGCTCACCGGATTCGTTCTTTTTTAATTCTGAAAAAGGCCTGCACTTACTACGATAAGATGCGCCTGTCCACTATACCTACTCACTCGTGATTACGAATGATTTTCAATGAGAAAGTGGCACTAGTGATGCTCCATATGGTTAGATACCATAAAAGAGCAACAAATCCAACCCACCCTCTTAAATAGGCAACAAGCCACTCTCTTAGTAAGCTGAAGTGGCAGAGGGGTGGTCATAACTACCGCAGAACCGACAACCGTTGGGTAAACGAGTTTACACCACGCGGGCAAAGCAGGCGCAGCTAGTGACAAATATAAGATTTTATTCATATCTACTGGATACCTACTAATTTATATAGTCTGTGTCACAATAACGTGCCGCATGCAACGAATTGATAGTTACAAAGTTATTCTGCTGATGGACTGGATATAAAGTTTCATGGCTCTGAAATGGGGTTGTGTTATGTCCAGCCCGAGCCCAATGACGGTCACTCTACACCCGATATCAACTAAAGCTATTCTGAAACTGATATTATCTGAACGGTCACGCAAGGTAGTTTGGAAAATGTGTATGCTGGTTGCGTATTACTTCCCTTTTTAGTGTCCCACAGCTGGGCACAGGTATTCTCTCGACTTCCTTACGAGTCGAGAGAGTTTATGCCTTAATCCACACACGCTGGCCAAGTGCTGGTTGGTGTATGTCACATGTCTTGGAATGATTAGTTTGTGGAGGTGACTGGAGGATCGGGTGGTAGTGACCCTCCAGTGAAAAGGGAAGATCTTCCAGCCGGACGAGTTGTAATGCCCGGCGACTGCGGTATTCCCTCCAACTGTTCTTGTCGGGAAGTTGTATATATGCTAATCGTCGGTGAAACTTTGCTTGTGCGATTCAGGATTGCTATGACGTCATGTCTCTTGAATGGCGTTAGGTATGTGACGCCACAAGTTCTTACAGTTACTACCGTGAAATTACTTTTCATCAAATTGACGATTGCATTTGCAGAACATCCTTTACTAATTTCTTGCAGTACAAGTGGTCAAAAGCGATATGTTCACTTATCCAATCCAGATGAGCCGGTGGCGTGGTCGGTAAGACACTTGCTTTTCACGCCGCAAGTCGTGAGTTCGATTCCCACCCGAGACAAACATATGTTTAAATATTTCTGTTTGTCTTGTGTCTGGGTGTAATTATCTATATTTAAGTATTTATTTACAAAAGAATAGTATTATATGTAGTATATTGCCAGTTATCTGGTTTCCATAGTACAAGCTTGGGATTAGATGACCGTGTGTGTTAATGTCCTACTATATTATTATTATATCAATTTTAAATTTCCTCAAATTGGTTCATTTGAGTATTATGCAAATGAATTCTAATAAATTATTATTCTATTTTTCTATATTATTGTTCTATTACATATTCGAAGTCACTACCCATCTAGGAAATTCGGATGAGAAAAAAGCAAGTTCCCCAGAGCGTGACTCATGTGGAACTCTTGATGATGACTACCACCTATTAATATGACGAAGGGCGAAGATCTTTGATGAACAAATACAGACTCAATTTATGCAATTTTGGGGTATTTATTAATATATTGGCTAGGCCTACGTCACATAAGACTTTAGACTTAGGTATCCCTACTAATATTATAAATGCGAAAGTAATTCTGTCTGTCTGTTACGCTTTCCCGTTTAAACTACTGAACCGATTTGGATGAAATTGGGTATGGAGGTAGTTTGAGACCCGAGAAAGGACATAGGATAGTTTTTATCTGACTGCGCAAAAAGAAGGTAAAATTTTGGCGTGATAACCGAGATACACGCGGGCGAAGCCGCTGTCGGAAAGCTAGTTTAATATATTTGTTCACCAAAAATCTCATACAGCTGTTACTTCGAAATTGTTTGTAATAGGTTAAGTTATGATGGTGCTACCATATTACTTCGTAATAGAAGCCTCTAAATAAATAAAGATTTAAAAAACCTAATAAATTTAGGCTCTTTAAAAACCGTTTTTTTAAATTTACTCCCTAACGATCCCATTAGCGATCCCTAAGTCCATTAGTGGTAATACTTGAAAGTTGTTCCGATAATTAAGGCTTACAAGATCAGGGATCTCCGTGGCAAGCCCTATAATCCTTAGTTAGAGGGCCGGGACGTGAGGGAAATGTAAAGATCTAGTTAGTGTTTAGTTAAAAATACTTTGTTCGGTACAAATGAAGAGGTTCGCTTTTTAATACAGCTTCGATGGCCAATCAACTCCTCATTACACTAAAAAAAAAAGGGTTAAAATGACGGTATTAGAGTACGGCAGCAGTTCACTTCGACTCTTTTTTAGTGTCCCACTCCTAAGTTCGGGTCTTCTGTTAACTATCTTACGAGTTGAGAGAGTTTAAGCCTCACAAGCTGGCCAAGTGCGGGTTGGTTGATGTCACATGTCGAATGATTAGTTCTTAGACATGTCAATTTTCTCACGATGTTTTCCTTCTTCAATATTGAGCAGCGGTGATGAAACAATTCACTTAAAGATGTAAGTGCACGACCGGGAATCGAACCCGCGACCTTATATTTTTAAGGCGAGGCCCTTACTGCTGCGCCACAGATGCTCGAGCAGTTCGTTAAGAGATAATGCAAGCACACAACGTAAATTCTTATTAAAAATACATTGCAATGATCTTTTCTCATCGCTTATATTGTATAAGCTCAAAGCTAACACACCGACGCAAATAGGTAACTGTCGCTTGGGATCGAATATGTAAGTACACCATAATTTGTTAGAATTTTAGGATATTCCTTTGGGCTGAGTCACTTTCGTTCGTAGGACTGCACCCTATCTGAATACCCACACGTGGTCCCCGGGTGGTGCAAATCAGGTGGCAATAAACTGATGGTAGGCTTCGTCGGGTTAGTGACCACTCACCGGACAAATCAGGACCTCCATGCTGTGTGTTCCGGTACGATGACTGGTTTAAGAAAATGGGTCGGAATTGATGCTGCTTTGTTTTGGATTGGAAAGTGGTTAAAGGCATGATTGTACTATTAGGTACGTCTAAATTAAATAATAATCAATGCCACTTTTCGTTGTAATTTTATAACTCAAGAACGGGCTTACCTATTCAAACCAAATGCTTAGACATTTTTCGGACTATTTAGTAGATGGTTTATGTGAAGTTTGCGCAAAATCGTTTAAGCAGGTCTTTATTTATCACATTTTTTGTAAATTGTTAAGTGGGCTAAAGCTACCCGGGCGAAGGTGGGGCGGGCCGCTAGTTGTATATAAAATAATGGGCCATTTAAATTTATTTTTGTTCGAAGAAATCTTCGTGATTTTTATTATAGAAAAGAAATGCTTGACTTTTTTTTGATAATTTAAATTCAAATATTTTTGTATGGGTGAGTGAAAATTAAGTATCAGAAATCAATTCGTCTCCTAACTATAACGTGAAATACACCAAAATGGATCGATCTATCTCGAAGACAAAATCTAAATATATAAAAGAAGAAACTGACTGACAGACTGACTGACTGACATATCAACGCAGAGCCCAAACCGCTGGGTCTAGAAACTCTAAATTTGGCACATAGGTTCCTTATGGGGTCTAGGGGTGCACTAAAAAGAGATTTTTCAAAATTCACCATTTAAGGGGGTGAAACGGGGTTCCAAAGTTTGGAGAAACAAGATTAGTGAGATCAATTTCGCAAGCGAAGCCGCGGGCGGAAGCTAGTAGTGTAATATTTTGAAAATGACCGTACCCTATTTTAGCTAATATTGTAAACGTATAAATAATATTAATTTGAACATAAAACTAAGCCAGTTTATTAGTCATATTTCAACAACGTTAACATTGGCTCCAAGCCAAACACCATGAATGCAAGCGCATTATTACCTTCGCAATGATTTACTACTTTTGATTGCACAGCTTAAGTTGGTAGAAATAACTTTAAATAAAGTATCACGCTATTATTTGCATAAGTGTATGCAGAGGTATTTTGAATTAACTATGGTGTTTTTGCATTTATTTTAGACTGTTGTTCTGCGGCTTCACCCGCGTAAAAATTTGAGTGTCACAATTGGAAAATAATAATTATGTAATTTCATTACACCAAAGTAATGAATTGAAAATTAAACCGTCAACGAAGCAAAGGCTTAATTTTCATAGGTACATAATAACAAAAATACTTAGAGATAAAAATAGCCCATGTGCTATTCCGGACTATAATTTAAATCTGTGCCAAATTCGTCTAGCAGTTTTTGTGTAAATGACTAGCAATCGTCCATCCACACGTACACACATCCATTTAAAGTTTCGCCTTTAAAATCTCAGTACCTTATTATATTTAGCTTACTATTGTAACTAGCTCATGTTTTGCCATTAGGTTCAATAAACTTTTTTTTTATATTATTTTATGATGACCAGTCAACCCGTAATTATGAACACTTCTGGAAGACTGTGGTCAGTTGGCTGTCATTTTATTTCGGTGCTTATGTCGGAGGTAACGTTGGAAATTTGTTTATCTTCAGTATTACAATAGAGATGACGGCAAAGTATGAATAATCAAGTTTTAACTAGTCCGTCTGTAAGATTATATATAAAAAAGTAGTTAGCCAGTGTACTTGGCTTTGTCATTAAAATGAAACTATATTAAAATAAAACGCATTAAAGTTATGGAGTGTGAGTGCGCTACGTCATACAGAGGGAAAAAATTTTACTTATGTGTTTTTTTTATCCTATAACAGGCTTGCGCTTGACCACAACTTGCTTGATGTGAAGCAATGTTGCAGTCTACGATGGAACGCGCTTACCCAGTAAATACCGATTCACTCGTGACTTGTAGACAGGCAGATTATAGCTATTGGGAAACAGAGATACCGGCAACATGGCAGTTCGCAAAATAAAAGTGGAGCAAAGCGCTTTTTGCGTGCCCGTGGAATTTCCACCATATAACGGTGGCGCATAGCCGTACCTCTACTCGTCCGATGGAAAAACGGGGATGGAAGATTTTGTAATTCCAACGGCACACTCTCAGAAGTGTATCCAATAAAACAAACCGAAAGACTAGCAACTATGCGGCGATGTTCGAGGCTTTGCATTTTAACCTTGACGAGGAATTCGTTCCCAATAGGTAAGCCTCTTGGCTCGCCTCTCAACAGACTCCATTCGATATTTCTTTTGGACGTATCGCCGTAATCTTTGATCACACAAAACTAAAAAAATTACATGTCCATTAATTTTTCTGTCTGATGGATTAAACTAAAAAAAAATTCATCTCTATTGCCGTTACCGTTTGACATTGTTAAAACATCCTGAATAATATAAAAATCATGGTTACAGTGCCCAGTGGCGCATAATTAAATGTTAAGCTGCAAATGAAGATTAAAATTGATACAGCGCGAGGGACGGCCGGCTTATTATCGTGGTATTTATAGTTTAATACTGCTCGTGATTATGGTGTAGTTTGTGGGCATTTCAGCTGTTTTTATTATCTTTGGGGATTAGAGATTTTGTAGTTGTAATGTATTGAGTTTTGCAATTACAAATGTACAATAAAATGCGTACAAAGAATTTCCTTGTACCGCTAGTGACATGCTTTTGAATGGGCAATCGACGGTTTGACAAAAGTTGAAATAATAAATCCGATATAAAATAGTTTTATTTCAATGTAAAGATACCTTTCCAAGTCGGCTACCCAGTACCCTTCATAGAGCGAAGGAAATTGATGTGTTTTTTTTAAATTACTTAATTTTGACTTCTATATCGGGCATTAAACCTCAGTCCTGTAGTTCAGTTAAATATAGCGAATTTTCAAAAATAAATGTAATAGTAAAGTGTTTTCATAATGGACCCTGTGTTGTTGTAAAATGTAAAGCTAACCCTGTATCAATAATGAGAAACTCAGTCCACATCTTCTATTTCCTCCGATACCACTCATCCGGTTTGGTCACAGTAAACTTTTAACAGAAAGGACAAAACAATAGGCGCATTGCTATTGACGGGCGGGTTGCGTGGTCGATAGGATATTTGCTTTTCACGCCACAGATCGTGGGTTCGATTTCCACACAAGTCAGACATTTGTGTGATGAACATGTTTGTTTGTCTTCAGTCTGGGTGATATATAAGTATGTATTAACAAAAAAAAAGTATTTTTAACAGATATCTGCTTTCCATAGTACAAGCTCTGCTTAGTTTGGGATCAGGGCCGTGTGTGTAAATGTCCCGCGATATTATTATTATGTTATACGAATGATAAATACCTTAATTTTGAATTCATGTATTAAAAGATGTTACAGCGAAAGACGGGGCGACACAAAAATAACTAAAAATTAAAAATCTTAAGCAATATCCATGCGTACACTAGTGGTAATTAAATAGATTCATCTTTGCATTTGAATTTGAGTAACTGGAAAATTTAATAACACATGATTTACAAAGCTATTGACAAAAATGAGATTTATCCGCTAGAGTAAAGTTAAATTACGTCTCTGACTACGACAGTGAGACTTTTAAAGGTTCGGACGAAGTTTTCATTCCGAACTACAATATTCTCTGTAACACAGCACACGTTCCAATATCCGTGGTTGGACCGGTACTTTATTTCCTGAATCTACGTCTGAGCCTACCTAGTTAGGTCTCTCTGTAAACGGAATTAGTTTGTACACATCTGACGTATCAAGGTAATCGGTTATGAGAATCTTTCGGTTACAAGGGTGTTGGGATATTGTACGCCAGAATAATTATTTACTCAAGCAGCTTTATTATACTCTGGTCATTTTCTTTGGTTTAAGGCAGTTTAATTTAAAAAATGTGACCTGTTTTTTTATAAGTCAGACTGTCTGATGCCATATAATGCGTGTTAAAAGCTATTATGATGCCATTAAAAGAAAGAGATGTGGCTATTACAATGCGTATATTCGCATTTCTTTCTTTCCACGGAATCACAATCGCTTCGAACACTCAATGTGACGTCATCAGTGCACGGTGCTGGTAGTCAGCTTATGCCAGTTTGAGAAAAGGAATGCATGAAAATACCTACTTTTTTAAATACCTGGTACTATGTATTTGTTTGAGACGTAAGTCTACATACAAATAATCCAATTTATTTTTCTACCGTGCAGTGAATGACTGGCAATTACTGAGAAACTGCCAAAAAACTCAGTAAGCTTTCTTTTCTTTTTTAAGTAGGTACCAGTCGCGCAGAATGGCATCTTGAAAACAATTGTAAATACTCTGTGGTTTACTAAAACAGTATTATATTATCTGTGCTAAAACTAAAGAGATCCACAACTACTTCAACGTCCCCTCAGTTGATGTTGAAATCAAAAGACTCACTAGCTGACATCTGGAGCGCTTGTCTCTTCACCCAAATGAACTAGCGTCTGGGCTTCTAAACCCATCTCCAACCAGGAAAAGGCTTAAAAAAAGGGTTAATGTAAACGATAGAGAAAGCGCTGGCCTTATTGCCCCCAATAACATAAATAATACAACGTATTGGCTTATAGTCTTGCGACTTATTGCAGATTCAAATTGAAAAAAAAATACATACTTATTTCATAATTCAAATCGGGAAAGATCAGTCTTGAAAATAATTCCAGAAATTCGAGTAATCAGTGCCATTTGAGCGTTCGTTTACAAACAATATCTTTAGTATAATATCATTAATATTCATTAGACGTTGTCACGACGCAACGTCCGACTGTTGATCACAGTTCTCTGCTTGTACCGTTTAATCCCAGGGTAATCCGAGGATGAAATTTTGTATTCGTCTTGTAAATTCGTTGCACAACGTATAATATAATAATAATATATTAATATAGTGGGACATTAACACACACGGTCATCTGATCCCAAACTAAGCAGAGCTTGTACTATGGAAACCAGATAACTGGTAATATACTTACTACTTAGAATACTTTTTTTTGTAAATATATACTTAAACTAGCTTCCGCCCGCGGCTTCGCCCGCGTTGTGTTAGGATAAAAATTAGCCAAGTTACAGATCTTTAAGAAACCTTTATCACATTTTTTATTGGTCTTAAATCAGATCATGTTTGTTTCTTTTAATCGAAGACGTCTTACTCCATTTTGGAAAATTATTTTTGTACCATTTAAGTCTTGTTAAAATCTTTAGTTCACCAAACTTTGTTAGGAATTTTAAAAGGGTTATTCCCGTCGGAAACCAATTAGGGTTATTCCCTCTAGGCAACATCCCCAAGGAACCCGTTTTATATAAAAATTAAAAACAATTTTTTTTTTTTACTTTTCCCGAACGTTTGTGAATACTTAAGAAATTCTACTCAAAACTATACCCCACACGGTACACCGGGTGGATAGGACCGTCCTCCACAAACTGATAGAGTGAAAATATACGGATTTCACTCTATCAGTTTGTGGAGGACGGACATACTGAGATGATTGGTACATGAAATTAGGTCAGAAACTTTGTGGATATTCACTAATCGTGCTTTGTTTTGTAAAATTAGACAGAATATATCGATACCTTAGAAACCATCAAAGAAAACCGCCAACCTTTAATCTATGAAGTTAGTCATTTCACGCATCGTTCCTCAAACTAAAGCATTGATGAATGTTTTATTTTAGCTTTCTTTCATTCAAATTAAGTTCCGCGTACAGAGTAGCAATTGTAAATGAAAAAAAAAACAAATCAACATAATTTAAATAATTCGAAAAAAAAAATCGTTGAAAAATCATTCTACTTAAGCAGTTGAGTACCTACACCCTCTCAATTTATCGGTTCGACGGTCCCCGGACGGCTCACCGAAAAAGTCTGGTGAACCAATAGAGGCCCTTCCGGCGATTGGGTTAGGTCATCAGCAAAAAAAAACCCTCTCAATTTGTAAACAGATACATAGATATACGTTTCAAACTTATTATATCCCTTTTTATGGGGGGTTAAAAACTCAACTTGATCGATTTATCTTCATTGGTTATTATTAACATAGCGCTCATTACTGTACCATCTGAAGATGAAGGCAGAGATGAATATCACCCACATTTTGTCGGCTATGTTTTAAGTCTCATACGTAAAATAAGGGTCAATTGACGTTTAACGGACACTTTACCGAACTTCGAGCTGCTATCCTACAAATATTTATGTTTGGACCAACTACCGTCTAATCTACCGAATTAGCACCGACTTCAAATAACAGATGTAAAGAAACTAATTTTTAAATTTTATAACGCGGTCATTTTTTCTAAGAAGTTTTATTTTACATTTTTTTGTGATGCACCCCGTACTTTTCCCGAATTATTGTAAAACTTTATAAAATTCCACTACCAACGATACCCCGTACGGTATTTTTAATCATGGAAATAATAAAAACCTTCAACCCCTATGACAGACATTTAGGGGTTGATTTATAAAAAAAAGTAGCCTATGTTTGAACCATAGTTTTAAACTATATCCCTACAATATTTCATCAAAATCGGTCCCGCAGTTTGGCTGTGAAAGTGTAAAGTAATAAAAACCTTCAACCCCTATGACAGACATTTAGGGGTTGTTTTTTGAAAAAAAAAGTAGCCTATGTTTGTACTATAATTTTCAACTATATCCCTACAAAATTTCATCCATATCGATCAAGCAGTTTGGCTGTGAAAGTGTAAATTAATAAAAACCTTCAACCCCTATGACAGACATTCACGGTTGATTCTGGAAATAAAAAGTAGCCTATGTTTCAACCAAAATTTTAAACTATATTTCTACAAAATTTCATCCACATCGGTCCAGCAGTTTGGCTGTGAAAGTGTAAATTAATAAAAACCTTCAACCCCTACGACAGATTTTAAGGGGTTGGTTTTTAAAAAAAATAAGTAGCCTATGTTTGAATCATAGTTTTAAACTATATCTCTAAAAAATTTCATCCATATCGGTCTAGCAGTTTGGCTGTGAAAGTGTAAAGTAACAAAAACCTTCAACCCCTATGACAGACATTCAGGGGTCGATTTTTGAAAAAAAAAGTAGCTTATGTTTGAATCATAATTTTAAACTATATCTCTACAAAATTTCATCCATATCGGTCCAGCAGTTTGGCTGTGAAAGTGTAAAGTAACAAAAACCTTCAACCCCTATGACAGACATTTAGGGGTTGATTTTTGAAAAAAAAAAGTAGCCTATATCTGAACCATAGTTTTAAACTATATCCCTACAAAATTTCATCAAAATCGGTCCCGCAGTTTTGCTGTGAAAGTGTAAAGCAATAAAAACCTTCAACCCCTATGACAGACATTCAGGGGTTGATTTTTGTAAAAAAAAGTAGCTTATGTTTGAATCATAATTTTAAACTATATCTCTACAAAATTTCATCCATATCGGTCCAGCAGTTTGGCTGTGAAAGTGTAAATTAATAAAAACCTTCAACCCCTATGACAGACATTTAGGGGTTGATTTTTGAAAAAAAAAGATAAGATTAAAACTAGATAATGCCATTGATGCAGTTTTCCTCGTAAATATAACAAAGATCGTAGTAGATAGGTACTATCATTCTGTAGCTACAACCAACGCTGCTAAACTACAGTAATCGGAAGTTAACTGTCTAATACATAAACTGAAGCGTAAGCTATCACTTCTCTGCCAAGATTACTTTTACCATTTTAGTAACGCGTATTCACTGCATTGCGGCATTAGCCACCAAGTGAATTGCAAAAAGTAGTTATAGTAATAAAATAGTATAATCCTAGTTTTCAAGTAAATCGGATATAGGATGTACAAAAAAAAAAGGTAACGCAAGGTAGCAGGTTGAGGCACCCGTACCTGCGAACATGGTACCTAATGCTTGAATATCGTTATGTTTTATTGTCGGTCATAGTGTGTTCGAACCGAATCAACGGCAGACGTGAAGTCTGACAGGTGACATCGTAGAGTTGTTCGAGTGAATGAAGTTTATGATATTGTTGAATGTATTGTCTACCGAACTTACTTCTGGTGGAGGGTTGGTCTGGTTTACCACCCGCTCTTATACTAAAGGTTGTCGTTAATACATTGCGATGACGATGCGACATCTTACAAGAGCCATGTCATCATCATATGAACATAGGCGTCTCCTAAAGCACGCATTTACTCATCCAGTTCTTGCCAGCCGCCTTGCCGATATCGTCACTCCAACTCGTCCAAGTGCATCCTACGCTACGTTTGCAAATTCTGGGTCTCCATTCAAGAACTCGTTTACCCCAGCGAGTGTCGGTTCTGCGGAAGATATGGCCGGCCTACTGTCAATCAGCTTACTAATCCCGTGAGCTATGTTGATTACTTTAGTTGATGGTCTGTCCAGAACCATGCACATTACCGTAAATAAATATTTTATTTCTAATTATCGCTTATAACTTGTACCACATCCTATCTTTAATTTTAAAGGTAGTACCTCGCCGGCGTCGGTGATGCACGGCCGACAGGCAATTTACTACAGCGCCTAATTTCAGTAGCAACACTCCGCTTCCGCTCTGATTCCATTGAAAGTGGCCAAAGAACAGCTGCAATTATGGCCTATTACTTAAACGGTTTACCATTTCAAGCTACTTTTGGCAGGCGATGCATTTTATCCACACTTGGTGCACGAACTGCTAGCCTAGGTAATAATTACACTGCAATGCTGTTACTATGATCTGAATTAAATGAATTATATTAAAAAAGGGCAGCGTTAGCGCAGTGGTGTGGGCCTCGCCTTGGAAATATAAGGTCTTGGGTTCGATTCCCAGTCACGCCCATAAATCTATGAGTGAATTGAAAACAATCGAACCATTAATGTGGTCCCGAGGGTGGTGCAAATTAGGTGACAATCAACTAGTAATTATGTCTACCTGTAACTTACTGATGGTAGGCTTCGGCCGTGGTTAGGGACCACCCACCACACAAAGCCGCACCGCTAAGTGGCCTTGCCGTGTTTCGGTGCGATTTCTGGTGACACAATTTAAGAGGGTAGGTCGAAATTTTTGCTCCTTCATGGTTTCTAACCATATGGAGCCACATACCACACCTCACCGAATGTCATTCGTAATCACAAGTAAATCGGTATATTGGGTGCGTCCTATCGTAGACTACATCATTGCTTAACCTACGGCAAGTTGTAGTCAATCGCAAGCCTATTTCAGAAGAAAAAATGTTTAAATAACTCCCTGATAACGTTACCAACATCGCAAAATAAACGAAAATTAGTATCGTATGTTGTTATTTTTGCGCCCAACTGCTTGATTTATTAATCTGCCGCTAAACAAAAGCTATCAGACGTAATTGTGGCACAGAATATGATAGGGTTGGTAGTAGAAAGTTTTTCTAAGGTAAGATAATTTGTAAAGTTACCATAAAGTCTGAGTTAAATTAATTATTTTTATCTACCCACTAACTTGACTTCTGTAGTTTTATAATGGACATTTTATACTATAACTATTTTATTTATATTTTATTGTGACTAATAATATATATAATTTAAAATTTTAAAATCAGATATTTTTTTATATTGCTACATATGTGGCAGAATATAGAGGCACTTACTTTAATTTGTACCACCTTAAATGTACCTATTATTCACAAAATAAATAAACTTGAATTTGAAGGTTTTCTTTATTTTTTAATCGCAATTTTTTTGGACCGTATTTAAAAAAATCTTAAAATAAAATTAAATGAAAATATGCTTTATTTTTGTAGATACGCGAGTCCACATAAAAATAGTCCAATTTCTTTTCCTACCGTGCAGTGAATTACTGGCAACTACTGAGACTTACTTTCAGTACTCTGTCAGAGCAGCCGTGGTAGAGTGGTATCAGCCTCGCTTTTGTAATATATGGTCGCGGGTTCGATTCCCACTCGTGCCAACACGTTTTTGTGTGAATTGTTTCACCACTGCTGGTCAATATCGGTTATGGAAACGCCGGGAGGAAATTGACATGTTTATTCGACGTCATTGTGACATCCACCAACCCGCACTTAGCAAGCGTGTGTGGATGAAGGTCTAAATCTAAACTCTCTCAACTATCTTACGAGTTGAGAGAGTCGACCCGAGAAGACCCGTGCCTAGCAGTGGGACACTAAAATAGATTGAAATGTAACCCATAGTATTTTAGTAGATTTACGCGAATATCACACATTGACCCCACTCGTGACCGTGAAGTCTGAAAAGACTAAAACTCAGTATTTAAAACATACCGCAATAAAATCCGTTATAAAATACTTTTATTTCAATGAACTACCCAATCATCAAAAACCTATATCTAAAAGCTAAGCGTTGGAAATCTCCTTCGTATCGGTATCTTTTTGGAACATGCCCAGAAGGTTGGCAGCATTGCGGCACTGAATAGTAAGTAGTACAATTTTTTTGTCTGAGACGAAGGCCAGCATTTTAAACGTCACGGGTGGTGTCAAAGAGGCGCTTAAACACCTCTCTAAATTAGCAGCACGCACCTGGGCCCCACGGCCCCAGCGTCTCGACCGTAAACGGCTCAAAAACCTGCAACATTCGCGATTCAAAATTTTTTGACTGTGTAAAATAAAATGATTGTCCAAAATATTTTTTTAAGTTTCAATACGGAGCAAAAGAAGATTCAGTTATTTTACTTAAATGGCAACCCTGTAAGGCGCCCTGCCGTGTATTATTACAGTTTAATATCCCGATTGTGCGTGAATCTTAGATTACCATTAATATCAATAAGCGAGGCGTTATTAAATTTTCGGATAATGAAAACACAGGTCTGGTGGATGGCAACACTGATCTTTGAATATTAATTGTAGATAAATTGTTTAATTTTTGCTCATTTAAATTTCGTTTTGATTTATCATTTTGTATTTTGAATTAAATTTTTGACATGTATTATAAATTTAGAAAGGGTAATTTATAATAAAACAGTTTTGCTTCCAGTTTTTGTGCCAACTGCCAAGTTGTGGAATTCGCCGGCATCTGTCTGTCTTCAAGTCTTAAGTTAATCTGTTCTGTATTTACTACATAAGCGTGTTCCATCGCAGGTCACTTATCAACAAGGAAATTGTGATCAAACGAAAGCCCATTGCAGTAATATACCTAGGTATCTTAAATCCTATTAAACTAATATTTTAATCGCAATAGTTTATAACAATGTATGTCTTCAGTCCACGGTATTACGGATTTATATATTTTCTTAGCATTATGTAGGAAAAGATTTAATTTAGCTTGGTACTCGGCGGCTTTTGGAAGATGTCGCCTATAGAAATTTATCATACCAAGAAAACGTCGAAACTCGTCAACGGTTTTAGGCCTTGGGAATTCAGATATGACCTTCACTTGCTCTTCTAACGGCTACAAACCTTCTTTTGATACGCCAAAACCCAAAAAGTTTAACTCAGATTTGCCAAATTCACATTTAGATAGATTTATTGTGATGACATTTGTGCCTTACTGCCAAAGTAACTCTGTCTGTTTATTGAGCTTTACCACCAAAACCTCTGAACCGATTTGGATGAAATTTAAGTAGAAAATTTTTGAAGCCTAGGGAAGGACATTGGATAGTTTTTATCCGATTGTGCAAAAATAAGTTAATAGTTTAACGCGATAACCAAAAGCAAGTCTGAAATAATTAGAAATTTAATGATCTTTAATTTCTACAAACGAAACAAATCTTATCCTATCTGAAGTGTTCTCCACTTTCCTTTAAAATAATTAAAATACACTAAAAATAAAACTACTCAGTGGAAATTAAAGTTCTTTAACTGAATCCGGAGCTTTCTCAGAGCTTTCAACAAAAAGCGAATTACTGAGTATAAAGCATTAAAAGCTCTCCTCCTTTATACATAAGCACCTCATTAAGAAGATACTCTGTGGATGCAACTTGTTTCCTATACGAATTGCGGTCTTATCTCGCAAGAATTAGAGCAGAAATTTGAATACCATTATTTCAGTTACTGTGCCAAGATTCCAATGGTTTTTGAACTTGAGATGTCATATCGGTATAGTGCGGAAGAAATGAATGTCACCCAATTTTTGCTGGTTATGTTCAGTTTCCATAGAAAATAGAGGAGATTGAGATGAAACAATACCTCTAAGGTAATACTTACCTACTCATATCGATGGAGTAAAATTTGGAAATAATAAAATAAAGAGGTACTGTCTTAGATTTACGCGACAAGGCCCCAACCATTACCTGAGATTTGATAAAACACAGGTTCTTGTCAAAGAAAACCGGTTCCTACCAAGAATGAGCTATTGAAATTAAAAAACATCCTAATTTTAACAGAGAAAATGGTTGGAATATACAATCAGCTTGGGACCCAGTGCTTAATTTACTTGTACCAAAACCCAAGCAAAATCAACTCAGAATTCAAGACACTGTGAGCTCAGTTTGCTTAAATTGGAACGCAACTTAAATATTAATGTTTAGAGGTGGTCAGTAATAATTGTGATTAATATTTTTGGACGTCAAATACCTCAGTCCACTCGTGAACATGAAGTCTGAAAAGACTTTGAAACGTCGGAATCTTAAATCCGTTAAAAAGTAGTTTTATTTCAATAAATAGGTATTATTAATGATCTTTATTCAAAGCAATACAAGTAATTAAGTTTACGTATAAGTGTTCCCGAACAAAGGCCCCGTAATGTTCGTGTCAAAAAAAATTGTAGGAAAAATTTAATCTATTTTTGTGCTCTTAAAATACATAAGATTTTTCTAATGTTTGGAACATTTGGAAAAGCTTTTAAGAACAGTTAACGATTGTAATGAGTTTTTAGTGTCCCACTGCTGGGCACGGGTCTTCTCTCAACTATCATATGAGTTGAGAGTTGAGTGAGTTTAACTTGATCACTTAATTTTACTTAATCAACACACGTTGGCCAACTGCGGGTTGGTGGATGTCACATGTCCTCGAATGATTAGGTCTTAGACATGCCGGTTTCCTCGCGATGTTTTCCTTCACCGATATTGAGCAGCGGAGATGAAACAATTCACACAAAGATGTGTAGGAATGACCAGGAGTCGAACCCGCGACCTTATTTTTGTTAAGGCGAGGCCCGTACCGCTGCGCCACCGCTGCTGTAAACGATGTGATACGAATATTTTCATTTATTATCATCATCATCATAATCAACATCATCAACCCATTCTAGTCCACAGCTGGACATAGGCCTCTCCTAAAGCACGCCACTAAACACAATCCGTGGCTTTTCTCATCCAGTTCTTACCGGCCGCCCTGCTGAGTTCGTCACTCCACCTAGTCTGAGGGCGTCATACGCTACGTTTGCCAATTCGTGGTCTCCACTCAAGAACACGTTTACCCCAACGGCTGTCAGTTCTGCGGCAGATATGACCGGCCCACTGCCACTTCAGCTTACTAATCCGGTGGGTTACATCGATTACATTAGTTCTCTGTCGGATCACTTCATTACGTATTCGATCCTTTAGAGAGACTCCGAGCATAGCCATTTCCATAGCTCGCTGAGCGAATTTAAATTCATGGACCAGTCCTACCGTGAGTGCCCACGTTTTGGCTCTGTATGTAATAACGGGTAGGAAGCCTTGTTTGACGACTTGTCTTTCACACTTCACTTCACTTTTTTTTTTAAATTTGGAGACCACCGTCTTTGACAGTGATTCTGCCAACATAAAGTTGAAAGTGAAAGATTGCAAAAAGAAAAAAGTTGTACGGTGTGGGCCAAACGCTGACTCAATAAAGTAGGTAGATATTGGTAGGTAATTCATGAAAAGGAAAACTAATATTGGGACAGAATTTAACAACAAACAGAAAATACACAAAATAAACAACTACATAAAACATATTGAAATATATACACAAAATACATATTGTACGAATTTTTATGTTGTAAATAAATGTATATTACATAAAAAATACATAGTGACTTGTCTTTCTTCTTCTTCTTTTAATTATGGCCTCTGCAGAAATTATTACGCAATTTTGCCAGTGTCAAGTTTAAATAAGTATATAAGTTTTTAAAGATTAGTAGTAAAAAACTAAAAAACTGCGACGTTCTAAGACGCCATTTTTTTGTCTTTAAGACTCTGTGAAATAGATGACTTTGTCTGTCATCTTGACATTTATACTAGTAAGTAAGAGACTAAGTCCATTTAACTAAAGAGTATCATAAGATTTTTTATGAATAAGATCGCAAGGTATTTGGCTCTTATTCTCATGAAATTTTGTAATAGTCGCAATACTAGAAAATATATCTCACATTTCACTGTAAAACAACAAAGGAACATGAATAAAAAACTAAAACTACCATCAGTAAAATCCAATTTTCAACGAAACTCATTCTTTTAGAAACTTAAGCCGAGTGCACACTAGATAGTTTCGAACGCCAATTCGCAACTATCGGACACAGAAGTTCTTTGTAGGGTTCCTTACTTCAAAATGTAAAAAAATAACACGTTTAATAAAACCGACTGCAAAAAAGTATAAAATAACTAAATAAAGATTTTGACGGGCCGGTGGCCTGGTCGGTAAGATACTTGCTTTTCACGCCGCAGGTCGTGGGTTCGATTCCCACCCGAGACAAACATTAGTGATGAGCATTTGTGTTTGTGTCGAGTCTGGGTGTAAATATCTAATAAAAGTATATATTTACAAAAGAAAAGTATTATAATATGTATAGTATATACCAGTTATCTGGTTTCCATAACACAAGCTCTGCTTAGCTTGGAACCAGATGGCCTTGTGTGTTGATGTCCCAGAATATTTATTTTATTTAATACAATGCATATGCAAACTTATAACTATATGACTCAGATTCGAAAGGATTAGAATCCACATCCACCGTTATTTGTGTCCGCCATGTCGTATTTTTTATCAATCAGTGCGCACACCCGGCGAAGGCGACGATACAAGAGCAAGTGTCCAGTCCAATTACGCCACTGACAGATATTCGTTCAGTAACAAAGTCACACGTCAAACGTCAAATGTCAAATAACAATGACACAACAATGTTACCGATTCGATTATTATACTCGATTTACTAGTGCTGCCATCTCATTCTTATCGAGTCGTTCATAGATTAGTTATCATCCTCCGACATATAGTATCAATAAAATACAGTTAGATTTATGTGTTACCTTTGGTAGGTTTCAATAATAGTAATAATAATGAAAAATAACATAGTGGGACATTAACACACACTTCCATCTAACTGCAAATTACGCAGAACTTGTAGGAAACCAGATAACTGGTAATATACTACTTAAAATACTTTTCTTTTGTAAATATATACTTAAATATAGAATGTCTGATTTGTCTTATTAAATAGAACCCTCTCTACGACAATATAACTCGCTCTTGGCCGGTTTTTTAATTCAATTCAAGTTGATATCGAATTGTACTAGAAACTAAAGGAACACAGAACTTTCCTTTCTATGGTGAAGTAAAAAGTAGTTAGAAACAATGTTTCACCCACTGACTTTTTTCTAAGACAGAATTCTTTCAAAAGTTTCCTTTGTTTTTGTGATAGATCTAAAATTCCGCATCGTTCAGCCTAAAGTATTTACTTTTAAGATAGTTATTTAATTTCTTTATTATTAAAAACACACAGAATAAAGCCTTAATCCACACACACTGGCCAAGTGCGGGTTGGTGGATGTCATATGTCCTCAGATGATTAGTTCTTAGACATGCCGGTTTCCTCACCATGTTTTCCTTCACCAATATCGCGCAGCGGAGATGTAACAATTCACACAAAGATGTGTGGGCACGACCAGGATTCGAACCCGCGACCTTATTTTCTAAGGCGAGGCCCGTACCGCTGCGCTAGCGCTGTTACATATTATATACAGTTGTTTAAGTTTTATCCTAATAACACGCGAGTGAAGCCGCGGGCGGATTTTCAACAATAACTTGTAAATAACCATATTAAAAGCAATTTTTATTGAAAACTAGAAAACCCGGCGAACTCCGTTTCGCCACCAGATGGCTTCGTTTTATGTAACATTATCCCGCTTTTCTGTTGAAATTTTTGTTGAATTTTCTTTGCTACAAACCTCACGGAGCCCGAGACCTTTCCAACGAATGCAAAACCGTGGAAATCGGTTCGTGCGTTCTGGAGTTATAGCGTCAGGAAGGAAAACCCGACTTATTTTTATATAGTAGATTTGGGTTATTTTCGTTCTGTCAATTTTAATCCCCGCATGTAACTCACGTACAACTGATCTGAGCTACCCTTATCAACCAACGACATGTATTTATACCCCTTTTATACCACTTTACCTTTTTTGAGGGTATTTTAAATTTGAATATAGATAGGAACTCGTGAAGTGAAATTCTGATTTGTACTCTTTAAGGGTTTTTTATAGTTTCTTTGACGTGCTGTCAGAGTCAGTAACTTTAGACTTTTATAAATTTAACCCAGAATTGGTATTACGCGCGTTCCCTTTTGCCGAGGTACATGAACAGTTTGTATGTATAAACTGTTCATGTTTCGTGTTTATGTGTAGCTTTATTTACGCGTGCATTTGTAAAGATGCTTCAACTTTGACGGGCCGGTGGCGTGGTCGGTAAGATACTTGCTTTTCACGCCGCAGGTCGTGGGTTCGATTCCCACCCTAGACAAACATTTGTTTCAATATGTCTGTTTGTCTTGTGTTTGGGTGTAATTATCTATATTTGAGTAGGTATATATTTACAAAAGAAAAGTATTATATGTAGTATATTACCAGTTACCTGGTTTCCACAGTACAAGCTCTGCTTAGTTTGGGATCAGGTGACCGTGTGTGTTAATGTCCCACTATCTAATATTGTATTATATATTATTTATTATTATTAACTTTTACATGTGTACTGTGTGTGGTGACCGCTCCTCCCCCAAATACTGGTAGAAACAATTTAGTAGAAGTTGCGTATAACACCTTCCGTATTAAATGCTCTAAGCCTTGTCGTCATGCTTATTGTAATATCTATAGGTCTAAATATATAAAAGAAGAAACTGACTAACTGACATATTAACGCAGAGCCCAAACCGCTGGGTCTGGAGACTCCAAATTTGGCACATAAGTTCCTTATGGAGTCTAGGAGTGCACCAAGAAAGGATTTTTCGAAACTCATCCTTTAAGGGGGTGAAACGGAGGTTCACCAATAACAAATAAAAAAATATGATAAAGGGTTCTTAAAGATCTGTCACTTGGCCAATTTTTATCCTAACACCACGTGGGCGAAGCCGCGGGCGGAAGCTAGTCGTTAATAAATGTGTTTCTAGCTTTAACCACATCCGGCTATAATATTTATATGTATATTTATATATACTAGTAAGAAAGAAACAGTCCATTTTAACTAAGGAGTCTTATAAGATTTTTATGAATAACATCGCCAATTTTCGGAGTATTCAGTGAAAGTCTACTAATTATTTTTTTCGTCATATGATGTTTACCATAGATAAGTGTCTTTGCGGTACTACCATATTTATATTTGCGAATCCTTACAAAAAATACTCGGACCCATTTGTTACATCCAAACTTGACGGCGATAAAAATAACAAAATTCAGCTCACGCTCATTGTCACAAGTATTTTGACAAGTTCCAATACTTTGATACTCTGGAGCTGTAGGCAGAATAACTTTGTTGTCTATGGCTTAAATCTAAATATCTGGTTATACATGCACGGCGGTCCCTTTTGAAGGACATCACCGATGAGATCAGCGAATGCCCTTCTAGGGCGTCCTTTCGCAGCGTTTCCACTCATCTCCGCCATGTATGTACCTTTCTTCAATCATCTATCATCCATCCTCTCCTCATGACGATGCTGCTCGCTACTCATCACGTAAGAAGTTCTCGTATTTGTCCCGAGGACCTAAATGTTAATTATAATGGTCATAAAATTAAGGATTTCAACGTGGCAAGGTTTTTAGGAATTTTAATAGACGATAAATTGACATGGAAACATCAAGCATCATGTTTGTAAAAAAAATTATACAGTCTAGCAAAAAATATGTTGTTACAGATTTTTTGAATGATGTATTATAAGGTTAAAAAGTAATTTATATTCAAATAAGTAATGTAAAATTTCACTCATAAATGTTTTGTATGCCGAAAGGTAGAATGTAGAAGGACTTTTAACCTTTTATAACATCTAATAATGTAATATCTACATTCGTTACAAATAAAAAGTTCTTATTCTATTGTTATTCGCGGGGCAAAAAGTAAGCTACTTATTGCCGCCTAGCTACGCTGAATGTTCAGGTAGGTATATTTTTATGTTTGCTCGTGTAATAAGTACTAGAAAGAAATATACTACTTCTTTTGTAAATACATATTCATATTAAAGATAAATTACAGCCAGATAAAGAATCTCACGTTACCCTATTCTTTTTTAGAAAGTATTGGAGTTTATCCTTATTCCGGGTCGTAGGGTATTACTTAGGTTTAAAATGTTAGAAGTTTTCTAGAAAATAACGAGATATACTATTTAATTGGTATAAGCGTTAAAATATATAACTAGAATTGAATCTGTTGCTATGCGTATAATTAGTTCTAACAAGTTTCAGAATTAAATTCTCCGACATTTTGTACAAAAGACATGCAGAAACTGTTTTATGAAATACACAGAAAGATATTACGTGCGTTTCAAACGCAAAATCAGGGACTTTTTTCATTTTATTACGTGTTGGTAAGTTGTTGAACACAAAATTTTGATAAGTGACTGAACCCACCTCTGCAGTCCTACCTATTGGTTCTACTGTAAGCCAGAATCATTAGCTGTTCAGTCCAAACTGAACTATTTGTTTATATCATCGTATTAACACATTTACCTAGAAATTATTGTATTTTACTAGTAAGCACTTTTAGTCCAGTGCACGTTCGGACAGCAAGAGCTCCGCGTGTGCTAATAAACAAGTAACAATTTATATCAGTGTGTAATTTATCAGTTTATCTTCTGAACATCATTATCATAACATAGAAGGTGTTGGACGCAACATTAGCAGTGCAGTGAAGAGATTCGGTATTTGAGCCTGAACATATCCTGTGACACATAAACTATCTTGGTTCCCGCACGAATTTAATCAGAAAGATAATAGGAGGAGATGGAAAGTTAGATTGTTCAAGTCCTTTCAGTGAAAATAGGAGACAGCTTAGAAAAAATATAGATTTAAATGCCACATCATAGTAATAATAATAATAATATAGTGGGGCATTAACAGACACGGTCATCTTATCCCAAACTAAGCAGAGCTTGTACTATGGAAACCAGATAACTGGTAATATACTACATATAATACTTAAGTTTTGTAAATATATACTTAAATATAGATAATTACACCCAGACACAAGACAAACAGACATAATTAAACAAATGTTTGTCTCGGGTGGGAATCGAACTCACGACCTGCGGCGTGAAAAGCAAGTATCTTACCGACCACGCCACCGGCCGCGGCCGGCCCGTCAAAACGTAATTAAAGGCAGGTATCTAATCTAAAGGTACCCATTATTATTATACAGTTTGTTAAAGTTTCACGCACTGTTATAATTATTGTTAACCTGAATGTGTACCCACAGACAAACTGTGGAAACAGTTTTGTGAGGCAGTGAAATATTGTAATGTTCTGAAATTTGATAATAAAGATACATACATACATTAGAGCTGGTTTCAGTTATCATTATGGCAAAATCATTTAAACGCACGGCAATCAGCACCAGTTGCAACAAGGTCGATATAATATACCTACCGCCCCGGCTAATGCTTATATACATGGCTTCACATCAAGCTATAAATTTCCAGTATAAGCTGACCTCTCGTTATACGGAAATCTTATACAATGCGAGTTCAGCTTATACTAGAAACATATAGTTTGATGTGTAGTGTGTACGGTGTCGAGCATAATGAAACGTTCATTCTGTCAAAAACTACACTTTCACAAGATTCCACACAAAAAACAAATTTAGACGTGCCTTGTTTAAGAGTTGAGAGAGTTTCAACGTTAATCCACACACGCTGGGCAATTGCGGGTGGGTAATCCTCTTTTACCGTGTATACCTCGTATTGGCAAACGTAGCGTAGGACGCCCTCAGACTAGGTGGAGTGACGGTCTTTGCATGGTGGCTGGTAAGAGCTGGATGAGAGTAGCCGCGGATCATGCTCAGTGGCGTGCTTTAGGACAGGCCTATGTACAGCAGTGGACTAGGATAGGCTGATGATGATGATGATGATTAACCCCCTTATAACCGATGCTGACACTGCTGCGCTTCCACTGATATTCATAAACGTCCTTTAAGCTAAAATCTATATATATATAAAAATGAAACCCGTTTTCCGTTGTCACGACATCACGCGTGAACGGCTGGACCGATTTCGCTAATTCTCTTTTTAAAATATTCCTTTATGTACGAGGATGGTTCTTACGCAGAGAAAAATTAAAAAAAAAAGAAAATTTAGAAAGCGAAGAAGTGCCGAAAACCGGTTTAGATACCTATTATTTATTATTGGTTATATTCGGTAGGTCTGAGACTTGGTAGATGGCACTGCTTTACCGGGCAGAACGACGTCTGCCGGGTTCGCTAGTTGGTTTATAATTCGTTTGGCTTTGTCTGTCATCTTGATATCTATACTAATAAGAAAGAGAAAGTCCATTTTCACTAAAGAGTTGTATAAGATTTTTATGAATAAGGAATGACCTTATTCATAAAAGTCTAAAGGTCATTATTTAATATTTTCTTATCTGCGGTGGTTAGTAAATTTGTGATTCGTATGTTTTCAAATTAAATTTCGCTTACTCGGCTGTTTGGATTTATATTAATTAGTGTACAATTTGCAAAATCTAACTTTAAAAACTTTGAGTTTTATTCTTAAATCAAATTATAAATGCAAAATATTATATTCTTGTTTTTCTTTTTATTTTTTTTATTTCAGTTACAATTTTACTTGTAATTTTTACCCCCGACAAGAAAAGGTGTTAATATTTGAGTCGTAATAACGGTAGTTTACCGATAGGACTTGGTTTTATCGATTTTGTATCGACAACTGTTGTGCTAGCCGTCCCCACTGACACGACAATCTGTTGTCACAGCAACAAAAATTGTAGACGACTGTTAATCTCATCGTTCTTTATGTTTTTCTTTTGCGGATGACCTAATCCAATTAGCCGGAAGGGCCTTTATTGGTCGTTATATATGAGAGCACCTCCATTTAAATATGAGCCATGTGTACACCACAAATATCTGTTGTCAAGAGATAGACTCTTTAACTTTTTCTGGCTTACTTTATAAATCAACCCCCGTATTCATAAACGTCTTATAATCTCATTACAGCTAAAATAGGTTTGTAATTCGTTTGTCTTTGTCTGTCATCTTAATATTAATACTAGTAAGAGAGAGCCTTTTTTGCGAATGACCTAATCCAATTAGCCGGATGGGTCTTTATTAGTTTACCGCACTTTTTCAGTGAGCGGTCCGAGGACGATCAAACCGATCAAGTACTCCCGAGGGCTCCCCATGTGGGAACGAACCTTGGCTCAGGACGTTGCCGGACACTTTAATTTTAGGAAATAGGGGGGCATTTTGCGATCGCGCGGTCTGGTTCTGACCGGAACCGTAATCGTCTGGGGGCCTATCTTGGAGGGGCGCGGCGCGGCGCGGCCCACGGCGGCATGGGCGATATCTCAGCATGTGTTGTGTGCTACTATAGCATACTGGTCCCTACCTACTCTAGCAGTGGATCGGAGAAGAAAGAGAGAAATTCCATTATAACTGAAGTCTTATAAAATTTTTAAGTACAAGGCCGTAAGTGTATTATTTCATTTTGAAGCCCTATTTACTCATAAAACCAAACGCTTGCGTTTTTAATTGACGGCAACGCCATCTCTTGTTCAAAGCACTGAACACTGACAGATAAATTTAAAAAAATATTTATTTTAAAATAGAAGATAGCGTTAAATGTCAAATAGCTACCGGTACCTTTATTAGCAACTGGTAACAGTTCATGAAAGAGTGAATTAAACATTGCTCGCGCTATTATGTTGGTATCATCAAACGACCAGTGTACTCATTTACCTTTAATATTCACATTCTGTACAAACGCGTCACACCTGGCATCATGAAATTCGTTGAGCTCAACATTCACAGCATATTACTATTATTGACCATTGTTCTACATGCATGAGTCAGCAGACAATGTCATGTTTTCATTCTGCGCTGTTGGCTATTTTTGTGAAGTCAAAATTCGATGTTATTTTTTTTTAAAAAAAGCCCAACTTTATAATAGGAACCATTTAATTTTACATGAAACTTTTTAATCAGTGCAAGATTTTTTTTTTTCGTGATTTGTAAAACCACAAAATCACATAGAACACATTGTCATTAATTGTTCAATACATTTTTTTACATTGAAATAAAACTACTTTTTAACGGATTTTATCGCGGTTTATTTTAGATTTTAGATCCCGACGTTTCAAAGTCTTTTCAGACTTCATGTTCACGGGTGGACTGAGACATTTGACGAAAAAAAAAAAAGTGAACATGAAGTCTGAAAAGACTTTGAAACGTCGGGATCTAAAATCTAAAATAAACCGCGATAAAATCCGTTAAAAAGTAGTTTTATTTCAATGTGTGATATTCGCGTAAATCTAAGACAATAGGTAGGTACTAAATTTTTTTAATTTGTATAAAATCAGAATATTAGAACGAAAGAAAGAAAAACATTTATTTGACAGAGACAGGACACAGAGATTCAAATAACATAAAAAAAACACATGAAAAGAGAAAAAACATTAATGAAAACAGTTAAAAAAATCAAAATAAAGAGTAAGTGTGATCCATCAGACCCACTAGAGGTGACCCCCAGCACTGATTTTCAGTATTATGGACGATCTATTCGTAATAATATCGATGAAAGTGCTCGACATGAAACTGGCGGTCAGTGACCCTAGCGAGCGAACAGCTGATACGACAGCGCGCGGTGACAGTATGAATAGTATTCTAGTAGCGAATTTAGTTAATAGTTGTTCCAAAAGTTTTCTTTGGGAAATTTAAAATCATGGGCACTACCACATGTATATTACCCTTATTACCAGTCACCACATCTGACAACATTTTTGAATGTTCTTTTTTATAATGAAACTAGCGGACCCCGCAGCCGTCGTCCTGACCGGTAAAGCAGTGCCACCTAACGCGTCCGAAAATAGATTACGACCAATTCTCAGACCTATCGAATATTCGTATTCGTATCGTTTCGGAGGAGACCGTTTTTGTTTTTTAATTTTTCTCGACGTAAAAACCATCCTTGCACTATATGGAATATGGTAAAAAAGACAGTGAAATCGGTCCAGCCGTTCACGCGTGACCTAGGGAAGTAAGGATTCATTTTTATAAATAAAGATCTAGTGCAAAAAATTGCTAGACTTGGACCAAAGACAGAATTTTTCAAAGATCTAGATTAAATTTCTTTTGTATCCGACCACCCTCTTGAGATGGAAGAAAAAATCTTTCCTTATTCCTTCTCATTTTACCTAACAACATTCAAGTACAGCCAACATCACAATCCTTAAAGAATATAAAGGAAGTGCTCTTTATTCGGAAATATTTAACCATTGAAATATCAAAAGAATACTTTAGCATGGACAAAATAGAAAAAAGCAAAAACAAAATAATATAAATATAAGGCATTCTTTGAAGGTATCCGATGCTTTCTTTCTATTTACCATTCTTATACTCATGGTACGTATACCTCAGTTCTATTAGTAAGACGAACGAATAATTCTAAGCTAGAAACAAAAAATATTGAAACCGTCGATGTAAAGAAATTGCATCAAATTAGTTTGTTTAAGCGCTATAAAATTATAAACAGTTTCACGGTTATATTGCCTTAATCATAAAATCTTATAAGACTCTTTAGTTTAAATTGACTTTGTCTCTTTCTTACTAGTATGAATGTCAAGATGACGGACAAAGACAAACGAATTATAAACCTATTTTAGTTATAGTGAGCATATAAGACGTTTATGAATAAAACTAGGTATTTTACACACAATTACACATAAAATTTATGACGCCCCTCTTTTATGGGTAGTTAGGCCTGCCTTAGTTCTATTTAAAAATAGTTAAGATTAGCTATTCCATAAGTTTTGTAACTAAAGACTCGTATCCAGCAGTGGGACGCTGGCAACTAAACAACACTTTTGTAATACCCTGTACCTCAGCCTCTTTAAGTAATAAGATTTCTACTTTGAATAGTAAATCTGTGTTAACACAGCCGAGCAGTGCTGAGATCTCTTTAAACTAGACCTGTTTGCTTGTTTCTTGGTGCTTTCTCTAAAAACATTTTTTAATCAACGGATTCGCATTTCATCTAAAGTTACTTAAGAAAATGAGGAACTTCTAAAACATGAATGAGTATTGCATTGGTAAACAAGCCGTAGGAACTACATACTGCCTCGATGATTAGTATCTGGTTTATTGCCCCGGCAGGTGTAAAGGTCAGAGTTCGAAACATAATTAGCCACAGTAAAAAAGAAAGGATCCAACTCACATTATGGTCGAAAATTAGTTATGTATACCAAAACACTTCTTGTAGTTATATCTTCAATATCACTAAAAAAATTAGTAAAATTCAAACGCAACGTGAAGCTATAAACCTAATTTAGTGTCCAACTTATTGTATAGCTGAGGCCGTTTAAGACAATCCAAACACGCTGTCCGAGTACGCATTGTAACATGTATCAGTTGCCTATACCAGATTACTCATTACGTTTTAATTCAAATTAGAAACATAAATTTTCATACTATCTGCGAAATGACCATAACATACAGAGAATATTAACCTTCTAATATTCAAGTGCTAGAGCTAAAACGCATCCTAACAAATGCACTTAGATATTTTATTTATCAACTGGCATACGTTGTGTGTGGTCTTTGTTACACTTCAATAGACTAATTCACATAATTAAATAAGTTTAGTTGCAGCGCAGTTGCAGTTAAGTTTCGATCTAAACAGCCCTTTTCGAATTCGTACCGGTTCAACCGATGTCGTATACGCTTACGACAAGTTCGCGTCACGCGAGCGCTTTAGACTAGATATGACAACTAAACAATTACAAGAATGCTATTTTGTACTAAGACGTAAACTGCACCACAACTTGATCGGCGCGTCAAGAAATTACGTGAATTATGGCCCAGATCAGAAACCAGTAGGCACTTTTGTACCGTCGAGTTCGTGTCATCACGATAACATCGTGTTATCTGCCTCAAGAAATATCACACACAGAAAAGCAGGATTTACAGAAGAAGAAGAGGCAACCAATCACCCATAACCATTCCCCTACTAAGTGTTAGAACGAGCAAGAAGAACTTGAAACTCCGGAAGATCGATAAAACGTTATTTGAATACAAAAAAGGTTAACAAAAAACCTGAATCATTCATGTTCCGGAATTGATTTTATTAAAAGTGTTGCTGGCGTTTGGTAATAATCTGCGGTGTTTATAGCAATCTGTGTGTTACTTATTATATACGTAACGTCGTATTGTTAAATTAAGTTAAAAGATACTAAGATTCATTTGACGGGCCGGTGGCGTAGTCGGTAAGATACTTGCTTTTCACGCCGCAGGTCGTTTGATTCCCACCCGGGACAAACATTTCTTTAAATATATCTGTTTGCCTTGTGTCTGGGTGTAATTATCTATATTTAAGTATATATTTACAAAAAAATAGTATTATATGTAGTATATTACCTGCTCTGCTTAGTTTGGGATCAGATGACCGTGTGTGTTAATGTCCCACTATATTATTATTATTTATTTTAGGTAACAAACGAATATTACAATTTTTAAATTAATAACTAACAAATGAAAATGAAAAATAATATGAAAATGCTCACCGCCTTACCCAACACCATGTCTGTCATAGCAGTGCTGCCAACACAATCTGCAATCATAGCGAGGACGGCTTTGGAGCTAACCCTCACTTTGCGCTCCTAGAAGTACACTAAGTTACTTCGTTGTACCGTTAAGTAAGCCACATGTACAAAACCAATGTTTAAGTTGCTTCATAATTGAACGAATTTCATTCAGTTAACGGTCTATTCTAGGACCTACACGAACATCACATTCTACTAGGCTTTTATCAATGGTCCTTCGAGCCGGATCAAAAGCATATAAACCCGCAATTTTTGGCCCTTAGTAATTAACAAAGTTTGTTAGACCTATTAATATTTGGTTAATAAACTTTCCTGTATTCTAGTGAGAGACGGAAAACAGGATCCCTAATGATAACATAGTTAATCCTTTAGAACTGTATAATGAAATACCACAGCCAGAAAACCTCATATATTTTAATTAGCAAAGTTTAATTAATACCGGTATCAATAAAGATCCCAGGTGTTCCAGGGAGATTTACATTTTGGGTAAGTGCGAGCCGTCTTTGGGTTATTGAAGTACGGATTTTATTTGGGACGGGACGCTATGTAGTACTGGTTGTGGCAATTGGTGCTAATTTCCATGGGTTTTCAAACGATTTTGCCATAATTATTATAGGAACCTGCTCTAATAGGTCCCCTTAGATTGCATTACCCGTGGTGCTTAGTCCATTTTAATGAGGCAATATTTCTATAATATTTTTGAGGCTCCATATTTTCTCTCCTGCTTTACCCGAATGGAATTTTCAATTCCTTCTATTATAGTATTTTCTTAAATTTTTATGCGAATATCACACATTGGAATGAAACCGGTCCACAACAACAACCATATGATAATATTATTATTATTATTAAAAATATGTAACTTGCCGAATCACAGTCTCTTAAAATACAGGCACAGCCTAGCTTAAGAGACTGGGACATAATATTGCGCAGTATTGTTTTCGTTACGCTATGTAATATTAGGTTAAGTACATTGTATAACTTCAGTCAATAAAACATTATTATTATTATTATTATTATTAAACCATTTTATAACGGATTTTATAGCGGTTTATTTTGCGAGTTTTAATATTATAATGTTTGTAGGTAGTCAGTAATAATTGTGATTGATAAGTTTGTACATCAAATACCTCAGTCCACCCATGACCATGAAGTATAAAAGTAAAATCCCAAAAAAATAATCTGTAAAGACTTTGAAACGGATCTAAAATAAACCACAGTAAAATAAATTACAAAATAGTAAAATAGTCATACCTATTCCTTCTATTATGTTTCTGATTAAATTAGCGCGGAATCCAAGACAGTTTAGGTGTTTCGGGACTTAGCTGGATTCGCATGCCGAGTTTCTGTATGACGCTGTCGATCCTGGCTTATAAGAGTAGTAGTGGCATGGTTAGGTCACTTATTGGAGTCAATCTCATCTTTTAGCTGAATATTGATCTACATAATTAAATTACTATTTACAGCAAGGCACAGGCCACCTTACAACTAGCTTCAGAGTTGAGATAGTTTAAGCTTCAGAGGCTGTACAAGTGCAGTTCGATAGGTGTCACATGTCCTCGAATTCGAAGTTCTAATGTTCACGATGTTTTGCTTTGCCGATATTAAGCAGCACAGATTCAAAAAATCACATTAAGATGTGTACTCCCGACTCAAGACTCAATCCTAATCTTCAAGTTCAATACCTGTGCGTTGCCGACACCAATCGAAACCGAAACAAACAAGATGCCTAGAACTTCAACAGTAACTGGTGAAGCCCTTTGTTTAATTTATTTACTGCCCTCTATTATAATAAAACAATAATTATTAAATACAAAAATAGAACACAGATTGCGCTACTACAGACAGTTCATAAATTAACACTAACTGCTGCAAACATGTCCCGCTCACAATATGTACAGGAATTTGGAAATAGCATAGTAGTTTGTGATGCAGTTAGTTAATCAAGTTAATTAGAAAGTAGATCTAATTTATGTTAAACGTGACATAATAATATGTAGTATTTTCTTGAATTTACGCGAAAATCACACATTGTAATAAAACGGATTTCATCGTGGTTTGTTTTAAATGTTACATCCCGAAGTTTTAAAGTCTTTTTAGAACATTGGAATAAAATTACTTTTTAACGGATTTTATCACGGTTTATTTTAGATTTTAGATCCCGGCGTTTCAAAGAAACCTAAGACAATACTAAGTCTTTTTAGACTTACTTTTTTGGGTTTTCACCTATCACCGCAATCCCGTCACTGCTACTCGTGTTAGCCAGGATCATCAGCAGCGCCGTAAAGGGACTCAAGATTTGAACGCAGCCAAGTCCTGAGACACCTAAACTGTTTTGTATCACGCACGATTTTAATTTGAAAAATAAAATCGAAAAGTTGGAAAAGGAGTTTAAAAATTAGAAAAATGAGATGTTTGAATTACTTTTTCAAAATGGACTAAGCACCACAGATATTGTAATGTAAAGAGACCTACAAGAGCTGCTTCCTTTAATGATTATGGCGAAATTATTATATAGGTTCACGTACAAAAAATAACTGTGAATGCAACAAGATCAGTATAATATACCACCCAGACTATAATACCTACTCAAAACCCGTCAATCTTCAGTTCACTTCCCAACCACCCTTCCAAGCAAAACGGTTTAAATTGCCTTATCCATCAAAATGGACTAAGCGCCACGGCTAATGTAATCTAAGGGGACCTATTAGAGCTATGGATGCTAATAAAATACTTTACCACGCTCAGATATGAAAACTGATTTGGCGAATTTGAGCTTAACAAATTTACAAAACTAACGTAGAGAAAACCTTTCTAAAAATATAAAATTCTAAACAATATTCAGAGTTGCGATAAAATACTTTGTAGCTCGACACAAAATTGCACCTATTACGTTCTAAGATGTAAGAGCCGAGTAAAGCGACGCTTCAGTCCTTGCCGATTTGTGATAGTTCGTGACCGGCTTACGTCTGGAAAATATCCAAATTTTACCTACGGAATAATGTCTGAAGTGTTGCTTCCTTTGTTGGTAGACTTGTTTTCAGTAACATTTACCTACTTATATGATGGTAATTAAATGGGGTACCAAGTTGTGTGATAGTGCCGATGATGACAAACAACTTTCCCAAATAAACATTTTGACGTGACAACGTCTTATAAATTGGTTTGCCGGGTGACACTTTAAGAAACTGCGTTACGCTCCGCTCACGTTATGCGCT
This sequence comes from Meganola albula, assembly GCA_936450015.1. Taxonomy (NCBI): domain Eukaryota; kingdom Metazoa; phylum Arthropoda; class Insecta; order Lepidoptera; family Nolidae; genus Meganola; species Meganola albula. Next base: position 570,730 of record OW388150.1, read on the forward strand.
CACAATGAGAGCGAGTGAGAGGCACGCGTCCCTTCCACTCGGGCATGGTTAGCCCGCCTAAGAGCGAGAGAGACAGACATAAAAAGTGAAAGGCACGCGTCCCTTCCACTCGAGCACAGTTAGCCCGCCTAAGAGCGAGATTCTCTGTATAAATTAATGTTTTAAATATAATTCTTTGTATAAATAAATGTTTTAAATTGTTACTATTATTTCATCCTTCTTCCTACTATACGAATGAATATTCACATTAAAATTATTTTACCACTCAAAGTCGTTGTCACGTAAAACTTTCGCCCGTATACCGACTTTACAGGCAACCAATTTTTTTTAGCCGCAGTTTAGGTTTATGTTAAATGCCATTCTTTATTGAACCCAAATTGCGTCTATTAAATGAAATGAAATGAAAAATATGCTTTATTTGAGACGCGAGTCTACATAAAAATAGACCAGTTTATTTCCTACCGTGCAGTGAATTACTGGCAACTACTGAGAAACACTGCCAAAAAAACTCAGTAGACTTTTTCTTTTTTTAATGAAGTACTTATATCTATTACTTTTTGTTTGTTAAATGTGTTGAATAATAGCGACTTAATTTCTATGCGTTTTGTCGAATCTTTAGTCTGAAATTTTGTAATACAAATTACATTTATTAAAAAATTACATTTACAATTATTACAAAAATTTAGAAACCGAAACGAAAGTTTTACAGAAACCAAAAGGTAATGAGCGTCGCGTCATTGGATGTTGGTGACGTGATGAATGCATTGCGGTAAAAAGATAGGAACTATACACATACACTTCTGTACAGTATACCAGAAGAAAGACAATATGGAATAGGTAGGATTCTAATAGTTTTTCAGCATATATAGTCTTTTTCGGCGTGCCCAAGAACTACGACTTATAATATCACCTTAAATAATGATTTTTCTGTCGCATTCCTCCAACAAATTAGACCACTTATGTAAACGTACTACATCTGCATGTATATTGTAGTTTTCTCCCTTTTTCCTTAGACAATGATATATCACACTAGGAAGTTTTATTTTGCGAGAAAAATGATATATTTGATGCTTTTCCCCTATTTTCGCCATTACTTTAGCCTTCAAGAGTTTGTGAAGCTATTTGGCTGTGACATTTGGACTAGATATGGTTTGTTTCTAACAAATTGGCGCATTACCATTTCGGATTTCAATAAGTAATCGTTTAGTAATCTATTTACTTTATTGATCACTTTTATGTAATAACGTATGTGAGGTGAACTAAAGATGCAAATTTTTAGTTCCACATAGCATTCATTAAATTGAAAAGTGCGTAGGACTGTCGAATCAGCTGAAAATGTAAAATATTTTATTTTTTTTGTCATTCCAACACATTATTCTTACTCAAATTTCAATAGTAACCAACAGAGATTCATGTTTCACATTCATTCTGTACAGATCAGTAATCGAAATTTTGCACTTTATCTTATTAAACTTACATCAGTAAGAGCGTCTAGACAGAGAAGCCTAAATATGGTACTGATAGCAATAGGTCGCTTCGCATACTCCATCATCAGGATTAGAGTGTTCCGTGCTCCGCGATGGTAGTGCATCTCCCAACCACATGAATATAACGCTAAGCTTAGCTCTTTACCCTAAAATAATATGATACTTTGTAATAAAAATACACAAAAAACTGAAAAATATACATTAGATTATGCCAAATATATAGCTACCACGGTTTCCAAGGGTTTTAAATAGATGACAAGTTTGAGGATACTGATTTTAATAATATTTTAGGCACCCAATAAGTTAAGAGTTGAAGCCGTCTAAAGGGTTACTAAAGGGTAACGTCTCGTCCAAAATACGAAAACGTCAGAAATAATGGCTGCTGTTGAGATTGCGACCACCGCGACTGACTGGTGAGGTATTTGTGGTCAATTTTAAGAGTCAATGGCAATGGCTTCTTATGAATTTTTAGAGGAAGCAAAATACGAAGTGATTAAAATTATACTTATACCTTATCTATTAGCATGTTGCCATAATAACAAGATGTACTTGCTAAAGACAGACCTCCAATGATAAACGATATAAATTCCAAACTAACTTCATCCTGAGCCAAAGACTGAAAATAGTAATTACGAATTATAATTTACAAAGGTCAAGAAGTGACAGAAGAAGAGGGAAAACGTTGAAGAAGGCTTGTTCTCTGCAATGAGATACAATGAGGTAGGCTCCTCTACGTTGAATTTGTATGACACACCTGCTGTGGCGGTCGTTTTATCCGTTTGGTGCACTATAATCTCGTCCTGTCAAAGCCTTTATTTGTAATTGGACTCTGGACTAACTTTATTCTTTTGGATATATTTATTTTTTTACTTACTGATAGAATTTCATATAACGTGACTGGCAGCAAAAGTGTTATTCCTTTCAAAGTAACTTCGTAGTTCGTTGTAAAGGACTTGTTGATCATGTCTGCAAAACTAAAAAGTAATATTATTGAGTCATCAAGTACATTACTGAATTTCGTACCTGAGTCATCCGTGGGGCCTAGGAATCACACGATATTAGAAAGCTAACTTGTATCTACGTCAAAGGTTCAGCATTGTCATTCAAGATTAACATGCTGCCTTCTGGGTACGTACTCTTTGGTTTAGGTTATTTGATTATTTCTTTATTAAGGTTGACGTTGAGATTGATATATATCTGGGTAAAGTCTTCACTATTTTAGTATGTTAGTTTCACTGCTTCACTTAGAAGTTCATTTTTTAAAATTTAATTTTATTATATCTGCCATCCTATTTACTTCCTAGTTCTCCCTTACCTTCTAATATACTGGTGATGTTTCACAAGCATTTTCAATTCTTCTTCTATATCATCTCCATTTCGCGAACCAAAGAGGTGTTCTACTCTTTTCCTAGCCAGCTCCAATTGACCACAAGCATGTACCATCAACATAGGCCCTAATGGTACTGCTGCTACGTACATAACACATGCATACAAACCAATATACATAACTGAAAAATATGTAAACAAATACACAAGAACATTATCATCTCTCCTGTTTTCTATAAACTGAGGGAATACCACATCGTATATTGGAACAAATTGAGGTTCTCCAATACAGTAATAGTAAATTAACAAAATTATACTTTTGCCAGTAAAACAAAATACTCCTATGGCACTTATTGCAAACCACAGGTAGCTAACGTAGCGCCCTTTCATGGCATAAACAAAAACTATATTTCTTTCTTCATCAGAAAAGGTCTTGGAGATGGCAAAATCTCTCTTCATAGATTTTAATAATTCTGCAAAGATTTTCTGGTGACACAACAAAATACCGTATTGCAAGGATACGTGCCCATACATAACAGATGAAACCAAATCTTTGCAAGTTTGTGAGAAATCATTTGATTTAAAATCGTAATAAAATATATTAAAGATACTTAAACAACTAATTGCAGAATAGATTCCATAAGTCATTAAAAATTTAAGAAGCCATTTTATATCTCTTTTAATGAATGGATGACTGCCGTTAAAATATAAAGCAGAAATGGTTAGGCTAAAAATTTCTTCAAATTCAGAATTTTTCGTCACCATTTTTGAGTTTTACGTGTAATATCATTGGGTGTCAGGTGGTGAATGAGATATTTGATGTTTAAAGGTTAGCAATTCTAAGTTGAATATGAAGTACCTTGTGATTTTTCTTTACTACAATATTATGAACGTTGAAAGCAAGTCTCTAATTTGGTGAATTATTTCAAACAGAAACAAAGTAAAAGAGAAACATTAAATTGGAAGGTACGGAAGAAATAATTTTACACATGACGGGTTTAACAAATTGAGGGAATTGGATGGAATGCGAAGGTTATATGCTCATAAATTATGTGAATATCTAACTCCGAGATCGAGTATTACTAAGTGCTATGAAGTTCCGTATTTGGTTCTTGAGTTGGAAAAGTTGTAGATAGTATTTACTTTATAGTATTTACCATTTATTTATCCGCAAACATACATAAAAAGCTTGTCAATTTCAGGGTTATCACTATTTTTTTGGGATTCCATAATCAGGTCCTGACAAATGTGACCACCGCAGAAGTATACTCTTTTAAATAAAAAAAAAATTGTGAATCGGATCACAAATAGGAGAAAAGTCGCTGTACTACTTATAAAAGTACATAATTATAGTAGAACATATTATAACCTACGCTTTTTTTGTAATTCGGTTAAAAATGGTCGGTACTAAAGTTTTATGAGATGTTATACCTACAGACAGTTTAATCGGAGCATGTTATGAAACTTCAACAGCGTCGTCTAGAACTTTTTCCATAATAGCTTCAAGTACTGTACTTTGAAATAATAAAACGTGCTATTGAAATAAGCACGCTTCGAACTCTTTTTTCTTTTAACGATAAGGTAACCATAGTGCAACGTTTAATAAAGAAACTAAGTTTTTGTTTTAATGTTCTGTAAAATATTTTTACGACTTCGGTAGTCGAGCGGTGTAAACCGTCCGATTTGGTTATACTGTGCCCGGGAGGTCGCGGGTTCGATTCCCGCCCCGGACAATATTTGTGTAACAATAAAAAATAGTGTCTGGTTGGTTGAGGGACTACCCTCCGTGCCTCGGAGTGCACGTTAAGCCGTCGGTACCGGTTGTCATCTAACACGTCTATGACAATCGTTACCTACACGTAGTAAGAAGCTAATATAATCTGACACCCGGTCTAACCATCTCGGCTACTGGTTCCCTACGGGTTTCGAGGTCAGATGGCAGTCGCTCGTATAATTCTGGTAGCTAGCCGCATCAGGTTAGACTGGGAGCCGACCCCAATAGAAATGGGAAAAAGGCAAGGCTAATGATGATGTTCTGCAAAATATTTTTTATTACGGTGACTGCTTGTCAAAAATGTTTGTCCACCCGTGACCATGAAGTCTGAAAAGACTGAAACGTCGGGATATAGAAATCTAAATTAAACCGCGATAAAATCCTTTATAAAGTAGATTTACTTCAATGTTTCTTTAAATTTTGTCATAAATATTTAATTTAAAAAATCGCCAATTCTCAAGGCTACGGATAACAGCTTACCATTAATATGATTGCATGCTTTTTTGCTGATTTGACAGTATTAATTAGTAAAGGTACTTATGTCGGGTTCGTACCTCTCAACTGGAAAGGAGGATGGGGAAAAATGTATGAATCTTGGAACGAGGGCGAAGCAGCAAGAAGCAAGGAGTGGGCACAGCCGGCAGATAATAGGCTACACTTGCGTTGAAGTTCCCTCCCTTTTCTTTTCATCCTGTATCTATCAAACTATAACAGTACACACGGCTACACATGAAGCTGTACATTCCCATTATAATCGAATTTAGCGGTGAGTAGGAAAATGTATAGCTTGATAATAATAATATAATAATATAGTGGGACATTAACACACACGGTCATCTGATCCCAAACTAAGCAGAGCTTATACTATGGAAACCAGATAACTGGTAATAAACTACATATAATAGTTTCCTTTTGTAAATATATACTTAAATATAGATAATTACACCCAGACACAAGACAGACATATTTAAACAAATGTTTGTCTCGGGTGGGAATCGAACCCACGACCTGCGGCGTGAAAAGCAAGTATCTTACTGATCACTTACTTACTTACTTTTTATTCATATATAAATTGTTGCTGTTGAGCAGGTAGACCAATTTGTTCTGTCACCTTTATTAAAGGGGTGTAGAGACATTTCATATTTACTTTTACAAAACCTACTTTCGCCAACTGTTGCAAACGAAGATCTTTGGTGATCTTTGGTATAAGGGCAATTTATTTTGCATTTGCCAAAATGAGAAAAATGAACATGATCTCCTGTTAATAAGAATAAAATAACAAATTATATAAGAATCGTGGTCACTCTATCAGTCCGTGATTTTTTCCTAGTCGATCAGCTCACAGTTTTCTCATTTGTAGTTCTTTCGTTTTATATAATTATCTATTTTATGGACTGTGGACTTGTAGATTTAGTTGTTTAAAATAACAGAAAAATGTTAGTAAGAGCTCTTTTTATTGCACTGAAAAGAATAATTAAAAATGTGTTTGCTTTCAATTTTGTTTTTCAATATATCTTATGCCCACACACTGGACTTTTTTGGCAAATCATTTATAAGCGAATTGATGTACGTCGATTTATACCTCTATAGAAAAGTTACATACCAACCAAAAGCTTACGTCTATTATTACAGCGCATCTACACCAATGCAATAGAGCGGCCATTTACATTATTTTTAACTAATAATATGCAGAGCTATTTTTGTAAATTCACCCAGAGAACAGTGGAAAACTCCTCCTCCTCGGAAAACTCCTCCGCATCGATGGCAGCATTACCATGCTGAATGGTAATACTAACTTTTTGTCCAAGATAAAACTAGGTAAGTTATAGTTTTTCAGTCTTCACAATATTAACATAATAGTGGTTCTTTCTAACATAACATTCATTATTTTAACAAGGAAACTACCCCAGAGCAGAATATCAATTTAATTTAAAAATAACATGAGTAACTCGCTCTCGTTTCGTTTGCGATTTAATAATATCTTGCTCTGAATGCGTTTTAACATTTTAATGTGTAACTTTTAATATAAGAACAACATACAATTGTGATTTAATAAATGTTTGCTTTCCACAATATCTTTTAAAAGAAATTAAGCGCTTATTTTGTGCATAAAACATAGCATGTTTGTTTTTTAATTCATCTGGTAGTATGTGATAGATGATGAAAATGGTTGCAAGTGAATAAAGAATAGAATAGAGAAAAGAATAGAGAATATAGAAAGAATAGAGAAAAGTACAAAGAATAGAGTGACACAATGTATTGTATGTCATTTGGCAGGTCATAGTGAACATTAATGTATCTATTTAACAACTTTGTATATCTATGTACAACAATACGATAAATAAATAAATATGAATATGAAATATGAAATAAGTAGGTTAATTCACGTAATTTCTTGACGCACCGATCAAGTTGCGTTGCAGTTGCAGTTAGGTTTCTTACTACAAAATAGTATTCTTGTAACTGTCATAAATAAACTAAAATCTATAAAGCGCTCGCGTGACGCGAACTTGACAGCGGTTGTCAAAACTACGAGAGTACTAACATAGCTGTTTTGAACGAAACTTAAATGCAACTGCTCTGCAACTGAATTTATTAAGTTACCTACCTGAATTAGCTTACAGGACGTCCGTTGTTATCGGTTTAACAAGCACATTCAACCAGACTTCCCTTTAATGGCTTCACCAGGTTTCTAGAAACACAACTGGTACGTTTAAATGACTTGCCTTTGATTTATTGTTTCTACTCGCGGCCAAAACTGCACAAACCGGCTTATTTAGCATATGATTAAAGACTTTGAAGACAGTCAACTTAGTCCACAGCACTGCACCCTAAATTTATATGAATCCCCTCACGTGGTTCCCGGGTAGTTCAAAGCCGCACTGCCCAGCGGATTTGCTGTATTTCGATGCGATGTCTGGTGACACCATTTATGGTAGTCGGTCGGAATCTTTACTCATTTATGGTTGGCAACCATATGAACCCAATGAAGCTTCTCACCCAAAATCTTTCGCAATCAATAGTGAATCGGTTTAATGGGTAGACGCGTTCCATCGTTGACCACAGCATAGCATAACATCTGGCAAGTAGTGGTCAAGCGCAAAGCTATTTTAGAGTATAATTAAAATTATACATTTATCGATAATCTACATAATAGAACCGAAAGGTAATTCCCTCTCATATCATACAATAATAATAATATTTTCACACATACACACAGCGCCATCTAGTCCCAAATTATGCAATTATATTTGCTTGAGCTATCGGTACTAAACGGATATAATACTTTTTGTGAATACGTACATATAATAGATAAATTACACCCAAAAAATCATGCTCATCACACAAAAACTTTTCCTGGGAGGAATCGAATCCACGACCTTCAGATCAGCAGTCAAGGTCATTATTCATTACGCCATCAGGCCAGTCAAGGACAATCTCAAGGAAAATAAGATTTGAGGTAAAAAATTACGAGCTAGCATGAGAGAGAAAAACTTCAGGATATCGCTTCTAGAGGACTAGAATAGGGGAACATTTCCAAAAACTGTAAGTACACGCGAGTGAATCCTGTTGTGTTTATTAACTTTTACTACTTAGAAAAAGTGTAACAAAACCCATTAACTATGAATAACCCTAATGCTTAAGAAGCAAATAAATTACAATAAAAGCTACAAACAGTAACAACAGTGGGAAGCAAACAAAAAACTGACAAACAACACAGAATAGACATTATTTGTCTCTAGATTTATAGACTTTGTTTACCAAACTGTAAACACAATAAACACTAATGTTTACTTCACGATGAAGTACCTAAGATATTAGAATAGCCTAAACTTAGATAAATAAAGTAGTAGTTATAGTTAACTGAAAGAGATTGTTCACACTAAAATACCTGTTTTTCACATAAATGAGCAGCCAACTTGCAATTCGCTATATTGTTGCTGTAAGTTACACACATTAAATATAACATAGTAGTGTATTATGCTATCTCTACTAACAATATATGGATGTAAATCTGAAATAAAATATTTGGACTTGAATTATCTGTAATAAAAGTTTATAAGATAAATAATCTACAGGGTGGTGACAGAATGATAAAAGAACAGTTGAGACCGTACCGTACGTTTTTTTGTACCTTCTAGACTTAAACTATCTAAATAAATATAAATAAAACAAAATCTTTTTTGGAGGTATTATTCGTTTTTAATTCCCGACAAAAAATGTATATATGTCATATACATATGTACAAGTGTCATGTACAAGTATAAAGTATATAATTAGTTAATGTACCTTAATTAAACGAATCCACAGATGATGGTGCGTTTTCTTTTTGACGTGACAACGTCTTATAATTTGATGGAGCCGGCTACACGCACGAAAAAACATGACTCATGCGGCGGCGTTACCTCGCTCTGAGGCGTTCCATTTAAGGCTTGAAGTGCAAGCGAGAGCGCGGAACGAGGGACAAAGAGGCACAATCGGCCTCCGCGTTCAGCATAGTTCGACATCTGTCTCTCTCGTACTTGAGTGAGCGATGCGTTCGCGTGGACAGTTGCTATACAGTAATAAATCAAAATTTTCTTTTAAAAAAATGAAACCATTTTCAGTATTTTCTTATGACGTTGTCACGTTCAACTATCGTCAATAAACCGACTTTACAGGCAACCGGTTTTTTTTTTCAAAATGATTAATGTACATAAGGCATTGAGACTAGTCATGTAAGTACCATGACATATATTAACTATCACAGCGTTATACCTATTAATTTTGGTACGATTATACGTTATTGTGAAGGTTTTCAGTTTAAAATATTGCGATTTGTATTACTCTACCAATGTTAGTAGGCCAAAAAGTGGCGCAACTACAACCGAACTACAATATGTCGTCGTACCCAGGAACTTAAAAATCAGTATATGTAGATATACAAATAATTCACAGAAGCTTGTGAATATTGTGCTAACTGCACAAAGCATTAAACAAACATACAAACAAAACAACGTGTAGCAGGACAACCGCTCAATAAGCACCGCCACCGTTGTTAACAGACTCAAAGCAACGGAAACTTGCGACAGTCGCGCCTCGATTCCCACTGTTACTTATTTTGTGGTACAAAATATAAGCCCTAATACATTTTAAATACTATTTTTTACTTTCTTAATCATCACCAGGGTATTAATAGCCTCCATCATCACCGCAGTTTTTCGGTATTTTATCCGATACATTTTAAAGAGTGTGTAAATTACTTAATATTTTTTCCTATTCCCGTTCTTTCATAGAACGAGTAGAAGCAAAGTATTACGAAAATTAAGTTCCGCGTGGTTGACAACAACTTCATGAGTTATTCAACGCAGTGGTTGTAGTTAGATTTTAGCAACTGTTTGTTGATCATTTCTACCTATTGTGGATTCACTACCATTACATTAACTGCTACCCATTCTCACTCCAAAATCACAAATAATCTTTCCGTGTTGCATTAATTTTGAGCGTTTTTTTTTTAATTCTTCATTTAGATTACTAAATTCAAGAAGTCTGATAAGCGCTATGTCAGCTTTCACCACAACAGTTGTGATGAGATTGAGAGGTTTTCTTTCCTTAAACGAATCTCTTCATCTTCTACCTTAAACTACAGTATAAGGGCTAGTTAAAGGCATACCAACGTATGCAACAACGTTACTGACTTTTGTTCTGAGTTCATTGTTTAGCGCGCTTTTGTCGGTCGCTACTGAAGTACCAGCTGTTTGTTGTTGCTCCTTTATATTTGTTATGAACTTGCTTCCATTATATTGACCAGTAGTCAGCTTTTCTTCTGGTATAAAGGATTCCATCACTAATGTACTGCCTTAACGCAAAATGGTTTCATGAGCCTACAAAGGTTTTGTGACAAATCTATTAGTAATTAAGTCATTTGTTTGTAAATAAAAATCTTTTACTCGCACTACTATACAGAACGGAAAAAATTAATAGGTCCTGAGGAAAACAGCTCTAACTTCGATTAAAATCACACCTAATAGTACTTCCTATTAGTCCTACTAATAGCATAAACGGGAAAGTTTGTAAGAAATTAATAATGTATGGATGTCTGGATGTGTTGATGTGGGTTTGTTTCTCTTTGACGCAATAATTAATGGACGGAATTGGATGATCATGGCACCTAAATAGATTTTGATCTCGATTAACATATGCTACTTTTTATCCCAATAAGTAAGACGTGGATGAAGCCGTGGGCAGAAGCTACTAATGTACATATTTTACTAAAGGGTAATATTCCTTTCAAAAAACCCTTCTCGCTATAGTTTTTTGTTATGATTATAAATCGTGTTTTACCTGCTGCAATTACCAATTACGGTTCTACCTTATTGTCTCGCTGCTGAGTTGAGAGTGTTTAGGCTTTAATCCACACAGAATAGGCAAATACGGGTTGGTGGATATCACACATCCCATGTTTAGTTTAAAAAAAAAAAACATGCTGGTTTCCTCCTCCACCTCCGCTATTCTAAGCAATAGCTGCAAGCTTTATTTAATATTACTAGCTGTAATACCCGGCTTCGCTCGGGAGTTGATATGAGGTTACGTGGTAGTTGAAATAAAAAAATAAACTATGACGTAAAAAGTAAAAAATATATATATATTGAAAACATATATATTTACATGTATTTACATTATCATGGACATATATATTTACATGTATATTTAAACATATATATTTACATGTATTTACATTTTCTCATTATTTATACTACTTGTTTATAAACAACATTTTTCATTTTATTGTCCGGGGTATATATATATAAATTTTTCGAATTTCCTACTCTTGAGCAAGCTACATAAAGCTGACCGTGAGAGAAGCAGGATTCTTTGAGGTTGATGCCACAATATTTTAAAGTTTGCCCTTGCGCTTTGTTAATTGTAAAACTAAAGGCTAATTTAATTGGAAACTGCAATCTTTTAAATTGAAATGGCAATTCAGAAGAGATCAGTGGTATTCTAGGTATAAATACTGTGTGTCCTTTGTTCTTTCCAGAAATAAGTTCAGCTTCAATGATATTATTCGATAGCTGTTTTACGATCATCCTCGTTCCATTACATAGTTTTGGGGAGTTGAGATTTCTAAGTAGTATGATTGGAGATCCAATTTTCAGACGAAGGCAGTGTAATGGCATTCCTGGTACTTGTAAAGAGTTTAGAAATTCAGTAGGGAAGTTGACACTTTCTTCAATGGTTACCATCGTGTCGATCGATTTATATACTTTCTCTTCACCAGGTATTTTCTTTAGAATATTAAAATTGATATCGTCAACAATATTATTTTTAGTGGCCAAAATTGAGATTTCTAAGTAGTATGATTGGAGATCCAATTTTCAGACGAAGGCAGTGTAATGGCATTCCTGGTACTTGTAAAGAGTTTAGAAATTCAGTAGGGAAGTTGACACTTTCTTCAATGGTTACCATCGTGTCGATCGATTTATATACTTTCTCTTCACCAGGTATTTTCTTTAGAATATTAAAATTGATATCGTCAACAATATTATTTTTAGTGGCCAAAATTGCTCTTTGAAATAACCACTCTACGTTGGTATAGTTCTGAATAATATTTGGATAAATTTTGTCGATTAGTTCGTTTTCAGTAGTGGCTATGTTACAGAAATCACTATTGAGTTCAATGAGACCGGTCGTTTGGTCAGTAGGATATGTACCTTCGCCTATTTGTAAAAGCATTTTAGCAAAATGTGCTGTTGTTTCATCTTTTGATAATTCAACCCTCATGTTTTTTGTTAATTGCAGTATTTGTACTTCTGGCCAGAGATGTGACTTTTTTAAGCATGCATTGATCTCGTCTGCTGGTGTTGACTTGGGAATAACTGGAAGTGTTTGTCGAAAATCTCCTGAGAGTATGAGTAGAGCTCCTCCCATTATTTCAGAGTTTTTTCGCAATTCTTGTAATGTTCTGTCCATGGCTTCTAGTGATTTTTTATGGGCCATGGTGCATTCATCCCAGCAGATAATTTTAGCTTGTTTTAGAAGTTGACCCCGTCCAGATGCTCCTGAGACTTTACATACCGGGAATTGTTGTTCGGCTATATTCAACGGTAGTTGTAAGGCAGAATGAGCAGTTCGTCCTCCTTCCATAAGTGTGGCTGCAATGCCGGATGATGCTAGTGCCAGTGCGATGTGTTTTTTAGCACGTATTTCCGCCAGTATTAGATTTATTAGAAACGTTTTACCGGTGCCTCCTGGTGCGTCCAAGTAAATAATTCCACCAGTGTTGTTATTTATTCGGTTCATTATAACGTTGTAAATTGTTTTTTGATTGTCATTGAGGAGTGGTTTATTGTGAGCAATGTATTCAAGTAGTTCATTGACGTTGTAGCTTTTTTCCTTTGTAATTTCGTAGTTTAGCATACTGAAAGCATTTCTTTGTGGTGCTGGCATTCCAAGTTCTACTAAGGTCCGGTTATTTATTGTTAAGCATTTATCTTCTAAGCGAATGAGTGTTTCATTGAAGATGTTGTCACTGAATTCTATAGTCAGTTCTGGATTAGCTTGTCGGATTTGGTACAATATATCATCACTCATACTCCTTTTGAAAGAGTCCCATAGCTGTTTTGGGTTTGATGGGTTACATGTTGTTAGAATTATGGCGAATAACTCTCGAATTTGTTCAGCTGAAGCTGTGAGTGTGGCTTCTTGTAGTGTTAATTCCCAGTGGTTATCGTTTTCCAATAATCCTAAGCGTTGACATGCTTCTCTGTACGTCTGGCATAGGTAGCCGTCAATAGTCCTGAGATCTGTGAAACTTGTTGGTCCTCGTATTTCGTGTAACAACATCCGGAGATAGAAACATTCGGCATTGTTTGGATGTACAGTGTATACTCGACCTATTGTGTTAGTTTTCATTATTTCTGGATGACCCTCTTCTGGCATTCCTTGTTTTCGTCGTTGAAAAATTTTTCTTGTTTTGTCCCACGTATAATAAATAGGGACGTCGACATACAGTAACGTCTTTGCGAATGGATCCGTTTGGCAAAGTTGGAAAAAAGCTGTTAATGTTGTGTTCTGAGGTGGTTCGCTTGCAATTTTTCTAGCCGAGTCTTTTGTGAAGTAAACTCTCTGTCCATTCTCCAAATGTACTGCTAGATGTTGCACAGCTGGTTCGCGTTCGTGTATGGGAAAACTAAAAATCCTCCACGCTGCTTCGTTACTGTTGATGTATCTTCCCATTTGGTACATGAGTATCTCATCATTTCTGTTATTTTGTTCGCTATTTTGGACTATTTGAAATACTGCCATATCACTACCTTTGTTTACGTACTTACATATATATTTAATAGATTTTACTGAATTGCAATATTCACCGTTTATGTGTGCTTGGAACATTTTAGAAAGTAGTGGGTTATATGGTACTACCCTTTGATTATCTATTTCCAGTTCATCTCTGCCTTGTATTCGTATTTTTGCTGTGAAACCACCGTTTTTCGGTTATCGTCTTCTATATTTGGGATAGCCGTCATCTTCAGTTTTTGTATCGTCTACGTATGGTTTTGGATATTTTTTTGTACATTTTCCATCACGCATGCATGGCGCATTAAAGTTTAATGGTCCACATGGTCCGTGAATCATGTTTTTCACTACTATGCTGTATAGTTCCGGATCTTTTTGTGGATTGGGAAATTCAGCTTGGATGATTTTGTCGATATCCGTGAGATAAATTTTATCGTGTAGCCATATGAGATTGTGTGAGTGAGGTAATCCTCGTTTTTGCCACTCGATTGTATACATCCAGCATCTAACGGTTCCAAAGATGTGGTATTTTGTGATGACTTCAATAAATCTTATTTGTTTTTGTCGAAAAACTCGGGCTATTATGTCGTGTCGATCCATGGAGGTTTGTCCATATTTTAGTTGTTCTTTGATTTCTGGCCATGATGAGTTGCATGTAAATGTTATGAAGAGATCAGGTCGTCCATATTTTCTTACGTAGGTCATGGCATCTTGAGTATATTCGTGCATATGTCTTGGACTTCCTATGTATGATGAGGGTAAGATTACCATTGTTCCAATATCGTCAATATTGCCGTCATTTATGATCGCATCTCGAAGGTGGATGTATTCTTCTGTGCGTAGTTTCTTCTGATTCAGTCTTATGTAAAGCATCCGTTCTGCTTCTATTTTTGCGTACATATCTACCAGAAATTGTTGGAATAAACGGCGAGTGTTGAGAATGTGATTGTATATTTCATTGTCTCTGATCATTAAGCGGTAAGCATAGAACTCCTTGGAAGTGACTTTTTTGTTTGTTTCTATGCCTGTTTCAGGATGAATTTGTTTTATATTGAAATGATAACCGTCCTCTCCGTGCAGAAATATTAAAGGATATTGAAGAGAATCATATGAACGGTGTGTCTCTGCAATGCGTTGTAGTCCTTTTCTTCTTCGTTGTAAAATTATGTCACGGCTTGTATTTTCATTGTCCACAATTACGATGGCGACTTCATCTATCTGAGGTGCATTAAATCTACGTTCGTGTTCTCCACGTGGTCTTTTATCGGCTCGAATCACAATTTTATAGTCATCAGAAATCATGCGATCTAGTGTTGTTTTGAATATGTAAATCAGTTGATTGTATTTGTGTAAGATCCTCTGTACATCTTGGATTATTTCGCGTTTCAATCCATTAAAATGTGTACTTCGTTGATCAATTTCTTGTTCTTCATTTCCAATGAAATATACTTGCAGAAATTTATAGTCATCGTTAGGCATTGGTAGTAACGATCCTATTTTGTGATAAATTTGCCCTTGAATTGAAAATACATATTCAAATTCATCTCTATTAGTGTTAGTCGAAGTAACACCGAAAGAAGTCATTTGAAAGCAGGAGTTGTATGATCTTATATTTTGAAGAAAGTGTTTTGATTCTGGTGTTTCCCCGGTCATGTAATGTAGAAATTCCTGCGGAGGTGCTTCCAGTGGTGGTAATCGAATTTTTCCATTCATGCAACAGAGACCTGGTGTTTCTTTACTGAATTTTTTCGCGTGGCAAAATTGGCAAATGTTATTCATTTTTCCGATCACAACATATTTATGATTGTAATATTTCTTCGTCGATTCGTAGTGGAATGCTTCCTTTGTTAGATTATCTTTTAAAATTCTCGATTCTTCAATAGTTTTATTTTCGCTTCTTTCTTCGCTTTTTCCGCTTCTCAGGGTGCTCATTCTGGTTCGTTGATTTTGTAAACGTGCTTCGCGCTGTTCTTCCGTTTCATTTCTTCGATATTCTTTTTGTTTCCGCCGTTTCGCTGCAGAACTGGCAAGATCTCCACCTCTTTTACGTCTAGGCATTATATTCTGTAAAATATAAATTAAATGAACATTTTATAGACAAATATATTATTACGTAAACGTGGGGCACGTTGAGACAAAGAAAACAAAATTATTTAATCTTCAAGCGGTCGCGCGATATTTTGTTTACGGCCAAAGTATATCGATTCAACGCCGCGCGACTACTTGAAAGTTAAGGAAATTACAATTAAAAGAAAAGAAAAAAAAACCATTAGAATTAATTAAATACATTATTAAAAATACTCACATTTAATATTTCACAATAAAGGCTCACAGATAACTTTTTTTTTTCTTCACTTCAAGATCATGAATTAATTAAACACACTATTAAAAATACTCACACGTGATACTTCAAAATAAAGGCTCACACAGGTAACTTCTTTCTTTTTCGTTTCGAAGTGGCTTGTTCCGCTGTTCAAATCGAATTAATTCTGGCGGGCGACACCGGGCTCTTATATATTCAGAAAGCTAGGCTCTAGGGTATTCCAGAAAGTTGGCTTTATGGAGACTATACACATGAAGTGTATAGTTGGCTCTAAGATATTCGAGAAAGATGGCTCTAGGATATTCAAGAAAGTTTGGGAATATTTACTTTCTCACACCTTCTAGGTATAGAATGTTCTCGACGTTATCGTTCGCCGTAACAATAGGTTTTGCAGCTGTAGCATACGCAGTAAAGGCGCGAAATTTAAAAACTTAAATTTTAAAATGTTTTCAGAAGTAATTTGAATAACTAAAATGATATCGCTTTAACTCCAACATATAAGTTAGCTACTGCTGTATAAATACACAAAATTTAATAACTTTATTATGGTAACAAATGTAATTTAAGACTTTATTGAAATGAGAATTTTAAATTTCGCGCCCCAAATAATCGTTCTTTTAAGTCCATATTGTGTACAATGAATGAAGTTCAACTATTTGACAACAGATGGCGCGACTACACTTACTTTCCAAGTTGAAGGGTTGGAAAAGCCCTTATATCTTTAAAAACACACCCTTTAGGTTAAAACGGGAACTTTCTTGTTCGATGGGGGATAAAGGGTTATGGTAACAAATGTAATTTAAGACTTTATTGAAATGAGAATTTTAAATTTCGCGCCCCAAATAATCGTTCTTTTAAGTCCATATTGTGTACAATGAATGAAGTTCAACTATTTGACAACAGATGGCGCGACTACACTTACTTTCCAAGTTGAAGGGTTGGAAAAGCCCTTATATCTTTAAAAACACACCCTTTAGGTTAAAACGGGAACTTTCTTGTTCGAGGGGGGATAAAGGGCTATCACACTATATAAGTCCCTTTATCGTGATGGGACTCCTTTTTAAGTTTTATCGGCACGCACATTTTATCAACTTAGTTTTATTATATATAATGATTATTATGTAAAAATACCAAATTCGGAACCATCATTAGATACTAACTCATTACAAAATGTCTGTATCCATTTTGAAAAACCTAATTTAGGATTTTGCTGTGACTGATGAAGACGATTGGAATTATGTCGCTCTAATAAAACACACTAAATATAGTGTTGGTGAAAGTTATCAAACAACTTAATTTAAAAAAATACTGCTGAGTTTTTTGACAGTGTTACTCAGTAGCTAACACGACATTCAATCGGTCAATAGGTTGTTTTATTTTCTTAAATTTACGCGAATATCACACGTTGAACAAAAACTATTTTATAACGGATTAAAAACAACGTATAGGGACGAATTAGGGTAATCACACAAATGTCTGTCTCGGTTGTCGAACCCACGATCTGCGGCGTGAAAAGCAAGTATCTTACCGGACACGCTAATGGCCTTACAAAATACGAGTAATATAACATTACTAGCTGCCCAGCGAACTTCGTACCGCGTATTTATAAAAAAAAATGTTCACTTAGGGGGATGAAAATAAGATGTTGGTCGATTCTCAGACCTACTGAATATGCATAAAAAATTTCATAAGAATCGGTCAAGCCCTTTCGGAGGAGTATGGCAACGAAAACTGTGACACCAGAATTTTATATATTAGATGTGTCACTAGGTTAGTAAGGCTGTGTCTTTATAATGCAAAATATTAATAGCTCCCATCATCAAAGAGCTGCACTGAACCCTCTCGAACCCACAATTGACCATTTCACACTCAATTTTTTTATTTTTTTATTCTTCAGCGACTCGAGGCGTACACACTATAGGCCGACCGTTTAACTCGCGTATCGCCATCTGAGGTACAAAGTCATAAAACATTAATTAAATCTCTTAAAGAACTATTTAACCACAGATAAAAGTAATGTAAGACTATTCGTCACTAATATCTATATCGCTTGAATCATCATCACTGGCTGTGCAGCTTGGCGATAGGCGATACGCGAGTTAAACGGTCGACCTATGCCCCCTAAGCCACTGAGAATCCACCGATTCACTGCTCACATGTCATTTTTAATGGAATGCCTCGCTACGAAATTTCCAATTTCTTTCCTTTCCAACCATTTACAAGTTCCCTAGAGATCAAGATAATAAGAATAAAAACACAGGTTATTAGGTACCTTGACACCGTTTTAAAAGCACTTATTTAGTATCAATCCCAAGGTAATACCGTATTTTGTTCAGAAAATACTTGTTTTAAAAGAAAAATGCTTTTGCTCACGTTATTTTTTTAAATACTAAGTTGGTGTACGTAAGTGGTGGGCAAGTGCTAAGTCTCCCGGTCACTGTAGTTTAAAGACGCTTGCAACACCAGAGGCATATTCGACAGACCCTTTAGATGTCGACGGGCAATCCCACTGACATTCAGAAACACTAACAAAAGTTATTTCTGTGTTAATTATGTAAAGCGGATGCCTCCCCAGTCCAGGTGACCAGAATATAAACCAAATTGTTGTACCTCGTTGTGGGCTGTAATACCTCTGGTGTTACAAGCGTCCATAGACTATGAATGCGTGCCATTAAGTTGGCCGTATAAAAAAATGGACTAGAAATATTTTCCTATATCAAGTCAATTCGTCGATCACTTCAACCCTTTTAGTGTCCCACTGTTGGGCACGGGTCTTCTCTCAACTATTTTATGAGTTGAGAGAGTTTAGGCCTTAATCCACATACGCTGGCCAAGTGCGGGTTGGTGGATGTCACATGTCCTCGAATGATTAGTTCTTAGACATGCCGGTTTCCTCACGATGTTTTCCTTCACCGATATGGAGCAGCGGTGATGTTACAATTCACACAAAGTGTGTGGGTACGACCAGGATTAGAACCCGCGACCTTATTTTTCTAAGTCCGTACCGCTGCGCCACCGCTGCTCAATCATCATCAATTTTATGATACTTACTTCTTTACTAATATTAAAAATGCAAAAGTAACTCTGTCTGTCGTGCATTCACGCCAACACTACTGAACCAATTTGGATGAAATGTATAACGGAGATAGTTTGAGACCCATGAAAGGATACAGGATAATTATAAATAAATATTCTGGGACATTCACACACGGTCATCTTGGTCCCAAGCTAAGCAGAGCTTGTGTTAAGGAAACCAGATAAATGGTATATACTATACATATAATACTTTTCTTATGTAAATATATACTTATAATAGATATTTACACCCAGACTCGACACAAACACAAATGTCCATCACTAATGTTTGTCTCGGGTGGGAATCGAACCCACGACCTGCGGCGTGAAAAGCAAGTATCTTACCGACCACGCCACCGGCCCGTCAATTTTTTATTGACTGCGCAAAAAGAGGTTTATGTTTCAGCGCGATAACCAACATACGCGCTGGTAGAGCCGCGGTCGGAAAGCTTGTAATACATACAGTCTAGCGGTTAAAACCGGTTCACATAACAAATAGCAACCAAAATATCCCCACTCTAATCAAGTTCCCCACAAATCACCCCCTGCGTTTAAACAAAACCTCGCTGTTACTGAGACCGTCACTTCCCGTGACAAAGTGTGCAGTTTCCTTCACGCGCCATTAGGGATGTGATCTTATCGATATTTACTATTTAAAATTCTATCGACTATTTTCATTCTTGCTTGTTCAATAGCGGGTAAACGCTAATCATGCAAAATACTACTACTATAATGCGAAAGTTTGTTATATTTTTTTATAAAATACATGAACGGGTTCGAATGAAATTTTGATTTTATTTAAGTTGTCATAATAATATAGAATATTTCTTATCTCCGTAAAAGGGTTTTTACTACGCCTTCAATTTATCACGATGAAATATAATACAAAGGATAATTAAGAGATGTTTTATTTACTTTTCCTAATTAATGGGGCAATATTTTTTTATGTAAATTAGATCCTTAGAAAAAACAAAGGCTAGAGATTTTTGAGATTTAACGTGCTCGGTTGATTTGTAACTTAGTACCAGCATTTCTTGCCATATTAATAATTGAAGTCACCAACAGGCACTTCCAATGATGATTCTAAAATCTACGTTGTCGTGTTTAAAAATAATTCAGTGTTTATCCTACTTTTTATTAATAGAATGCATCGATATCGATAATTAGTAGTACCATCTCTAGCTATTAGCCTCATTAGACCCACCGTTCTCCACTTATGTGCACGCGTGAGCATGATCGATGGATCCTATAAAGAAGAATACTTATTTACCTAGTTTATTCTTGTAACAATATTTATACAACCTTTCTACAATAGTTTATTTACAGTAATAATAATAAAGTTTGTTTGAATCAACACTAAACGAATTTCATAAATTAACTTTATTATTTTTGCACCTTGCAACCATGTTACAGATCAGTGCGTCCTGCCCATTTCTTCCATTAACGGAGATCAAACAAAGTCTAGTTTATAAATTGAAATTACAGCATGGTAGGGAAAGGTTTACGCTAAGAGTATATTTAAAGGATCTTATTCCGGAAGTCCATAGCCTTTATGACAGTTCAGGTCGTGACTGGCCAGGACAGACAATCGGCCGCATAAGCATGCACTCACTGCGTTAACGTTTGACACTGATAGGTTCACATACTTTTATAGTAATGAATTTTGGTTATTTGCTTATTTTTTTGTTTTTTGGAACGAAGTTCCTTATCGCGCGTTGTGAAAGGGGGCTAGACGGAAAAAATTCTTACGAAAAGTTGTCACGACACTTTTTGCTATAGTAAGCTGTGCGGCGTGCGCATGTTTCTCTGTCTGTCTGTCTCTCTCTCTCTCTCTCTAGAGATAGAAAAAAAAATTATAACTTAAAAAAATAAAATTTTATTCAATTCCTTCACTAATTAATCGAAAGGAACTTCGTTCCATCCGGGTGTCCCTTGACACCTCTCAAGTTTTACCTGTTTTGTTTTTTGATTGTGTGTACGTATTCTGTTTATGTAAAATAAATGTTTTTTTTTTCTTTCTGTATGTAAGCACATCGGATTGATAAGGTAGTGTCCTTGAGATAACTACTCCACCATATCCACTATTATGATGTCTGGTGACACTATCTGATAGCCCTTATGGATTAAAGCCTCAATCCACCTATATAACTAGCGCAAGCGCACGAAAGCGAGTTCCCGAGTGGAGACCACGTCTTGGCAAGCGTAGTGAGGGACGCCCTTCAGTTAGTCCTTCGCCCTGGAGTGACGATCTGCGAAAGATAGCCGGCAGTAGCTGGATGCGACACGCCGAGGATATGGCGCGATGGCGCTTATTGGGAGAGGCCTATGTCCAATTGTGGACTGCTATAGGCTGATTTTGATTATATTTTTAAGGGCCTTTTACCCTACATTAAACCAAGGGTCGCGGCTAGTCTTTTGATATGAGTAAACAAAGCAGTAACAAACTGTCAACAAGCAAAATAAGCAAAAAAAATATGTAAAGGGTGACTTTATTCCCATAAAGAGCACAGTATTTTACTCACTAACATTGTTAAGAGTTCGCTTAGTAAGAAAATTGAGTAGAACCTTATTCCAATGTTGCTCAAAGTTTTTTATTATGTTAATTTATTTATTTGTCAACAATAACTTTACCAATTTCATTTTACGGTTGATTTACAATAAATAAAGGTAGGTATATTTGCAGTTTGAGTCCAAGTTTCACAACAAAAGTCTATAAATTTTGACGGGCCGGTATGGCGTGGTCGGTAAGATACTTGCTTTTCACGCGAAAGGTCGTGGGTTCGATTCCCACACAAGTCAAACATTTGTGTGATGAACACGTCTGTTTGTCTAGAGTTTGGGTGTAAATATTTATATTTAAGTATGTATTTATAAAAGAAAAGTAAGTACTTTAAGTAGTATTCGTATATTACCAGTTATCTGGTTACCATAGTACAAGTTCTGCTTAGTTTAGGATCACATGGCCATGTGTGTTAATGTCCGACTATATTAAAGAAAAAAATCTTTACTTATTGGTACAAAAAATATCGCCCACCTTGTGTGCAGTAGTACATGAAATACAAAATGAAGAGATGGTAGGAGGACAATGTAAAAAGGTAGATACCTGTGTGAACTGACCGATGACAAAAAAAAATGCAACTGCACTAAAATTACAAGAACTAAGCTGTCAAATTGAAAAACAAAAGTAGTTGAAGTGGATACAAGAAGGGCAAAGTAGGATTTGCCTACATCATTGGGTACAAGTTAACGTCGAAACTTTTTAATTTTTTTGCAATGTAAATCTCTGAGCTGTAACCATGAAGTCTGAAAAAACATCAAGATGTAAAATATAAAATAAACCGCGATAAAATCCGTTATAAAATAGCTTTATTTCAATGTGTGATATTCGTGAAAATAAGAAAATCAGTAAAATCATTTAGTTTATTTATCTACTAGCTTTCCGCCCGCGGCTTCGCCCGCGTGTATGTCGGTTATCGCGGCAAAACATTACCTTCTTTTTGCGCAGTCGGATAAAAACTATCCTATGTCCTTTCTCGGGTCTCAAACTACCTCCATACCCAATTTCATCCAAATCGGTTCAGTAGTTTTTGCGTGAAAGCGTAATAAACAAACTTACATTCGCATTTATAATATTATAAGTATAAGTAATAAGTAAAGTATAGATTATACTTAAATATCAAGCAAATACTTTATTAAAATAATTGGCTAAACTTTGAGCACCACAGGATCGTATTAGCGCGCCAGCGGAGCGGTGCAAGTCGACGAGCTATCAAGAAGCTAATGAGACGAACTAATGCGAAGTGCCACTTCTGTCACGTAGACATAGGCACAGGTACTCTATAACGCGGTTCTTAATTCGGTTATATCAATATCAACGCCACGAATTTTGAGATTCTTTGCTAAGAGAACATATGCGATTTGTAATTTGTAAATTTTCAAATATAAACGTAGTATTATCTTAGATTTACGCGAATATCACACATTGAAATAAAACTACTTTTACGTTAAATACCTCAGTCCACCCGTGAACATGAAATCTGAAAAGACTGAAACGCCAGGATCTAAAATCTAAAATAAACCGCGATAAAATCCGTTAAAAAGTAGTTTTATTTCAATTAAAAACGTATTCATAAACTTCTTAAAAATTTCACTTCATTTAAACCCTTTTTTTGTGTCCCACTACTGGGCATGGGTCTTCTCTTAACTATATTATGAGTTGAGGCCTTAATCTACACACACTGGCCAAATGCGGGTTGGTGGATGTCACATGTCCTCGAATGATTAGTTTTTAGAAATGCCGGTTTCTTTCACTGATATTGAGCATCAACAATGAAACAATTCATACGAATATGGGCACGACTTGGAATCGAATCCGCGACCACATATTTTAAAGGTGAAGCTGAGACCGCTGCTCCACCGCTGAGCTTTTAAGCTTATCCCGGTCCAACAAATAAATACCTTCCTTTTATTAAAATACAATATCTCTGTGGGTTGACCCGACAAATCCTTACTGATATAAACATTGGGAATAAAGGAACATTACCCACACGGAGGTCCCAAGGTACAACCTCACAAACTTTTAACCAACGATTTATTTTCTTTACAAACCACCTATTTTTGCGGTCTCGTAAAAATAGGTGTTCCTGCCTGTCCACTAGTCAAGCCTCGGTTTCGAATAGACATTACTTAAAAGACAGGTGGAGCCTACCACCAGTTTATTTTCACCTGATTTGCATCACATGGTGACCCAAGGACGAAGACTAGGAAGACTCAGCTCCCAAAAATTGAAATGAAATGAAAACGTGCTTATTTTTGAGATGCGAGTCTACATAAAAACTGTCTAATTTCTTTTCTTCCGTGCAGTGAATGACTGGCAACTACTGAGAAACAAGGCAAAAATCTCAGTAATTATGATCAAATCTCACGGCCTTATTCATATAAAAGTTATGACTCTTTAGTTGAAATGGACTCTGTCTCTTTCTTACTAGTGGAAATGCCAAGATGACAGACAAAGACAAACGAATTATAAAACTATTTTAGTTATATAAGCTATAAGCATATAGCATAAGCTTAAAATACGTTCATGAATACGAGGGTCATCGTTTAATCAATAAACGTTGATTTAAAAGTTGGCGAAGTTTATAGGTGACATAAAAACGGTTATTTGGTTCTATAAATAAATATTTATGCTTTTGTACCCTTAATTCAATTCCAGTTTCCAGTCCCTTGGCATTAAGACTTTTAATTTGGATAAGTAAATAAATAGAATTTGTAAATGATTCAGCAGCGGTTGCGCAGCGGTACGGGCCTTGCCTTAGATATATAAGGTTGCGGGTTCGATTCCCTGTCACACATCTTTGTGTGAATTGTTACATCTCCGCTGCTGAATATCGGTTAAGGAAAACATGGCAGGAAACCGGCATGTCTAAGAACTAATCATTCGAGGACATGTGACATCCACCAACCTGCACTTGGCCAGCGTGTGTGGATTAAGGCTTAAAGTCTCTCAACTCGTAAGATAATTGAGAGAAGACTCGTTCCCAGTAGCGATACACTAAAAAGGGTTGAAGTTGAAATGGTTAAGATACTGATAGGCTAGTGGCGTGGTCGGTACGATACTTGCTTTTCACGCCGCAGATAGTGGGTTCAATTCCCACCCAAGACAGATATTTGTGTGATGAATATATCTGTTTGTCTTGAGTCAACCTTTTTTTTTAGTGTCCCACTGCTAGATATGAGTCTTCTCTCAAATATCTTACTAGTTGAGAGATTTTAACTCGGCCATCTGATCCCAAACTAAGCAGAGCTTGTACTATAAAAACCAGATAACTGGTAATATACAACATATAATACTTTTCTTTTGTAAATATATACTTAAATATAGATAATTACACCCAGACTCAATACAAACAGGCATGTTCATCACACAAATGTCTGACTTGTGTTGGAATCGAACCCACGACCTGAATGACTACGTCTTTATGAAAATCGGTTGATATCGCAAGTACATTATCAAACTGTCCCCATCTAAATTGTCACGTAGATTCATTAGGTTTTATTGGGTTTCAATTGACAGGTGCGAATTGGTCGGGTGATACATGCTAAATACTAAAGATCCATTCACATCTTACGTTGCTGGGTAATTTACGCCACGCACCACGGGTAATTTTAATAGCAGCTTGAAGCATTTTTCAAATTTTATATATAAAAATTACTTGTCACGTTGTTTGTCCGCGATGGATTCCTAAACTAATGAAACGATTTTTAATTTGATTTCCATACTGTATGGAATTTGATCCAACTTGAAAGATAGGATTGTGAAAGGGGGCTAGACGGAAAAAATTCTTACGAAAAGTTGTCACTACACTTTTTGCTATAGTAAGCTATTGTAAGCTGTGCGGCGTGCGCATGTTTTCCTTCACGAATTAATCGAAAGGAACTTCGTTCCATCCGGGTGTCCCTTAACACCTCTCAAGTTTTTTTCTTATTTCAACGGATGGCGATATCTAATGACTGGATTGAGTAAGTATTCCATAGATGGCGCTATGATAAAAATACAAACGTTTCATATATGTTATAATTTAATAGCATAACCGTATGGGTACAGGGCAGGGGGTATGTGAGACTCCCAAAGGGTACCCAATAAAACCTCCTGGGGGTTTTACGGGAACCACGTGTGACATAACCGGGACCGTTACTTAAGCGGGTACCTAACATTTATTTGTGTGTCTATCTGTTAGTTATTGCGGCATCATAGTTTTAAACGAATGATTTTGACTGTTTTTTTTATTTATTTTTTATTTTATTTTTTTAACACACACGGTCATCTGGTCCCAAGCTAAGCAAAGCTTGTGTTATGGAAACCAGATAACTGGTATATACTATACATATAATACTTTTCTTTTGTAAATATATACTTATAACAGATATTTACACCCAGACTCGACACAAACACAAATGTTTATCACTAATGTTTGTCTCGGGTGGGAATCGAACCCACGACCTGCGGGGAGAAAAGCAAGTATCTTACCGACCACGCCACCGGCCCGTCAAAAGTGTTTGTTTTGCCTAAGCAGATTTGATCGAGTGTTCTAAGCAAGGAAAGTCTGCCAAGAGTGCGATAAAATTTGTAATTATTAAATTTTTTGTCTAATACTGATATTTAGCCATACGAAGCCGGGCGGGCCACTAGTATAATAATAATTATTAAATAAATAATAATCATAACAAAAACTTAGTTCTTATACCCTACATCAAAGTAAAATTAAACCTAGCTTCTTTTATGCATGTAAAACACCAAAAACTCTTAGATGTAATTTTATTTACAACCCTATTAGTTCCAATTTCAATAATTCATTGGAAATTAAAGTAAGTCATAAATATTTATTTGCTACGACACGCAACAGTATGACTGAAGTAAATTTGTACTTAAATACCGGTTACCCAAATCCATTAATGGGTAGCAGTATTAAACACATGTAATGTATCCCTTATATCAACACCCATGCCTTTAATAAGTACCTACGTTTAGTAACAAACCACTTTGTATTTAGTAATTATTTAGAAACACTTTCTCAGAGGTGCCTTTTCTCATTCCCATTAATAAATGTAAGTAATGTACAACAATAATTCTGCCCACACGCCTTCTTAAGAGATACCATATTTTGGTTCGATCAAACCTAAGATCCTTAAGGTATACTCTTGTACAAAGCTGGGAACGACCCAGACTCAAACCAGAAACTCAAACTGAAGTCTTTCAGGATGTCCTACTAAATTTGTGCTACGATAATACAGAAAAGTCATTATTAAGTTTCTTTTGCGATAGGCGGGCGCTTGACTACAACTTGCCTGATGTTAAGCAATAATGTAGTCTACGATGGAACGCGCTAGCCTAGTATACCGATTCACTCGTGATTACGAATGATTATCGGTGAGAAGGTGGCAGTGGAATGAGCCTCAATACGGTTAGAAACCTTAAAGAAGCAACAATTCCGACCCACTCTCTCTATATGGTGTCACCAGACATCGCAACGGAACACGGCAAGGTCACTTACCACTTTTGATTATAATTATTTACTACTTAGTTACTAACATTTTAATGTTACTGTGTTTAATCGTTCGCAAAGATTACTCAACATGCTACTAAACGCTGAAAGCATCCGTAAATTACCCGAAACTTTGATTTAATACAAAAGTAGCTGCCTTACTTCATTCTAAGACTTACTAAGGTTACAAACAAACATATGGCCTATCTTAGGCAATTTATGACGGGTCAGTAGTATCCAATCAATCTGTCTGTTACCTTGAGTCTTAAGGTAAGGTGGTAAGGTTGAAAATTGTGTGAATGTTGGTATATATAATGTTGTTTCTATCGAAAAGAGTGGTGGTCCGAAATAGATTTGTGTGAGAAATTGACGCGAAAATATTAATGTTTGATTGGATTAATGTTGCGTTTGTAAAAATATTACAGTGTATTATAAAATTTCAGACTATTTAACGGATAAAAACGCTTGGAATTAAGTCGCTCTAATTCAACACACTGAACAAACAAAATGTGATAGATATAAGTACTTCATTTAAAAACGAAAAAAAGCCTACTGAGTTTTTTGTCAGTGTTTCTCAGTAGTTGCCAGTCATTCACTGCACGGTAGGAAAAGAAATTGGACTTTACATAACATTTTTTTTAAGTAGACGCGTCTCAAAATAAATAAAGCATATTTTCATTCATTTCATTCATTCACTCAAAATAAAATATTTTACTATACCTTGTTTTTCCTTAGGATGCATATTATAACAACAAATATGGCCGCCTCGTAACCAGAGACTATATTTTTAGGGTAGGGCCACCATGATTGAATACATTGAATGATTTGTTAAAAGAGTGACTGAATAGATTTCTAATCATTCATTATTCGGAACCAAGAAGCTTTACATTTAATAAAACACTGGAATACAATAATACAGTCGTATCTTAAATAAATTGTTGAAAACAGGAAATATTATAAATGTTTAAAAAATATGAAAATATTAAAAAAAAACGTTTCAACGACTTCTTTGATATTTTTCTCTTTTTCTGGCCAGTTACCAAAATTAAGATGAGGGGTCAAACAAGCTATTTTGTCAATTTTTTTATTAATCAATAATCTGATAGTGAATCTGAGTAGGTTAATGCGGATGCGGGATGAACTCTGTGTTAGTTAGGGAGGGAGGAGTCATGCGGTTATAAAAAATGAAAACGCAAGCGCATCGAAGTTATTTGTTGCCGCAGAAGTATCGTCTGCGGGCCGCACTTTGACGACCGCTGCTCTAGATGAATACCGATAAATTGACTACAACCTTACCATGTATTAAACTGTTAAGGACAAGATCTTTTAAAATAGGCAGAGCTGTTATTTTTTAAACTTCTGAGTAACTTTTAAATCTAGGCACATAGATACATAAATTATCCATTTTGGTGTAAACGTTCTCAAGTAATGACGTGACCAAGGGAAGCACAGATTGATTTTATTTAAATGATCGTTTAGAACATTTGAATGAGTGATGATACGATACAACTAATTATATTTATTATGCACTCAATTTCACACAGCATCAGTTACATGGCTATAAAACAAAATTTTCATATTTAAAGAAGACAGTAATAAAATAATTTAGGACAATACTTTACATTAAAGTACGATCTAAACATCACATTTTCATTTGACTGGATATCATTCACTCAGTTCTTCCTAAATCTATGGTTATCGAATCCATAAAAATCTATGTCCACACTCTAATTTAAAAAGTATAAAAATGTCAAACAGCCCGTGTCCTTGCATAACCTGTGGTCATGAATTTTGGAATGTGTTTAGAATTTTATCAATAATTCGTATTTAACTGGTTGTTTTAAAACATTTTTCAGTTAATTTCATAGTTAAAGTGTTTACTCAATGGATTAAGACATTTATAAGTCGATACATAGTGTGGTTCATTGATAAAATCGTGATATTCTAAAGTGACACGAAAACTGAAGCTTTGTTTACCTTTTTGGCACGGTAAGGAAAAACAAAGAATACTAACCTGTATTTCTACAAAGTACATTATTTACGTCACCGTGTTGTAAATAGCCATGAAATCAGGATATAAAAATCAAAATCATTAAAAAATATTGTACGCGTATTTTTTTTTAAATACTTTTTATAGATCAGCGGTGGCGCAGTACGGGCCTCGCCTTTGAAATAAAAGGTCGCGGGTTCGACCCCCAGTCGTGCCCACACATCTTTGTATGAACTGTTTCATCGCCGCTGCTCAATATTCGTTCAGGAAAACATCGTGAGCAAACCGGCATGTCTAAGAACTAATCATTCAAAGACATGTGACATGCACCGACTCACACTTGGCCAGCGTGTGTTGGACATGCTGGCCAAGTGCGAGTTGGACTCTATCAACTCGTAAGATAGTTAAAAAGATAGGTAAAAAGTTTGGAATATTTGCATTTATCATAACGGGCATTTAACGCGCTCACCTTTAATTCGTCTTTACGTTTCGACATGGGTTGCACCGGCCGTGGTCGCAAGCAGACTGATCCTGCGGAAGAGCTCCGTTGATGACGGCAGCCGTAGAACAATATAAATATTACAACGCGAAATTTTGAGTTTTATAATCAAGATTTTTTGCTTTAAGAATTGCTTTAACTCTTGAGTGGCGTTTGGTATGTAACGGCACAATATTATCCTAGCGTTTTGAGCTGATTATCCAATTACCCGACTCTTAAAGTTCAATGAGTTGGGTAGAACAAAACCATACGTAAAAACGGAGCCACAAGAATCTCGCACCATCAACTTTTTGACTACTAGCTTGCTGAGAATTTAGGAAAGTCAAACTCTTCTTGGTCCAGCACCGAGATTTGAAGTCGCGATCTCGTCTACTAGAGGCAAACATACAACTACATACCAACTGTGTAAATAAGCGTAAAGGAACTCTATTGTCACACTTCAACCCTTTTTAGTGTCCCACTGCTGGGCACGGGTCTTCTCTCAACTATCTTACTAGTTGAGAGAGTTTAGGCCTTAATCCACACACTCTGGCCAAGTGCGGGTTGGTGGATGTCACATGTCCTAGAATGATTAATTCTTAGACATGCCGGTTTCCTCGCGATGTTTTCCTTCACCGATATTGAGCAGCGGCGATGAAACAATTCACACAAAGATGTGTGGGCACGACTGGGGTTCGAACCCGCGACCTTATATTTCTAAGGCGAGGCTCGTACCACTGCGCCACCGCTGCTCAACTCTATTGTACCGCCTTAAATTTAAACTAACATCTAACAAGCTTGTATACAGACTCACAGATTAGAAATAGTAGAAAGTACATAAGGGTGGCACTTCGCCAGCTATGTGTAGAGTCGACGATAAATTCCAGACCAGGTGCCTCCCGACCGGCTAATGTTCCAAATACTATGCCAAAAATTAAGCCAGGTAATTGAGTTTAGATATTAGAAGGTATTCTTGTGAAATCCTAATCTAACTTCATTCTAATGAACTAAGTGAGCCAAAAATTGTGTTACTAATAAGCTTAGGGCGGTCAGTTATATCGAACTTGTTTTAAATGCTAATTTGTGTAGTTCAGATGATTTTGACTCAAATAAAATAAGACAGTTTAAATTACTTGAACAAAAGAAGATGTCACAAAGATTTAGTTCGAATCAGTCTTCCAAAGCTGTGTGTTCCATATGTATACAGCTTGACCAAAGATTATGGTGTTATTCATAAAAATCTTATAAAACTCTTTAGTTAAAATAGTCTTTGCCTCTTTCTCACTAGTATTAATGTCATAATCAAATAAATTAATGATAACAGAAAAAGACAATCGAATTATAAACTTGTTAAGCAATGA
The DNA here is from genome assembly GCA_936450015.1 of Meganola albula. NCBI lineage: Eukaryota > Metazoa > Arthropoda > Insecta > Lepidoptera > Nolidae > Meganola > Meganola albula. Next base: position 601,868 of record OW388150.1, read on the forward strand.
TGCAGTCTACGTTGAAACGCGCTTACCCAATAAATACCGATTGACTCGTGACTTGAAGACAAGCAGATTATAGCTATCGGTAAACAGAGATGCCGGTAGCGAATTCCACAACTTGGCAGTTCGCACAATAAAAGAGGAAGCAAAGCGTTATGTGCGTAACCATGGAATCTCCACCATATTTAAGGCTAATTACATTACTCGTGGTGCTTGGCCTATTTAAAGGAAGTATTTTAACTTCATTGTTCTCTAAGTAATGTTTTACTTAGAGAACAATACTTAAGAATACGCGAATATCACACATTCTAAAATCTAAAATATACCGCTATAAAATCCGTTATAAACTAGTTTTATTTCAATCTCATCATTCTCTACTATCGAGCTTTCCAACTCCTACCATTTATTGGACTAAATTCGTGATCCAAAACAGTACCTAGTAAATGTCTTATGACTTCAAAGAGATTTAATATCCGAGCCTCTGTATCTTCTTTATTTCTTCTTTCTTTCTTAAGCATCTGCCGATCCAGGTCTATAGGAATAGCAGTCGTGGTATTGTAGTAGTGAATCTATGCTTTCATTAATCAACCATCCGTTATTGTGATTCAGTGCTCAATTATTATTGCCTTTGTCCAATATTTAACCTCGAAGGAACCAATTTTGTCATCAACTTCCTCATTTTGTAAGTAATTCATAAAAAAGTCGATCTTAAAAATTTTAATAAATCAATACACTTTGTTGGGTTTTTTTGCCAATGTCCAACTAGTATCAACCGCCAAGTTATTAAAAAATCGATCGCTAAGTAAACAGGCGCATGCAAAACACCTCTTGCCAACAGCTAGCCAAAAAACACACTCGCCAGCAATTTATAGCACAACTTGAAACATAAATGGCGACTGCAACCTTAAAATAAAACAAACTCCGTAAAACAAATGTTTTGAGCGGTGTTTGTACAAAGTTCGGCTTGTTTATACCAGTTTAGAGGTGTATAAACTTGTTCAATTTAAGAAGAGTCGCTTTATAATTTAGAGGGAGAAGAAACGTCTGGCTAATAAAAGAATTTTCTCTAAGGTCTCCTATAAACGATCAACAAGTCACGGGTGACAATAAACCGCTTGGATTTCAACCGTGATCAGCACATATTTTTATGATTTAGCAGTCGTAGTAGCAGCATATCGAGCCTAATTACACTTTCATCTTTCTACTGGAAATCAGCTGGATCTGCAAAGGGGTCGTCGCAAACGATTTACCATAGACCACATTATCGCTTAAGTAATATCAGGCAATTTATTAGAATAAAAATTAACAACATTATTATAACTACTTGTAAGCCGCGATACCCACTTTTTGAAGTCGTAAACTGACTACACCCTGCTCATGGTGCTTTATCATTACATGCTTCGCTTAAGGTGTGAAATTTTTGATTGATGTTAACTTTGTCTCACTTCACTTCAACCATTTTTAGTGTCCCACTGCTGGGCACGGGTCTCCTCTCAACTATCTTATGAGTTGAGAGAGTTTAGGCCTTAATCCACACACGCTGGCCAAGTGCGGGTTGGTGGATGTCACATGTCCTCGAATGATTAGTTCTTAGACATGCCGGTTTCCTCACGATGTTTTCCTTTACCTATTTGAGCAGCGGAGATGAAACAATTCACACAAAGATGTGTGGGCGCGACCAGGATTCGAACCCGTGACCTTATTTTTCTAAGGCGAGGCCCATACCGCTCCGCCACAGCTGCTGTTAAATTTGTCTGAATGGTCTTAAATATGAAGCTCACATGAAGAAATATTTAAAACTACATGGATTTAATCTTTATATTTTGTTTGTAACTTTATAAGGTCACTGTTAACGGCGTCTTCATCACCTCCTAAGGTTCCATCGTCTAGATACCATAATTTAGAATTTAGCTGCCGAATTATTAGGTTAATAATATTATTGTTTGGTAATTTATTATTGTTGATTCGCATATTATGTCAATAGCACGAATCATCAATACTGTTCTGTGGTCGGTACAAAATGTACAAATATCTCGAGAAAATCGTTTGTAGAAACCCTAAATGAATTAGAATTAAGCACAGTCGCTGTTATTGTTTATAGTATTGTTCGCTACTTTCTCTAAAAAGTTTGGTTTTGATCTGATACCTACGATTTCCACTAAAAGAAACAAAAGACAGTGGAAAAAGAAGAAGACTGGGAGATCCTATCTATCTGGGTTGTCAAATATGACAACCTTTTTGACCTCACTTTTATTGTGCGAACCGCCAAGTTGTGGAATTCGTTGCCGGCATCTCTGTTTCCCGATAGCTATAATCTACCTGTCTTCAAGTCACGAGTGAATCGGTATTTATTAGGTAGGCGCGTTCCATCATAGACTGCAACATTGCTTCAGATCAGGCAAGTTGTGGTCAAGCGCAAACCTATTATAGAATAAAAAAAAAAACCCATATCAACCTAGACCACCTACTTATATTACATGAAAATATTCTTCCTATAACTAAGTTTGAACTTCCTTAACTAAACAGCTGTAACGTTAAATTTGCTCCATTATAAGCATACCTAAATACCACTAGTAACCTAGATAACCACTGTCTTTAACAATTCACATTGTAGGCGATACTTTCAGAAGACATAAAATATATAATACTTGCTGTGCTTCGTTAAAAACTTTACCGACTGTAGGCATTGATCTGGAGTTTGAACCCGGGACTTCAAGCTTGTAGTTACTGTTGGATCGTCAACGCATTCGGTTTATCAACCGCGCCATATTTTAACAGCTACACTGCATCAATCTTTATGACTACATTTCCATCAACCATTTACTTTCGCTCCAGACCTTTTTTCGTCAGAAAAATTGTTGTCATTTATAACGTTTGGTTGTCAATTTTTTAAAGGTGCCTTATATGAATGAAAGTTAATTCGTTACATATCTTTGTTAATACATTGTGTAAGAAATTAATATCAAAATAACTCCCGATAGCAAAGAAGGGTGTAATTAGATTGACATATGTATTTGTGTTACTCGTAGTTTTTTAATTTTAAATTTGGAATTATGAGTGATGCCTCTGGCAACACTACTGACAGCCAGACTTCGGAAGGGCTCTTAGAAGACTCTTCAAGTTGCGAACGGCTATCTGAAGTTATTATTTCAATAATTAGTGTTTATAAAAGTCCTAGACTTAAACAGAAGTCGCAATAACATTAAGAGAAGTAAGTTTGTCAGTAAGTTCAGTAAACTAAGTTTCTGTAGAGAGAGATCTTAATTCAAATGAAACTATAATCAAGATGAACCACTTTGGGAATTAAAACTTGAAACTTGGAAGCTCGCTGAACTTCTGCGAGCTTTTGCTTATTTATTTTTATAAACAAAACTGTATTTAAAAACAAATGTGCTCATTTGAAATGAGATTTAGGATATTTAATTCAATCTAGTTAGATACTTAGACGAAATTAAGGTTAATTATTGTGGTAACATATTACTGGCATATATACTACATGCAGTGTGTAGCCTACAACGGGGATAATTTTGAAAACTAAGACTATTTTTCTAAAAAGATTTCAATTAACCAAACCCTGCATTACAATATTGCAATATGAATTTAAAGTTCTTCATTCTATTAATGGGGCTGGTAGACCCAGAGCACTTCGACCCAGCTGGATCTTTTGTGTGAATTCAAAGTTACGATTTTTAATATTATTGCAAAAAATATCGCTTAAAAATAATTATCGCTAATTTTGTCAATGTTGTGGTACACGGGATAATAAAAAACTTACCGCAAAATGAGCGGAACGATTGCATTACTTGCATTACATTGAATTTATGACTAAGTTTGTTGAAAAAATTAAAAAGTAAAGTTTTGATTTTATTTGATGTCCCAACTAGACCTGAATGATTAAATTACTAGTAACCTAAAGAGCCTTCGTTTCTAATATTATCCATCATCCCATGACACACACTGTATATGAAATGTGTAAATCATTGAGATAACGATAAATTAAAAAATTGTTGAGAACTCTCATGATTTTCTTGAAACTTAACTAAAAATCATCTCAATCACTTCAGGCTTTTGAATTAAAAAAACCCTTATCAAACTGCTACACAGGTACAATTCAAATTTATAAATTTCAAATTACCCCTCTCTTTCGTCAGGAGTTAAAAAGGTGAGAGCTTGAGAGTTAATAACTTTCCCAGTAGTCTTATTTAGTTTTAAATTAAGATTTTCATTACGAACACAAACTTGGTGCAGTTCCGTACTGAGCGCCTGCGAAAGACGGACTGTTTCTTGTTTTATTTGCATTTACTTGTTTTGCTTTGATTTATCTGTTAAACCGTTTAATTAGAAAAAAATCTTTAATTATGGAGTGGACATGACGATGGGGGTGTGACAATTTACCGGGATGGCTGGATGAGCTAAATACGAGTAGCTAAACTTGATTATTTAGGAAAGACCTATGCTAATTTATAAGCTGAATTATTTTTATAAGTACCTAAGCATATGTGGATCTAATATCACGTGGTAATTAGTGGCGATGAAGCCAATAGAAATACACTTGCAGTCGTTAATTCCATTCCACCATTCACCTTAGCCTCAAAGGTGTTTGAAAGCTACCTCGTCGTAATGGACGAAGTACCACCAGTAATGTAACCTAAATAGACCTACAAAATGATTCCAGAAACAATGGCAAAATCATCTCAATACATTGAAATTTAAAGATAAAGATAAAGATAAATTTATTATTACAAAACAAAAGACAAGAATATGTTTTAGTGCACTAGCCTCCACACTAAGATTCCCTGTGTCGTGGAGGCTAGTGTCTTCCCTTATCAAGTACAAAAACAACCCGCGCAAAAATACATCAATACAAAGTGGGTAAGCTTATTTTAAGCAAGAGCAGTACCCACAAATTAGAACAGACACAAAACTCGAAAAGTATTGGAATGATCTATCGCACAAACCTTCACACATTTTATATGTAGCATTTATATTTTTCCTGTAACATAATCCTTTTTCTACCCACATTGATCAGCGACATTACTTCATAACCCCAATTTAATACATAAGTCTGAAGAATTTCACTTCAAATAACTTGGCGCCTCGCGATAACAGATACTCGCGCTTCATTAACGATTAATGATTAACGATCTAGTGAATTATATCATTTGTCTAGTTTTTTGAATCTATCTAGTAATAAAAGAATTGGCGATGATTATCGGTTACTGTAACCAAAGGATACTTGCAACATGAGAGAAAGAAAACCTTTAGATAGCTACGGGCTTGACAGACTCACCCAGACACACAGCTAAAATTATTACAATGCGTGTGATCTACTGGGTTGAGATACCTCCTCTGTTTGGTAGCCCTTAGAGCGAAGATAACCACTGGTAAGGTCATGGCTATTTAATTCAACTATCTGGAAGGCTAGGTATATCGTTTCACCTGTAATAATATTGGCAACATTGGATGACAGGCGGCACGAGAGTAGCGGCTGCCAATAAGGCGAGCGAGATCTACTAACACTTGCTCATTCATTCAGAACGGAGTGATTGATTGGCTCTTATGGCTCCTTTGATGCATTCTTTGGAGAAAGCGCGCGACACATTGTAGTCGGAATTGATATTGGATTTATAGGCGGTTAAAAGAATTTGTAGAATAATCATATAGATATTTATTGATTATTGAGTTTAATGTGCAAGTTTTAGCTCATAACAGATATTAAGTTAACAATAAAAGACGTAGTTATTCTTAAACTTCGGTCAATGCGAGGCGTCATTTATCTTGAAGCAAACGCTACACGTGTAATGGACTTACGCAGCTCTCAAAGGAAGGATAATCTCTAGCCTCTCCATATTGGATATTAGTAATTTGCATACGCTATCTCTTCGGTATGTTTCAATGGACCCGTAAAATATTAATACTAGGGTTCGATGCATAAATAATGGCGGTCGGGTTGCTATTTGCTTACGGTAGATAGGTGGTAGTGCTCAAAGGTTGGAATAATTTTTCAAAGGAGGATACAAAATACAGTTAAGACCAGCCGTCAACCCTATCCAATCACTTCAACCCTCTATGGTGTCCCACGGCTGGGCACGAGTCTTCTCTCAACTATTTTACGAGTTGAGCCTCGCGAGGTCGCGAGTATTCCCAATCGATCCCACACATCTTTGTGTGAATAGTTTCATCACCGCTGCTCAATATCTGTGAAGGAAAACATCATGAGGAAACCGGCATGTCTAAGAACTAATCATTCTAGGACATGTGACATCCACCAACCCGCACTTGGCCAGCGTATGTGGATTAAGGCCTAAACACTTTCAACTCATTAGATATTTGAAAGAAGACCCGTACTCACCAGTGGGACACTAAAAAGGGTTGAAGTGTGAAACAAAACAATTATGCAGATACATAGATTTATTTCTATCGATATAGAAACACCTATTTCCAGGTTCATTATGCAAAACTAGATCAACGAGCCCTTCTATAACGAGACAGTGATCACTGTAATTGCATTGTAATCAAAGACTCGCCTCGGACCGAACGGATGAACAATACCAACTCACTGACGAATACTTCAAATCATTCAGTGTTGGATTCAGTATTTCATCCAATACTATAACTATAATTTTTGTGACAAAGATATGTATTATTTTCTAGGTTGGTTGAGCCAAATGACACAGTCGTGTTCCAATAAGATCTTCAAGTGTAAGGGGGGGGTGTAAACTAGACCAACCCTCAATCAAAAGGAGATTCGATGAACAGATAAATATAGGTTAAGTGTCAGGATGGTCTTTTATATTAACTTAGTTGTGCAAATCGGTAAGTAGTTACATTGTTAAACCATCGTTTAAACAGTCACGCCCAGATTACCCTACCTACCCCAGTATTAAACTATAATGGGTTCCTAGGGGTTTTAGTAAGTAAAACTAAGATAAAAGATGGATTAGCTGCGCACACGACCGCTATATTTGCCGTCTCGTCTTGGTCTACTGATTCGCCAGCGGACGTCTAACTCGCACGGGGTCCAGCGATATATTAATTTAAATGTAACGTAACAGATAAAAGAGACAATGTACAATCATAAAGCTATACATAGACAACATTTCATTCATTCAGGCGGACAGCTCTGCGATGTCACCTGTCTACTTGACAGACAACACAAAAGGATATGTGCGTTTAAAGCTATGTTAAAAAGTTGTTTTTTCTGCGCCATCATCATCATCGTCTTTATGATTATTTGCTTCGACAAACATGCTTTAAGTTACTTTTAAATAATCATTGTCATCATCATATTTATTTCCGCGACTGAAGCATCCTATTTGTGGTGAGTCTCTTCCATCTAGTTTGAAGGGATACAGAGAATGTAATAAGACTAAACGTCGATTTTGTGCAATAAAGCTATCTTTTCGCTTGTTACTTCCGCTGGATAACTTCCTTAACCCTTGCTCTGTAAGACCAGTGTAAATCAAGTTAGCACCGCAGCGCTGCAAGATTTTATTCGCTTTCGAACCACGCTTCCATGAGCTTAAAAATACTTAACATTTCATAGTTCGCTTTTACTTTTCGTTCCCATTTTATATTCATTCCGAGTTCAGGTGATTTGTCATTCAGTGTTTAAAGAATGGATTTTATTTCTTTCAAAAAAGAAGAAAAATCTTTCACTTTAAGTATCATTCATTTTTTGTAAAAAATTTGTCGGTTTTCTGGAAAAACATCCTTAATGAGACTTTATACAAATCTTGGAGTAAAATTAATGTCCCACTAACGTGTTTGGAGTGTAATTGATTTCTAGAACTCGACGTCACATGATGGGGCTATTAGCCATGACCACACCATGTACTAGCTTTTTTAATTCACTGGGCTAATTCGAATTCGAATTGGCTAATTCGAATGGGCACTAATTCGATGGGCCGTTGGCATGGTCAGTGGGATACTTGCTTTTCACGCCGCAGGTCGTGAGTTCGATTCTCATACATATTACAAGCTCTGCTTAGTTTGGGATCAGACGACCGTGTGTTTTAATATCCCACTATTATTATTATTACCTATTCTGGGATAGGCTTGCGCTGATGTAGGTAATACCGTCACATAACATAAAACTCGCTTACCCGGTATACCGATTCAATCATAATTAAGAGTGATTTTTAGTGAGAATTTAAAAGTAATATGGTTAAAAAATATTAGGAGCAAATATTCCCCCACTTCCTTTTTATGGTGTCACCAGACATCGCATTGAAACGCGAAAAAGCTGTTTGGCGGCGTCTGTTGAGTGGTCACCTGATCGAGGCTGAAGTTAAACCAGTTTATGTCACCCAATTTGCACTTAGACCACTAATGGACTATAGGGACTAAGACTAATGGTGCACTCCACAGGCAAAGGTGACAGTACCCCCAAATAGCATAAAAACTCTTTCATATTATTACAACCCTTACAGTCCACTTTCACGCGTTTTCAACCCTATAGGGTGCAATGAAACACAAATAAAAGAGTCATAACTCCACCCCATAATTTACAGGTGCCTTAAAACATTCAATAAAACAATACAAACGGAATAAACCAGACATTTAGCATACAATAAAATCGTGACGGAAGTTTACGACTGGTGTACGGTGCTGTATAAATTTTGAGTAGATAAATTTCTTCGTGAGTTTTGGAAGATGAAATTGGTTTAGGTACTTTAACTTACTTAATAGTTTATTTTTAACGCGGATATCAAAATAAAACTACTTTATAACGGATTTTACTGCGGTTTATTTTAAATTTTATGTCCCGGCGTTTTAGTCTTTTCAGACTTCATAATGACGAGGGGATTGATAAATACTTCAGTCCTCTTAATAGTCTTTGAAACATAACATTTTATACTAAAAAGTGAGTAACTTTCATTTAGTGAGCAGCGGTGAAGCAGCGTACGGGTCACGCCTTAGTAATATTCCGGTTCGATTTCGTCGTACCTACACACCTTTGTGTGAATTGTTCCATCTCCGTGCTCAATAATTGTGAAAGAAAACAGCGTGAGGAAACCGCCATGTCTAATAACTAATTTATTTTAGGACGCGTGACAACCACTAACCCGCCAACGTGTATAGATTCTAAACCTATTTACTCGTAAAATAGTACAGAGTAGACCTGTTCCCAGCAGTGGAACACTAAAAAGGGTTCAAGTGAATCATTTAGTGTGTTCCTGATGGGTACAGGTTTAATCTAAAGTGTAACTAAAGTGTTGAGAGAGTGTATTGTCTTAGATTTACGCGAATATCACACATTGAAATAAAAAAGGCCCAAAAAGGCCATACTCAAAAAGGCCCCAACCATTAGGTACCTGAGATTTGATAAAACACAGGTCCTTGTCAAGAAAAACCGGTTCCTACCAAGAATGATCAGAATCAGAATCAGAATCAGAATCAGAATTTTATTTGCGAAACATGGGTATTATTACAATAGGTGGTACATGAAAATTAGGGCGCCATGTTTTGTCTTGAGACATACAAATATTCTATACAGCTAAAAGAAATATTACATTTGCAAAAAAGAAAAAAAAAGTCATTATCAAATATTTCCAATACAATTAATATGATAACAATTATAAGTACACAAAGTCAAATTATTACATTTACAAATTATTAAAATTAAAAATTACTACAATTCAAATTATTACAATTAAAAATTATTACAATTATGATTATTATAATAGTTGATCGTTTAAGAACTCGTCAATTGTATAGTAACATTTGTCAAGAAGAAGTTTTTGCAATGTTATTTTAAATTTCGTCATAGGCATTATTTTTATACAATCGGGTATTTTATTAAATATTCTAGGAGCAATTCCGAAAAAACTTTTGTACATTAAAGCCGTCTTACATTTTTGGTTGCATAATTGATTCGCATACTGGGCACGCATTCGAGTTTTCTTGACCTCTGCGAATTTGGTAAACAAATGGGGATTTCTTTTTACAAAAAGTGCAGTTTCAAGTATGTATAGTGCCGGAAGTGTTAATATTTTTAATGACTTAAAGTATGGCTTGCAGCTATCTGTGTTTTGAAGGCCACACATAGCCCTAATGCAGCGTTTTTGAATTTTAAATACAGCCTCTTTATCTGTTGACTGTCCCCAGAAGATTACACCATATCTAATAATTGAACCTACCAATCCATGATACGCCATCAATAGTGTTTCAATATTTACTTTCTTTGATAATTGAAAGAGTGCATATGCAGATTTACTTATACGTTTACAGAGTTCTCCGATGTGAAGTTTCCAAGTGAGCTTATTATCAATAGTTATACCTAGGAATTTAGTATTAGTTACCTCTTCTATCAGACAGTTATCATACATGACAGGATATGTCGAATTTTCAAGACGTTGATAAAAATGCATGATATTAGTTTTACTTAAATTTATAATCAAGTTATTATTATTCAACCATTTTATAATGTCACATAAAGAACTATTAATGTCATCTTGGTAGTTGTTAGGATTAGTACACTCAATAATTGCTGTACTGTCATCGGCAAAGAGCACCATTTTGTGTTTAATTGCTTTTGGGAGGTCATTAATGTATATTAGAAACAATAAAGGTCCCAACACACTACCTTGTGGCACACCATATTTGACGGTTCTGGATTTTGATCTATATATAGTTTCTAATTTACTAATTTGGCATATTCTAGAAATTTCTGTACACTGTGATCTATTACTGAGGTATGATTCTAAGAGTTTTAGGATATTTCCTCTTATACCATAGACGTGCAACTTACTGAGTAATAGATTATGATCAACAAAATCAAAAGCTTTTGTCATGTCAGTAAATATAGCGCATATCGGTTTCCTTTTATCAACTGAGGACATAATATTATACAAAAGGTCAAAAAGTGCCATATTAATTGTAGTACTCTTTCGAAACCCTTTTTGTTCTGCGCAGAATAGGTTATGCTTTTCAAAGTAGTTATACATAGCATTATATATTACTTTCTCTAATACCTTTGAAAATATTGGAATTTTGGCTATTGGCCTGTAATTTTTTAAGTCAGTTTTATCATTTCTTTTATAAAGAGGTCTTATAATGACCTTTTTAAGATCATTTGGGAATATTCCTTCAGTAATGCAGTTATTAATAATGTGTGCCAATGGCGGTGCAATAATGTCTTTAACAAATTTTATTACCTTTGTAGATATGCCGTCGTAGCCAACTGTATTAGTATTTTTTAGGTCATTAATTATTTTTACAATGTCAATGTGCGTAACGGGTCGCATAAATAATGAATTTAATGTCATATTCTGAAAATCATTATAGTTATTATTAGGAATGTCAGTACGAATATTTTTTTCAATTATGTCAATAAAGTAGTCATTAAATTCATTAGCAATGTCAGTGGGGTCTGTAAAAGTAAAATTATCTCTTTTCAGCAATAAAGTTGATTCTTGAGGAACATTACATTTATGTTTGTTAATTAATTTCCAAGCAGCTTTAGATTTATTTTCAGAGGTCTTTACAAAATGGTTGTTTTGGGCTTTCTGAGTTAACTTAATTATTTTTTTATATAGGGCAGAGTATTTTTTAAAAGCGAGTTTATTTTGTGGATTAGGATTATGTCTATATTTCCATAATAAACGTCTTTGGTTTTTGCTACATATTTTTATTCCTTTTGATATCCATTTAATTGACTTGCTAGTTTTTATGGTAATACATTTATTTGGGAAGCATAATCTGTATAAAAGTAAAAAGTCATCCATAAAATGGCGAAAAGATGCATTAGCATCTTGAGTATCGTAAACTGTCTTGAATGATAAACTTTTCAAATATGACTTGAAATTAACTAGGTTTTCATTAGAATAATCAGGTGTTATTTTTTTCCAAAATTTTAATCTACAAGTCTTGTTAATTGGCACTTTTAATATTTGGGAAGTATGATCAGAAACTATCAAGTCTATTACTCTGGCTTTACAGCCTGTGCGGTAATTGTGTGCAAAGTTATCTATGCACGTATTGCTACTGGGTCTAGTAGGGGTGGTCAAAGCTAATTTCAGATTGTATTGTTGGAGAAAATATTCAAACTCTAACGTCATTTTATTCCTTTTAAGGACATCAATATTGAAATCCCCACATATTACAATATTTTTGTTTGATTTAGAGCTTATTTTTCTGAGTATAATGTCTAGTTTTTCGTAAAAAATTACATGGTTGTTTTTTGGTACTCTGTACACGCATACAATGATGATATTATGTGATTCGAGTTCAATGGCACAACATTCAAAAACATTTGGTACAGATTGCGTAGCTACGTCTGATAATTCCCTATACGTTAGACCTGCCCTTACAAGAATGCAAGTGCCTCCTCGTTTTACATTTCTCGAAAAGCATGCAGCTAAGTAGAAATTTGGTAATTGTAATAAGTACTCATGTCCTTTTTCTACAAAATGTTCTGTCACACATATTATATCTATCGGGCTACCTGTGTTGTAAAGTTCGTCTAATTTCACTATAAAGATATCTAGTTTGTTCAGTAACCCCGCTATATTTTGATGAAGAATATTCAAGTAATTATAGAAAAAAATCAGAGTTGTTTTGTGATTGTGTGTCTGTAAATAATTGAGATTCTATTTTATAAGATACGTCATCGTCTCTTGAGGTAGGAGAATATTTTTCAGATTCTTTGGCATGCTCAGTTACTGTTAACAATATTTTTTTGAAAATTGTACGAATACCCTGGTTATTAACGTTTCTATTAAACTTTGAAAACATAGTAAAATCATAAATTAAGTCAAAGTTAGAATCAAATGCAATGGCATAGTCATAAGTTTGCAAGTCAAGATGCAGCAGATTATTAAATGTTTCTATACGCCAGTTAAACATTGTTGGATAGTCACTTAGTTTAAACGTAGGAACACATAAGATGATATTAGTATGTCGTATTTTTAACAATGTTTCTCTTAATTCTATCAAGATGTTTACATAGTTTGATGTGCGTTTAAAGTCTTCATCGCCAATTAAAATAACACAGTAGTCCTTGGTGGTAAAGTCAGTTAATTTTTTGTCGAGATCAGTGATGAGTTGTATAATGCCACAGTTTGGCGAGATGTAATGACATATCTCAAAGTTATTAAAAGTTTCTTCAGCTAGGGACAGAATTTTATTAGATTTGTTAGCACTGACAATGCACAGTTTGTTCTTTATAGGCTTGAAGGCGATGTCTTTTCTTGCATTTTTGTTATTAGTGTCGGTATCCTGGATCTTACTGGTGGTATTGGTGATTCCCGATTTTGCTAGGGGGGTGTTTTTATTCTGTTTCACTTTCGGTTTCAGGTGAGAATTTCTGCGGGGAGTTGATGTTTTTGAACCACTACTAGGAGTTCCAACTTCAGTGCCTAGTTTTTTTGTGAAGGTTTTTAGCATGTCATTTTTAGATGTCAGATTAGTAATTTGTCTCTTAAGTTCAGTATTTTCGATATTTAAGTTGGCTATCTCTTCATGCGCCGAATGAAGTTGTAGTGTAAGCTGAGTTAATTGGTTTTGAAGTTCTAGTATTTGCTCGTTGTTATCGTCATTTGACATGTTTGGCATACTGCAGATACTGGTGCCGCCATCTATCTTCGAATTGTCAGGACTTATTTCGTCTGATATAACTGACAGTGAATGTTTCTTTGCTTTTCTGAATGTAATGTTGTCGAAGAAATTCATTTTTAGATATTAGCTGTTGATAATAGTCTCAAAAAGAAGCCGTTCACAGCGGGGTTCGATCCTGCGCACTGAGGAGATACGTTCACCAGACCGTGCGTCTTTACCTCCGAGCCAAACGAACACTTAAAATTTTGACGAAAATAGTGGATAACTTAAATTGGTTTATTATTCTAATGACGGTAGTTGCGGTAATTTATAAAAATAGTCAATTATTAAAACAAATAGGTAAAATTTTGAAATATTCACTATTTTGTTCATAAAATATATTTAATAATATCACTGGAGTAGCATTTGCTGTTTTGTAAGTATTTTTATTAGTATTAGCACGATAAAAACACTCAATTCAGTTCCTTTTTGTTCAGACGATAACAGTCACTTAAGTCGTTAGTAACTTTTTTGTCTGTGAATATAATCACTTGCTAACAGTATCACTGGAGTATTGTAGTACACTTTCACCGATAGTACACTAAATAGTATCTAATTACAATCAGAACTAATTTAAATATTATAAATTTTCGCAGCCGATATTGTTTACGCAACAGTAGCGACACCTGAAGCTATTGAAATTAAAAAACATCCTAATGTTAACAGAGAAAATGGTAAGAATATACCACCAGCTTGGGACCCAGTGCTTAATTTACTTGTAACAAAACCCAAGCAAGATCAACTCGGAACGCAACTTAAATATTAATGTTTGAAGGTAGTCAGTAATAATTATGATTAATATTTTTGGACGTAAATACCTCAGTCCACCCGTGAACATGAAGTCTGAAAAGACTTTGAAACGTCGGGATCTAAAATCTAAAATAAACCGCTATAAAATCCGTTAAAAAGTAGTTTTATTTCAATGTTGAGAGAGTGCTTACCCTTAGGTGCTTACACGCTGGTCACGTATATTGTGAGGGGATAACACATAACACATAATTTGATGCTTGAATAACTATAGACCGACCGTTTAACTCGCGTATCGCCATCTGAGGTACAAAGTCATAAAACATTAATTAAATCTCTTAAAGAACTATTTAACTACAGATAAAAGTAATGTAAGACTATTCGTCACTAATAACGATATCGCAGCTTGAGGAGTCTTGGCGACAGGCGATACGCGAGTTAAAGTCGGCCTATACATGTCATAAGACAGCAGCAGCAATAATTTTTTTTACAGAGTTGCAATTGTAAAAGAAAATCTATTATTGCTTAATATAGTATCAAATCACGGTAAAAATAAAACTGCCTACTTAAAAACAATTTAAAAGTAGCTCTTTGAACAACAAGATTTGTTTAACTTTGATGATCAATGAAAAAGGGGTCGCGTTATAAAACAACTATAAAATACAAGAACAACGTAAAATCAGAATGATAAAAACGGTTTCATGAAAAACGCTTTAAATAAAGCAGATATCTTAAGCAAGTCAGAACTCCACAGGGGTATAAAAATACAGAGAGATCTTCACCTACATAGTATCAGGGACAAGCAACGCACGTATCGTTGCACGCGGTATGGCCCTTGCGTTTGAAATAAAATGTAAGGTCACGGGATTGATTCACGAGTTTGGTTGTGCTCACACATTGTTTTGTTTGTCACAAACTGTTTCAACACCGCTGCACAATATCGGTATCGCCTTCAACTCGCAAGATAGTTGAAAGGAGACCCGTGCCAACCCAATGTACCGATTCACTCGTGAGAATGACTTTCGGTGAGAAGGTGGCACTGAAATGAGGCTCCTTAAGGTTGAACCCTTAAAGGAGCAACAATTCGACCCACCCTCTTAAATGGTGTCACCAGACATCGCACCGGAACACGGCAAGGCCGCTTGGCGGTGCGGCTTTGTCTGATGGGTGGTCACTAACCACGGCCGAAGCCTACCACCAGTTAATTACCAGTAAACATAATTACTAGTTGATTGTCACCTGATTTGCACCACCCGGGGACCACGTCTGGGGATTCAGATAAAAGGTGCACTCACTTCATCTAGCGTTGGAAACTATGAAATAAATCTCTAAGTTATTTACTCTCTACACTAGAACACCGTCATATTTTACGGTGACAACGTAAAAACGAATATAGCTCTCGACTCTGTTTTACGTTCCAAAGAATATTGTTTTATGCCATAAAATGTTTCGAGGCGTTTCATTAGTTATTAAGAAGGAAATTTATGGATTTGCCAACCTGATGTACCGTAAACTGTTCCCACTGGGTAATTGTTCTTTATTCTAAAAAAATCTATGTCGAATACATTTCTAGTATCTAACTAACTACCATTTTGCCTATAAGACCAAACAAACCTAGCATAAACAAAATATTTGACGCGGATTCGAACGGATTAGAATCCACATCCACGTTATTTGTGTCCGCCATGTCGTATTTTTTATCAATCAGTGCGCACACCCAGCGCAGGCGACGGTACAAGAGCAAGTGTCCAGTCCAAGGAACATAATACTCTCTGTCCAGTCAAATTACGCCACGGACAGATATTCGTTCACTAACAACGTCGCACGTCAAACGTCAAATGTCAAATGACAATGACACATCAATGTTACCATTCGATTATTTAACTTGGTCTTAGAACGTCGCAGTTTTTTTTATTACTACTCTTTTAAAAGCTTGTATATTTAAATTTGACATTGGTAAAATTGCGGAATAATTTCTGCAGAGGCCATAATCAAAAGAAGAAGAAGATTATTATACTCGATGTACCAGTGCTGCCATCTCATTCTTATCGAGTCGTTCATAGATTATTTATCACTCTCCGACATATTTAATATTTCAAAAATTCGACTAAGTCTACATCTGCCAACTTAATGAAATGGAGAACTGATTTAGCGCGGAAAAGTTTTTTTTTTAGATTATTCAGTGGCATTGTTCTGACTAAGATGAATCTTAAGATACTTCTCGAGCTCAGATGCGACAATCCTTTTAGGTTCTAGAGCGTACCAAAGATATATACATACATACTTACACTCGAAGAAAATAACACTCTTTCTGGCGCAGTCGGGTAAAAAAACAAATGGGGCAAGCTTGCGTAGTATTAAATATTAAATACAAGTAAAATTCATTTTATAAATTAACCCCCGTCTTTTATGCTCATTATAGCTAAAATAGGTTTATAATTCGTTTGTCTTTGTCTGTCATCTATACATTTATACCAGTGAGAAAGAGACAAAGTCCATTTTAACTAAAGAGCCTTTTATGATTTTTATGAATAACCCATTAGTATATGAAAAAATAATATTGCTTTTTGTTCTTGGTTTAATATTAGATGAGTTACAGTATCAACCTCATTTTACCGCCAGATGAGAATAATGACGAATACAATGTAAATGTCGTAAAATTTCAATTCTGTTAGCAGTTAAAACTGAGATTAACGCGAAACGCTAACTGCTATAAAATGTTCAGTAAAGTAAAGACACATTTTGGGAACATATGGTGGATATTATGGGACTCGTAATCTTCCACGGTAAATGATGAAGGCGTTGGTGATAAAATTCTTGTTACCGCAACTCCATGGTGGTTTAATTAGAATGTTTATATGTAGTATTTTACAATTTTGCATATAACTCTGGTTTATTAGCAGAAAATCTTGTTTTTAAGGTTTCGTACCTCGAAAGGAAAAAACGGACCTCTTATAGGATCACTTTGTTATCCGTCCGTTTGTCTGTCAAGACACTTTTTTTTAAGAACAAGTAAAGGTATCAAGCTGGAATTTATGAAATAGTATTTCTATAATATAAACAGCTGGGACTGAGTCACCTTCGTCCGTGGGAGTGCACCTTATAACTGAATCCCTACACGTGGTCCCCGGGTGGTGCAAATCAGGTGACAATCAACTGGTAATTATGTATACTGGTAATTAACTGGTGGTAGGCTTCTACCGTGGTTAGTGACCACCGATCAGACAAAGCCGCACCGCCAAGCGGCCTTGCCGTGTTCCGGTGCGATGTCTGGTGACACCATTTAAGAGGGTGGGTCGAAATTGTTGCTCCTTTATGGTTTCAACCTTAAGGACCCTCATTTCCCTGCTACCTTCTCACCGAAAGTCATTCGTAATTACGAGTGAATCGGTACATTGGGCTGGCTCGTCCCATCGTGAACTACAGCATTACTTAACACCAAGTAAGTTGTAGACAAGCGCCAACCTATTCAAGAATAAAAAAAAACAGCGTGATTGTTTTAAGCGTCCTTTATAATCTTTAATATCTTTATTGTTCTCACAAATCACTAAATAAAATCCTCATCTTTTTCATAAAATAGAAAATAAAAAAGATATTCCTCGGCGTTATGAAATATGGTAAGCGTCGCATTTTTGGCGCGACAGAGGTCCCAATAAAGTCCTCTTGTGAAGAGGTCACTTGGCTCGTATATTGGTGAGTAAATATTTTCCGGGAAACCCGAGGTCAAGATTATTTTTTTTATAAAGAAATTTAATGTATTGTTTATTCCTGTTGAATAAACTTCATGATAAGAAAATGAACCAGCAAAGTTAGTACTTTTGTTGTTGTAGAAACCCTTCATGGGTCCCCGTTAGTAGGGAGGCAGCGGAGTTGGACGCCCAGCCTGTCTTCAGGTTTGAGTTTACACTTCACTTCAACCCTTGTCAGTCACGGGTCTTGTCTTTTTCGTCGAGAGTTATAAGTAAAATAATTTCCACTCTATTTACTCACAAGTTGTACAACATTAAAGCCTATCTAATCTAACAGAAGTAGGTCTTCCAAGATCAATATCACACTAAAAGCAATCCAATGTTTGAGGCCTCAATACTTACACACAGTACTCCAATAAAATATCTACTTATTTAGACCAGAACAAATACTATCCCGTGCCTTCACTTTCGTAAAAAAAAAATCATGACAAGCCGGCGCGCGACGCAATTTTTAAGAATATTTTTTTTTTTTTTAAGTATTAAGAACCATAGTATTGTCTTAGATTTACGCGAATATCACACATTGAAATAAAACTACTTTTTAACGGATTTTATCGCGGTTTGATCTAAAATAAACCGCGATAAAATCCGTTAAAAAGTAGTTTTATTTCAATATTAAGAACCATTTAGATTTTTTCACTTATTAACTTCACTTCAGAATAATAAGTTATAAAATAAAATAAAATAAATATAAATAAGTTTCATGATCTGAATGGCATGTACATGAGTTAGTTACAATATTAATCTAAATATAATTACTTATTACTATTTATTATCTTTAAAATCTATCTATAATCTACGAGTCTATGACTATGTTCTATGTATATCAGACCAATAACTACAAACTTCTACAGAAGAGGTGTCGGCTAGCCTGGTTATTAATATATAACCTGTGTTTCAGGTTAAGTTAAAGCTATGTAAGATAAGATAAATAAGTTTGGACTTCAAATACCTCAGTCCACCCGTGACCATGAAATTTGAAAGTAAAACGTCGAGATTTAATATCTAAACTAAGCCGCGATAAAATCCGTTATAAAATAGTTTTATTTCACCAAGTCTTACTTAGCTAGTGTCTATAGTCTCATAAGCTTTAAAATAGTTGAGCGAAAAGGAAACCAGCTCAGCAATATAGCAATAGGTATAATTTTCCACTATTTCGAAATAAAACAATTTGATAGCGAATTTTATCGCGGTTTATTTTATATTTTAGATCCCGACGTTTCAAAGTCGTTTTATTTGCGTAAACCTAAGATAATTTTAATTGCATTATTTATTTAGTGTTTAGTGCCTATACTATAACCCAAAAAATGTTCTGCTGAAATTGGATATCAGCCATGTGAGGACACAATAACCTAGCAGAACAAGGTCGCCGTTGCCGAAATCGGTATGAAAAGATTCATTCATTCATATACTACAAATCTTTTTAGTGTCCTACTGTTAGGCATAGGTCTTCAAATACCTTAAGAGTTCAGAGAGTTTAGGTCTTAATCAACACACCTTGATTGATTACACAATACACGATTACACAATGACGATGAAACAATACACACAAACATGTGTGGACAACGACCGAGGTTCGAAGTTGCAACCTTATTTTCAATACCAAGAGTGAACCGATACGTCACCGTTGCTGTTGGTGTAAAAATTATTGAACTGGCAGACAAACAGACTTTCTTTTTTCCATATTAGTATAGGTTTTTCAGAAAGGCGGTTTGTGTGTCCTCAGAGTGCCTTAGAAAACTTTCAATGACTTCTAGATTATTTACTGAGTGTCAGAAAGGCTAAAAGCAATTTTATTTGAACTACGATCGAACCTGGTAGATATTTTTATAACAAAGCGTTATAGCATCACACTTGTATTACCCGAATGTGTAGGCAGAGGTAAATGTCACCCACTTTTAACCGGTCATAAGGTTCCATACCTAGCTTTACTTGTTCTATGAAAGAACGGGGATTTTCAACGCACACTCTCATATGCATGGGCAGCAGGAAAAATACGTCGAGCCTTGACGTCGCCAATTCCACATACACATTGAAGGAAGGACACACTGATTGAGGACTTTCGTCTTTATACTTATAAAGACCAAAGTCTTCAATCAGTGTGTCCTACCACTTATGACATACGGAGCCGAAACGTGGATTGATGGACGATAGGACTGGTCCATAAATTTAAAGTCACTCAGCTAGCTATGGAAAGGGCTACGCTCGGAGTTTCTTTGAAAGATCTAATACGCAATGAAGTGATCTAACGGAGAACCAGAGTAATCGACATAACTCACCGAATTAGTAAGCTGAAACAAATACATCAAAAATCTAATAAAAAAAAAAAATTGGTTGCCTGTAAAGTCGGTATACGGGCGAAAGTTTTACGTGACAACGACTTTGAGTGGTAAAATAATTTTAATGTGAATATTCATTCGTATAGTAGGAAGAAGGATGAAATAATAGTAACAATTTAAAACATTTATTTATACAAAGAATTATATTTAAAACATTAATTTATCCAAAGAATCTCGCTCTTAGGCGGGCTAACTGTGCTCGAGTGGAAGGGACGCGTGCCTTTCACTTTTTATGTCTGTCTCTCTCGCTCTTAGGCGGGCTAACCATGCCCGAGTGGAAGGGACGTGTGCCTCTCACTCGCTCTCATTGTGAGCGCATAACGTGAGCGGAGCGTAACGCAGTTTCTTGATGTGTCACCCGGCAAACCAATTTATAAGACGTTGTCACGTCAAAATAATAATAATAAAAAAACAAATTGATCATTACATCTGCCGCAGAACCGACAACTATTAGGGTAAACGAGTTCTTGAGTGGAGACTACGGATTGGCAATTGTAACGTATGACATACTCAGACTAGGTGGAATGACGATCTCGGCAAGGTGGCTGGTAAGAGCTAGATGAGAGTAGCCGCGAATTGTGCCTTGTGGCGTGATTTGGGAAAGGCCTTTGTCCAGCAGTGGAATAAAATAGGCTGATAATGATGAACGCGCACTCTCCGAAATGCATGCAATTTACATTTACTTGTAATATTGTCCATAGACTAATAGTCTTGAACGGTTTTCTATAACGCTGAATACAGCTATGTGATGCAAGTTGCAACAGATCCTAAAAATGTTTCACTGGACTGAATTCGCTTTCAAATCGAACGTATAGTTCATCGGTGTCCAAAATGTCTAACGTTTTAGCATTTCAATGGCAACAAATTGCAGATAACGTCCAGTTAGAACGTCATAGACGGGCGGTTTTTTTGTGAGTTTTCCTCTTTTATTAAACCTTGACGAAAATGAGAGTTGGTTTCATTGAGGTGTGCTTGTGTTAATCTGTGTACGAGCACAAGTTTTCTGCTATTGTGTATGGTATGGATCGAATTTGATGCGGTTTTGTTTATTTGAAAGCTGAAGGAATCAGGGTGGGTCTAGCTGGGTTAGGAGACACGTTTAATTTTTAATTTTTTTTGTTTGACGGGCCGGTGGCGTGGTCGGTAAGATGCTTGCTTTTCACGCCGCAGGTCGTGGGTTCGATTCCCACCCGAGACAAACATTAGTGATGAACATTTGTGTTTGTGTCGAGTCTGGGTGTAAATATCTATTATAAGTATATATTTACAAAAGAAAAGTATTATATGTATAGTATATACCAGTTATCTGGTTTCCATAACACAAGCTCTGCTTAGCTTGGGACCAGATGACCGTGTGTGTTAATGTCCCAGAATATTGTCCCAGAATATTAATTTAAAGTTATTTACGGGCCGGTGGCGTGGTCGGTAAGATACTTGCTTCTCACGCCGCAGGTCGTGGGTTCGATTCCCACCCGAAACAAACATTTGTTTAAATATGTCTGTTTGTCTTGCGTCTGGGTGTAAATATCTATATATAAGTATTTATTTACAAAAGAAAAGTATTATAATATGTAGTATACTACCAGTTATCTGGTTTCCATAGTACAAGCTCTGCTTAGTTTGGGATCAGATGACCGTGTGTGTTAATGTCCCACTATATATTATTATTATTATTTATTCTTAAATATGTTTGGACTTGACCATTATTTGCCTGGTTTTAACATTAATGTAGTCAATATCATCATCAATCAGCCCACTTTAGACTTTTTATTTGGTTTTAGTTTGCAATTTGGCTTCTGTTAAAGTACGCCACTGAGCACGATCCGCGGCTACTCTCATCCAGCTCTTACCAGCAACTAAGGTCATCTCTCCACCTAGTCTATGGGCGTTCTACGCTTCGTTTGCCAGTCCATGGTTTTACTCAAGAACTCGTTTACCTGAACTGTTGCTGGTTCTGTAGATGTGGTCCACAATTAAGCGCAACTACCCAGTAAATTTCGATTCACTCGTGACTACGAGTGATTTTTGTTGAGAAGACGGAAGTGTAATGAGACAGTTGGTTCAAAACTATAAACCCTCTCAAACCAAAATAGCAAGGTTGCTTGAACATTAAATACTACTGAACGTGCTGATTGTTTCTATAAAACATTTCACGTAGCCCTATATTTTGTCCTTAGTGTATCTGCAGCTTAAAGACGAACATCTGCACGGCTACACCCGCTTTAAAGAAAAAACTAGCCTCGTGAATAAAATGCAAGTCTGCAGCCGATGTTAGGCCGGCTACAAACTGGCGATTTTGCGACAGGCACGTTCGCTATTTCGTACGTGAGATCTTTTGGGACGTGTTGCGTAAAAGATAGGGGTAACACATAGATTTATATTTTGTTAGTAATATCAAAGTTGTTTTCACTAATATTACGATGTTCCTGCTTCGGTGATCAGTGGTAAGCGGAAACTCTGGGCGAGCAGAACTACTTTTTTATATATTTAGAATCTTAGTAGTACTTATTTCTTCATCTATCATCCTTCACGCTTTCATTCATCACACCTACCTATAGTAGAATATTATTTTCATAAATTTATGAGAACATTGAATGAAAATATTTAAAAAAATATAAAAATATATAAAAATCTAAATTGCTTAAAATTTACATTTCCTGAAAGAGACATGATCAGTAGCCTCCACACTAAGATCTCCTGTGTCGTGGAGGCTAGTGTCTTTCGTCATGATGGGTCTTACAGAAACTTACTTTAGTAATATTAATAATAATAATAATATAGTGGGACATTAACACACACGGTCATCTGATCCAAAACTAAGCAGAGCTTGTACTATGGAAACCATATTACTGGTAATATACTACATGTAATACTTTTCTTTTGTAAATATATACTTAAATATAGATAATTACACCCAGACACAAGACAAACAGACATATTTATAGAAATGTTTGTCTCGGGTGGCAATCGAACCCACGACCTGCGGCGTGAAAAGCAAGTATCTTACCGACCACGCCACCGGCCCGTCAAAAATAACAAAAATATCTTTAAGGTATGTAAGTGATGATATGATAGTGTTTTTATGTGTGTGTGCGCATGTATTTTATAAAGGATTTAATAGCGGTTTAATTTAGATTCTAAATCCCAACGTTTCAAAGTCTTTTCAGACTTCATGGTCACGGGTGGACTGAGGCATTGATGTCCCAACTTATTAATCACAATTATTACTGACTACCTACAAACATTATATTATTTATGTTAATTATATTAATAAGTCGGGAGTGTTCTTAACTTAAATAAAAGGTCGGGGGTTGTTAAATTTTTAATTTAGAGTTCTTATTGTGAGAATTGGAAGTTGAGTTTTTATTGAGTTCTTATTTTTTTTAATTATTTTTGGACGTCAAATACCTCAGTCCACCCGAGAACATGAAATCTGAAAAGACTTTGAAACGTCGGGATCTAAAATCTAAAATAAACCGCCATAGAATCCGTTAAAAAGTAGTTTTATTTCAATGAGAATTGCCAAGTTGTGAAACTCGCTGTTGGTATATCTGTTTCCTGATAGCTAAAATCTGTTTGTCTTGAAACCACGAATGAATCAGTATTTAGTGTCTAAACGCGACTACAACATTACATAACATCAGGCAAGTTATAGTTAAGCATGAAAGAAGATATTACCAGCATTTAGATTTCGAAATACTCTTAATAAGTAATAATGCAAAATACCTACGTAATATTTTAGTTAATTTCAACTCAGCAGTGGTTACTGTGGATTGCGGTTAATTTAACTGGATTTAAGTAAATTCACTGTTAATGAATACAAAATGTGGTTAGTTAACTGTTTTACCTTTAGTTATTAAAATTTACTGATCAATTCAACTTTTTATGATCTAGCAAATCTTGCTAGTGAGTGTAAGTGGTCTTTATAGCCTATAGACGCTTGCAACACCAGAGACAGCACCCGCGTGCTTGTCTTTTTAGATATCTATAGGATACTTTAGGGGCCGTCTCTATAAGGGAGAAAATGGCGGCGATACTTTCTCAGGGGTCTTCACGAGCTAGAGAAACGCAGCGATATTATTGTTGTGACACGTGTTACTAAACACTCTATGAAGGGCATACTCTACAAGCGAGACAACCGCGATTCAGAGCAAGCAGGACGATAGTATTCGATTAATTAATAAGCCCATAGGGCGGCTTGTGGCGAGAGGTTCCGGCGTAACCCGGACTTGAATGCTCCAGAGAGAAGGTCCTGTCCCTCACCTCTGGCTTGCATTTACCAGTGAACTGGGGGAGACGGATCTCCCGCCTCTTTTATGCCTTCATTGGGCGCAAGGTGGAGCCGTGAGAGCAGAGATGCATGGATGAGGAGTCTTGTAAGTGGCTTGTAGGCACGTAAGGCTAAACTCTTAGAAAGTCAATGATTGGAGCCGTCTCCACGAGCGAGAGAATCGGAATACGGAAAGTGTATCTGTAACAAGAATATTATGGCCCCTTACAACCAGAAACAAGACCAAAAGTTATTATACTTTGTGTATTCTGTAAGCAGGTATTTTCAAATCCACTCAGTACCGCCAATAGACGAGTAATTTGAACAAGAGAACACTCAATTTAAAAGTCATTTGGAAACCTTTAAACTCCTATATTACTTTCCTGGAACTTAGAAAACAATTAAAACTCAGTAGAATTAAAGAAAAGCAATTAAAAGTAAATTAAAGTGATACACGACAGTGTTTAGTTTAGTTTTAAATAGGAGATAAGAATATAAAAGTACTTTAAGACCTTTATATCTTTGATATTTTTTTATGTATATCTTGGTATCGAGAATTTTGGTGTTCCGATCTCGCTAACACATGTAGATACTACAAATTATTTTTATAACACCATTAAAGGCCTCATTTCAACCCATTTTCTCTCCTCCTCTCAACTATCTTACGAGTTGAAGAGAGTTTAGGCCTTAATCCACACACGCTGACCAAGTGCGGGTTGGTGGATGTCACATATCCTCGAATGTTTAGTTCTGAGACATTTAGATTGAAGGCTTAGCTTTGTAAAATGTACATTATAACTTCAACTGAATCATTTGGCAACGTTTCTTTGGCTGGTGGGTGATGTCCTGTGACAAGCAATACCAGTGATTACAGCATATTTAGCACCAACTATATATCAACACATATTATATCATCATCACAAGGGTGTAAATCTTATGGATATGAGCTACAGCTCAGTACAGTGCAGTGTCACTACAGTGACACTGCACTGGTGACACTTAGTACTGTGCGAAAACCAAACCGGCATGTCTAAGAACTAATCTAAAAACTCCGACAACCCACTTGATTAGCGTGTGTTAATTAAGGACTAAACTCTCTCAACTCGTAATAAAGTTAAGAGAAGACTCGTGCTCAGCTGTGGCACACTCAAAAAGGGTTGAAGTGCAGTGAAAAGTATCTACCCAAAACGCGACTCCTATACTCATTGAGTCATCAAAAGGATTCATTTACGAACCATTAGATCTCACCATTGAATGCACTTCACAAAAGGCACGTCCACATTCAGATCTGAATAACGGTTAATTCTCATAGAATATTCCGATTCTAACGAGATCACGAGAGATTTTCAATGTCCGCTGTGGAACTTGAAATGAACTAATACCATTATGAAAATCTTTTTCTTTACAAAATAGGAATAATCCCAGTTTTTGTTCGGATTAAAAACGATTTATCAAAAGAATTGTTTGCTGTAAATAAAATAGAATTGAAACGAATGAAACTAAGGTCGTTTGTGCAGATGTTACTTTGAGAAATTGTTTCGGGGATACAGATTGGGGTCGCACTGTCAACTGTGTAGCGGCCTTAATGATATTGTGACATTTGGAAATGATACTTTAAGATACAAATTATTACGAATACCCACCTCCTTTTTGAGTACCTACTTTCACTTAAACCCTTTTTAGTGTCCCACTCCTGAGTACGGGTCTTCTCTTAACTATCTTACGAATTGAAAATGTTTAGGCCTTAACTAACACATGCTGACCAAGTGCTGGTTGGTGGATGTCACAACTCGAATGATTAGTTCTTAGCATACCGATTTCGTTTCCCCGTTGCGACCTTATATTTCTAAGGCGAGGCCCGTACCGCTGCGCCACCGCTGCAAACTCTTAACAAATATCTTAATTAATACAGTTAAAAAAGAGACTAAAGTTAAATTTATTGAAACTAATCTTCAACATAAAATTCTTAGCAAAACGTAAACTGTTGATTCCAAACTCATTAAAACTAGACTGAACCGGCTCAAACCGGATTAATCTGACTTTCTTTAGTGTTCTAATTAAAACCACAAGTGCTGTGTCATATTGTTGGAACGGAATGGGTTTATAACAGAATGTCGCAAGCAAATTTAATATGATTGTGTAAGTTATTCAATTTTGAGGGAGATATTAAGGAAATTTTGTCATATAATATTAGAGACGTTTTATGGTTAAAATTAAGGATGATATTTGTAGTATCCACATAATGTATCGAAGAGCAATTTTGTATTTAGTTCGCCTTCGCACCACCACGTGATCTCTGACTGACGGTCGGACAACGACTGACCGCATCTTGTGACATTGCGCTCGAGACAAATCTATACTTTACTTAATAATATTACTAATGCGAATGTAAGTTTGTTTGTTACGCTTTCACGCAAAAACTATGAACCGATTTGGATGAAATTGGGGATGGAGGTAGTTTGAGACCCGAGAAAGGACATAGGATAGTTTTTATCGGACTGCGCAAAGAGAAGGTAATGTTTTGGCGCGATAACCGACATACACGCGGGTAAAGCCGCGGGCGAAAAGCTAGTCCTAAATATGTATATACACTACAATATTTACAAGTGTATCTGTAATTCATACTACTGTATATTGTCCCACGGCTGGGAAATGGTGTTCTCTCAAATGTTTGAAGAGTTTGCTAAGTTGACTTTTTTACATACGCTGGCTAAGTGCTGGTTGGTAGATGTTTTACTCTCGGAATTTTAAGTAGTTTACTAGCTAGGTACCATGCTGTTCATTTTAGACTGGGCGTCGTGGTCAAGATACGACTAGATGAGGAGACTGTATACAAAAGTGAGTGCAATACCCAGCATTCACAATTCTTTTAACTGTCAAGTAAAGAACACAACCGCTAAGAGATTTGGAGCAGAATCAAAAGACATAACATACTTATCAAGACACGGGAGCGTCACATCTCTAAATTTCTGACTAAGAACAAGTGCTGCTGAGTAATTAAAAGTCCAACTCTTTGATCAGGCCACCGACCAAATACCTAGAGGCCGCATGCTGGGCACCCGCACTCCCTAACTTATGTCTTGAGATTGGTTCATTCAAGGACCAGAACTTAAACAAACTTCTCAAAATTAGCTATCGTCTCAGAGGCTTCTCCAACTTTTGTCGGTTACAATTCATACAATATTTAAAAAATGTGGTGTTATAGGTATCTAGTCGTTTCAACGGCTATGGGCCGGCACAGATATGGCGGAGCGCAGCGCAGAGCATTTTTCACTGTCAAACTACTCGACCTTGTCCTATTGAAATATTATCAATCACACAACAATCAATTCCTGAAGATCATCTAAGCGAATAGCGCGTAGTCGCGTTCATGCGCGCTACTCCGGCGAATAGCGCGTAGTCGCGTTCATGCGCGCTACTCCGTACGAATCCGCTTCCAGTCGCTAGGCTCGTCGAGGTGAAATTGAAGTAGTTTTGTGTGGTATAACGACGGTGTGTGTCTTACGCAGTGAATTACGCGGATGCGCGAGCATACGCTAAGCATGCTCGCGCATCCGCGTAAGGCTCGCACATCGGTGCGCGCCCGAGCGCATTCTCAAGTAGAATGAGCCTAGTGTGTCACGATTGTACCAAATTTCGCGGGTATGCTCTGTTCTTCGCCGTCATACGCGCCGGCTCTGAAAACGAATAATGCATCTTCTATAAAGTTCTATGCCTAGGAGGCTGGCTATAGTGTAGTAGGATGATAATTTCAGATAGTAAAACTCTGGAGACAAATGTAGAACACTATTTCCGTGTAATATCCGCTCGGCATCCGTTTATATCCGTTGTATCCGCAGATTGCTGTCGTGACCACATTTTGTGCATTCTAGTTTCATAGATTGGCTGATCAATTCGTCGTATTTATTTGGCCATAACTGCACTAAATTAAACAATTTATGACCCAAAACTGATTTTAGCTAAGAATATTTTACTCGAGTTTTTAATTTAAAAAATCGCATCAAAGTCGGTCCATCCATATAGGCTCCATGTTGCAACGAACTTGTGCACAGATTATTAGGAAGAAGGAAGAAGAACCGCCAATCATTCAACATTTAAAAAAAGGATACATCCCTATTCCGGCGGCCATTTTTCGCTTTCTGCTACTTAGGCACAATGTGCATTATTGCCTTATCGCGCAAAAAAATTAATTACATTGAAGAAAAAAAAACGTATTAACTCTAATATTGGTGGGTAATTATTATTTTTCAATTTAATTAAATTGTTTTTACTAAATGTTAAATATTTGGCGGTTGTACCTATGCGCCAATAGATATACTTAAACCCGTAAATCTTATAACACCCCTGTTTTTGGTCGGGAACGAAAGGTCGTACATAAATCGCTCTATATTACTTTTTTAATTATAGACTTATTTGAAACTCTAAACCGCTATTTTAATATAAACAACAGAAAAGCATTTAATTTATGTTAGATCAAAGTTAATTTTGGAGAGAAAAACTTGAAAAAATTCAAAAATGAATGGAAACCAACCTATTTGCTCCGAGCGAGGCCGCTGCTACCAAAAGTGCAACTAAAAATAATGCAATAAACTCGATCATAAAACCGCACTGCAGTGTAACACGCTGAATGCATTTTAATGGAATTCTCGACATGTATAACGACTGTTTTATTTATAAATCCTTTCTAGTAAAAGTTTAAAAAATGTGGTTTTATTTCATTGGAATTGTGTATTATGTGTTAAATTATTTAATTCAATTTCAATCTTAAAACTAACCTTATTAAAGAACCTAACCTAACCTAATAATAATAATAATATAGTGGGACATGACACACGGTCATCTGATCCCAAACTAAGCAGAGCTTGTACTATGGAAACCAAATAACTGGTAATATACTATGTATATAATACTTTTCTTTTGTAAATATATACATAAACTAGCTGCCCCAGCGGACTTCGTACCGCGCAAAATTGTGAATCTAAACCATTCCCAGATCCCCTTGAACACACACAAAAAATTTCATCAAAATCAGTCCAGTCGTTTGAGAGAAGTTCAGTGACATACACACTCACAGAATAATTATATATATAAAGATATAGATAATTACACCCAGACACAAGACAAACAGACATATTTATAGAAATGTTTGTCTCGGGTGGGAATCGAACCCACGACCTGCGGCGTGAAAAGCAAGTATTTTACCGACCACGCCACCAGCCCGTCAACCTAACCTAAACTAATGCGTCTAAAAATCCCCACATCGCTTTCTTCCGGGAACGTACGTTACCGAGTGGGATGGCAAGTTCCTTTGCTCCTTTTTATGATTTTTGCGTGTAATTTAACATTAACTTGAATGTTTACCAACATAGGTAATTATTATTAATTATTACTATCTGTCAAGTGTCAAGTCCCTCAACAAGATGCGGGTGAAATCGGCTTGTATGGACTCTTCGCCTCTGCTTTACAGTGTCATGTCATAAAGTAATCCTAGCAGAACTAACACATCGCCGATAGCTTAACAGAGTGACCTCGTTGATCCAAGAAGTTCAGCTGCCATATTTCATCATCATTCCCCTTGCCTTTTTCCCTTTTCTATTGTGGTCGGCTTCCAGTCTAACCTGAAGCGGCTAGTTACCAGAATTATACGAGCGACTGCCATCAGACCTCGAAACCCGTAGGAAACCAGTAGCCGAGATGGTTAGACCAGGTGTCAGATTATATTAGCTTATAACTACATGTAACGATTGTCATAGATGAAGCCGGATTTTCCCTTCAGCTGCCGTATTTATAAAAAGACAAATTTATTACCAAACAAACAAAAGATAATTACAATAATAGGTCAGCCAGCAGAAAGGGTGCCCGACGAAACATCGGGGAGTTTCAGTGGGTAAACCAGGCCTGGCCGCTTGTAGCTGGAGACCCTGCGGGGTCTCGCTCGCCCGGGCTAATAGCGGAAGTCCCACATACCCCTCGCCTTGTTTCTATTAGGGGCGAGGGGATGCTTAAAGCATTTCGTCTCAAAAAAAAAGGTGATCCTAACCCGGGCCTAGCAGTGAGGCACTAAAGGGCTGTTACTTACATTTTAATTCATCTAAAAAACTACAGCTATTAATAACAAAACCTCATTCAAACTTTTCATAGTACTTACAGTCTTCCCTAAAAAAATAATCAAACTTTTTGCAACCGAAAAATCACATTTTTCAAACACCACCCCTACATAAAACGTCTAATTTACATATAAATTAAACCACCATAAAAAAAGTCATATTTTTTGCAAAACTTTCCTGCGCGTCACTTTACCAACTATTGAATGAGATTTGTAGAATATGATTCCGAGTCAGTTTTATGCTCATTATTCACAAAATTATCATTAATTTATAAATATACCTTCAACCCTTTTTTATTGTCCCACTGGTGGGCACGGGTCTTTACTCAACTTCCATATGAGTTGAGAGGGTTAAGTCCTTAATACACAAATGCAGGCCTATTGCAGGGATCAATAGCCGGTTTCCTCACTATGTTTTCCTTCACCGATCATATGATTGATTTCCTGTACCTATATTGAAACACAAAGATGTGCGGCACGACCGGGGGTCGTCCGCGACCTTGTAGTTGCAAAACAAGGCCAATATCGTTGCGCCATCGTTGCTCTTCACGGTCTGTGTGGAACAAGCAGAATTGGCATTATTATTACAATAATAATAATAATAAATAAATATTCTGGGACATTAACACACGCGGTCATCTGGTCCCAAGCTAAGCAAAGCTTGTGTTATGGAAACCAGATAACTGGTATATACTATACGTATAATACTTTTCTTTTGTAAATATATACATAAAATAGATATTTACATCCAGACTCGACACAAACACAAATGTTCATCAATAATGTTTCTCTCGGGTGGAAATCGAACCCACGACCTGCGGCGTGAAAAGCAAGTATCTAACCGACCACCGGCCCGTCAATAATAACGACGGGCGTGTGACGTGTAATAATAATAAAAACAATGAATAAAATAAATATAATATTACCAATGTAAGTAATAAAAATAATAAGACAGGCTTATAATATTTTTACTTAAAATATTTAGAATATTTTGCACACACACAGCGCCTCTTAGTCCCAAATTAAGCAATCAATTTGCTTGAGTTGTGGGAACTAAGCTGAAATACTACTAAACACATTTCTTTTATAAATACGTACATAATTATTATATATAAATTACACCCAGATATTTAACACAAAGATTTGTACTGAGTGGGAATTAAACCTCAAGCAATGCTAAGCAGTCAGGGTCACTAACCACCAACAGGCCAATCAATAAAAAAATGATGAGTTCTATAAAGTCTCAAGAACGTACAGTCGGCTCCTGGTCTAGTTCCTTTAATATGCTTTAAACAGTTGTGGTTGGACCCCCGCTTACGTTTGAAGGGTTGAACTTTGACAAAGTTATAAGTATTGATAACTTAATTTGGACTGAGTTTTACCTAGTTGATGAACAACAACATGCTTTTAAATTACATCACTTTTGCGTGCTTTCCCAAAAGTCCACTTTGCCAAAGTTTCCTAAAGCTAAAGAGTTTTGAATAGAATTATTTATGCGGTTTTGGGGATGTTTGTGTTCTAAATGAGGTAAAGTTTCTTAAAAATCATTTAGTACAAACCGTAATTTACGAAAAAGATACAAGTGTATTAAAAGTTTAGGAGTTTTGAAGTGGTTACGTTAAGCGTGGGCGCACGTGTTGTTTCTGATCAGAGTTATGAATTTGAATTTGAATATATATATATCAATAAGGCTGTCGCTTTTTGG
Source organism: Meganola albula (assembly GCA_936450015.1). Lineage (NCBI taxonomy): Eukaryota > Metazoa > Arthropoda > Insecta > Lepidoptera > Nolidae > Meganola > Meganola albula. The sequence goes on from OW388150.1 coordinate 634,377, forward strand.
TATAAATATCAAGGTAGCTGGTAAGAGCTGGATGAGAGTAGCAGCCGATCGTGCTCAGTGGCGTGCTTTAGGATAGGCCCAAGTCTAGCAGTGGACTAGCATCGGCTGATGATGATGATGATGATGATGATGGTGATGATGATGATGGTGATGATGATGGTGATGATGATGGTGATGATGATGATGATGATGATGATGATGATGATGATGATGATGATGATGGTGATGGTGATGATGATGATGATGATGATACCAATAAGGGCTGTTTAGAGAATAATTATTTAACAAACCAATATTGAATATATATTAGGCTTCGACGAAGGCCTTTCCAGCAGATTCGGTTAGATCATCCGCAAAAAAAGTTAATGACCTCACATCAAACAATACCTTGCCGCCAAGCGACATTGCTGCTTATTCCGGTAGCGTCTCGTCTGGTGACACTACTTGAGTGGGTGGGTTGGAAAATTTCTTTTTTTTATGGTTTCATAACATATACAGGAAGGAAGTCAGCCGTCCACAAACTCAGAGAGTGTATTCTATTCATCAATTAGAATTCAGTATGCTGTACGGATTTCACCCTTTCAGTTTGTGAAGGGCCCTTCCATCCAGTAGAATTTCAAGAAAATTATCAAAATGTGTCCTGGGTTCAAAATGTAGCATGTTATTTGTAATTCTTGTCACTATCGAGTTGACTCGTATATCTCGGAACTGAAGAGTACAAACTGCAAAGTTTCAAACTCCACAGTTGTTCAAATACACCAGGAAGTATTCTAATAATATTGCTTCCGAACTTGATTTTATATCACTGGAGCAATATTCCTTAGAAAAATAAAAAAAATCGTGCACATTTTCACGTGATTTATTAGGTTCCTTACTATCTAATAAATTACAGGATTAATTACGTTAAACAGACAGGATAGACAGTAATTCCCATTGCTGGGCACGGGCCTTCTCTGAACTGTCTTACGAGTGTCATCACACACGCTGACTAAGAGCAGGTAGATGGATGTCTCTAGAATGATTAGTTTTTAGACATACCGATTTCATCACGATGTTTTCTTTCACCTAAATTGAGCAGCTGCGATGAAACAATTCGCACAAAGAAGTGTGAATTATTTCTATAATGTTAATAGTTTTCGCAGCGTACGCGATACAGACCTTGGGTTACATTATCGAAGTTTTCATAAGGATCCCTAATTTATTTTAGAATATTTTTTTAGCCTATTAGTAACAAACAAACAATCAGATCTTTCCTCTTTATAATATTAGTATACATAGAAAAATGTCGAAAAAAAAAGGCAGACGTCAAAACAAAAGAAATCACCATTTCTGTTCGACAAATGCCTGAAATGCGAAAATTGAGACCTGCTTGGTATGGGATCACATGTCCCAGAATATTATTATTTTTATAATCCGCGTATTTTAATTATCCCATCGAATATTATGTAAAGGCTGTTTATAATCTACCAAACCTATCTTGATTAGTAAGTTGCCGAAATTTAATTCCCGTACCTAATTGCAAATGGCCGCCAATGGTCGGTTTATTTGCTAATCAGACTGAGGTCTGACCTGAAATCTAGAGCCGGTTGTTAGCACTAGTAGTAATAGATCTAGAATTAGGCTATATTAGAGGCTTCAAATAAAATTATTTTAAAACGGATTTTATCGTGGTTTATTTTAGATTTCACGTTTCAAAGTCTTTTCAGACTTCATGGTCACGTGTGGTCTGGGGTATTTGACGTCCAAAATTATTAATCACAATTATTACTGACTACCTTATTTCTTAAATAATAATGTTTATAACATTATTATTAGTTTGTACTTGGCCGTGGTGAGTGACCACCAGTGACCTTGCCGTGGCCCGGTGCTATCTCTAGTGACACCATTTAGGAGGGTGGGTTGAAATTTTTGCTTCTTAATAAATTCTTTTCATCCTTGGAGCCTCATTCCACTGCCACCTTCCCACCAAAAATCATTCGTAATCACGAGTGAATCTGTATATTGGGCGGGCGCGTCCTATCGTAGACTACATCATTGCATAACATCAACCAAGTTGTAGTCAAGCTCAAGCCTATTGCAAAATGAAAAGAATATATTAAATTAATAAAACTTCTTTATAACGGATTTTATTGCGGTTTATTTTAGATTTTAGATCCCGACGTTTCAAAGTCTTTTCAGACTTCATGTTCACGGGTGGACTGAGGTATTCGACGTCCAAAAATATTAATCACAATTATTACTGACTACCTCCAAACAAAATTCCATCCAAATTATTATTTAAGTTGCATTCCGATTTCAGCAAACTGAGCTCACAGTGTCTTGAATTCTGAGTTGATTTTGCAAAACGTCGGGATCTAAAATCTAAAATAGACCGCGATAAAATCCGTTAAAAAGAAGTTTTATTTCAATGTATGATATTCGCGTAAATCTAAGAAAAATCAACAACAAAAAGGTAACTAGAACTTAGGACCTAACCAATAAAACCTAAACGACAATCTAGAACTTATTATTTTCAGAAGTGTAAGCAAGATACTTTATTTATAGGTTATAAACCCATCCGTCCAATACAATCGGGGCATATACTAAAGTTCACGATACTAAAAATGTTAGTGCCACTAAAAGCAGAATTGTAGTATTATTACTTTCGATCCTAGCAACATTACTATTCTCGTTGAACATTATGGCGTCTAAGAGCATTACAATAGGAAAAAATATTTGAAAAAAAAAATAAAAAATATTTTTTTTTTCTTAAAAATAGACTTGCCTTGGATCTGAGCTGGCCTGATGCAATGATGTGAATGAGTCTAAGAATTGACTCTCTCTGAACTTACTCTGATGTCTGACTGACTGACTGACATCTCTGAAACCGTCACTCCACCTAGTCTGTGGGGTCCTACGCTACATTTGTCAATACGTAGAGTCTACTCAAGTACTCATTAAACACAACTTGCATGTGATCTAAAATGGAACGCGCTTACTGCAAATATCGACGCACTTGTGACTTGAAGACAGGAAAATTACCATAGTCATCAGCATCAGCCCAACAAAGGCCTTTAGAACGCCATAGATATCGGTTATAGCTGTCGAGAAACAGGATGCTCGCAGCGAGTTTCACAACTTGGCAGTTCGCACAATAAAAGTTGAAGCGCTTTGTGCGTACGTAACAAGGATGTCGGTTCTGCGGCAGAAGAGGACTGGCTCAATGCCACTTCAGTGCCTCTAGTCAAAGTTCGTCAATATGAAAAAAGTTTCCGTATAAGTACTGTCTTGAACTTGTCAAAATGCATTACGAAATTCTTCTTTTTTTTTCAATTCAAATCGTTCATAAAAACTAGGTAAATTGCTAGAAATGGAATAAAAATATTTGGAAAAAGAGATTATAAATTTTGTCACAATATATCAATAAGGATGTGCGTTACTTATTAAAGAGCAGCGGTGGCGCAGCGGTACGGGCTTCGCCTTAGATTTATAAGGTCACTGTTTCAATTCTCAATCGTTCTCACACATCTTTGTGTGAATTGTAATATCGCCGCTGCTCAATATCGGTAAAGGAAAATATTGCGAGGAAATCGGCAAGTACTAATCATTCGAGGAGATGAAACCAACCAGGTGTGTGGCCAGCATGTAAACTCTCTCAACTTGTAAGATAGTTTAAAGAAGACCCGTGCCTAGTTGTGCAACTCTAAAAAGGTTTGAAGTGAGAAGAGATAAAATAATTTCTATATGTTTTTTTTTATTTAATATCTTGACAGGTTCATAGTAGTATTAGTGCGCGTCGCGACGCGGCTGCGAGCAGACGTGCGTGGGCCGATATTTTGTTTTTTTGCGAATTACCGCGAAGTAATAAAGTGCGAAGTTTTTAAACTGGAAACAAGATGGAAGTGTTTGTGTTAAGTGTTTTATGAATATACTTGTTGGCACATCTGCTTCTCAATGCATCGGCTGTCATTTTATACTGTCATCGCGTCCGTCTTTGAAGTAACCTGTCACTCGAGAATGTCATTATGAGCGAACGAATGAACACCGAGCGCGGGTGAAGCGGCCATCTTAGAATGGCTGACACTGCGCGTTGAACCGTTGTGGCGTCCGGTAGTGCAGATGCAATAACGTGCTCGGTGAACGTTACGCTTTAATCCAATGTCATCTTATCGATCTGTAATTAACTGGTTGAATTAATGATTGTGCTATCGAGAGATTGGGGTGAAGTGATATTTGCTGTAGTTATTTTATTGAAATACCGTCTTCTTACCCGATTATTCACGCCTACCTAAAGTTGTCTGCTAATCTTGATATTTTTTTAGTCTAAAAATCCTTCGAAAGCCCTCATACTTTTTAGTTTTAAGAAATTATTGTGTTTTTAATTTAGTGTGTTTTTAGTGACAGTTTCTTTACTCGCCGGATGAAATTCGGGTCTGTGGTTGATTGCTCTGGAACGCCCGGACCGGGGACAATTACGGTCCGGGTGGATGCAGGAAGTCGGGACGGAAGTCGGGATGGTGGTGACTCCATGAGCCTGCTGGAGGACGTTCAGTCCTCGGGTGCTGGCAGTCGTAGGCAGCTTAGAAGCGCCACCAAAAAGAAGTCCGCCTCAGCGCCAAAAGATATCCCGGGGTCGTCTCCGGCTAGCCCCCGTAGATCCCGCCGCAGGAACCGGGAATGTATGGACTCTTCCTCGGACGGGTCTGGGACGGAGATGGCGGCTGCGGCCGGCAAACCCTATCCGGCAAAGGTGCCGACGACGGTGAAGCGCGGAGGGTCGCATTCTGTCGGCCTCAGCCGTGCACGCGCTCAGACGCGGGTCTCGTCCGAGGACGAGTACTACGAGGACGCCCTTTTGGTGACGTCCCCTGTTGCAGGCGTGCCCAGTGGGCTGTCTGGTTTGGCTGCAGCGGACGTCCTCGACCGGGCCCTCCACGACCTGAAGAACATAGAGGATGTGACGCGGAAGTCACGGAACCTTAAAGGAGAGTGTGTTAAGGAGATCCGTGACGCCGTCGCGTCCATCCGATCGGGAGTGGAGGTGCTCGCTACGAGATCGCCCACCGAGGAGATTACCCGCCTGCGGGCCGACAACGCCCGCATGGCCCAGGAACTGGAGAAGCTGAGAGTGGAGACGACGGCTCTCCGTCGAGATTTCCACTCTAGGAGGGCCCCGCCCTCCTCGGCCTCGCGCCTAGCCGCCGGGCCAGTGACGGAATCTGCGCCGCGCCCTGTACCGCTCAGTGAGCAAGGGCTAGAGGCAAAGTTTGAGGAGTGGGCGGCGAAGCTCCACCGTTCGATCGGAGGCATGGTGCGGGCGCACCTAGAAGGACTGTCCATGCCGGATGTGCGCCCGCCTCTGGCGGCAGATAGGCGTAGGGCCGGCGCCGGCAGCTACGCCTCAGCGGTTCGGGGCTCAGCCCCCCCTCCTCAGCCGAGAGCGGTCCCTAGACCCCGGCGGGAGCCTGAGAGACCAGCCGAACCGGCCACAGATGGGGAGGGTTGGACCACCGTCACAACCCGCAAGGGCCGCAGGGTCCGCAAGTCGGCCCTCCCCGCGGCAGGGCCCAAGGCTGCGCCAGCGGCGAAGCCCAAGCTCGCAGAAGCCAGGACGGCGGCCATCGTCGTAGCGTTGACTCCTGAGGCAGCTAGCAAAGGAGTCACCTACGCCGATGTGCTGGAAAAGGCGAGGCGGTCTGTCGACTTGAAGGCCGTGGGGGTCTCGAGGCTCTCGTGCCGTACATCGGCCACGGGAACGAAAATCCTCGAGATCCCCGGTGCGGAGAGGGTTGCTCTCGCGGATCGTCTCGCCGGTCAGCTGAGAGCCGTCCTGGCAGAAGAGGCCACAGTGGCCCGGCCCACCAAATTCGCGGAGGTCCGCATTGGTGGGCTGGATGATTCAGTGCCCCCTGAGGAGGTGGCGCGTTACGTCGCCGCCGAGGGGAACTGTGGAGTAGAGCAGGTGCGCGCCGGGCCGTTGAGGCCCGAGCCGGGTGGCACCTGCTCATTAATTGTGCGCTGCCCCGTTTCGGCGGCGAAAAGTATCGTTGGGCGCCGCCTCCTAATTGGGTGGAGCTCGGCGAGTGCGCGAGTGTTGGAGCCCCGTCCCATGCGGTGCTTCAAATGTATGGGCACGGGGCATACGAGCCCGCTGTGCCCCTCTGCGATAGACCGCAGCGGCTGTTGTTTCCGCTGCGGTAAAGAGGGACATCTCAGTGCCTCGTGCACGGCCGCCGAGCCACGCTGTGGCCTCTGCACCAGCCTGGGCAGACCTGCCGGGCACATCATGGGGGGAAGGAAATGTTGCCCTCCCCCCACAAAGGCCAGGAAAGCTGGCCAAGTCGCCGCGCCCATGGCGGCAGCCGCAGTGCGGGGCACCCCGCGCCTGGAGGACGCTGAAATGGTAGTTTAATGGACCTACACCCACACAGCATCCTCCAGGGGAATCTTAACCACTCCGCCAGGGCGCAGGATCTTTTCCTGCAGACTATGGCGGAGTGGAACATCGACATCGCGGTGGTCGCGGAACCCTACGCCGTTCCTGACCAGCCGTCATGGGCAGGCGACCTTAATGAGTTGGTGGCCATTGTGGCACGGCCTTCGGCGGCGCCGCTCTCCTTTATAGAAAGTGGTGCCGGATATGTTGCAATTTCGTGGAGGGGTATCTGCTTCATCGGGGTGTACTTTTCACCTAACAGGCCCCTCCACGAATTTGAGTCGTTCCTCGGCACACTCTCCGCCGTTCTGCGTCGAGCTGGGCCACGTCGGGGAGTCATAGTTGCTGGCGATCTCAACGCCAAATCCCTGACGTGGAGGAACCCAGCGACTGATGTTCGGGGCCGGACATTGGAACAGTGGGCGGCCGCCTCCAGGCTATCCCTCCTCAATGTCGGGAGGGTGTTCACCTGCGTGCGACGGCGGGGCGGGTCTGTGGTGGATGTCACGTTCGCTACCGCCGCCCTTGCACGCAGCGTCATGCACTGGCGCGTGCTGGAGGAGGTGGAAACTCTCTCGGACCACAGGTATGTCCGGTTCGAAGTCTCCACCTCTAGCGGCCGCCCAGCCCCGGTTCTGCCCGGGGCACCGTCCTGTTTTCCCCGCTGGGCCCTTTCCCACCTCGATTGCGATCGCGCAGTCGAAGCCTCAATCGTCCAGCGGTGGTGTTCCGGCCCTATGGACGGGGAGAGTGTCGACGACTCAGCTCTCCGCCTCCGCTCCGCCCTTGGGGCGATATGTGACGCAGCGATGCCCAGGGTCCATGGCCTGCCACAACGCCAGGCCTTGTATTGGTGGTCGCGGGAAATAGCCGATCTAAGGGCGATGTGTGTCGCGAGAAGACGCGCGCACGCTCGTCACCGCCGGCTCCGCCGTTCCCGTGACCCGCAAGAAGAGACGCGGCTTTATGCGGCATACGTGGAGGCCAAGACAGCCCTGGCAAGCGCCATAGCGTCCTCAAAGGAGAGCGGGTATGTCGAAATGCTGGAGAGTCTCAACCGAGACCCGTGGGGCAGGCCGTACCGCGCAGCGCGAAATAAAATGCGTGCGCGCGGCCCCCCACTGACGGCGACTCTTCAGCCGGAGTTGCTGGGCAATGTTGTTTCGTCGCTGTTTCCCGGCGACTCCGGACATGCCCCTCCGCGGATGGCACCTACATTGGAGGGCAGAGATGACGCGGAGAGGTTTCACCGCATAGAGGAGGAGGAGCTTGTTGGCGCTGTCGGCCGTCTTAGGCGAAAAAGGACGGCCCCTGGTCCGGATGGGGTACCTGGCAGGGTGCTGGGTATCGCCCTCAGGCACCTCGGAGACCGGCTTCGGGAACTAATGGACGCATGTCTGCGCGTCGGACGGTTCCCGAAGCTGTGGAAGGACGGACTGCTCTACCTGCTGCGGAAGGAGGGTCGACCACCTGACTCCCCTTCCGCCTACAGGCCGATCGTGTTGCTGGACGACGTCGCGAAGGTGTTCGAGAGGATTATTGCCTCTCGACTCGTCCAGCACATCAGCGCTGGCGGTCCGGACCTCTCCGAGGTGCAATACGGCTTTAGGACGGGGCGCTCCACCATCGACGCCCTGATCCGTCTGAGGGCTGCTGTGCGGGATGCTGTCCAGAGGGGACAATTTCTGCTGGCGGTGTCTTTAGACATCGCCAACGCTTTCAATAGCATCCCGCACAGCACCATTCTGGAGGCACTCCGTTTCCACGGAGTGCCGGCATATCTCCAGCGCCTGCTGAGCGACTACCTCAGCGGGCGCGACGTCCTGTTTGTCGCCGGTGAGGGCGGCCGATTGAGCCGGCATGCGGTTGAGCGCGGCGTTCCACAGGGGTCCGTGTTGGGACCGCTCCTGTGGAACGTCGGTTTCGATTGGGTTCTCCGCGGAGTTCTGCTTACCCGGTGCTCGATCACGTGCTATGCGGACGACACGCTGGTAACCGCCCGGGGGGCGGACTCCGTGGAGTTGATGAGGCGTGCGTCGGCCTGTGCGACCCTAGTCGTGGAGCGGATACGCTTGCTCGGTCTAGAGGTCGCACTCCATAAGACCGAGGCCATTCTGTTTCGTGGCCCTCGGCGCAGAGCTCCCGACGGTGCGGCGGTGCACGTTGCGGGCGTTCGAGTAGAGTTGAAACCCCAGATGAAGTACCTGGGGCTACTCCTCGACGCCCGCTGGAAGTTTGGTGAGCACTTTCGCCACCTCGAGCCGAAGCTGATGGGCACTGCGGACGCCCTGGGAAGGCTCCTGCCGAATATTGGCGGTCCCAGTGCACCATGTCGGCGGCTATATGCGGGGGTTGTGCGCAGTATGGCGCTCTACGGGGCACCCGTCTGGGTGGATGCCCTCGATGAAAGGACCAAAACCCTGCTGCGGAAACCGCAGCGGGCAGTCGCATTGAGGGCAATACGAGGGTACCGGACGGTGTCCCGGACAGTTGCGTGCGCAATAGCTGGCACACCCCCGTGGGAGCTAGAGGCGAAGGTGCTCGCCGATGTGTACCGTCGGAGAGCCGAAGAGAGGGCGACCGGCATCCAGCCGTGCCCTGTGGAGAGGCGCGCCGCAATATCAAGGGCGCGCGCCGATTTGTTTGAAGGATGGGCCAGCGGTCTAATGGGGGCGACGGCCTCCGGTACACTCATACGTACCGTTGAGGCATTCCGCCCCGTTCTAGACCGCTGGGCGGATAGGCGGCACGGGTCGGTGACCTATCATCTGACGCAGGTGTTGACCGGGCATGGGTGCTTTGGGAGATACCTGTGGCGGATTGGTAGGGAGCCGGCTCCTGCCTGCCACGAGTGCGGCGATGCGATGGACACCGCTCAACATACACTCGAGGTGTGCGGGGCGTGGTCCTCGCAGCGCCGCGCTCTAATGTCCGAGATCGGCGCGGACCTCTCCCTCCCGAGCGTGGTCAGCTGTATGCTCGGGAGTGAAGCGGCCTGGAACGCAGTGGTCGCCTTCTGCGTCGAGGTCATGACGCAGAAGGAGACGGCAGAGCGCGTCAGGGAGAACGATCCCTCCGCTGACCCCTGCCGAAGAAGACGGACTGGTCGGAGGCGGCGGGCCTATATTCGCCGTCTCTGACCGGTGGGCGAACTGTGGGGAACGGGCACGGGAAGCCTGAACCCTGCATTGCACTAGTTCGCCACCGTTGAAGTCGTCCCAAAATCTCCGGGGCGCCCACTCCCCCATACCCACACTGGGGGAGAAGGAGGAGCTCGCCAAATTGGCGAGCCGTCACCTGTGGGGTCGCGGTAGTGTCACATCGTGGTTCCCGCGGCCCTGCTGGGTGCACATGCGCCGTTGACGCAGCCGTCACGGAATAAGTGGCGGCTGTTTCTGCGGTTCATGTTCACCAAGGTGAAAGATGGAGCGCTGTGGGTTTAGTGAGTATTGCCCCCGCCCTCGGTGTTGCATAAAGCAACATCGCGGTCGGGGGGGCACCGCTTCTCGGTGCCACGAGTCTCACACACCCCCGCCTTCCCCTAGGGGCGGGACAGTGCGTAAATGCATTCCCACAGCGGAAAAAAAAAAAAAAAAAAAAAAGGTTCATAGTAGTATTCGAAATCTAAGCGAAAGTATTATTTATTTATTTATTTACTTGAGCACTTTGTGTACTCGGTCCTTTAGAGAGACTTAAAGTCACCTGATTTCAAATGTAGGTTTCAAACCTAGCTATTATGTTGAGTGAAGCAGAATCTAAATTCCATTTGCAAAGCTTTGTCGAAAAATTACCAGTGACTTTCTCGAAACGTCCAGCTGAAATCTTGTGAGAAATTCAACGGTGCTCGAGTGCATTCAAATATTTGCAGACTGGGACCGAATGAAGCTCGACTGAAGTGGCGTGAAGTCAAATGCAGGCACGTGAGGGAAGGCGGTCGTTATCGAGGTCTCACGCCATACGGATGCGGCTTAAACCGGCTCACTATTACACCGTACAGTAATTATAGTTTTAAAAAAAATTGTTGTTTATGACTTCAATAGCTTCTTTATGAAACGAAGTAGTCATGACAAGGCTCTGATTTGGGTGCAGTTTAATTTATTTATTCATCTAAACCTTCATTTTATTCATCTAAACATAAGATCACATTAAGATCGAGATTATATGGCGTGAGACCTCGATAACGACCGCCTTCCCTCACGTGCCTGCATTTGTCTTCACGCCACTTCACGAGCTTCATTCATAAGGATAGACACAAATGTGCCTATCCTTATTAAATGTTACAAAAATACATAACAACATCATTAATGTTGTTATGTATTTTTGTAACATTTGAAGTCCTACCCCTACTGATCATGATTAAACACTATGCATTTTTTGCATTATTGATCTAGTAAGTTACGTTTCGGTGTGATTGTCAGCCCGATTGCGTGCACAGGATTTCCTCGTATCCAAGGTGCTCGTGGTACATTCGCTCGATAGTAAATTTCTGAGGAAACCTCTTTATGTGGCTGTAAAAGAAAACTCTTTCGAGTATGATGCGTTTTAAGAGTGCTAGTTATAGCTATTTTAAGTTATTGCCTGGTTTCATACGAATGTTTGGCAGCTTCGGTTATTCGAGATTATAATTTTATGACTTTCAGTTTGTTTGTTTGGTTTCGTTTTATTACTTTGCTAGTTGGTGTTTTATCGAATGATTCAACTAGTACTGATATGTCTTGTCTAACCTACGCCCGCGGCTTCGCCCATATGGTGTTAGGATAAAAATAGTCTATGAGCTGTATCAGACTACAATCTATCTCTGTGTCATCGAAATACATTTGACAGTTTTTGCGTGAAAAAGTAACATTATCCATCAACATACAACCGTACAACATTTCAAATTTACAATTAATTATTTTTTATATTGCACAACTCCTGGGGGTAGTTTCGAAAAAAAAATACGTTTTTCATTATTTCCTTTAAGTTTTACGTATACCGAATTTTGAAAACAAACATTAATCCTTCTATTTAACCCTCTTAGGGTATGATGTTTGAAAATATTATTAGCTTATGTCCTGTAGAGAAGAGTATACGCTATCTTCATCTCCAATTTCATTATAATCGGTGAAGTGATTCTGGAGATACGTTCTAACAAACATTCACACGCATTTTCAACATTAGTATGAGGATAGGATATGATAGGATTGTTTAAGGGAGTCCATTCTAAGAAAAACAGTAGGTAGTTGCAGTTGAAACTAACTTTTGAAAGAAAAAATAAACAAAGTATATGGAAAAAACATTTATTTAAACAGTGTTCTGTTTGGGTAAAAACAAAAAAAAATGTAAAAAATTGGTTGCCTGTAAAGTCGGTATACGGGCGAAAGTTTTACGTGACAACGACTTTGAGTGGTAAAATAATTTTAATGTGAATATTCATTCGTATAGTAGGAAGAAGGCGCGTGCCTTTCACTTTTTATGTCTGTCTCTCTCGCTCTTAGGCGGGCTAACCATGCCCGAGTGGAAGGGACGCGTGCCTCTCACTCGCTCTCATTGTGAGCGCATAACGTGAGCGGAGCGTAACGCAGTTTCTTGAAGTGTCACCCGGCAAACCAATTTATAAGACGTTGTCACGTCAAAAAAAAAATTAAAATAGAAAAACACAGTGACACATGACCATGACATGTGACCCATCAGTGTCAATCGTGGACATCGCTCAGTAAACGCTGTGAGTACCTACTGGAGGTAATTTATGGTGAACACCCTACATTTCACCCTGAATTGTGTTGTGTCGTTGCTATGGTATTTCACGGCGAAACAAATACTCAAGCTATATCAAGCACAAGTTTTATCATGTACTAGCGGACCGTGCAGACGTCGTCCTGCCCTATAAAGCAGTGCCACCTACCGACTCAAAACAAACTACGACCGATTCTCAGACCCAACGAATCTAAATATATATAATAGTTTAAAAAAACTAAAAAAACATGCTTTTATAGCTAACCGAACTAAAAATTAGAAAATAATTTTTAATATCAGAGAGTTTATAATACAGTAGTAGAAGAACGAACAATCAATCAGAATTTATCACCTCAAAATAAAATTATAATAAAGTTTAAGTTATTAACAAAAGAATTCAATTCAGAGTAAACAGCGTGGGGTGCTTGATAAAGTAAATGTAACAACCATTCTATTGGCAACTATCTATGAGAGGAGAGTTATGAAAAGTAGTAAAATGCATAAAACTGACATAAATCAACGCAGAACCCAAACCGCTGGGTCTGGAGACTCCAAATTTGGCACATAGGTTCCTTACGGAGTCTAGGGGTGCACTGGAGTCAGCTAACTAAATAAGTTCAGTTGCAGTGCAGTTGATGCTAAGTTGCGATCAAAACAGCCCTTTTGGTATTCTCGTAATTCTGGCAAACTCTGTCAGATACGCTGGCGTCAAATTCGCGTCACGCCAGCGCTTCAGCGTGTATGTTATTTAAATGACAATCACAAGAATACCATTTTGCACTGAGACGTAAACTTAACTGCAACGTGACTGCAACTGCACCGCATCTTTATCGGTGCGTCAAGAAATTACGTGAATTAGCCTAGGTAAGTTGCAGTCAAGCGTTAGCCTATCCTTACCAATATTATCCTTACTATAAATGCGAAAGTAACTCTGTCTGTCTGTCTGTTACGCTTTCCCGCTTAAACTACTGAACCGATTTGGATGAAATTGGGTATGGAGGTAGTTTGAGACCTGAGAAAGGACATAGGATAGTTTTTATTCGACTGCGCAAAAAGAAGGTAATGTTTTGGCGCTGTCGGAAAGCTAATTCAAGAATAAAAAAATAAAAAATTCGGTGGCGCATAGCCACTGCCCATAGAGCATACTCACTATGTTCTGCCTCTGTACTAATTTTCTATCTCTTTTCATTATTTTTCTCAATCTAAATCTGCGTTGCAAACCTTGATCATTTCTTATCGAAATAATAATCCTGTAAGCTTAAGAAAATTACTCAACTCGATCAGTTTTTATGAATAGGCGGAGATAAGATAGAAAATCACTTGAATAGCTATTGTGCAAGATAAAGGAAGCCTTCGTTCATTGTTGGAGATCTATAGTTGGAATATTTTGTGTGATTGGAATTGAAATGATTTGTGGGTACCCAATGCTGCCATCACAAAGAAAAAGGGCGCATAATATTTTATAGTAAGCAAATTTGGTTAGCAATTTAGCTAATTACAAGCTCACACAGATTACTAATATAAAGCAATAAAAAGAAGAAAAAAGTAAAAGTTTTTTTTTTAATAAAACTCGGTTACAAATAAAATGTGAGATACGCCCTACCTCATTTTAACGGTAGAATAGTTTCTTAAAATCTACTGATGTTAACGCCTTATCTTCACTTCAAATCCTTAGAACGAAGGAACGTATACCTTGTTTTTCCTTAGGATGCATATTATAACAACAAATATGGCCGCCTCGTAACCAGAGACTATATTTTTAGGGTAGGGCCACCATGATTGAATATATTGAATGATTTGTTAAAAGAGTGACTGAATAGATTTCTAATCATTCATTATTCGGAACCAAGAAGCTTTACATTTAATAAAACACTGGAATACAATAATGCAGTCGTATCTCAAATAAATTGTTGAAAACAGGAAATATTATAAATGTTTAAAAAATATGAAAATATTAAAAAAAAAACGTTTCTCCGACTTCTTTGATATTTTTCTCTTTTTCTGGCCAGTCACCAAAATTAAGATGAGGGGTCAAACAAGCTATTTTGTTAATTTTTTATTAATCAATAATCTGATAGTGAATCTGAGTAGGTTAATGCGGATGCGGGATGAACTCTGTGTTAGTTAGGGAGGGAGGAGTCATGCGGTTATAAAAAATGAAAACGCAAGCGCATCGAAGTTATTTGTTACCGCAGAAGTATCGTCTGCGGGCCGCACTTTGACGACCGCTGCTCTAGATGAATACCGATAAATTGACTACAACCTTACCATGTATTAAACTGTTAAGGACAAGATCTTTTAAAATAGGCAGAGCTGTTTTTTTTTAAACTTCCGAGTAACTTTTAAATCTAGGCACATAGATACATAAATTATCCATTTTGGTGTAAACGTTCTCAAGTAATGACGTGACCAAGGGAAGCACAGATTGATTTTATTTAAATGATCGTTTAGAACATTTGAATGAGTATTTATTATGCACTCAATTTCACACAGCATCAGTTACATGGTTAAAAAACAAAATTTTCATATTTAAAGAAGACAGTAATAAAATAATTTAGGACAATACTTTACATTAAAGTACGATCTAAACATCACATTTTCATTTGACTGGATATCATTCACTCAGTTCTTCCTAAATCTATGGTTATCGAATCCATAAAAATCTATGTCCACACTCTAATTTAAAAAGTATAAAAATGTCAAACAGCCCGTGTCCTTGCATAACCTGTGGTCATGAATTTTGGAATGTGTTTAGAATTTTATCAATAATTCGTATTTAACTGGTTGATTTAAAACATTTTTCAGTTAATTTCATAGTTAAAGTGTTTACTCAATGGATTAAGACATTTATAAGTCGATACATAGTGTGGTTCATTGATAAAATCGTGATATTCTAAAGTGACACGAAAACTGAAGCTTTGTTTACCTTTTTGGCACGGTAAGGAAAAACAAAGAATAAGGTCCGGACTATAAGCTTCCGGCACCGCCTCGGACGAACCCAGATTCAATCACTCTCGAACAATCATTTGAATTTTTCTAGTGTCATCTGCAAAGGATCAGAGGCTACCTGGACCCTAAGGGTGACAAATCAACATCGAGCTATGCTGCGCTGTACTATGTATGGTCAACTCGCTCGTCTAATATTTTAATGAGTATACAAACAAACCATGTTGTGCTTCGCTGTGTGAGGCTACGCTCTGTTTAAAAACGCAACAGTCTCGAGCGAGCTGCTGTGCCGAACTGTGCTGTTTTGTTATTGACGAGATAAACGACTAATGATCTACTGATTACTTTTTCTTTTTTGCGGTGCAGTTGCGGTATAGTTGTGGTGCAGTTGCGGTGCAGTTGTGGTGCAGTTGTGGTGTAGTTGTGGTGTAGTTGTGGTGCAGTTGTGGTGCAGTTGCGGTGCAGTTGCGGTGTAGTTGCGGTGCAGTTGCGGTGCAGTTGCGGTGCAGTTGCGGTGCAGTTGCGGTGTAGTTGCGGTGCAGTTGCGGTGCAGTTGCGGTGCAGTTGCGGTGCAGTTGCGGTGCAGTTGCGGTGCAGTTGCGGTGCAGTTGCGGTGCAGTTGCGGTGCAGTTGCGGTGCAGTTGCGGTGCAGTTGCGGTGCAGTTGCGGTGCAGTTGCGGTGCAGTTGCGGTGTAGTTGCGGTGCAGTTGCGGTGCAGTTGCGGTGCAGTTGCGTGTCAAACAAGGTCAACGGTTTCACGACGGAGCGTGGTTCGACAATATAGCCGTAAAAAGAGGGAAGCAACACACGAGCGACATTCTTCCACCAGGCGCAGCACACACTTGTTCACGATGTGGACGATCGTGCCGTTCTCGGATTAGTCTTTCAGTCAACAGAAAAGGTGCCTCTTACAGAACACTGCTTAAATCGTCTGTAATAAACGTCAAGGCCCAGTAGCAGTAATGTTCTACTAGAACATCATTATTATTAAGATAATAATTAGCAATAGCTCGCCAGCTTTAAGAGCCATCTGAAGCGCTGGTTAGTCGAGCAAGCGTTCTATATTATTGACGATTTTTTATAAATTCTAATTTAATTTATTTTGTTATAAATAAATAATAAATAAATAAATATTCTGGGACATTAACACACACGGTCATCTGCTCCCAAGCTAAGCAGAGTTTGTGTTATGGAAAACAGATAACTGGTATATACTATACATATAATTCTTTTCTTTTGTAAATATATACATAAAATAGATATTTACACCCAGACTCGACACAAACACAAATGTTCATCATTAATGTTTGACTCGGGTAGGAATCGAACCCACAACCTGCGGCGTGAAAAGCAAGTATCTTACCGACTACGCCACCGGCCCGTCGAATAATAGTACTCTACGATATGTAGATAAATCTGTTGAATATGTTGTAATGATTTAATTTATAATTTAAGCGACAGCGTATAATTTATATTATGAATAAATGACTATGCCTATTGACTAAACTTAGTTGCTAAAAATAGCATGCTACAAAATATTTGCGAGCGCTATTCATTCCAATCCAAAGTGAATAGCAACAGAAATCAGTTTCAACAGATAAGTATGACACTCCAACTCTCGTTGTATACAATGTAAACGTAACTAACTTGTTGTTCACTATTCTCATTAACTACCTCAAGCATAGACAACTAAAAAACCCAGAGAGAGCACAACTCTAGGCACCCAATTCCACTTCAACCCATTTTTAGTGTACCACTGATCGGCCCGGGTTTTTTATCTTATAGTAGGTTTGCGCTTGACCACAACTTGCCTGATGTGAAGCAATGTTGCAGTCTACGATAGAACGCGCTTACCTAATAAATAGCTAATTTTTAAAGCTAAACTTAAATTATTATTAATAGAAAAAAGCTACTATACAATTAAAGAATATTACGAAGAAAGAAATAAATATTAAGGCTAAGGAAACATAATATTAGAGAAGCAATATTATATTATATAGAGACCTATTTTATAACTAATTTTAAATAATAGAATATAGAAAGAATACATTATACTTGCTATACCCTAACAGGGTCATGTACTACTGTAATACGTGTATATGTGCATTAAATAAATAAATAAATGTATAGATATATCGATTGATTCGTGACTTGAAGACAGGTAGATTATAACTATCGGGAAACAGAGATGCCGGCAACGAATTCCACAACTTGGCAGTTCGCACAATAAACACAACTACTCGTATCTTACGAGTTGAGAAAGTTTAGGCCTTCAACACATGCTGACCAAGTGCGGATTGGTGGATGTCACATGTCCTCGAATGATTACTTCTTAGACATGCCGGTTTACTCCAGGTATAACGCAGGTAAATTTAATAAAAAGAATATTTTGGACCTGTTGTGGAAGGCTACTACATTTTTGCCAGTAATGATTTTAGGGAGTGAACCGGGCTTAGCTGCTTAGAGCTGGAAACCCTGCTGGGTCTTGCTTACCCGTGCTACAAACAGGAGTACCACTCGCCCCGTGTCTGTCTGGGGCGAGGAGATGCTAGAGACATATCCCTGTAATAAAAGAAGTGGCTGAAGCTGGCTAGGAAATGGAATGAACTACGTTTTAACATAGCACAATTGTAGAGATCTACATTTCAGTTAGTTTAAAGAAGTCAGACAGATAAAATCACTCTGTTATAGCTGATGCTAATATAGTGTCGTTTTAGACAAAATTTGTCATCTTATCCAGTTCGCAACAGAAAAACAAACACAAGGAAACATTCTGCAACAAACGCTACCCATCTCTATTGCTTATTGATGACTAGAAAGAGACAGACAGTGATCGCTTAGTACCTAACATCTTTGCATCATCATTGAAGATCTTGAATTTTGTAGGTCGTCGAGGCTTTGTTCTATTAGAAATCAAATTCATATCGAGCTAATGCCATAGTTTTATATAAAGACACTGGATTGACAGACAAGGAAACCGGCGGGCTAAGAACTAATTATTCGAAGACTTGTAACATCCACCAACCCGCTTTTGGCCAGCGTGTTTGGATTAAGGCCTAAACTCTCTCAAATAGTAAGATAGTTGAGAGGAGGCCCGTGCCCAGCAGTGGGACAGTGAAAGGATTGATGTGATGAGAATGATGTGATCAAATGCAACCAGAGAGATATAGGCTCAAAAAGCTGCTTACCAGGTGCAGCGCAAGATGTTGTAGCAGATCGAGGACAGATCGTGGTCTAGGTGACAGAAGATGGAAGAAGAGGGAGGTCTTTGTCAAGTGGAACAGCGTAGGCTAGCTAAAAAAACAATAATTTTCCTTGTCGTATAAATTTGTTGTTGACTCTCTTAAATCTTTATTATCTGTGGTTTTCGCTTCGGAATATGCACATAAGCTAAGTGAAATTACTTTTCTTCCTTCCACAGCTACTGGAGGGCTATAGACTTGTTCTAGATGTAGTTTCTATCTGAGATCAGAATGAAATAGCTTGTTATTCTATAAACACTCTTATAACAAGAAAGCCCAGAGTTTAAATAAGTGCGAGAAGATGTGGGTGCTTTCTTAGATTTTTCTGAGTGGATATTGGAAAATGTTGTGACAAAATATGAAGATGAAAGGTGGTAAAGTGACTGATTTTAATTTTCAAGATTTTACACACCTTAGCTTAGTTCTTTCCGATTTTTTTGAACGCCTTAAAACACTAAAATCTTGCAACAATAACAACATTTTTTCTAGTCGATTAAAAGTAAAAAAAAAAATTAACAATCTAATTTTAACAGAGAAAATGATTGGAATATACCACCAGCTTGGGACCCAGTGCTTAATTTACTTGAACCAAAACTGAGTATAATCAACTCAGAATTCAAGATACTGTGAACGGACCGCAACTTAAATAATAATGTTTGTAGGTAGTCAGTAATAATTGTGGTTAATAATTTTGGACATCAACAACCTGAGGTTACCTATTAAAGAATAAAATAAATGCCGGGGACTCTCATGTGTATAAATGAGAAATATATCTCGATGGCCTCATAGAACAAAGTCGTATGGAAAAATACGACAAAACACATTTTATTGTCGATTTGTACTACGCTCAATGCGAATTATAATACCCCATTTTCAGATTTTTTCTAAAATGTATAGTCTCTCAGATATCGAATAGAACATAGTCTTATCACCGCAACACTACCCTGAACAAAGTGGCTAGCGCACATAGGTACATGTTCGCGGCGCGTAGCGACTCGAGCGTTGCGGCGTGTCACCATTTGCGACGCTGTTCTACGCGAAGCGGACGTATAATAGGGTTAACTGTTATTTTGAGAATATAAATATTTTTTGTGTCTTAAAATAAGTAAATTGCGTGTCAAATTAATAATCAATATGTTGGCAAAGCACTCACGTAAAAGAAGGATTTTAGACTTGGTTTTAGACGAAACCAGCAATATTACTCCTCGTGAAGAATACTCAAACAAGCGAAAACCACCCAAATGAAGATAAGTAGCTTTTCGATTGTTTGATAAATTTAAAAATAATCTATCTAAAATGCAAATTAATCTGGCAAAGACAAGTATTAAGCTATTTGACTAAAATTCTACTATTTTCCGTTGCTTAATAATATCCGCCATTGTTCTACGTAAAATATGATTTCGTTGTAACTGTCGCTAAGAGACAGCTTTTGCTTAAAATTGTGTTTCAAATAGTGTTACATCATAAAAAAACATAATTTTGCTTGTTACAAATTTCCTTTCGCATGTTTACCTAAAATTGTGTTCATTGGAAACCGAAGTCAATTTTAGGGTCTCATATACACATACGACTTTATTCTATGGAAGTGGTTTAAGAGAATATCATCGTATGTGTATATAAGACTTTGTTCAGTGGAATGTTAATATCAGATCAAATGTCGTGAGTGCATGTTTAAGGGAATTCACAGAATAAGGGCCGTCGTTAGTGTTTAAAATAATTATGCTGATGGATTTTTGTGTAGTTTATGTACAAATAGCCTAATCTAGACTAATTTTTTACGAGTATCCATAAGATTTGGCTCCAACACCGCATCCGCACAGTTTTTGCAGTACTTCCATGCAACTTTGCACCTCTTCCATTTTGCTTTGCACTGTTTCAACATACATATTTTATTTAAGATGTGGAAGATCTGCTAGACCACCAAGATCAAATAAATATTATAAGAGTATCGCCTGCACCTGAGCTCAAAAATGTGCAACCCGCATCTAGTTTGTCACATCCTTCTAATATAGAAGTTGAGCAGCCGCCTAATGTATCCCCAAGTTAAACATAACTCTATAGTAGTCTAAGTATGAGTCGAATGTTTAAACTGTACTAGGAATGGTTTGATGGTTTAATATTTTCCATCAAAGTTGAGTCCAAAAAACAATATAGCGATATTGTTAGTAAAAATTTCAATTTATCTTTTCATGTTTCCAAAAAAGACCAATGAACACAGTGTCATGCTTATCAAATAATCAGCAAATCTTTGGTGAAGATGCGAAAGCACAGAATGATCATTTGAAGGCGAAAAAATTATCAAGGCGTATTAAAGAAAAAGACAAGCAGGCTGCATAAAACTCCGGTGGCTCTATACTAACAGCGGTATTCGATTTCGAGTAGGTAGTGTCTTGTCCACATGGTGCCGTTAATATTTATTATTATAAACTAAAACGCGTTTTATAATTTTACTGTTTTTAATATAGGTGCGAAAAAGGGTGCTATTTGTGGGATGAAACAGTTGTCAATCGAGGGTCGAACGAAGTAGCTAGCTGCCTCATGGACTTTATTGAACATAATGCAAAAAATGAAGTCAAACAATTTAATTTCTGATTTGATAATTGCCCAGGGCAGAACAAAAATCGATTCGTTTTTTTCTTCGTATTTGTATGCCGCAAAAAATACAAAGTCTTAATTTTTCTAGAAAAAAGACATACGCAGAACGAAGGTGATAGTGTACACGCCTTAACTGAAAGATCTGCTACCTGTAAAAGTATTTATATTTCCGAAGACTGTCGTTTGCTTATACGTTGGGCAAAGGCAGAGGGAGAGCCTTATGTTTTGAAGAATTTAACACAAGAAAACGTTTTTGATTTCAAGTCCCATGTCAATGCAAAACTTGGAGTAGAAAGTAACTAAAAAACCATTGCATGGCTTGATATCAAAGAAGTTTTCATAGATGAATCTGAGACCAACAAGCTTTATTACAAATACAATCTTGATGATGAAGATTATAAGTGTTTATTAGTTCGTAATAGTACTAAAAAAATTTATTGTTTTACCTACTTTAAACCGTGCCTATTCTTCACCACTCATGCTATCTAAAGATAAGTATAAAAATTTGGTTAGTATGGTGGATACTCATATGATTCCTGAACAATACACAGGCTCTTTTAGAAACTCACAACACAAAAATAATTAAAAAGAAAAGATTACTCTATTGTTTTAATTTTGATACATTTTTATATTAAATTTGTTTCCTAAATAAGTTAGATTTACCTTTTTGGATTAAGATTTTTAAATGTGTTGGTGCTTAGTATTACCTGTGTATTATAATTTGTAAAGAATCTGTGATGATTGACATTTAATATAACAATTACTTTTATCGTTCTCATAATAATAATTATAATATGCAGCAAGCAACTAACTCTGTTAACTATTAGTATATTAAATTTGTTAAGTGTTCTATAGTTTGATCTATAATAACAGCTAACTAGTATTTAGATAATGCAGTACTAGCGTTTTATACCTAGATTTAATAGAAAATTCCGACTGATTATTATTGAAGAGTGTACCTTTTGTTACATAAATTGTATAAATTTTAATAAAGTTTAATTTCGCATTTATTTGTGAATTTTATTTCAGATCAAATTCGTTTTGGTATAATAGTATAGTTGACAATAGTGAGACATTTACTGAGTGCAATCACACTAATACATATTTAGTTACGACGCGGTTTTAAAGTATTGAGCTCCGAAAAACAACGTTGTAAGTAATCATACGACCTAATCTTTTAATAAATAAACCCTAAAACAACGTCGTATTTGCACATAAGCCACCAGGCAATACATAGAACAACGTCATGAGGTAAAATAAATCACGTTTTTTCCATAATTCTAAATAAATCATTTCAATAAATGTAAAAAAATGTACAATTTATTGCTACTAAGTGGTATTAATACCTAAAAAAAACGTCAGGTCTCCAGTTAAAAAAATATTCACATATATGTATTTTAAAATCTTTGGAGGCCCGTATCTCAAAACAGTAATTTTGTAGATACGACTTTGTTCTATGAGGCCATCGATCTATAAAAATACAAATCGAATTTTCAACGGGTTTGGGAAACCATATTAATTTTACATTAAGTCCCCAGCTCTACTAAACCAAAAAATTTATACCTGAAACCTAGCCAAGTTCTTGTGAACTAAGTAACAGACTTTTCATAAATATTAGTGTTTAAAAAATTCCTGGAGCGTCCGGTCACTAAATTGGTTCTATTCGATGAAGTACGTAAAATGAATATCTGCACTAAAAATCTCGGACTGCTGTCCACATAAAGCGACGCAGTGTGACGATTTCAAACAAGAAATAAATCTGAAAAAACCACTGACTGATTAAAAACTTCCGTTTATATCCATATGGTACCCGACCTTTAAAAGGACCTCTACACTACACAGGTTTCTATCATGGTTTTATCTGGCATCGTGTAGGCATAAAACCAGAATTCAGTTTACCATTAGCTTGAAGGTGTTAACAAACGTCGCAATGTATCAAAAAACTAATTCACCCAAGCAAGCATAAATAAGTATTTGACAACACAAAAATAAATCTTCTTTTATATTAACGACTAACGGACCCCGCAGATGTCGTCCTGCCCGGTAAACCAGTGCCACCTGCCGAGTCCGAAAATATATTACGACCGATCCTCAGACCTACCGAATAAAGATGAAAATTCATAAAAATCTATCAAGCTGTTTCGGAGGAATTTGGCTTTTTTATTTTTCTCTGCGTAAGGACCATCCTCGTACTTCAAAGAATTTTCTAAAGAAATAATTAGCGACATCGGATCATCCGTTCTCGAGTTTTGTGATTAGCAACACATTTAGTGATACATTTTTATTTGAAAGACTAGCTGGCCCCGCAGACATCATTCTGCCCGGCAAAGCATTGCCACGTACCGGATCCGAAAATAGATTACGACCGATTCTCAGACCTACGGAATATAAGATAAGCCATAACATTTCAAAACAATCGAAGTCAGTAGAAGAAGAAGAAGAAGAAGAAGAAGGGAAGTGAAGTTGGCTGTCGCAGCAACTTATTCAAGAACATTACCAAACGTTTAATCTCTCCATATCTTATTATTGTTAACAATATTTGCATCCCCCATACTTTTATTGGTGTCGTTCGAGTTGTTTAACGTTTATAACACATCATTGGGTTTATGGTTCTTAATATTTACTCCATTACTTTTAATTTAGCTTTTTATGAGGGTAAATTGTATGCAAATTTGTTTTGTAACGAGGCTTGGGGTAACGACTTGACAGCGAATAGAAGTAGACCTTAACTTATGCTGCAAAACGCGTGAGGTACTAAAGAGTATAAATTTTATTATAATTTTTATCGACATCTTGTAATAGATTTTGCTGAAATATTATCGCCATCTATCCAATATTGTAGTCAATATACTGATTCACTCGTGATTACGAATGATTTTCGGTGAGAAGTTGGCAGTGGAATGAGGCTCCACATAGTTAGAAACCATAAAGGAGCAACAATTCCGACCCACCTTCTTATATGGTGTCACCAGACATCGCACCGTAACACGGAAAGGCCGCTCGGTGGTGCGGCCATACAGTTTCAGGGATCACGTGTATTCCCACACGTTCAGATAAAAGGTGCACTCCCACGGAAGGAGGTGAGAGCCCTCAAGATCTTATAGCTATTAGTGTAACGGAAGGGTAAGAGCTAGGATGATCCAGTTATGCCGTCCAATTATTTTAAAATCGGTCCAAAAGCAATGCACGGTCCGCACTCGCCCGCGGCTAATGGAATAACCTGACCGACTCAAACTCTCTTTACAACCTACGATGTGATTAGTGGGAACAATATTTAAGTAAATTAAACGTTATTAATAAGAGCAAGAGCAGTGAAGCGCAGTGGTATCATCGTCTTTGAAATATTAGGTCGCGGGTTCGATCTCTTGTCTTGCAGACATATTTTTTTCCCTAAAACTAGTGTCCGGCAACGTCCTGAGCTGAGGTTTGTCCCCACATGGGCAGCCCTCATGGCAGCCACTTTACTTGATGGGTACGACTGTCCTCCGAAAAAGTCCGGTGAACCAATAAATGCCCTTCCGGCTGATTGGGTTAGGTCATACGCAAAAAAAGCCACATGCGGTACATCGCATTCCGCTAGTGTATAGTGGACAGTGCGATCGCTCTTAATGCGAGTGTTGGAGCGTCGAGCGGTTAGAAATCGTGCCATATAAAAACCTTGTTTCATAGGTCAGTTAGTGTCATTCATGAAATGTGAAATTGATATAGCCTGGTAGCCAGCGAGAATAGCCTAAATAAAAATTTAGTACCTATTTAATATTGGGTACAAGGGTACTATGAATAAAGTTTGAGAACATTATGCTATTAAATATTATGTAAGACCTGAGCCCCGTTTCTGGCGCTTTAAACATTTATCTTCTATAGACGTTTGTATAACAAAAATTGCGTTTTCTTTTTTTTTTCAATGAATTCCGCCATTTTTTCGACATTAGTCTACTAGAGATAAACATCTAAAGCGCGCAAATGTCGAAAAGAAGCGGATGTCATTGAAAAACAAAAGAAATCGCCGTTTTTGTTAGACAAATGATAAATGATAATTAAAAGATAAATGTCTAACGCCCGAGAATCGGGGTATAGTTAACCAATATTGTGGCTATTGGGTCCAAGGAGGGTTTGTATAGGTATATACTGAGTTTGAGGGCCAAGTCACTTTCGTTCGTGGGAGTGGACCTTCAATCTGAATCTCCACACGTGGTCCCCGGGTGGTGCAAGTCAGGTGACAGTACACTGGTGGTAGACTTCAGCCGTGGTTAGTGATCACCCATCAGACAAAGCCGTACCGCCAAACTGCCTTGCCGTGTTCCGGCGTGATGTCTGGTGACACCATTTGAGACAGTAGGTCAAATGTAGTTTGGACTATTGAGATTAATACAAGATACTGCTATCCAGCTGAGCAAGTGTATTTTTTGAACAATACTTCCACACTATAGGTAATATTATAAATTCAATAGTAACTCTGCCTGTCGGGCTTTCACGCCAAAACTACTGAATCGATTTGGATGAAATTTGGTATGGAAACAGTTTGAAACCCGGGAAAGGATAAAATAGTTTTATCCGACTGCGCAAAAAGGGCATTATGGTTTAACGCGATAACCGCCATATCGTATTTGTCATAAAAGATCAATTATTTCATATAAATTTTCCCACATATATAACAGCGTCACGCCTGTATTACCCGAAGGTGTAGGCAGAGCTGAATGTCACCCACTTTTCCCCGACTACGTTTTAGATCCTATAATAAATACGGGAGCTTATTGCCGTTCATCGGGCATAATACGAAACTTCGTGCTGCAACTAAGATTCTCTATGTTTATTAAAAAAGTATTTTTGCTCGACCTGAGAATCCAATCCTCGCAGTCACTAAGTGAACACACTTACCATAGGACCATTAGGTAAGGCAGTTCCCACGTATATCGCTTTTAAAAAGAGGAATTTCTAAAAACAGCGGCGCGTTCAAGGAAAGCTATGCTAAAAAAATATGGCCGCTGCGAGTTAAAAATTAAAACCAAAAAATAATAAACAAAACAAAAGGCTTACTTATCAGAAAACACTTCTCTTAATTAAAATAAACCCTTTTTAAAATATTAACCTTACTTAAGCCATCAAAACGGTCTTACAATCTGTTTTATGGACTTTCCAAGTTATTTTATTAAAATTCGGCTTAAGTCTTGTTCATAAAAATGGCATTTTTTTAGACGTTTTAGATACTTGGGTACAAATTTACATTTATATTGCCGAGGTATCTTATACTTGCCTGTTAAAACTTGAGGGTGGGTCCAGATTATCTCATTTGGATTATGTAGGTACCTACTTACTTTTCGCTTCATATCAGCTGCGTTTTATAAGTACTTACTACTGATGCCTAAAACGCGCAAATGTCGAAAGACTGGCGGATGTCATTGAAAAACAAAAAAATCGCTATTTTGGTTAGACAAATGTTGGCAACATTGGATGACGTAAACAGCGCGAGAGCAGCGGCTGCCAATATGGCGAGCGAGATCTACTAACACTTGTTCATTCATTCAGAACGGAGTGATTGATTGGTTCTTATGGCTCTATGATGCATTCCTTTGAGAAAGCGCGCAACTTAATGTAGTCGGAAGTGATATTGGATTTATAGGCGGTTAAAATAATTTGTAGAATAACATTAAAGGTCCTCCCCTCCTCCTTTACATATTTGATTATTGAGTTTAATGTGTAAGTTTTAAGTCTTAACAGATTTTAAGCTAACACAAATGTCTAATAAAGACAAATGTTTAAAGCGCCAGTATCGGGGCCCTGGTCACTTGAAAATAGCTAAGTTTTAGCTATATATAGGTTCTATATCTCTGAAAGTGCTTTCTCACTGGGAGCGTTCGTGTAATGTAATATTTTAAATTAGATTCTGAGCACTACGTTACAATACTGCTCTTAACTGACTAGAATTTTCCTGTAACGTAACTTTTCAGATTCAATTTTCAGAACTTGGAAAAAAAAAAAAGAAAAACATTTATTTGACAACGACAGGACACACAAAATTAAATGATAAAAAAGAAACACATAGAAAGAGAAAAAAAAACAAATGTAAAAGAAAGAAAAAAGAAAAACAAGAGTAAGTGTGACCCACCAGTTTCAAACAAGGACATTGCTCAGTAAACGCTGTGAGTGCCTACTAGAGGTGACCCACAGCACTGAATTTCAGCAATGTCCGTATTCCCACAGTATGACGCCAGGCGCCAAGGTTGCCAAAAGATCAAACCTGCATAATTTGTTGAGTTTAGTTGATTTCACAATGTCAGATGAAACGGTAACAAGTTGCATGTACTATGCGTTTCAAATAAGAATAGGACTGGACTCGCGGCTAACTTCATACCCAAAACCAAGCAAAAGCAACGTTTTGATGTTCTGGTATTATTGGTTTTATGTTTATTAGACAGACATGTTCACTTGCAGCGTGTAAAGCAAGTATCTTACAGACCACCAGACCACCGGCTTGTTAAAAAAAAATTGGTTGTTTGTAAAGTAGGTTTACGATCGAGATGTTTACGTGATAACGTCTTATTGGTGATATAAGTTTTTGGGAAGTAAGGAATTAATGAAGTATGCCGCTAGAGTGAGAGAGACGGAAGATCGGTCTACTCACTCGAACGCTATGCCAGCCTCCGCTCGTGAGGATTCCGCGTGACAAGTTTCACGGAATGACTGGCAGCGCTCGAGATGAGACGGGAGATCGGTCCGTCTCTCTCTCGTTATACCTGCGATCGCGCTCGTGAGGTTTTGGTGTGACACAAGTTTCTGAACATGTCACCCGACTCAAACGATTTTAAAGACGTTATCACGTCAAAATTCTGTAATTTTTAAGTATTCTTTTACGCCAAACTTGGAAACTTAGTTTGGTTTTTGCACATAAACACAAAACGCTCTCTATGCTTCATTTCAGTAAACTGTTAGTACGATGGTACAGAATCTTAAACCTTTCTGTATGGTAAGAACCATACCGCATCAAGCTTTCTGTTTACTTACTGTAGATGGTGCTTAACCACGCAACAGGTAAACCTTATTTATTGTTACTCTTTTTACGATTTAATAGATGGCAGCACATCATAGATTTGAAATAGCGCAAATGAAAAGAAAAATGCTAATTTATATAAACAGTTATTATTTTTGTACACACCTAATAATATTTATTTCAAATTTACTGTTAAAGATATCTAATAAATATTGTCTTACTTTAAATAAAAACAAATTGTTTTTTATACAATTAATTACTTATAATTACTGTACAAAATTATATTTAATTATATTTATTTTTTACGCTTATTACGTCGAAAAGATATATTATATTTATATTAAAGGACAAAATTATTGATCATCCAAATAATCATGATTTGTTTCACTTGAATCCTGTTTCTTATTTGATGGTAATAAGATAGTCATTGCTGCTGAACCTAGAAGCCAAAAATATAACATTATTTTACTAGCTATTCGCAGGATCCTCTTAAAAAAAAGTACCACTGTTTTACAAAAAGAAAAAATATAATTACTTACAAAACAGTAAAACTCCAGAGAAATAAAAAACTTCCTCGCAGAGCGTCAACAAATAGGCACCGAGTGTGTATATCCCCACAAAACCACTGAATCGTGCTACCATCATACCAATACAACAAGCCATACCACTGAAAAGGATTAAAAAAAAATTGGTTGCCTGTAAATTCGGTATACGGGCGAAAGTTTTACGTGACAACGACTTTGAGTGGTAAAATAATTTTAATGTGAATATTCATTCGTATAGTAGGAAGAAGGATGAAACATAGTTGAGTGGGAGAGAGACGCAAGGCATTCGGCGGGCCTCTCTCTCGTTCGGTGACTCATCGTAACGTTACCGAGCGTTACACTTTTTCATAAGTGCCTCCCAGCCGCAACCTAATTTAAGACGTTGTCACGTCAATTAACTCAGAGGTAACTGAAATTCGTACACAGTGTAACGGAATCCGAGAAGACAAACATTGGAACAGATTAACATATTGCAAATAATTTACAAGCCTTTTTTACCTGGTACATAGTATTATATTATCTGTACTGGTACCATGCACGTCAAGTTAATTGACGTTTATAAAGAAATTGATTATTTGGGATTTGCATAAGTTCTATGATCGATAGAAGTAAATCTAATTTACATATTTGCTCAATCCATAACACGAAATTCAAATCCTTGGCTATTGGCATACTTTCTTCAAAAACTTAAACTCGATCTATTTTGTGTTTCCCTTTCTGCCTGATAATCCGTGGACAGTAGTGTGTTCTCATATAAATAAATAAATAAATAATTTAGATCTAATTTATGGAAGAATATTAATAACTGCGTCTTCGAGGCACATGATATATAGCTGGTACTGAACGAAGTACACTTACTGATACCTTACGTTACCAAAATGATCTAATTATGTTTCATCGAATGGCATAGCAAGGTCGCCCTGTTATAATCTAGTCATACATACTTACAATACAACTACCTACTTACAAACAGTCGAACGAGACATGCCAAGCCAACAGAAAATATGTACCTAGTTGCTGAAGTTCTAACACAACGTAAGTCAAAATTTTGTGGTTAAATAATAAAATAAATAATCTAAATTATTCGAATATGCGTTATTTCAGCAAATTAGAACCAAGCATCGTCAAATAAATAATAATAATAATAATATTTAATATTTTGGGACATTAACACACACGGTCATTTCGTCCCAAGCTAACCAGAGCTTGTGTTATGGAAACCAGATAACTGGTATACACTATACATACATATAATACTTTTCTTTTGTAAATATACACTTATAATAGACTAGCTTCCGCCCGCGGCTTCACCCGCGTGGTGTTAGGATAAAAATTAGCCAAGTTACAGATCTTTAAGAACCCTTTATCATATTTTTTATTGGGCTTTAATCAGATCAGGTTTGTTTCTTTTAATCGAAGACGTCTAACTACATTTTGGAAAATTATTTTTGTACCATTTAAGTCTTGTTAAAATCTTTAGTTCACCAAACTTTGTTAGGAATTTTAAAAGGGTTATTCCCGTCGGAACCCGTTTTATATAAAAATTATAAACAATTTTTTTTTTACTTTTCCCGAACGTTTGTGAATACTTAAGAAATTCTACTCAAAACTATACCCCACACGGTATACCGGGTGGATAGGACCGTCCTTCACAAACTGATAGAGTGAAAATATACGGATTTCACTCTATCAGTTTGTGGAGGACGGACATACTGAGATGATTGGTACATGAAATTAGGTCAGAAACTTTGTGGATATTCACTAATCGTGCTTTGTTTTGTAAAAGTAGACAGAATATATCGATACCTTAGAAACCATCAAAGAAAACCGCCAACCTTTCCACTATGAAGTTAGTCATTTCACGCATCGTTCCTCAAACTAAAGCATTGATGAATGTTTTATTTTAGCTTTCTTTCATTCAAATTAAGTTCCGCGTACAGAGTAGCAATTGTAAATGAAAAAAAAAACAAATCAACATAATTTAAATAATTCGAAAAAAAAATCGTTGAACTTAAGCAGTTGAGTACCTACACCCTCTCAATTTATCGGTTCGACGGTCCCCGGACGGCTCACCGAAAAAGTCTGGTGAACCGATAGAGGCCCTTCCGGCGATTGGGTTAGGTCATCAGCAAAAAAAAACCCTCTCAATTTGTACACAGATACATAGATATACGTTTCAAACTTATTATATCCCTTTTTATGGGGGGTTAAAAACTCAACTTGATCGATTTATCTTCATTGGTTATTATTAACATAGCGCTCATTACTGTACCATCTGAAGATGAAGGCAGAGATGAATATCACCCACATTTTGTCGGCTATGTTTTAAGTCTCATACGTAAAATAAGGGTCAATTGACGTTTAACGGACACTTTACCGAACTTCGAGCTGCTATCCTACAAATATTTATGTTTGGACCAACTACCGTCTAATCTACCGAATTAGCACCGACTTCAAATAACAGATGTAAAGAAACTAATTTTTAAATTTTATAACGCGGTCATTTTTTCTAAGAAGTTTTATTTTACATTTTTTTGTGATGCACCCCGTACTTTTCCCGAATTATTGTAAAACCTTATAAAATTCCAACGATACCCCGTACGGTATGACGCTATGACAGACATTTAGGGGTTGATTTATAAAAAAAAGTAGCCTATGTTTGAACCATAGTTTTAAACTATATCCCTACAATATTTCCTCAAAATCGGTCCCGCAGTTTGGCTGTGAAAGTGTAAAGTAATAAAAACCTTCAATCCCTATTACAGACATTCAGGGGTTAATTTAAAAAAAAAAGTAGCCTATGTTTGAACCATAATTTCAAACTATATCCTTACAAAATTTCGTCAAAATCGGTCCCGCAGTTTGGCCGTGAAAGCGTAACAGACAGACAGTACATCGGTACATCCATATCGGCCCAGCAGTTTAGCTGTGAAAGTGTAAAGTAATAAAAACCTATGTACCTATAACCTTTAACCCCTATGACAGACATTTAGGGGTTGTTTTATGAAGAAAAAAGTAGCCTATGTCTGAACCATAGTTTTAAACTATATCCCTACAAAATTTCATCAAAATCGGTCCCGCATTTTGGCTGTGAAAGTGTAAAGTAATAAAAACCTTCAACCCCTATGACAGACATTTAAGGGTTGTTTTTTGATAAAAAAAAGTAGCCTATGTTTGAATCATAATTTTAAACTATATCTCTACAAAATTTCATCCATATCGGTCCAGCAGTTTGGCTGTGAAAGTGTAAATTAATAACAACTTCAACCCCTATGACAGACATTAAGGGGTTGGTTTTTGAAAAAAAAAGTAGCCTATGTTTGAACCATACTTTTAAACTATATCCCTAAAAAATTTCATCCATATCGGTCTAGCAGTTTGGCTGTGAAAGTGTAAAGTAACAAAAACCTTCAACCCCTATGACAGACATTCAGGGGTCGATTTTTGAAATAAAAAGTAGCCTATGTTTCAACCAAAATTTTAAACTATATCTCTACAAAATTTCATACACATCGGTCCAGCAGTTTGGCTGTGAAAGTGTAAATTAATAACACCTTCAACCCCTATGACAGACATGAAGGGGTTGGTTTTTGAAAAAAAAAGTAGCCTATGTTTGAACCATACTTTAAACTATATCCCTAAAAAATTTCATTCATATCGGTCTAGCAGTTTGGCTGTGAAAGTGTAAAGTAACAAAAACCTTCAACCCCTATGACAGACATTCAGGGGTCGATTTTTGAAAAAAAAATAGCCTACGTTTGAACCATGGTTTTAAGCTATATCCCTAAAAAAATTCATCCATATCGGTTCAGCAGTTTGGCTGTAAAAGTGTAAAGTAATAATAACATTTAACCCCTATGACAGACATTTAGGGGTAGATTTATGAAAAAAAAAGTAGCCTATGTCTGAACCATAGTTTTAAACTATATCCCTACAAAATTTCATCAAAATCGGTAACGCAGTTTTGCTGTGAAAGTGTAAAGCAATAAAAACCTTTAACCCCTATGACAGACATTCAGGGGTTGATTTTTAAAAAAAAAGTAGCTTATGTTTGAATCATAATTTTAAACTATATCTCTACAAAATTTCATCCATATCGGTCCAGCAGTTTGGCTGTGAAAGTGTAAATTAATAAAAAACTTCAACCCCTATGACAGACATTTAGGGGTTGATTTTTGAAAAAAAAAGTAGCCTATGTTTGAACCATGGTTTTTAACTATAGCCTTAAAAAATTTCATCCATATCGGTCACGCAGTTTGGCTGTGAAAGTGTAAAGTAACAAAAACCTTCAACCCCTATGACAGACATTTAGGGGTTGATTTTTGAAAAAAAAAGTAGCCTATGTTTGAACCATGGTTTTAAACTATATCCCTACAAAATTTCATTAAAATCGGTCCAGCGGTTTGGCCGTGAAAGCGTAACAGACAGACAGACAGACAGACAGACTTTCGCATTTATAATATTAGTATGGATATGGATATTTACACCCAGACTCGACACAAACACAAATGTTTAATTAATGTTTGTCTCGGGTGGGAATCGAACCCACGACCTGCGGCGTGAAAAGCAAGTATCTTACCGAACACGCCACCGGCCCGTCAATAGATCTAATAAGTACCTATACTCAAATTGTGTAGGTTTATCTTCCTTCTGAAGAGTTGCTATTTTTGACTTACGTGTATTTAGAACTCCAACGACGATAGGCGCTTACTAATAGGTAAAATTTGAGTTCGACGTGTTGTCAGTACACCATCATGATAACAGTTACGCATTAAAAAGAAAAGAATGAATTACCATAAATCTTCCTATCGAGTTATACTCACCGATAAGACGTCGGGAACAAGTCAACATAAAAGGAAAATAGAATGCCAATACACAAATCATTGATCAAGATACCCATGTACATGATAGCGCTGGTCAAATTGTCTTTAACTAACGCAGTTAGTATAGCTGCAATACCAGATACTAAAAGTAACCCAATCTGTAGTAATTTCTTTCCGCATGATATTTTTGCTATGATTATTAAAAGGAACATAATTAAAAGCGCTTCCGCTAAACTCGACCAGACTAACATAATGTCCGGATTTGATCTGCATTCCTGTAAATTAAAAACAACATACAATTTTTAATTAATTAATATCAATTTTCCATTTACAATGGTTCTTCACAACTATTCGGAAGGACTTTGTTGTCAGAATATTTTGGTGAAGAACCAGTATTATTGAAAGAATATTTCAATAAGACAGAATAGCTTTTGTTGTGTTCTATTTGTTGACGCATTCCACCTTATGTAAAAACCAATCATTAACTGAAATTAGCCAATAAAAAGAAAGCATTTGTCTTTTTCTTCTCTATGGCTTTTTGAAATCATATAACAGTGACAAAAGAACATAAAAAATTAAGCATAATAAGTTTTGCCCAAGTTTCATTTACAGGTAAGACTGATTGTGTTCAAGACTAAATTTCTCTAAAGGTTAAAGATGCTAGTTCAAAGTAAGCTGCAAACAGTAGCTGCCTACAGCACATGCAGCTAGTGAAACAAGTTATTATTGATTGTTGCTGCAACCCATTGGTTTGTCATCCCAAAACAACCATGAATCCATTTTTAAAAACATTTTATCATCAGTGACAAGGTTTGCGACAAATATCCTCTCTTGAATAGTAACATTTTTCACTTTCGATATTTTACTCAAGGTTATTTATTGTTAACTGACATATGACGGGCCGGTATCGTGATCGGTAAGATACTTGCTTTTCACGCTGCCGGTCGAGTGTGAGTGATGAACATTTGTGTTTGGTTCGAGTCTCGGTGTAAATATCTATTATACCTGAGTATATATTTACAAAAGAAAAGTGTTATAATATGTATAGTATATACCAGTTATCTGGTTTCATTAACATAAGCTCTGCTTAGCTTGGGACCAGATGACCGTGTGTGTTGATGTCCCAGAAAAAAAACTATTTCCAAAAAAACTGTTTAGCTAGCTTCACGCGCTTTGGGCAGTTTTAGTAGGCAGTTTAGTTATGTAATAGTAGGTACCTTAATTATACGTAGGTAAGTAAGGAAATGGATGATAATACAATAAAAATAAATAACACTAATAATAAATATAAAGAAAAAGATATTAAAAACTTTAATGTTCATACTAACCTCGGTAGCAGAAGTCGCGTTGTTGTGACTCAAAATAACATTACACAGTCCTTTCTGATTCTTACTGGAAGAACTGAGACCAGCCGAAAATATATCAACTATGAAAGGAAACCATATCATGAAGGCGCAATTTCTAAAACCGAATTCTGGAATTAGATATATAGTAAAAATGTTTTGTGCATAGAATATACAACGAGACCTTACATCATAACGTCCAACCAAATATTGCACATGGTCCTGAAAATTTATGTCTTGGCCGTAATTAATGTTTAAGAATCATAATTATCCTATTAATTATCACAGAATTAGCAAGTTGAAATTTGTAATTGTTTATCATTGTTTAGAAGGTTCTAGTTAGGTGATATGACGATTTGCAAAAGGTCCCTAGTAGTAGTTAGATACGAAAAGCAAAATAAAGGGTGAACAAGAGGTCTATGCCCAGCAATATACTGCAATTAATGGGCAATGATGACAAGTCTCGATACAGTAAATGAAAAATAAAATGAAAATTTCATCTAAAAAAGTCATACAGATTTTGTTGCTGTTTACCTCGTTGCGGGGCTGCAAAGCAAAACTTACATGCAGAAAATAACAAAGGTAGAAAAATAAAGCTGCAGACTCTTCCACAATAGAGGGGGTTTAAATATCGGCGCAATTTGGTCCCATAACGATCTCAAAAAAGGCACACCTTTGCTGCTGATGTTACCGTCTTCATTTAGAACTACTTTTTGTACCTGAAAATATTAAACTAATAAAATACTGACGATCTTATTCATAACAATCTTCTAGGTATTAATGTCGAGATCTTCTTCTTCTTCTTCTTTTAATTATGGCCTCTGCAGAAATTATTCCGCAATTTTGCCAGTGTCAAGTTTAAATAAGTATATAAGTTTTTAAAGATTAGTAGTAAAAAACTGTCGAGATCTTACTAGTATAAATGTCGAGATGACAGACAAAGACAAAATAAATAAAAACCTATTTTAGCTATAATGAGCTTTTAAGACGTTTATAAATACGAGAGTGAATTATTGTAAAAATTTTAGTGTCAGAGTCAAAATGTTACTTACTGGATAAACTCCTTTATTATTGTTCGCTTTCCACATTCTCGTTAAATAATCTAAAGCTTCTTCATCGCAACCGGCATTGATCAAAAACTTTGGGCTTTCATAGAAATAGTGGGAGGCAAACGCACCGATACCCAAGGGCAATGCCAAAATTATTGCAAGGAGACGCCATGGAGTGAATGTGATGTAGCCCATATCGTAGGAGAAGTCCAGGTTCATAATGAAGTAGGCTATCACTGAAACATTTTTTTTAATTCTTAGACATATTTAAATATAGAAGTTGTAGTAAGTACTACCAACATTATTTAGATTCTCAGGAAATACTGTTTCAATGGACTTACCAACATATATAACCATGGCCCAGTTAATAAACGATGTCAGAAGCAGCATATACCTATCCTTAATGGTAGTCGCACAGCATTCTCCAAGAAGAGTGTAAGATAGAGAAGAAATACTGCTGCAACTGAAATACAAAATGATAGGTACCATATTGTACGGACTTTATCTCGATTATCAGCATATTAGTCTAAAGCTTTATATAAATCTGTTCTTTGACTTCGTGTCTACGGTAAAAATTGATAGTTCAAGTATCATTTGTAAGAAAAATAATGCGAATATTATATACGTTGTTACAGAATTTTGACGGGTCGGTGGCGTGGTCGGTAAGATACTTGCTTTTCACGCCGCAGGTTGTGGGTTCGATTCCCACACGAGACAAACATTAGTAATGAACATTTGTGTTTGTGTCGAGTCTGGGTGTAAATATCTATTATAAGTATATATTTACAAAAGAAAAGTATTATATGTATAGTATATACCAGTTATCTGGTTTCCATAACACAAGCTCTGCTTAGCTTCGGACCAGATGACCGTGTGTGTTGAATATTTATTTAAATAAATATTAATTAGTTTAATTGTCCCAGAATATTTATTAAAATATTTATTTATTATTACCCTATTTTGTCCTTAACGTCAATTTCCGACGAAAAGGGGGTTTATTTACGGTGATATTTACTGCCTGAGATATCAATTAGACGTATAGAAAACTTACAAGCTTGTACTGATAAATTTCATTACCGCCAAGACGACCCAGTTAGGTGAAAAGGCGCTAAATGTGGAGAACAGGTAGCTGGTCCAAAGTGATATGAGGATGCTTCTGCGTCGACCACGAGTGTCAGAGTAATAGCCCCAAAAGTATGCTGTTAATATTGGTCCTGAAATTTACCGTGACAAACTATAAATCAAAAGGCATTGCTTTCACGTTTGTGGCTAATGTAAACCATGATAAACCTTACTCACCTATAAAACAGACGGACAGCAGTATACTACTTTGCTGAAGGTTTAGTCCTAAGTCGCAGGTAGCGCCGTTAACGATGACTGAGAAACCACACATTTCTATCACCATACCAAGGGTAGACAAGCCCATAGTCAATAATAAGCTTATATTATACCATCCTGTGCTACCTGAAATTTATAATTTTCTAATTTATCTACACGAGGAATAATGGATACTACGAGTCTGTTATATCACCTGAGGGCATTTGATTTTGATGATGAACATCAAAATCAAAATCAAAAATCAAAATTATTTATTTGCATAATACAGGTTTGTAATAATGATGTTACAGAGCTGGTTTTGGGTACACTGTATCATAACCGCAAGCGGTGTGCAAATGTCAATAAAGAACTAATAATTCTGTTGATGCTAGTTAAAATTTTAATTAAAATGTCAATGTTAAAATGTCAAATAAAAATGCCAAGAAAAGTAAATATAGCTTATTCAGTAATTGTGTTTAAAGGTCATGATATGATAATAAAATTTTGATTACTGCAGTATAATGTTATTATTATCTGTGTTACCACTAAATTAAATTACAATAATATTCTTATCCTTTAAGTATTCTTTGATGCTATAGTAACATTTTTTAATAAGAAATAAAATGTAGGATAAGTAATTTTTTGACATCATCTGGTAATTTATTATAGATCAATGAAGCCACGCAAAGAACACTTTTATTAACTATCATCATCGGCCTATTAGTATCAGTTGATGTACGTCTCTCACAATACGCACCATTTCACCCTGTCTTCGACTTGTAAGCTTTCAGTTGCAGATCATATAATACACCTGATGAGTTTATCTGTGATAGGGCAAAACTTATTTGTAACCCTATTAGCTATTTGAGGGTCCAGATTCGAGATTTTAATCATCGTGAAGCCGATAACACTGAATGTACTGACGAAATGATACCAGTGGCAATACTAACTCGCCTGTCAGCAATTGTGCTAGGAATTCTAATTATTAAAGAAATAAGAATACCTGCTAAGTCAATAGCCTCATCGTACGTGTAGATTCTTTCTTCATTTCCACTTATAATACTATATACATGTTTGTCACCTTCGAATTGCTTGTGATTGGTAGATTTTGCAGACATTATCGCCTCTTCCACCAAGAGTATGTATGAATAAAAATCTTCACAATATTATTTAAACACGTGCAAATTTTTAAGCACCAAGGCAAACGAGTGATTTGGTGGTCGCGTAGAATAATACTAGGTGGAATAAATAAATGTGCTGACTTTGAATTAATTATAGAAAACTTGTTTGCTCACTATGTTATTTAAATGAAGACAATACTAACCTAGTTTTTATTCTTGTCAGTCCTATTAACATTATAAACGCGAAAGTTTATAAGAATGTTTGGACAGAATTATGCGCACAGAGATAAATTAGGGTCTGGATCAACATAAAAAAATGGTTTTCAGTCATTCCCTCCGGACATTTCTTTTTTAATTAATAGTTAACGCAATTATTTGAAGATAAAAAAGTGAGCTGGTCGTACCGTGGTGGATTATACGTCACGAACATGCATTAATTTTTCTTTTTCAGCGATGCAGTTTCTCGTAGAAGGACTTACCTATCGCTGCCGACCATCGCACTATAATGGCCGTCTCCTCCCAATCGGTACACTCTACCAGTGTATTCTGCGTAGTGTCCTCTCGGCAGTTAGCAGGCAGCTTAGCTTGTTTATGTAGGTACTTAATAACAATATCTACATGGTTTTCTTTAGATATCTTTTTATTTTATTTTTATTCTTCGATACGCTGGCGCTTGACTACAACTTGCCTGATGTTTAGCAAATAAGTACTCTATGATGGAACACGCCAGCCCAGTGGACAGATTCACTCGTGATTACGAATGATTATCAGTGAGAAGATGGCAGTGGAATGAGCCTCTTTATGGTTAGAAACCTTAAAGGAGCAACAATTCCGACCCACCCTCTCTGCATGGTGTCACCAGACATCGCAACGGCACGGCAAGGCCGCTTGGCGGTGCGGCTTTGGCTGGTGAGTGGTCACTAACCACGGCCGAAGCCTATCACTAGTTGATTGTCACCTGATTTGCACCACCCATTAATTTATTGTTTTAAAATTAAATAAAGAAAACTTGTTTTCATAACAAGGTTCATTTAAGTTAAGCAGACACCTATGCAGTTATAAATAGATCGGGGCTGAGACAGACAGCGCCACGTTGCTTTATGAAATTTCTACTCTCGCAATCTTACCTTCCCTTAACGTCCTCTATTATAAACTGCGGTAGGTAAATCGTTAAATTAGTAATTTAGTTGTAGTTTAGTAGAAGTACTTAATAGTTTTACATTCTCTCTAATAGGTGGCAGCACATTGACCAATCAAGGAATCAGGCAAAACATCCGTCCCGTAAATAAAAGCAAGTTTGCTTATTTATATACCTACTAGCTTCCGCCCGCGGCTTCGCCCGCGTGGTGTTAGGATAAAAATTAGCCAAGTTACAGATCTTTATGAACCCTTTATCATATTTTTTATTGGGCTTCAATCAGATCATGTTTGTTTCTTTTAATCGAAGACGTCTAACTCCATTTTGGAAAATTATTTTTGTACCATTAAGTTTTGTTAAAATCTTTAGTTCACCAAACTTTGTTAGGAATTTCGGAAACCAATTAGGGTTATCCCCTATAGGTAACGTCCCCGAGAAACCCGTTTTATATAAAAATAATAAACTTTTTTATTTATTTTTTTACTTTTCCCGAACGTTTGTGAATACTTAAGAAATTCTACTCAAAACTATACTCCACACGGTATACCGGGTGGATAGGACCGTCCTGCACAAACTGATAGAGTGAAATCCGTATATCATACTGAGATGATTGGTAATTAGGTCAGAAACTTTGTGGATATCCACTAATCGTGCTTTGTTTTGTAAACTTAGACAGAATATATCGATACCTTAGGGAAACCATCAAAGCAAACCGCCTACCTTTCCACTATGAAGTTAGTCATTTCACGCATCGTTCCTCAAACTAAAGCATTGATCAACGTTTTATTTTAGCTTTCTTTCATTCAAATTAAGTTCTGCGTACAGAGTAGCATTGTAAATAAAAAACAAAAATAAATCAACATAATTTAAATAATTCGAAAAAAAAATCATTGAAAAATCATCTTACTTAAGCAGCTGAGTATTCTCTCAATTTATCGGTTCGGCCGTCGTCGGACGGCTCACCGAAAAAGTCTGGTGAACCAATAGAGGCCCTTCCGGCCGATTGGGTTAGGTCATCAGCAAAAAAAACCCTCTCAATTTGTACACATATACATAGATATACGTGTCAAACTTATTATATCCCTTTTTGTGGAGGGTAAAAACTCAACTTGATTTATTTATCTTCATTGGTTATTATTAACATGGCGCTCATTACTGTATCAAATGAAGATGAAGGCAGAGAAGAAGTCCCATACGTAAAATAAGGGTCAATTGACGTTTAACTGACACAATACCCTATCCTACAAATATTTACGTTTGTCCCAACTACCGTCTAATCTACCGAATTAGCACCAACTTCAAATAACAGATGTAAAGAAACTAATTTTTAAATTGTATAACGCGGTCATTTTTTCTAAGAAGTTTTATTTTACATTTTTTTTGTGATGCACTCCGTACTTTCCCCGAATTATTGTAAAACCTTATAAAACTCCACTACCAACGATATCCCGTACGGTATTTTTAATCATGAAAATAATCAAAAATTTCAACCTCCATGTCACACGTTTATGGGTTGATTTTTGAAAAAAAAGTAGCCTATGTTTGAACCATGGTTTTAAACTATATCCCTACAAAATTTCATTCATATCGGTCCCGCAGTTTGACTGTGAAAGTGTAAAGTCATAAAAACCTTCAACCCCTATGACAGACATTTAGGGGTCGATTTTTTAAAAAAAAGTAGCCCTTTTTTGAACCATGGTTTTAAACTATATCCCTACAAAATTTCATCTATATCGGTACCATAGTTTGGCTGTGAAAGTGTAAAGTAATAAAAACCTTCAATCCCTACGATAGACATTTAGGGGTTGATTTTTAAAGAAAAAAGTAGCCTATGTTTGAACCATGGTTTTAAACTATATTCCTACAAAATTTCATTTATATCGGTCCCGCTGTTTGGCTGTGAAAGTGTGAAGTAATAAAAACCTTCAACCCCTATGACAGACATTTAGGGGTTGATTTTTGAAAAAAAAAGTAGCCTATGTTTGAACCATGATTTTATGCTAAATACCTACAATATTTCATCTATATCGGTCCCGCAGTTTGGCTGTGAAAGTGTAAAGTAATTAAAATCTTCAACCCCTATGACAAACATTTAGGGGTCGATTTTTGAAAAAAAAAGTAGCCTATGTTTGAACCATGGTTTTAAACTATATCCCTACAAAATTTCATGAAAATCGGTCCAGCGGTTTGGCCGTGAAAGCGTAACAGACAGACAGACAGACAGACAGATAGACAGACAGACAGACAGACTTTCGCATTTATAATATTAGTATGGAAGTATGGATACCAATTTATATTTATTTTCTACTCATTAAAGTATAATTATATACAATTTTATTTAAACAAAATTATATTTATTTTGATTATATATTATTCACGAATACAAAGATGACATAAAATTATAACGGTTTACAAATTGTTTGAATAATTGTTTTTCCATTTAATGATGATTTGTTTCAATGGAATTCTGTTTCTTATCTGATGGCAATAAAGTAGTCACTGCTGCTGTACCTTGAAACCAAAAATATCATATTATTTCTCCTCTTAAAAGTAAAACTAACTATCACTTTTTGAAAGGATTTAAAAATATCTAAAATCTTACAAAACAGTAGGAATCCAGAGAAGTAGAAGACTTCTTCACATCGCGTCAACAAATACGCGCCGAGAGTATATATTCCCACAACACCACTGAGTCGAGCTACCATCGTACCAACACAAGAAGCCATACCACTGAAAATCATAACAAAATAAAGAAATAGATTGAACTATAACCGTTTTTAAGAAGTTGTACGATTTTCGGTATCCTGTATGTTAAATACCTACATAAATTGATGTTTGTAAAGGAATTGAGGATTTAGTGATTAATACAGCTCGCATCCAAAGAATTTACTTTCAAGATACACTTGATGTCAGGTTAAATATGCATTTACTGGTTTTAGCCACGGCTAGTCACTACACGGTAAAAGCAATTCTTGAAACGACCCAATCATATTATTATCAAGATGCGCCCATGCTTTCAAAGCTAGGATGATAAGCACTTTCTGATTGCATAATGTATCTGGTACTATCTTCGTCTTCGATGTCACGTCAAGTAAAATCGTGGACTGATGTTGTTAGTTACGACGTTAACAGCGTGACTATATGGCTTGAGCCTCGTTTATAAGCT
Organism: Meganola albula; assembly: GCA_936450015.1. Classification (NCBI taxonomy): domain Eukaryota; kingdom Metazoa; phylum Arthropoda; class Insecta; order Lepidoptera; family Nolidae; genus Meganola; species Meganola albula. The sequence continues at coordinate 676,780 of OW388150.1, forward strand.
CGAGGAATGCCTACACCCAATGTAGCAGGGAACATAAGAAAAGGAACAAATTGATGAATCATACTCACCGATAAGACGTTGGAAACAATTCTATATAAAAAGAAAAGAGAATCCCAATACTTAGATCATTGATCAAGATACCCATATACATGATAACACTGGTCAAATTGTCTTTAATTAATGCAGTTAGTATTGCTGTGATGCCAGATACAGAAATTAACCCAATTTGTAGCAATCTCTTTCTGCAAGATATTTTAGCCAAGATCAGTAAAAGGAACATAATTAAAAACCCTTCCCCTAAACTTGACCAGATTAACATAATGTCCGGTTTTGACCTGCATTCCTGTAAAGTTAAAACAATATTTTTTGTGCATATATTTTTGCAATCTAACGTTAACAGAATAACATTCAGCAAATGATTATTATGTATGTATCTTGCCATAGAGGACTTCAGTCTAGTGACATTTGCCCTTTATACAGAAGACGGTTTTTGTGCAAGTTATTTCAAAGGATTCGTCCAACAAATTTAAGTAATTACTAGTAAATGAAGAGTATTCGCAAATAAACAGAATAGCTTTTACTGAGTTAAAGGATATGCAGGTGAATCTAGCACGATTCAGATTGTAAGAATATTTTGTTGTGCAACAAACACGTTTAAATATTACCAATTAAATATCTTTGTTGTACTGAACTGATTCAGTGATCAGATAGCACGAAAATTATTAAAAACAGGTTTTCAGGAGTTACTGCGTCCCAAGATTGACTAAACCTATGCTAAGGTGTTACAATAAAACTCCATATTAAGAAGAAAATATTAATTACTAATAACGTTCATACCGACCTTGGTAGAAGTAGTTACATTGTTGTAGTGCAATATAATATTACAAAGTCCTTTTTCGTTGTTACTGACAAAACTGAGACCAGCCGAAAATATATCAACTATAAAAGGAAACCATACTGTAAAACCACTGTTTCTGAAATTGAATTATTTAATTAGTACTTTGTAATTTGAAAACGTTTAAAACTGTCATCAAGCACTCGCGCCATTCCTTAAGGTCGCTTTGCGGGTTAAATTTGTTATTATGGAGTGACTGATTTCTATAGAAGATACCGTGAAGCAAACATAGTGGATGGATGGCAAGATACTCTGTAGTCAGGTGATGATTTGAAATGTCACTGAAAATAGTTATTCTAAAACAGGCATGCGCTTGACTAAAACTTGTCTAATGTTAAACAATGGCGTAGTTTACGATGGGCCGCGCCTGCCGAATGTACCGATTCTCTCGTGATTACGAATGAATTTTGGTAAGAAGCAGTTGAAAAAAAATCTATATCTTATTTAAGAAAAATCATTAACACAGCCAAGCTAGATATAAATGGCGCAAATATAATATCATAATGTAAGGGACATCGATATAGGATCCCAAGTTTCTTACATAAAGGTGATCCAAAGTTTTACAGAGGTAAATATCATACAAACTAAAAACTTACGTGCTGAAAATGACAAATGTAGAAAAATAAAGCTGCAAACTCCTCCACAATAAAGGGGGCTTAAAAATGGGCGCAATCTGGTCCCATAACGATTTTATGAAGGACACACTTTTGCTGTTAATATTACCTTCTTCATTTAGAACTACTTTTTGTACCTAAAAATTTACGGTACTTTAAAAATGTAGCATAGAACAGCATTCAGTTATATGGCTTCTGTTGCATTTATACAATGCCATGTCTGAAATGTTATAAAATACTAGTATGGACCATGACTTTATGTATGACTATAGGCCGACCTTTTAACTCGCGTATCGCCATCTGAGGTACAAAGTCATAAAACATTAATTAAATCTCTTAAATAACTATTTAACCACAGATAAAAGCAATGTAAGACTATTCGTCACTAATATCATCATCACTGTCTGTGCAGCTTGAGGAGTCAGAATCTTGGCGATAGGCGATATGCGAGTTAAACGGTCTATCTATAGTTTGAATTTTAGTGCCAATATGTTATTTACCAGATATAGTCCATTATTATTGTTCCTTTTCCACATTCTCGCTAAAATATCTAAAGCCTCTTCATCGCGACGAGCATTAATCAAGAACTTGGGGCTTTCATAGAAATAGTGCATAGATATCGCACCAATACCCAAAGGCAATGCTAAAATTATTGCAAGGAGACGCCATGGAGTAAATGTGGTGTAGCCCAGAGCATATGAGAAGTCCAAGTTCAAAATAAGATAAGCTACCACTGAAAATGATTTCTTTTTAAGAGCTCATATCTAACATATTACTTTGTGGTGCTAACAACATAATCTACGTTTTTAGGGAACACAGGCTCAATTTTTGCCTGCATTCATGGATAACAGGCAAACTAGGTAATATATTTAAAATTTAAGGAATCTTACCAATATAAACTATCATGGCCCAGTTAATAAAAGAAGTCATAAGCAGCATATATTTATCCCTAATGGTAGACGCACAACTTTCTCCAAGAAGTGTGTAAGATAGAGAAAGAACACTATTGCAACTGTAACATAAAGTAATGGTTATGATACATCGGCATATTAGGCTATTGCATATTGGCTATTCTCTTTGATTTACTGTCTACCGAGGAATTGATAATAATCAGCATATTAAAATCTATTAAAAACTTCGTATCAGGTTTGGCATAATTCTTTTTTGTTTTTAAATTCTGACAATTTGGATGTTATTTAAGTCTATCTTCATGGTCACAGGGAGTGTATTGGTGGATAGAACATCGAAATCGAAAGACTTATCTCTTCACTGAAATATTTAGATAAGGCAGTAAATTTTATTGTATTGTGATTTAAATGGTATATGAAAACTTACAAACTTGCACTGATAAATTTCATTACCGCTAATACGACCCAGTTAGGGACAAAAGCGCAAAATGTGGAGAACAAGTAGCTGCTCCAAAGTGCTATGAGGAGGCTTCTGCGTCGACCATGTGTGTCCGAGTAATAGCCCCAAAAGTATGCCGTTAATATTGGCCCTAAAATTTACCATAACAAACTATGTATCGGATAAGTAGGCACATTCGTAGGTTGCGTGTTCTTATATATTACTAAAATTTGTCTGGAATAAAACACGATCGTCAATAACAAATGTTACTCACCTAAGAAGCAGACGCTTAACAGTATACTACTTTGCCGGAGATCTAGTCCTAAGTCGCAGGTAGCACCATTAACGATGACTGAGAAACCACACAACTCTATCGCCATACCAAGGGTAGACAACCCCAACGTTAACATTAAACCTATATTGTACCATCCTGAACTTCCTGCAATACAGAGGTTTACATATTTAACTAATTAACATCCATACATTTTCACAAACTTTCACATTTATAATATTAGTCATCATCATCATTCCCCTTGACTTTTCCCCATTTCTATTGGGGTCGGCTCCCAGTCTAACCTGACGCGGCTAGCTACCAGAATTATACGAGCGACTGCCATCAGAACTCGAAACCCGTAGGGAACCAGTAGCAGAGATGGTTAGACCAGGTGTCAGATTATATTGGCTTCTGACTACATTTAACGATTGTTATAGATTTGTTAAATGACAACCGGGACCGAGGGCTTAACGTGCTCTCTTAGGCACGGAGGGTAGTCCCTCAACCAACCAGACACCGAAACAAATTTTTGTTGTTACACAAATATTATCCGGGGCGAGAATCGAACCCGCGACCTTCCGGGCACAGTATAGCCCAATCGGACGGCTTACACCGCTCGACTACCGAGGTCGGACATTTATAATATTAGTAGGAAGTAAAATAACATACCTGCTAACTCAATGGCCTCATCGTACGTGTAAACTCTATCTTCATTTCCTTTTGTGATAAAGTATTCATATTCATCGTCATCAAACTTGTGATTGACAGATTTTACAGACATTATTACTTCTTGCGTTAAATTTGTGGCTCAGGTAATTTGTTTGTTAGCTCTGTATTAACCTCTTTTACTTAACAGTCTAAACTTGTTGTACGTTATATATTCTATGTAAGAATATCTTTTACTGTGTAACTTTTGTTTTTGAACTTGTATCACCCATAAGTGGTTTTATCATATTTATTGAATTATTATTATTATTATTATTTATCTATTAACAGTCCGTCGGTATAATTAGAAGTGACAATTAACAAAACTGAAATCTACCATCTTTTAGTATTAAGATAATTATAATATTTAATTATGTTGCAATAATTTTAAAACTGTGACATGTTATTTAGCTGCAACGGGTTTTTACAAAATGAGAAGTAAAACATTAATTAAATGTCTGAATAATCTTCATCACAAAAATATAAAATATGCAAAAGTGCCAAGCGTTCCGTTAATGATAATACATGTAACACATAATAAGTCTAGATAATTTTTAAATATGTACAAACATAGCTTATTCATGGAAGTTATAACATAGGGCTCCCAGTAATAGAATCGAACCGAACCGGAATCTTCTGGTTTCATGACAACCCCACTTGAAGCTATCATAACATTAAAAAAATGTGGCGCAATTTTCCTTCGAATTCTAATGATACTATATCAGTTTTTCATTGCCTCAAAACACGAATAAAACGCTGTTTTCTAAAAATGAAATCTAACTTTCATAAAAATTGCTCCGTTCCGTTTCCAAAATATATAGGACCAAACGTATTACGTTATTATAACATAGTTTTATTTCAATGAGGGTACCTTTTGGATAACAAAAGTGGAGGGAGGCAATAAGTAGAGCCACAAGTAAATTACTAACAAAAAATAAAAGCTTTCCATTTAATTTTTATTTTGATAACCACATTGTTATTTGCTATACAAATTATTAACAACTTTACAATTTATCTTTACAACTAATATTGATTTGAATTGTTGCAAGTTTGTTTCTTATCTGATGGTAATAATAATGTCACGGCTGCTGAACCTAGAAGCCAGAAAAGAAATATTATTTCATTAACTATTTATGGGTTATATTAGGATTATGTAATCTGATAGACTTTAAACTAAAGCGTGATGTAATTCCAAGCACAACACCAACTACCGAGCTTTCACCTATAAATGGTACAAAATCTATACTGTCCGTCATCACATGTCGAACTGTCATTTAACTTCATTTAACCCTAACTTGGTCGGTAGCAAAATATGGCCTTCAGCTGCCTGTCTATTACCTGAGCAAGGCTAAAGAGCAGAGAAACTGAGCAATAGGATAGCACAAAATTTTACAGACAGGAATTCATTTCTATTGGTAAATATTTCTCCGTTTCAACACCCTGCAGTCTCCAATGGGAAGGCACCCAACATCGCCCTTAACTAAGGCAGTCCACGCGTCGACAGCTCGTGCTTTTCATCATAGGCAGTCTCCATTGAAGCAACTCGTGTTCTTGGCTATCTCCATGGAACTGTCAGCGCGATCGTAGTGAATTTCAAATATTGTTTTCAAGTTTCAATTCTAAGACGTCTGTTTTCTCATGATATTTTAGTTTATTTTAGCTATTGAGCAGTAAAGTCAAAATTAATGAATCCCGCAACCCAGAAACATATCCCCAAAAAACTTCACCTGGTGTTAGTGGATTGCGTTCGGGAGTCTCATATGCCCTACGCCTGCTTGGGGCAAGATATCCATAGAATTTACCAAAGGCAAACAAAGTAAAACAAATGAGTAACTTACAAAACAATATGAACCCAGAGAAGTAAAAGACTTCCTCACAAAGCGTCAACAAATAGGCGCCGATAGTATATGTTCCCACAAAACCACTGAGTCGAGCTACCATCATACCAATACAACAGGCCATACCTCTAAAAAAAACATTGAAATTAACATAGAAATTAATATGGCTTAAGAGTTTCATGGTGTTTTGAAACCAAAGTGAACAAATTGGCTGTGCTTCGATCTCTTCTGAAGAATTACTAATTTTACCTTATAACTTAACGTTTGCAAAGAAATTTCAGATCTGAATTAGATGTGATGATAGACTTTCACGGTAAGGTGAATAGGTACTAAACGTCACGTGAAATCAGACACGAACGTGTCGTCATTAAAAAACAAATAAAAACTTGTAAAAAGTATATCGCACTCACCGATAAGACGTCGGAAACAAGTCAACATAAAAGGAAAACAGAATCCCAATACACAGATCATTGATCAAAATGCCTACAAACATGACAGCGCTGATCAAATTGTCTTTGATTAACGCAGTTAGTACTGCTGCCATACCAGTTAGGAATAGTAACACAATTTGTATCAGTTTTTTTCTATATGATATATTTGCTAGAATCAGCAAGATGAGCATAATTATAAATCCTTCAGCTAAGCTTGATGTTTGGTTTAGAACTGCACTCCTGAGAAGTAATATTAAAACTTTATTTAAAGACTTAAAGAACGTTTTTTTATCATTACAGATATGGGTGGGATAATTGCTAATGCGAAATGTAAAAAATTCTGTACCATCAATTTTCACCACAATGTATTGTTTGGCACAATGGCACCTACTATGACTATAACAATTGTATTGTGTTCGGCACTATTAATTTGACGTAAGCTACTGAAGTTCAATAGCACTACATCAAATAAGAAAAAATCATAAAAGGAAAAAAATAATTAACAAAATGTTGTTCTTACTGACCTTGGTAGAAGTTACATTGTTGTGGCTTAAAATGATATTACAAAGTCCTTTCTCAATATTACTCAGAGAACTAAGACCAGCAGAAAATTTTTCAACTATATAAGGAAACCATACGGTAAAAGCGCTGTTCCTAAAAATGAATACTTAAATTAGAATAAATTAGATACCACGTCGATCCTTCACATGTCAGGCAAGATTCTTTGGTATGAAAATCAAATTTCTATTTAGTCCATCATTCATATTATTAAAAATATTGTGTACTTTTTTTTGGTTTTTACAAATTAACAAAAATATACCTATTCAGATAAATAGCATAAAAGTTAAGATGTGGGAGTTCTTTACACAACGCCTAGGTGTAGCCTATCATCGCATCATCTTTCCTTTTTGATTACTTAAAAAAAAATAAAAGATATGTGTCCTATATTTTTAAACAATCTAAATGATGGACTTTGTCATAAAATTTTGTCGTCTCGCCTATTCTTAACTTTAAGTTCAGAGTCAAAATTTTTGGACTACGGTGATGAAATTTATTCTCAAAATTAGCAAATGATGTCCCGTAGAAAAATGAAGATGCTTCTAGGTGAGCGTCAGAATCTAATACCTTTAAACGAGCAATTCTTGTATATATATTTGTCGGAGAAGTCATTAGTACGGTAGCATACTTGACAGCGAGGCGGCAGCGCGTCGGGTCGATACGCTTCGACAGAGTCTAGCCTGAGGTCCGCACGGGCATAGAGTGGGGATTGTCGCTACACGAATTGTGTGCCGCAGCCGCAGTTCTCTACAGACGTCCGTGCGACCAACATCGGTCTAGGAACTGTCTTACCACTCGTTGTATTAGTTTTACATTTCGTAACAAAGTAATAGTGTGATAAAGATAACTTTGCTGCTCGTAACCACACCCACTCAATAAGTTTTCTGGCGATGACTATCCCTCTGATCGGCCCCCTGTACCGAAATATTTATATATAATTGGAATCTCAGAATCGGCTCCAACGATTTTCATAAAATTTATTATATAGGGTGTTTCGGGGGCGTTAAATCGATCTAGCTAGGAATCATTTTTAGAAAATGTCATTAAAAAAAATACCGAGCAAAGCTCGGTCATCCAGATATTACATCTTAATTCACTAACATAGCGCTAACTCGGAGGTAAAAGCTGGTGTTAAACATAATTGCTCCATGTTAGGTGTGACAGGGCCAAACCTATGGTCGTTTACAACAATAGGCTCTATTCGGAGCTGTATTTAAAACAAGAACTTACGTGCTAAAAATAACAAATGTAGAAAAATAAAGCTGCAGACACTTCCATAATAGAGGGGGCGCAAAAATGGGCGCAATCTGGTCCCATAACGATTTCAAGAAGGACCCGTCCTTGCTGTTATTGTTACCTTCTTCAATAAGAACCACTTTTTGTACCTAAAAATTTAACAAAAAATTAGGCTATAATACAACTTTAAATTTTTTTACTAAGCAAAGTACTTACTGCTATTGGATGAAAAATATTAATTAATTGTATATTTTAATTTCAGTGCCAAATGTTACTAACCGGATATACTCCTTTGTTATTGTTTTTACTCCACATTTTTGTTAAATAATCTAAAGCTTCTTTGTAGCGATCGGCATTCATCAAAAACTTTGGGCTTTCATAGAAATAGTGGGTACAAATCGCGCCAATACCCAAAGGCAATGCCAAAACTATTGCAAGAACACGCCATGGAGTGAATGTGATGTAGCCCAGATCATACGAGAAGTCCAAGTTTAAAATGATGTAGGCTATCGCTGAAAATAACTTGTTTTCCAATCTACACAAATTCTACATAATCTATGTTTTCAGGGAATAAAAGGTTGATCTGTATTCCTTGAAAATATTCTACAGTATATTATAACGACTGTTAAAGTAGTCTTACCAACATAAATAACCATGGCCCAGTTAATGAAGGAAGTCAATAGAAGCAAATACCTATCCTTAATTGTGGATGCACAGCTTTCTCTAAGAAGAGTGTAAGATCAAGGAGAAATACTGCTGCAACTGAAAAAGAAAGTAAGTATTTACTTACTGCTGGATTTGTTTTACATCTTTTGATGTTTTAGCCACGTTGTACTTCTGTAGACGAACTTGTTTTCACCTCGGGCAAAAGATTGGTATTGCTTTTTATTGCGGCGTTGCTGCCAGACTTATGGGTACAATTTTTGAAAGTTCAGTAGTATATAAGAATTATACTATGCTCTTTAATATGTAGGAAACATTATTTCACACAACCTAACAGTTCAAACTATGATTACTGATTCAGACTGTACTCACGGATGGTTTGATACATACATATATTGCGGACAAAAATAATACTATCTACTAAGCAATTAGAAATTAAAAAGATAGACTGTGATATTAATAGGTGGGTAGAAAACTTACCAGCTTGTACTGATCAATTTCATTACCGCCAAGACGATCCAGTTAGGCGAGAAGGCGCTTAATGTGGAAAACAGGTAACTGGTCCAAAGTGCTATGAGGATGCTTCTACGTCGACCACGTGTGTCAGAGTAATAGCCCCAAAAGTATGCCGTTAATATTGGCCCTGAAATTTGCAATAAATTTCTATTTATTTTTTCATTATTTGTATGATTTGGTTTTCTTTTTGATTCTTGTGTCTTGTTTTTGTGAGGAGATACTATAGATAATTATTAATATCATTATTATTATTTATTGAAAGACTCCGGTATGTAGCGTAATCTTACGAGTTAATGCTCTCCATGAAACTTTCATTTTATGTTATGGTATTTTGCACAATTTTCTCATCTTTAGAATCACCACACAGTTTTGTGGCTTTGTTTTGGTAAAGACGTTGTTTTTGTTTTGCCTCCTCGCCATCACAACTGGGGACCACTTCGTGATCTTTTTTGATTACCATACTCTGGTAACCTTCAATTGAGCTCTTTGAGTGACCAGAGAGATCTTTATCTCTTTTATTATATGGTCCCTAGGACATAATCGCTGAAACTTCCAAAACACTTGTTCACTAAACACAAAGCGCAGAGTGGACTGAAGATAAACGTTTATTTTTAATCGTCGAGACTTCTTACACTGCCATCTCGTAATTGTTTTTGTAAATTAATTCGTCAACTATCTTCTACACAACTTCAAGACCCAAAAAGCAAGGCATATTGTCGATAGATGTCAGTTTTATAAAATATGTCGATATGGATATAAAAATGTTCTTTTGGACGTACAACGCCACTTTTTTTATGATATCAAAGTATTCCTGGACGTGTGAGGGGCTAGTGTTCTTGTGTACGTTTATTGAGTGGCAGAGCTTAAATACAGCAATGATAAGCTAGCTGAAGTATAAATACGATCGATGTGGTGCACCAAATACAACCGTTACTTACCTATAAAGCAGACAGATAACAGTATACTAGTTTGCTTGACGTCTAGTTCTAAGTCGCAGGTCGCACCATTAACGATGACTGAGAACCCATACATCTCAATAATCATGCCGATAGTACACACCCCCATAGTTAGTAATAGGCCAATATTGTACCATCCTGCGTTACCTGAAATTTAAAATTTTACTAATTTTGCCACTCAATAACTACAAAAATTTATAATAATAATAATAATAATAAATCATTTATTTCGATCAACTAATTGGATCATAAAATGCAATACAATACAATGTCACTAAATTAATAAAACACAACAAGATCAATAAATTCAAATTAGAAATAATCATATATTATTTAAAGAATAATTCAATTATTATTAAAGTTAATAAATGTTAAAATTTAAATATTATTAATTTATTATTATTTAATTTAAACAAAATATAAATATAAATATTACAGTGATTATTGTTTATGATTATTTCGTTATTTTGTTATTGTCACTACATTAAGCATGCAACAATGATTAATATAGTGGCAGTCAAACCTCTCAGCCAACATCCTCAGAATGCTGTTAGAGCTGGCACGGACCCTGCGCACCAAGGATGTGCATCGTTTCCGCATCGTCGCATAGAAGCAGTCAATGCGCGATTCGGCGAACATCCCCGACGCACTACAGTGCCGAGGCAGCCCCAACAACACCCTGTAGGCATTGTTATATTGGACACGTAGGGCATTGTACTGTCTTTGAGTATAGTTAGCCCACAGGGCGCTCGTGTAAAAACAAGTGCAATACGCTCTGAAAAGTGTGTTTTTAACTACGTTCGAGCATCGTGCAAACCTGCGAGCTATCATGTTCGCCCTGACAGACAACGCCCTACGTTCCCGCTCTATGTCTGTATCGTCCTTTAGGTCAGAGGTCACCAGATGTCCAAGGTATTTGAAGGTGTCAACTCTTTTTAATGGTACATTGTTTAACTTAATACTAGGGACACTATCTGGACATTTACCCCTGGCCCGAAAAACCATACACTCACTTTTCGTAGTGTTATAGAGCAGTCCATGGCTGAGAGCATACTCCTCACAAATTCCGAGCAGCTTGGATAAACCACAGACCGAGGCGCTCAGCAGCACCATGTCGTCTGCATAGCTGATGTTGTTTACACAAACTCCACCAACGTGACATCCGACATGCGTGCTGCTCAGCCTCTCAATGAGTGCGTTTACATAAAGGTTGAAGAGCGTTGGTGAGGTCAACCCCCCTTGCCTCACCCCGCACTCCAGCCTGTATGGTTCCGACAGCGCCCCCGACCAGCGAACTACGTTGACCTGGTTTCCATACCAATACTTGAGAATGCGAATGCATTCTTTAGGCAAGGATGTGTTGCCGAGTTTATCCCAAAGAATGTCATAAGAAACCAGATCAAACGCTTTCGTCAGGTCGAGGAAGCACGCATAAACTGGTGTTTTACGATCAGTATAGTACTTGACAGTCTGCTTCAAACACAAGATAGCTGTCTCAGTCGAAAGTCCCGCTTTAAAACCGAATTGATTGTCATGTATCTCGAGACTGCTACTCATCAATGTGTTAAGCAGACTGTCAAATACCTTAGACAACACTGTAGCTAGAGAGATGGGTCTATAGTTATTGGAGTCGCTTATATCACCAGTCTTATTCTTCACGATCGGGACCACCACGGTCTGCATCATAGCTGGAGGTAGATAAGAGTGTGCTAAACATAGGGAGTAAAACATAGCCAGTACCCTTGGAAGATGGACGCCAGCATATTTAAGATGCTCAATACTCAAATCATCGTGGCCAGGAGACTTGCCTCGAGTCATGGACGTGATAACCTTTCTAATTTTATTATACAATTTTATTATATTATACAATATATATAAATATATAAATTTTATTATACAATTAAATGTGTAAATTTATGGTGGAAACTAATGATTTTTATTTTCAACACAAAATTGAAATCCTGGCTGCAAGCATTTTTCTTACTGAAGAATGTCTCACAAAATCAGCTAAGTTAGCGAGAAAAGCAGCAAGTTGATAGTTTACTGAATAACATCTACTAGCAACTCCTGCCAACTGGCGTAGTAGCAGACGTGCTATTATGTACTATTCCAAAAACTCATACAAAAAATAGCATACCTGCCAAATCAATGGCCTCGTCGTACGTATAAACTTTTTCTGCACCTTCATTTTTCTTCCGATTTGTAGATTTTGCAGACATTTTGCATCTATGCCATTTAGGCTAAGATAGGATTTTCGTTATTATTCTTCTATGTGTTTTTATTGTTTGACTGGCCGGTGACGTGGTCGGTAAGATACTTGCTTTTCATGCCTCAGATCGTGTGTTCAATTCCCACCCGAGACAAACATTTGTTTAAATATGTCTGTTTGTCTTGTGTCTGGGTGTAATTGTCTATATTTAAGTATATATTTACAAAAGAAAAGTATTATATGTAGTATATTACCAGTTATCTAGTTTCCATAGTACAAGCTCTGCTAGTTTGATCAGATGACCGTGTGTGTTAATGTCCCACTATATTATTATTATTAACAAGATGTGAGCGAGCAAAATACGAATAGGTATACTAACTCGAGAGAATTGAGTGCGCAAATTAAGTTATTGACTAGCAACCAAGCATTGTCTTAATATGTTTAACCTTGGTAGTGGCGTACCTACTTAATTATAGTGACACAAGTATACGAGTTATCATACTTGATGATAATTGAAGAAGAAAATATAGAAGTAGGTTAACACCATTAATTTTGCGCACTAGAATGTAAAACTATACCACTAAAAACCAATCCAAATGTTACGGCGGTTGTCTTAACTAAGTTTTAACCTAAATTATTCGGTTTATAACTTTACCAATTTTATGTAAACGAACCGTATCACCCTTTCTATTTATTTAAATATATAATAATATAATATTCTAGCTACGGTGGCGCAGCGGTACGGGCCTCGCCTTAGAAGTATAAGGTCGCGGAATCGATTTCCAGTCGTGCCTACACATCTTTGTGTGAATTGTTACATCGCCGCTGCTAAATATCCTTGAAGGCAAACATCGTAAGGAAACCGGCATGTCCAAGAACTAATCATTCGAGGACATGTGACATCCATCAAACCGCACTAGGTAAGCGTGTATGGATTAAGGCCTATATTCTCTCAACTCGTAAGACAGTTTAGAGATGACTTTAAAAAGGCTTAAAATGAATGTTCTAGGACAATAACACAAACGGTCATCTGGTCTCAAGCTAAGCAGAGCTTGTGTTATGGAAACCAGATAACTGGTATTTTCAATACATGTAACACTTTTCTTTTGTAAATATAAACTTACAATAGATAAATTACACCCAAAGTCGAGACAAACAGACATGTTCATCCCACAAATGTCTGTCGGTGGGAATCGTACCCCTGACCTGCGGCATAAACATCAAGTAGGTATTTTACCGAGGCTAAGTCGCAAAGCCTCGAGCATCGACGCATAGTTGCTAGTCTTTCGGTTTTTTATCGGATACACTTCGGAGAGTGTGCGTTGGAATTACACAATGTTATTCCCCCATCCCCGTTCTTCCACCGGACAACTAGAGGTACGGCTATGCGCCACCGTTATATGGTGGAAATTCCACGGGCACCCACAAAGCGCTTTGCCTCTACTTGTGTTGTGCGAACTGCCAAGTTGTGGAATTCGTTGCCGGCATCTCTGTTTCCCGATAGCTATAATCTACCTGTCTTCAAGTCACGAGTGAATCGGTATTTATTAGGTAAGCGCGTTCCATCGTAGACTGCAGCATTGCCTCACATCAGGCAAGTTGTGGTCGGTCGCGGTAGTGTCACATCGTGGTTCCCGCGGCCCTGCTGGGTGCACATGCGCCGTTGACGCAGCCGTCACGGAATAAGTGGCGGCTGTTTCTGCGGTTCATGTTCACCAAGGTGAAAGATGGAGCGCTGTGGGTTTAGTGAGTATTGCCCCCGCCCGCGGTGTTGCATAAAGCAACATCGCGGTCGGGGGGGCACCGCTTCTCGGTGCCACGAGTCTCACACACCCCCGCCTTCCCCTAGGGGCGGGACAGTGCGTAAATGCATTCCCACAGCGGAAACAAAAAAAAAAAAAAAAAAAAAAAAAGGCAAGTTGTGGTCAAGCGCAAACCTATTATAGGATAAAAAAAACCGAACACGCCATTTGGTTCTATCATCAGATATTACTAAATAGGAAATATCGATGAATGATTTAAAATCAAGCACACACAGCTACACATCGAACTATATTAATCCAGTAGCTGACCTCTCGTTGTACAGAAATCCTATACAATGCGAGATCAGCTTATACTGGAACTTTATAGTTTGATGTGAAGCCGTGTGGACAGTCCGCGAGGTGTAAGCTAAACTTTTTTCATTATCCTGTAATAGGTTTGCGCTTGACCACAACTTGCCTGATGTGAATCAATGTTGCAGTCTACGATGGAACGCGCCTACCTAATAAATACCGATTCACTCGTGACTTGAAGACAGGTAGATTAGACAGGTAGAAACAGAGATGCCGGCAACGAATTCCACAACTTGGCAGTTCGCACAATAAAAATGGGAGCAAAGCGCTTTGTGCGTGCCCGTGAAATTTCCACCATATAACGGTGGCGCATAGCCGTACGTCTACTTGTCTGATGGAAGAACGGGGATGGGGGAATAAGATTGTGTAATTCCATCGAACACTCTCCGAAGTGTGTCCGGTAAAAGACCGAAAGACTAGCAACTATGCGGCGGTGCTCGAGGCTTTCATTTACTTGAGTGATCAGTGATAATTTGTACAAGTTGTGTTTGTGTCACGTAAGCGACTCAAAACGCGTCAGGGCGATTGCCAAAATGCGGTATAAACCGGTTCTAACCGGGCAAAGGACGCGATGCGCCTTAGGCCAACGTCACACTAACACTGTCTATGTGCACATATGCAAAGCTCAGCTCATACCTCGTGGACTGTACGGAATATTAAATAGTTTTTATATTTTGTTATAATTCAAATCAATAAGACTGAACATATTGTCGCCATTTTATATGTTTTAACAAAAATAGACTTCATAAAGAAAAAAAGAAAAAAATGGATTTAGCACGTAATCAAGTATTTTATCGACCTTACAATGGCTTATCACTGAATTTTCTATTTTTATCTTGTAGAATATCGAAATAAAACTACTTTACATCGGATATATAAAAAAGAAAATTAAGACAGTCCATCAAATCTAAGAGGTACCGTTTGACGATTCACTGTTTTCTATTAAATTAGCTTTAAAGAGGCGTAATTCAATTAGCTTTCCTAATAAAAATAATTGAATTATGAAGCTATTTTTATTTTAACATTACTTATACAATTTTTATACAAAAAATAAAATTCTAAATGTACTACGTTTAGAACTGACAAACGGTACTTCTTAGATTTGATGGACTGTAATTGAAAAGAAAAAAAAAGAAAACAAGAGAATAACTGAAAGAAATTCTCACTCTCGTACTGTAGTTATATTTATCTATACTATATTTATGATTTAACAGTAAAATTAAAATTGGTACAGAATATTTTCCACAAAAGATGTTTATACACCGCTCGTCTGTATAGTAGAATCTCACAATTAAAACTGAAATCTCGTGTCCATTAGTGTAATAATAGTAACTAATTATATTATATAGTTTTCTTGTGTTAATTTTATTTTTCTGTCACATGATTAGGACAAATATGTTATTTTTTTTGAAACTCCTTATCCTAGAACCATCATGATCAGCTTTTGCCAAAATCGTAATAAAATAAATTAACTAACCACACTGTACCCTTGACATTGTACCCTTGACATTGTACCCTTGACTTTGTACCCTACCAAATAAAACGTCATGCTGCAAGAAGTAACAATATTTAAATTGTAATAATTTTAGAATATTTAAATAATTCGTTTAGCGCGCGTTTCACCTCTCATTACTACAGTTAAGAAAAAAATATATTATTAAGTTTCACTTCTCCTATAATTTCTTATTCAAGAATAGCGGTTGGTATTATAATTATTTTTTTTTTACTTTCGGTTCGTTATTTTAAAAGCGTGTTTGTTTTTAAATTGTTAAATTTTATTTTCTATTTTTTAATCAGTGTTATTGTAAATCAATATTTAAGTTCTCTAACAAATAAGTCTGCAAAGTTAGAATTAAATCGGACCGTTACAGTTAATTCCACAACTTGGCAGTTCGCACAAAACTGGAACTTCCCGTATTGAAATGTCCACGGTCTTCAATTCACGGTCTTAAATTTGATTGTTGACAGCGATTGCGACAACTTGGCAGTTTGCACATTAAAGTGGAAACAAAGGGATTCGTGCGTACCCATGAAATCCCATAGGTAATGAAATATCCACAGTCCTTGATAAGGCTGCAAAGTTTGAATTAAATCTGACCGTTTAAAGTGGGCCAAATTCGCGTTAAAAGAAGTCAGTTACAAACAAATTAACATACAGGTGTACCATAAAAAACGTGTAAAAAATGAAACATTTTATTTACATATTAGAAGTATAATTAATAAGTACATAAACAAAATAACTAGAATGTCTTCAAATCATGATTTTTTATTACTGGGTTTCTTATCTGGCGGTAATAGTAATGACACTGCTGCTGAACCTATAACAAAGACATTTACACTTACTAAAAGTTTAAAGTAATAGGAAGCTCTTGACTTAGCTGTAAAACCATCTTTAACAGTAAGAAAACCCGATCGACCCGACATCGATGCTACTATAGATAGACCGTTTTACTCGCGTATCTGAGGTACGAAGTCATAAAACATTAATTAAATGTCATAAATAACTATTTAACCACGGATAAAAGTAATGTAAGACTATTCGTCACTAATATTTATATCGCTTGAATCATCATCACTGTCTGTGCAGCTTGAGGAGTCAGAATCTTGGCGATAGGCGATACGCGAGTCAAACGGTCTATCTATAACTTATGGCCGGTTCACATTTATTTTTAGCTTTCCAGTTAAGCGGTCGAAGCCAGCGATGGAATAATATAATAGACAATAATAATAATAATATTTTCACACAAACACACAGCGCCATCTAGTCCCAAATTAAGGAATTATATTTGCTTGAGTTATGGGTACTAGAAATGGATATAATACTTAAATACATTTTTTTTTGTAAATACGTACATATTATTATAAATAAATTACACCCAGACACGGAACAAACACAAGTGCCCATAACACAAAGATTTGTGCTGAGTGGGAATCGAACCCACGACCTTCGGCTTAGCAGTAAGGGTCACTAACCACTACGCCACCAGGCCAGTCAATATAATAGTACTGGAATAACGTGAACCAGCACAGGAATATTCCTATTCCAGTAAGTAATTCTATCCAGAAACTAATGTGAGTGAACTGACAATTTCACACAATTTTTTAGAAATACAATTTGCTGTTCACAAGCACAATTTAATTTACAAAACAGTGAAAATTTACTTACAAAACATTAAGAATCCAATGAAGTAGAAGACTTCCTCACAATGTGTTAATACAAATGCACCAATGGTATTTATTCCTGACAAAGCACCGAGTCGAGCGACCATCATTCCTATACATGACGCCATCCCACTAAAACAGAAATTTGTTTTTTTTTCTAAATTTTTGATTTTTATGAAACACTTGCGTAGGCGGCGACAATTGACTGTGAGTGTGGACTCTCATATATAGGACAAACAAAGAGAAGTATAGGGAACCGTGTAAAAGAACACATAGCTGACGTAAAACATCAACGCTCGACGAAATCTGCAGTGTGTGAAAATACTCAAAAAGGCCCCAACCATTACCTGAGATTTGATAAAACACAGGTTCTTGACAAAGAAAACCGGTTCCTACCAAGAACGATCCGCGATATTGAAATTAAAAAACATCCTAATTTTAACAGAGAAAAATGATATTGGTTGGAATATACCACCAGCTTGGGACCCAGTGCTTAATTTACTTGTACCAAAACCCAATCAAAATCAACTCAGAATTTAAGACACTGTCAGCTCAGTTTATTTAAATCGGAACGCTACTTAAATATTAATGTTTGTAGGTAGTCAATAATAATTGTGATTAATATTTTTGGACGTCAAATACCTCAGTCTACCCGTGAACATGAAGTCTGAAAAGACTTTGAAACGTCGGGATCTAAAATCTAAAATAAACCGCGATAAAATCCGTTAAAAAGCAGTTTTATTTCAATGTGTGATATTCGCGTGAATCTAAGACAATACTAAATAAATAGACATATAAAAAAATGATAACCAATCTGATACCCATCAAAATATATTATACCCATGGCATTTAGAGATAGAGGAAAAAGAAAAATACTATATTAATAGTACGTAGTTACTCAGAATGCTTGTGATAGGATACAATGAATCAGGTAAATCTTAACTTACCGATAAGACGTCGGGTACAAATCAATATAATAAGAAAACAGAATGCCAATACACAGATCATTGATCATGATGCCCACATACATGATGATATTGGTCAAATTGTCTTTCACTATCGCAATTAATATCGCTGCTAAACCAGACCAAGAAAGCATTCCAATCTGTATCATTTTTTTTCTATGAGCTATCCTCGTTAAAATCAGTGCAAAGATCATCATACACCCATCACCTAAACTTGACCAAACCAATTTGATGTCCAGATTTGATTTGCATCCCTGTAAATCAAACATAATTCATAATTCATTTATTGTTCATATACATGAGATTCAATATGATGGTGATATAATAAATGGACGAGTACGCCATGTTTTACCATAAGGCGTATTATAGTTAAAATATATATTTTATAACAATTATTATTGGACGCACGAATGCATGAGGATTAAAATTAAATAAATTAAAATATCTATAAAATAAATGATTCAATGTCAAAAGTAAATGTAGGTAAATAAATTTATTTTCATGTCAAAATATAATATAGTCAAAATTTAAATTATTATACGTTATTATTACTATCAATAAATTCATTAATGTCATAGAATGATTTGGTGTGACAACAGGTGATTTATATATTTTGTTTCTTTGTATAACCATGTCTGCTCATTCTATATATTTATTTCTAAATTATTGGGATTTTCTCGGCAAAGCAGCTCATCAGAACCAGCAGCCGTATCATGATGCCGTAAAGTATTAATATTGCAGTCATACGAAAGAGATGTTGCTCTACATATTGTATAGCGGCATCCCTCTTCTGCAGCTCCAACAATACTGCTTTAATCAGTTGTGGTACGCCGCCTATTTTTGTTTGAAAGAGTCTTAGAAGAGTCAAATACATTATTTCTTACCTACGTCAATAGTAGAAAAACATTAAAAAAATAAATGTTTAATATAACATTCGTACTAACCTTGGTCATAGTAGTTGCATTGTTGTAACTTAATAATATATTACAAAGTCCTTTCTCATTACTATTTAAAGAGCTAAGACCAGCTGAAAACTTTTCAACTATAAATGGAAACCACACGAAGGTACCGGTGTTCCTATAATTATTTAATTATTTTAGCAACAAACTTTTATGTAGATTAGAGTGATAATTGAGAAAATATATATTAAGTAATAATATAAAAGATGTAAATCGATTTGATCAAGCAATGCCATGTATGTGGTGACCAAAAGCTTAAGACTAACGAAAAATATTAGCAATGTAATCCAACATAGATGAACATAGCAACGCTGCCAGTCTTGTAGTTACGTTTCCTGGGGACAACAATGTAAAAGAATTTTTCGCCATTTTCACGTAATATAATCATCATCATTCCCCTTGCCTTTTTCCCATTTCTATTGGGGTCGGTTCCTATTCTAACTTGATGCGGCTAGCTACCAGAATTATACGAGCGACTGCCATCAGACCTTGAAACCAGTAGCCGTGATGGTTAGACCAGGCGTCGGATTATATTGGCTTCTGACTACATGTAACGATTGTCATTGATGTTAAATAACAACCGGAGCCGAAGGCTTAACGTGCTCTCCGAGGCACGGATGGTAGTCCCTCAACCAATCAGACACCGACACAAATCTTTGTTGTTACTCAAATGTTGTCCGGGGCGGGAATCGAACCCGGCTCAATATAGCCCAATCGGACGACTTACACCGCTCGACTACCGAGGTCATCAATAATTCACGTATTATAAAATCAGAGATAATCAGATAGAACAACTTACGTGCTAAAAACAACGAAGGTGGAAAAATAAAGCTGCAGGCCTTTCCACAATAGAGGCGGTTTAAAGATGGGTACAATCTGATCCCATAACGATCTCAAAAACGGTACTCCTTTACTGCTGATGTTACCTTCTTCATTTAGAACCACTTTTTGTACCTAGAAAATAACTAAAGTCATTTCATTAGGTACTCAAACTAGTTTATTATTAGGTATTATGACCGTTGTGGTAGTTGTAAATGTTAACCTGACGTGGATTGTGCAGCACTTCAGTTAGAGGCCTAAGAGTGTCACTCACAATAGGTCACAAATGGGATTCTCATACACCACTTCACTGCGACTACTAGAACATTATCATAATCATCATCAGCCTATTCTAGTCCATTGCTGGACATCCTGAAGCAATTCTTCTCATCCAACTCTTACCGGCCGCGGCCGTCCTGCTGAGATCGCCACTCCACCTAGTCTGAGGGCGCTCTATGCTTCGTTTACCAATTCGTGGTCTCCACTCAAGAACTCATTTACTCCAGCGGTTGTCAGTTCTGCGGTAGATACGACCGGCTCACTGCCACTTCAGTTTACTAATCCGGTGTATTATGTCGATTACCTTAGTTCTCTGTCGGATCACTTCATTGCGTATTCGATCCTTCATAGGGCCAAGCATAGCCCTTTCTTTTCCTTTCTTTGTTTCCCTTCGTTTTTTATTTCTATCTTTTTCTTTCCTTTTCGCTGAGTGACTTTGAATTTGTGGACCAATCCTACCGTGAGTGTCCAAGTTTCGGGTACTAGATGCAAAAGGATTTACCCCCAAATAAAAAATAGTATGATCTTTTTATTTCTACACCAAAATGTTACTTACCGGATATTCTCCTTTATTATTGTTTCTTTTCCACATTTTCGATAAATAATCCAAAGTCTCTTTATCGCGACCAGCATTGATCAAGAACTTTGGGCTTTCATAAAAACAATGGGTACAAACCGCACCAATACCCAAAGGTAATGCTAAAATTATTGCAAGGAGACGCCATGGGGTAAATGTGATGTAGCCCAGATCGTATGAGAAGTTGAGGTTCAAAATAAAGTAGGCTATCACTGGAAATAAATTCTTTTTATAAATACAAACTCCCTAGAGTGAAATACACAGTTAGCTGTCAGTTTGTTACTTAAATTGGAGATGGTTATGATAATTTCTGCCAAGGTATTTCCAAACAGAAATCTAAGTGCTAACGCCAGATATCCCCAACATCGACCGTAGCGCAATATACGCCCTTGCCGTATTCCGGTGCGATGTCTAGTGACACCATGCAGAGAGGGTGGGTCAGAATTGTTGCACTTTTAGGATTGGACCATATGGAGGCTCATTCCACTGCCATCACCGATAATCATCCCTTATCAAGGCTAAGTTGCAAAGCCTCGAGCATCGCCGCATAGTTGCTAGTCTTTCGGTCTTTTGTCGGATACACTTCGGAGAGTGTGCGTTAGGGTGGATCGAAAAAAAAAATTTTTTTTTTCTTATCATGGGGGTAGAATTTGTAGCTTATAAAAAAAGAAAATTTAAAAAAAAAAAAAAATTTTTTTTCGCAACATTTAGAGATAGCCCACTCGTTTTTTAATAAAATAATGGATCAAATGGACTTATTCTAGCAAAAAAAATTTTTTTTTGTCAAAAATCGTGGAAAACATGAAAAAATAATTGAATATGATTTTTTTTCACTTACCTTTTATTTCAATACAGAAAAAAGGGCTGCTTAATTCTTTATTTTTCGCCAAAGTTACAAAAATAATAGGAAAAATTTTTTTTTACTTCTGATTTCCATTTGTGTGGAATGTCTTTTTGAAAGCCAGAATTAGAATAAGTCCATTTGATCCATTATTTTATTAAAAAACGAGTGGGCTATCTCTAAATGTTGCGAAAAAGATTTTTTTTTTTGAAAAATTTTCTTTTTTTATAAGCTACAATTTCTACCCCATGCTAAGAAAAAAAAAATTTTTTTTTCGATCCACCCAAGTGTGCGTTGGAATTACACAATCTTATTCCCCCATCCCCGTTCTTCCATCGTGCAAGTAGAGCTACGGCTCTGCGCCACCGCTATATGGTGGAAATTCCACGGACGCGCTTCCACTTTTACTGTGCGAACTGCCACGTTGTGGAATTGGTTGCCGGCATCTCTGTTTCCCAATAGCTATAATCTACCTGCCTTCAAGTCACGAGTGAATCGGTTCCATCGTAGACTGCAACATTGCTTCACATTAGGCAAGTTGTGGTCAAGTGCAAACCTAATATAGAATAAAAAAAAACATTCGTTATCACGAGTGAATTGGTATACTAGGCTGGCGCGTTCCATCGTAAACTACATCATTGCTTCACATCAGGTAAGTTATAGTCAAGCGCCAGCCTATCGCAGAATAAAAGAAAAAGAAAGATGACTACGCACAAAGCCACTATTTGTAATTTATCCAATTTCATTCATACAAGTATTTATCTAAAACCTAATTTCTTGTGTTCATCACGAACACTAACTCTAATCAGCAATCAAAACTTTTGTGTCAAGATTTTCATGCGATCTATTAAAGTGAAGGACTGTCTTAGTGGTCTTACCAGCGTAAACAACCATTGCCCAGTTCATAAAGGATGTCGTGGCCAGAATGTAACCATCCCTAATAGTAGACGCACAGCTTTCTCCTAGAAGAGTGGAAGATAAAGAAGTAATACTACTGCAACTGAAATCAAAAATATAACAATCATCAGCCTGTAATTCTAATACTGGATGTGAATCTGACTCTTTTGAAGAAGCTGCACCAGTAAGGTACTTTCTCTCATCTACATTTTACTGTGCCTAATAGCTATGGAAAAGCACTAAACATATTGAATATATTTAACGGATAATCTTAATTCGTTCCTGTTTAAGTGAAATACTTTATTAGGAAAAATTATGGTCTTCGCTGATGATATATAGAATATGATCATATATATCATCATAGTTAACTTACTTCAAAAACCACTATAAATACTCATTATTCCTTCGCCATACTATAGAATGCGTTTCTTTGCATTTAATTTTGTAATTTAAATATTGAACAATATTGGACTTACAAACTCGTACTGATCAATTTGATTACCGCCAAAACCACCCAATTTGGAGAAAAAGCACTCAATGTGGAGAAAAAGAAGCTGGCCCATAGGGATATGAGAATGCCTCTACGCCGGCCGCGTGTGTCAGAGTAATATCCCCAAGGGTATGCTGTTATAATTGGTCCTGAAATTACCGATAGTAAAATATTTACAGGAAGATACTACCTATGCTTAAAAACAGTGACAACACACATCTAGCAGTTTATTAGCCTTTAACAAAGAGAAAACCTTTTACATTCAACAGAAGTCACGCTAGGAAGAATAAATGTCAATTTTTTCGGACAGCCTCACCCAAGGTACCAATAAATATAATTCTTACATACCTATAAAGCAGACTGATAGCAGTGTACTAGTTTTTTTAACATCTAGTCCCAAGTCACAAGTTGCGCCAGTAACGATGACTGAGAATCCATACATCTCAATAATCATGCCGATGGTGCACATCCCCATCGACAACAGCAAGCCTATACTGTAGCACCCTGTGCCTCCTGAAATTCAATAATTACTTTAAATTATTATTAGAAAAATGTTTTTATAGTGTAACAGAGTTTCTAGAAGCGAAAGAATTGTAATTATTTATATCTTAATAATGTTCTTACCTATTTGTTCTTTGACATTATAACTTTTAGCATGAAATTAATGACATGACCTAAAACTTTTGTACGCCAATTACTTGGCAGAATATGGCTAGCTACTGATTGTTAATGAGACCTTGTATACCCATATTGAGAGAAATAAATTTTTATTATTATTATTACTATTTATTTTAATTTAGAGGCTGCTGGTAGTCTTCAAATCTCTTTTTTATAGCCTGTGATGTCTTACTGCTGGGTAAAAGCCTCCAAAGCCTTCCAACTGTCACTGTTACTAGCAACTTCAGTCCAAGTAACGACAAACGGGCTCAGATCATAGCACCATCGCGTGGCCTTCCTCGGAGACGTCGACCGTCTCCAGGAATCCACTGCGTCGTGACACGGGCCCATCTGTCTCGATGCATACGACAAATGTGACTAGCCAATCCCATTGTAGCCCAACCCCATTTCCTCAAATCTCACTTTACAAAAATAGAGAAATTATTGCTTTAAAACTAGATAGTTATGAATTATTGTAATCAAATTATAAGATTAGGATATTCTTTCAAACTCTTTTGATCATTGATTCGATCGCTGGTATTGGAAAAAGATTATTCTCAGTTGGTACTTTGAAAGGGTTTACCGTGTCTTTTTAAAAGCAGGCTTGATTTCTGTCATGCGTCACTTGGGTACCTATTTTGTTGCCCACCGCGATCCATCTCGCGTATTGTAGCTACTTCTAGCCCAGCTATAATGTTATTCTCTATAGTACCTCTATTGGAACAGTAAAGTGCTGGAAGTTATTCCAATTGACATGTTGCAGTCGTACCGAGCTTAATTGGAAATACATATAAAAAGACGGGTAAGTAAGGTCGGTAAGATACTTGCTTTTTACGTCGCAGGTCGTAGGTTTAATTCTCACCCAAAACAGACATTTGTGTAATCGGAGGGTGTAATTATCTACTTTAAGTATATATTTAAAAAAAATAGTAAATGTATAGTTTAAACCATTATATTGGTTTCACACAAGCTCTACTTAACTTGGGACCAAATGACCGTGTTTGTTAAAATATTTATTTATTCATTGTCATTATTAAGAGAAAATAGCATACCTGCCAAGTCAATGGCCTCATCGTACGTGTAAACTCTTTCTTCATGTCCTTTGGTGATTGTAAATACATTTTTGTCAACATCGGGCTTCTCCTGATCGCTAGAATTTTGCGACATTTTGCTCCTTCTTTTTTACAAGGATTTGCTTATTATGTGTCTTACACCTGTGTCAACCCAATTAGTTAATGTCACTTCACTTCAACCCTTTTTAGTGTCCCACTGCTGGGAACGGGTCTTCTCACACTTATCTTGCTAGTTGAGAGAGTTTGAACAATCAAATGTTACTAGACCGAGTTACCTACTCATGGGTGCGTAAATTTAAATAGCACTTAGTAAAAATATGGTTTTTACCACAATAAGAAGTCTAAGATCAACAATGTCGTTTTTTCGGTAGCAGAATTGAGTCTCCGAAAATAACAAAGTTTTAATTAAAATAATAGTAAAAATGGTAACCATTATACTCGTACTATCGACAGTCGTATAGAACAAAGTCGTAAGTGCAAAATCTTAGTGAGCTCCGCATTCAAAGGCGAGCAGGGATTTACGTGGATATTTTTATCTGTACACGTGATATCAAAAATATTCACCAATTAACTAAAAAATATATATGATAGTAATAATAACTACCTATTCTTTTATGTTCTGAAATTTATGTACGATTGAATCGTAATATAAATAGTGCATTTACCTTACTATAAGACTGTTCTATGAACTTCACAACAACTCAATACACATACGACGTTATTTTAAGAGTACTCGTATTAAAATAGAAGGCGTATGAGCACAAATTTAAATTTGTTCTTGCATCTCATAAGTCTCAATTTTATTATAAAGTTTTAACTAACATGATCAAGTTCAACTGCGCCTTCATAAGTCTACTACAGTAAAAACCTGTTCATTTTATTTTATTCCTCATCAAACTAATCAGTCTTTAGTCAAACATTTGTTAAAATTCTCTTCCTCATACAGTAGGTTGATCAAACTCTACACCTAGGACTTTATTTTAATGAAAATACGATGTTTAGTTCTAAAGTACCCTGATTTTAATAATACTCGTTACTCAAATTAACGCGACACAAATACACGCGTGCTCTCGCTCTTTTTCAGAAACTACTGGTCTGATTTGAAAAAGTCTTGCTGTGTTCGATAGCCCATTTGTTGAAGAAGGCTATAGGCTACTTTTTATACCACTGCTGGGCATGATATGTCATTGTAGTTCACGCAGGCGTAACCGCGGCGGAAAGCTATGACATAATAAATCTGAACATAGCAGGCAGTGGAAGGCCATTTCATCTTTAACTTTATGACCTTAAAACTTAGAAAATAGTACCTACTAACTTTACCTATTTATTTTGCTAACACATTTTATCAACACTCACAAGTGACGTTTCACCTCGATCTGTGTGTTTCATCTCCCCGCGAATGCCGTCGTATACGCGCAAGAGCACAAACTAGGTACCTACTTATTACGATTTTTTTTTATTTACGGCAATATTTGATACGTTTCTCCCGTGATCATGTTATTTGTAGCACGTAATTAAATTAATACATAAAAAAATAAGCAATCAAAATAATTTCGTAGTATTTTACTTTACGACTATATTCTTTAAGACCGTCGCGGCGTCCGTCGCGTCGGTTTTACAGCCAGATAATTAAGTCGTCAGCATCCATTGTTATAATAATTTTGGCAATTTTTATCATACTTATTTTAATAATTAAGTACTGAGAATACACATAGAAAATAACTGAGACACGTTTGCCTAAGAGTAAATACGTTTGCACGATAAAATTTTCTAAAATGGTACGTATTAATGTAACAATATAATTTGAGGCAGTGTTTTTCAATCTTTTATAATATGAGACCCCATAAGTAGCGCACAACGAATGCTTCTGCTTAAGGCATGCCATTGGGTCGAGCCATCACGTACTAAGCGAATTCCTAGTTCATTCTTCCTGTCTTCATAAGTGCATGCGCGGGTCCATATTGGCTCACTGAAGTTCTTTACCCGAAATTGTTCTTCCTTACTATTTGTAATCCGAATGATCATTCTTCCTAAAAAATTTCATCCTAAAGTTTTCATTCATACTCTTTGTAGTGCTACTATGATTGTTAGGATGAAAAATGTTAGGAAGAACATTTTCGGATTTCCAATTATCGATGTTGAAATTTTAGGTGCACTTTGGCGCACCCGTGCATGCGCGTTTACGTCCACAATGTATTGCTCGCATTGCGGCGATCACATCTTAAAATGTTTGCCGTTATATATTGGTCCATCGTCATAGCACATAATATTTTTCGTGCACCGTTCGCAGCCCATGCCTCTCAAAGTCGGTCTCCATCTTGAGATAAAGAAAGGTGTCCGTCCATATCCTGGATGGAGTGAAGACCTGTCAACTATCCACATTCTTGAGACCCCTTTTTAATAGAGGAACAAAAGATAGAAGTTTATTTAACGTTTATAATTTATCTATTTTCGTAGGTATCTACATATTATATTATACTAGCTTCCGCCAGTGGCTTCGCCCGCGAAATTGATCTCACTAATCTTGTTTCTCCATACAAACTTTGGAACCCCGTTTCACCCCCTTAAAGGGTGAGTTTTAAAAAATCCTTTCTTAGTGCACCCCTAGATCCCATAAGGAACCTATGTGCTAAATTTGGAGTCTCCAGACATAGCGGTTTGGGCTCTGCGTTGATATGTCAGTCAGTTTCTTCTTTTTTAAATTTATATTCTACCAAAAGCCGTGAGATGAGAACTTTGTGTTCTAGGTTAATTGGTAATGCAGCTTTACCAACTTACTAAGGCTGTTAACTTGGAAGTAAGATTGAACAACACTTATCTATTGTAAGTACGAAGTAGGTACAACGTTTAAAACATATAACCTAGATACCTAAATACATTTAAATTTTATTTACTTGTAAATTAATAGATAAGACGTGTTACTCGTATTTAAACTAGTTAGTTAATAAACAACTTAATAGACAGTCGAGGGTCGAGGACAATCGGTTTTTGTGAGTCGAAAAAGATACTATGAGAAAACAATTAGGCGTAGGTAGGTACACCAAACTAGTAATGGCGCAGTGGGCCTCGCCTTAGGAAAATCAGGTCGCGGGTTCGAATCCTACACATCTATATGTGAATTGTTTCATCTCCGCTGCTCAACATCGGTGAAGGAAAACATCGTGAGGAAACCGGCATATCTAAGACCTAATCATTTGTGGATATGTGACATCCACCAACCCGCACTTGGCCAGCGTGTGTGGATTAATGCCTAAACTCTCTCAACTTATAAGATAGTTGAGAGAAGACCCGTGCCCAACTGTGGGACACTAAAAAAGGGGAGAGAAAGATACCAATCTAAACCATAGAACTGATAATAATGAAATTAGGTACGCAAATAATATGAACATTATGAACAGACATGGGGAACAGTAAAATTATTTTTTTTGCATGATGTATTTGGTGCGTTACTTAGATTTAGGTAGGAAGGAAGCTCAGCCCCGGGGTGCCTGAGATCGTGGGAACCAAAACCGCATCAAAATATCGATTTTGAACCGAATATTCGAGTTTTAACCCCTAATAAAAATGATGACCGCATCATTTTTATTAGGGGTTAAAACTCGAATATAAAATTTGTCATTTCGTACAACAGATCCCTTTAATTATCCTGATATCAGGTTGTCGGCTCAATTTCTTTTACAATTAATATTTATTATTTGAAAATAGTACTTTGCTTCAAATTTTAAGTACATTTGATACAATGCTCGTAAATTGCTCTCACGTATATCACATGGCGATTTGGAACTATACCTACACCCGCCATCCATCATAACTGTAAAATACGCACAAACTTACCTGAAGGGGCTTACTCATTTAATACCGAATTGCTCGTATAACTGAAGGTATTTTTATTTTATTTTATTAATTTAAAGATCGCCAACAAAGATACTTTATTATTATAGCATCTACCAACATAATAAATAATAAAAAAATATATATTGTAAACGCATCTTCAATTATAGGCAACCACAGATTACACATTAAGATCGAGTTAAAAAATTAAAGCAAATTTTAAAAAAAAAATTAATAACAATTCGAATAATTATCTTTTTAAAATTAAAATTAATAATTATTTAAAATGAAAATAAATAGCTGTTTGCAAAAACAATGAATCCACTCAATGAATTATTAAATGAATTTAGAATTAATTAAGGTGTAGATACAATTAAAATTCATAAAAAAGAATATAAATTAAAAGTCATGCATAAAAATCTATATAATAATCGAAAAAATATATAAATACACAAATGGTATGGTAAATAATAATATATAAAGAAACTAAATATTTTAATTAAGTAGGTACCTATATTTTTCATTAGTTCTCTTTGTTTTACAAGATTAAATTTATTGTTGCTCCTTTATGGGTTCTAACCATATGGAGGCTCATTCTACTTGGCATTCTAGATGGCCCTTCTAACCGATAATCATTCGTAATCACGAGTGAATCGGAATACTGGGCTGACGCGTTCCATCGTAGACTACATTATTGCATAACATCAGGCAAGTTGTAGTTAAGCAAGTCAAGAATTTAAAAAAAAGATTATACTGTTATTAAAATGTAAAATGTATTTTATAGGTTTGGGGAAAGGGAATAGCATCTTTAACACAGGTTACTTGGCAATTATTTTATTTATCCTATTGCACTTGACCACAACTTGCCAATTGTTAAGCAATCATGTTTTCTACGATGAAACGTGCTTACCCAGTAAATTCCGATTCGTGGTTGGAGGACACGCAGGTAATAGCTATCGGGAAACAGATGCCGGCAGTGAATTCCACAACTTGGCAGTTCGCATAGTAAAAGTGGAAGCAAAGCACTTTGTCCGTACCCATAAAATTCCCACCAAACAAGGAAAACCGATGAAATAACAGAGATGGGGTTCTCATAATAAACGTAATTAAGCAAAGTCTGATCGCGAACTTAGTAAAAAAAAATATGCTTACCACTTTGAATATTACTGCAGCTCGAATAAGTTCGTAGGTACTTAATCCCAATAACAATACAGCAGACACAAAAATAAACTGTAAATTAATAAACAAAGGGCGTTCCGTTAAATCCGTCAATCTACTTTTAAATATATTATAAAAAAACAAAATAAAAAAAATGAGATTTTTTTTAAATTGTATTGTATGTCACAAACAGGATGCTGTTAGAAATGAAAACAGTGACACGAATAGCATCTAACGTTGTCGCTCTTCCCCCCCTTCTCATTGATAGAAAAGACATTATTATTATTATATAAAGTGATATATTTGTCGTATCCGTTTTTAAAAATTATTTTAAGGTAATTTGTTTTTGGACCGAAGTTTTGTATCGCGCGTTGTGAAAGGGGGCTAGACGGAAAAAAATTTAAAAAAAAAACTAATAAAAAAAAAATTATTGTAACTTAGAAAAAATAAAATTTTATTACAATTCCTTCACTAATTAATCGAAAGGAACTTCGTTCCATCCGGGTGTCTCTTGACACCTCTCAAGTTTTTTGTATTATCTTTTCAATAGTGCCTTAATTATTACGAATTAAGGGAACGCCTTCTTAATAATAAATAACACAGTATTCTTTAGTGTTAGAAATAATGAGCGCGACTGGTTATAATGTAGACACTAGCAACCGAAACAGTCTTATAACAACAATTAACATGACAATATAATTAAAAATTATCATTTTCACGGTATATTTTACCTTTTCCGCGCCTCCAGTCACTATTATGTATTTTTATACCTAATGTTTAAATTTAAAATATGTACTGTCGACGCCAGATGTCCGCACCATCGACCTCGCCCTAGCCACGGGAGAGAGCGTCGGGCGGCGCGATTTCCGTTTCATCGTTCATTGCGTATTTGCTTAAGCAGTGTCTAAAGACAAGTGAACGAGAGTGGGCAATGAACTACATAATCGTCAGCCGTGCCGCCCGACGCCGTGTTTCGTGGCCAGGGTGTAGCTTCTTTACATTATGGTGCTATTTTTTTAAGCTATTGCATAGCTTCTATCACGGGCCTTGAGCACGGGGACCGAATCCAGAAATTCCGTAACGAAAAAACATCACGCTCCCCACTCCGACGGGCAAGGTGTGGCTTGAAGGCCGTGAGAAAGTATATAGGTGTATAGGTATTTATAGAAAAAGCAATACTGCATGAATAAAATAAATAAATAAAAAAGAAATTATAATTGCATAACTTGATACAAAATGCTATGCAATAGCTTTGCCGCGGCAGTCCCCGAGTGCCACACGTCTTTTTTTTTTGATAGGCTGGCAGCCTGGCACATGACTACAACTTGCCTGATGTATGATACGTGCGTGTAGCTTGATTAGAGTTAGTGTTCGTGATGAACACAAGAAATTAGGTTTTAGTTAAATAATTGTATTTTATAGGAAATAGGATAAATTACAACTAGTGGCTTTATTTATCTTTTATTCTGCGATAGGCTGGCGCTTGACTACAACTTGCCTGATACTAAGCAATGATGTAGTCTACGATGGAACACGCCAGAGCAGTATACCGATTCACTCGTGATTACGAATGATTATCGGTGAGAAGGTTGCAGTTTGCAGTGGAATGAGCCTCCATATGGTTAGAAACGTTAAAGGAACAACAATTCCGAACCACCCTCTTTGCTTGGAGTCACTAGACATCGCACCGGAACACGGCAAGGCTCCTTGGCGGCGCGTCTGGTGGGTGGTTAGTAACTACAGCCGAAGCCTACCACCAGTTGATTGTTACCTGATTTGCACCCAAGGACCACGAGTGGGTATTCAATTAAAGGTGACTCAGCCCCCAAAAACTAAACTAGTTATATAACGAGCGATACACTACCAATCATATCACTCCACATACATTCAACACCAGCGCCTCTATCGACCCCCACTAGTAACACTACACACAGTACACACATTAATTATAAGTACAACCACTATACACGGTAAGTCACTAATTATAACTAATTTTCAATTAATACAAGTTAATCAAAACCTAAGTATTTTCTTGTGTTCATCACGAATATATTCTTTTAAATGAATCATTTTTGTATCTACCTATTTCTTACTAGATTCCGCCCACGGCTTCGCCCGTGGGGTACTTGTTGAGATAAACGTAGACTGTGTTAATCCAGACCTTATTCTATCACTGTGGTTTTCATCCAATTCTATCTCGTAGTTTTTTCGTGAAAGAGTAACAAACATCCAAAGATTCTTACGCTTATAATATTAGTAGGATATAATCTAATCTCGGAAAATGCGGCAACGGTTTTAAAAAAATGTAGCAAGCTTTGGAGCGATTAATCGATCTGTTGTTTCATTTTTAGAAAACGTCATTTTAATTGTGTTTTGAGGCAATGAAAAACTGCTACAATAGCGTTCGAGTGCGAAGGCAAATTTCGCAACATCATACAATATTATGGTAGTGGGAATACAAATAATAATCTTTGCTAGTCTATTAATAATGAAAGTAATAGAACAAGTTTTTTTTTTCAACAATCCAACACGTTTACAGTCCAAACAGAAGTTCTGAAAAATTTCGCGTTAGGTTAGGGGAGGGGAGGTTAGGAAAATCTTACGATTAATAATTACGATATGGAGAGGGGGGGTTAAAAAATAATCAAAAAAAGCTTCAAGTAGTAAGTTTCTGAACGTAACCCGTAACGTCAATGAATGACAATTGACAAATTTGACACTGACATAAACGTTGTTATGACAATATTGATTGACAATATTGACATGATATTGTTGAATTGTTGTGATTCTGATATTCAAGCGGCTATTTAATTCGTTTATATTTGCTGAAATGACTGAAATATCTCAGTACAAATGTGTTAACTGCGGTGAACCAGCCTCGGCTCTTTACAAAACGTATGGACCGACAGTATTAAAGCTCACAAAATGTGTAAGTAACCTTTCTAAATAAGTAACGATGGAGATTAAAACAGCTCGCGTCCTTATTGTTTATCACAAGCCCTTGCTAATTACTGACTTGTATGATTTCTATATGATTCTGATTCATATCGCCGTGTTCCGATGCGATGTCTGGTGACACTACGCAGAGGGGGTAAGTCAGAATTGTCGATCCTTTAAAGTATCTCACCGGAGACTCATTGCACTCTCATCTTCTCACCGATAACCATTTGTAATCACGAGTGAATCGGTATAGTGGGCGTGCGCGTTCCATCGTAGACTACATCATTGCTTAACATCAGGCCAGTTGTAGTCACAGCCTATCGAAGAATAAAACACGATAAGATTTTGACCGTTTAAGCAGCAGGTCGCGGATTCTATTCCGACCCATTTGTTCAAAAACATTATGTCTGTTGTATACAATAGAAATGAAGTTGGTATAATGTAGTACATACAACATAATTGATAATCAGATAACTGTTGTTTCTATAGTACAAGCATTGTTTAGTGTGAGATTATGGCGGTATGTATATACCCCAACTTATTATTCTCCTTTAGTTAATATTGGACTAAAAATGATCCTATGTCCTATTCTATACTATATTCTATCTCTGTGACAAATTTCATCAGGTTCAGGTCTTGCTTAGAAATATAAGGTTGCGGGTTTGGTTCCCAGTCACGCCCAAGCATCTTTGTTACATCGCCGCTGCTCAATATCCATGAAGAAAAACATCGTGAGGAAACCAGCACGTATCAGAACTAATCATTTGAGGACATGTGACATCCACCAACCAGCACTTAGCCAGCATGTGTGGGTTATGGCCTAAACTCTCTCGACTTGTAAGATAGTTGAGAGAAGACCCATGCCCAGGAGTGGAACACTAAAAAGGGTTGAAGTGAAGTTAGAATTTATCACTGTATTACAATTTCAGACAAACTGCAAAGGCATTGTGGACAAATACATAGAGTATGACCCTGTTATAGTTATGATAGATCTCGTTCTAATGTCCAAAGAAGCGCAAAGGCATGTTCTATATAACACAGAATTCAAGGTATTATAATTTTTTCAAAATACCTATGTTAATAATTTTTACTAACCCTGTATCATCATCATTTCACTTCCCTTTTTCCCATATGAGTCTGATCCCAGTCTAACCTAGTGCAACTAACTACCAGAATTAAATGAGCGATGGCATCAGACCTCAAAACTCATATGGAACCAGTAACTGAGATGGTTAGACCCGGTGTCTGATTATATTTGTCTTCTGACAACCTGTAACAATTGTCATAGATATTTTAAATGACAGCCAAGACTGATGGCTTAACACTCTCTCTGAGGCACGAAGGGTGGTTTCTCAACGAAAACAAAAACCAATCTTAATTGTTACAGAAAGATGGTTCAATGCAGTATTCAACCCCATGACCTCTCATCATCATAGCCCAATCGGATGGCTTACACCGCTCGACTACAGAGGTCCTATATTTTTTGGTGTCCCCTTATGAAATATAAATTACTTTAAAAAACTTAACTGTAAAACTTTTTCTGAATTTCAGTCATTTTGGAAGCTCCTGATCATTCTAATGATGCTGGAGACGTATGGAGTGTGGAAAAGTGACAGCTTGTTCAATATAACTGTCAATTCTATTTGTGGGTTGGAAAGTAATTGTACACTGATAAATTTGTAAGTTATCATTCCATACTAACAAAATACATATTAAGTTCAAAAACTTCACCTCAGTACTATAGGCCGATCGTTTAACTCGCGTATCGCCATCTGAGGTACAAAGTCATAAAACATTAATTATAAGGTCTATAAATACTCAAAAGGTCTTCTATCAGTTATTTGACAGGCCGGTGGCGTGGTAGGTCGGTAAGATACTTGCTTTTCACGCCGCAAGTCGTGGGTTCGTTTCACACCCGAGAAAAACATTGGTGATGAACATTTGTGTTTGTGTCGAGTCTGGGTGTAAATATCTATTTTATGTATATATTTACAAAAGAAAAGTATTATATAGAGTAGTAGTATTAAAGTATTATATTTTAGTATATATACCAGTTACCTGGTTTCCATAACACAAGCCCTGCTTAGCTTGGGACCAGATGACCGTGTGTGTTAATGTCCCAGAATATTTATTATTATTTATTTATTTCTTTACATATTTTTGATGCTAGTTAATACTCTTAAGTGTTACATAATTTTAATGAAGTAAAAAATATT
Source organism: Meganola albula (assembly GCA_936450015.1). NCBI lineage: Eukaryota > Metazoa > Arthropoda > Insecta > Lepidoptera > Nolidae > Meganola > Meganola albula. The sequence continues at coordinate 712,000 of OW388150.1, forward strand.
AATCAATTCCCAAAGGGAAGCCGATTGGAATCCTACATTTTTAAGTCTAACTTTTAAGAGCAATATACAGAACAGATGTTTACAAGGAAGGTGCAACATCAAAACATTCAAGATCTAACGTATACCTGAGTTGCCAATATAAATTATTATTTAAGAAATTTATATTCTAAATAAGTTCGTTAACAGAAATGTAGGTACAAGTAAATGCAATAATTAGTTGATTTGTTCAGATCTAATTTGTTACTAAGCAAAAGTTGGGGAAAGACTTCAGCTCTGAGGAATACCAACAAGTTTTTTAAATAAATTATGAAATAAAAACAGCAAAAGCCTACAAAATTTTATCCAAATCATTAGAGTGGTTTCCAACATAGCTTGTACTACCCGAAGGTGTAGGGGAACCGGGTCACTGACCGCACAGTTGATACCGCGGCGAGAGGTCGACAGTACCCTTACTATCTATGATGTATTAAAAATTTAGTGTTTTTAGTCTTATTTAAAATGTGTAATTATATTCCAGATATTTTCCAGTGAATATAACATTACCAGAAAGTTGGAAACACAATTACTGTGAGAAATGGACTCAACAAGAGAAAGCTGATGAAAATAATCTATTTATATGGGAAAAAGATTTTTATATTCAATTCACTTCAACTTGTATTGGTTAGTACATAATATAATAATATTCTGGGACATTTACACACACGGTCATCTGGTCCCAAGCTAAGCAGAGCTTGTGTTATGGAAACCAGATAACTGGTATATTCTATACATATAATACTTTACTTTTGTAAACATATACTTATAATAGATATTTACACCCAGACTCGACACAAACACAAATGTTCATCACTAATGTTTGTCTCGGGTGAGAATCGAACCCACGACCTGGGGCGTGAAAAGCAAGTATCTTACCGACCACGCCACCGGCCCATCAACATAATAGCATCACGTCTGTATACCCGAGGGTGTAGGCAGAAGTAATTATCACTCACTTTTCGCCGGTTGTTTAGGTTCCATACGTAATAGGGACCGAGCCTAATGCCATTCATCGGGCACCATTCCAAACTGAGCCACAACCAAGGTTCTCTGAGTACCTAGGTATGTTAGAAGTCTATTTGCTCGACTAGGGAATAATGTGAAATATTTTTTTTATAACCACAGATGAAGTCTTAGGGGGCTGAGTCACCTTCGTTCCCTTTTATCTGAATCCCCACACGTGGCCCCCGGGTGGTGCAAATCAGGTGACAATTAACTGGTAATTAAGTTTACTTGTAATTAATTAGGTGGTAGGTGGTAGGCTTCGGCCGCGGTTAGTGACCACCCACCAGACAAAGCCGCACCGCCAAGCGGCCTTGCCGTGTTTCGGTGCGATGTGTGGTGACATGATTTAAGAGGGTGGGTCGAAATTGTTGCTCCTTTACGGTTTCTTACCATAAGGAGCATTATTCCACTGCCACCTTCTCACAGAAATTCATTTGTAACCACGAATGATTCGGTATAGTGGGCAGGCGCGTCCCATCGTAGACTACATCATTGCTTAACATGCCTGCCTAATATACTAATTCACTCATGATTAGGAATGATTTTCGGTGAGAAGGTGGCAGTAAGATGAGGTTCCAAATGTTTACTAACCATAAAAGAGCAACAATACCGACCGGCTCTCTTAAATATTGTCACCAGACATCGCACCGGGACATAGAAAGGCCGCTTGGCGGTGCGGCTTTGTCTGGTTTAATTAACAGTAAACATAATTAATTAATTAACTATTAGAGATTTTCACTTGATTTGTACCACCTGGGGACCACGTGTATGGATTTAGATAAAAGGTGCACTCCCACGGAACAAGGACTAAACCGTCAAAAAACCCCAACTATCAAATTCCCACAACAATTACATACTTAGAACGAACGAGATTACATACGTAGGTACAAATCCGAAAATATAAAGTACCTACTCCCATTACAATATTTTCTACTTGGGGCTTGGAATACTTCTGCACAACACGGTCCAATTACTTTTAGATTGTAACAAAATTCACTTCATTTCAGTATTTTTGATTGTCTTGTCACCTAATTTGCACCACCCAGAGACCACATGTGGGTATTCAGATCAAAGGTGCACCCTCGTGGACGAAAGTGACTCAGCCCCAGTGGCGGAGTTGCAGTCTCGGCCGCCCTAAGCGCCATACCATCAGCCGCCCCTTTCTCAGCATCCACCATACCTATAGACTACATAATACTAATACTTATTGCCAACTTTTATATAAATAGATTTAGAAATTTGGGAAAAAAAAATAGTTTTATTTCGAAGGAATACGGTACACAAGTTGTTACTACTAGTTATTTGCTCTAATATACTCTGCCAACTTGATATACTTGGTTATGATAAGTTTTACGAGTGTTATCAACTTTCAACACTTAAATGCGAGTTAAATATTTGAATATCTAATTAAACACAATTAATTTGTAGGAAGTGTGGGTCAACGTCACCATAAGTTTTGTATATAAATAATAATAAGATTTTTGACACTATTGGGGCCGCCTCTAAATCTGGCCGCCTTAGGCCCGGGCTTACCGGGCCTTAGGGTAAATCCGCCACTGCTCAACCCCCAATATCGCATGCCTGTTCACCTCTGCTATTTTATATTTTCAGCTATGCTGGTGTTTTTGATGACAGCAAAAATGTTGATGAAGTTTACAACACTGTTTTTATCTTGGAATATAGAAGGTAACTACTGCTGCCACCAGCGGCTTCTCCCGCGTATTATTTAGGGTAAAAAGTAGCCTATGCGTTATTCCGGATTATAATCTATCTTTTTGCCAAATTTCATCCAAACACGTCCAGTTGTTCTTGCTTGAAAGAGTACCAAACATACTTGATTAGTAGGTTATTTCTTATTGTCACTAACGATTTATATAATCATTTACTAGCCGCGGTGACGAAGGTGGCGGCTTCGGTTTGGAAATGTCGCTTATTCGATCATTGGCCATTTATTTCACCCATTGTTTCATCGCCGCTGCTAAATATAGGTGAATGAAAACATTGCAATGAAATTAGTATGGCTAAGTACCAATCATTTTATGATATGTGACATCCACCAACCCGCACTTGGTCAGCGTGTGGATTAAGGCCTAAACTCTCAACTCGAAAAGTGGTTGAGAGTTTAGACTAATAGTTTTAATTTAAGTTTAGGTTTATACATACACACAGCGCCATCTAGTCTCAAATTGAGCTATTATATTTGCTTGTGTAGGTGAAGGAATACATCATCGTGAGGAAATCTGCATGTCTAAGAACTAATCATTCGAGGACATGAGACATCCACCAACCTGCACTTGGCCAGCGTGTAGATTAAGGCCTAAACTCTCATCCGTCTTACGAGTTGAGAGACCCGTGTCCAGCAGGGGTCACAAAAAGGGTTGAAGTAATGTGAATTGAATAATGTTATTTGACTATTAAAAAAAAAAATTAAAAAAAATATTTTTCTAATTTTAGTGTCATTCATCCAACTACTGAAATCATTTTCGTTAGCCCACGTAAGCATTCTATTTACTCTGCCGATGTTAGTGTGGGGCGCTGATACAACCGCGGATACTAAAGCTATACATTATTTATTAGCGTTTGGGTATAGCTTCGCTGTTTTCGTCAATGTTTTTACTGGTGAGATATACTCTCTTTGATTTTAACATAGAAATAATATAAAATGAAAATAATTTTTTTGATATTTTTTTTTGTCTACTTAAAAATAGTCCAATGTCGTTCCCTACCCTGCAGTGCACGGTAGGAAAATAGCTGACTATTTTTTTACTATTTTTATGTACTCGCATCTCAAAAAAATAAAGCATATTTTCATTTGACGGGCCGGTGGCGTGGTCGGTAAGGTACTTGCTTTTCACGCCGCAGGTCGTGGGTTCGATTCCCACCCGAGACAAACATTAATGATGAACATTTCTGTTTGTGTCGAGTCTGAGTGTAAATATCTATTATAAGTATATATTTACAAAAGAAAAGTATTATATGTATAGTATATACCAGTTATCTGGTTTCCATAACACAAGCTCTGCTTAGCTTGGGACCAGATGACCGTGTGTGTTAATGTCCCAGAATATTTATTTATTTATTTATTTGCATTATCATGAGGCACGGAGGTGTGGAGCTAGTTCATAGTGACCTATATATAGGGCACTGGACGTTGAACGTGTTAAAATTCGAATTACTTTTTTCTATTTCCAGTTCTCTACAAGCGTCCAATTGCAGTAACAGCGCTTATATTATTAATATCACATACAACAAAGTTTACTTTAAGCTTCTTTACAATACCGTTCTTACGAAGATTGGCACCATGAGATTATTTTAACACCGAAGGTTTCATTATTAATCCGCTTTTTTAAGCAGAAGACTAAGGTTAAATTCGCTGGTCGATAAGTGTAATGATGGCATATGGAAATAAGTGTAGTATGAAAGAGACAGATAGTAAATAATATATTTTTGTAAAGGAAGTGACGTCAACCGCAGCCGCCATACCGCTATGCCCGCCAAATTGACACGTCCCTTCCGCCCACTGCCATATAGCTAGCCAAAGGCGGGAAAGTGTATTAAAGCTTAAGTAAGCCAAATATTAATTATTATACGCGGTAAATAAAAGAGGTTGTCGTTATTTTACCTTTTTTATTTCGCTCCCGTTTCAATATACAACTTCTCAACATCGGCCTTTAGACACCATTTAGCTGGAAAGTCGCTATCACCCTCTAATCCGGGTCGAAGGACCAAAAACCAGTACAAAATGAAGTGCTTGTTTCCTGTAGAATTGGGCCCCAGAACCTAAGACCTACCTACCATACTAAGGTCAAAGACGCGAGATTGTTATAGAGATAGAACATAGATTGACCATGGATGGTTTCAAAGGATGAGTTGAGATAATCAATATTATTTATTTAAAAATCAATCATTTGGTCATACGAAAACAACAGTACCGAAATAGAATGTTTCTTATTTATTGTTTTGTTAAAGGTTTTTGTAAAGGAACATTGTACAAGACTAAAAATCGAGTGCAACATGTAAAACTAAAATGGGCAGTTCTTTGTTTTTTATGTATATTCCTAAAGTTTAATAATAATAATTATTTATTGCTTCAAAAAGTTTTTATGTTTAATAAGGTACAGCGCTTTATTTTAACAAGTGTTCTAATGTAAACCAAAACATGATTATCCTATCACAACTAGGATGAATCGGTATCTTAGGCCATTTATAAACTAAGGTAAGGTTCAGGCGTAGAGAGTATACCACAGTGATCAAGGTACTATGCGTTTCAAATAAGACTAGGACTGGACTCGCGGTTAACTTTATACCAAAAACCAAGTACAAGTAACGCCAGCACAAAATATCAAACCACAGACAATAATATTATTTTAAAATGTGCGAGTGATTTAATAGAAAAATTTACTTGGTATGTAGCTACATACCTACCTTAGTTAATTTACGCTCTAGGATGCCACAAACTTGCGCACATATATGTATTTAATTAAAACGTGTGTTTATATCCGTGTTTATGTAAACACGGATATAAACACACATTTTAATATTAAAACTAAGTAGATATGTTAAAAATATGTTAACATAAAATATATGTTCGTACATAAATATTCCACTCCAAATTTCCAATCTTACTGGAACGGCAATAAGATATACGCATTTTATTTATTTTTTCATCTACTTAGATGTGATTATAATATCAAACAAACACTTTTGCCCACCGTACTGAAAAATGTGAAGTTGTTGCGCATTCCAGTCCAAGATCCTATTCTTATTTGATACGCATAGTAGGGACGCTAGTAACTTAAACCAAGTACCACGTATTCGTGTGTGTATGCGCGTGCGCGTGCGCACGTGTGCATTTTTGATTGACTGAGGGAGGTGGAAATCTTATTTTACATAGGCAAACAATGACTGTAGTCAAAAAAATTGTCTTATAGTTTAATAATTGTTATAAGAAAAATAAAAGAAAGAGGTGTATCACAGAGTATTTAATTTTACAAATATAACATTTATTTTACTGTCATAAATACAGGATATACATTTTTATACATAATTTTAAATTTAATAGGTACATTTGCTTGAGAAATTACCGCCATTTTTGTCAATACGATATAGAAAACGCTTGACTTTTCTAAGAACGAAAAAGACAGATTCATAATTTAGACACAATTGGACTTATTCATAAAAATCTTGTGAAACTCTTTAGTTAAAAATGGACTTTGTCTCTTTCTTCTTCTTCTTCTTTTAATTATGGCCTCTGCAGAAATTATTCCGCAATTTTGCCAGTGTCAAGTTTAACTAAGTATACTTATAAGTTTTTAAAGATTAGTAGTAAAAAACTAAAAAACTGCGACGTTCTAAGACGCCATTATCCAACTGCCTGACTCTTTCTTACTAGTATAAATGTCAAAATGACAAAACACATGTCAAAGAGACAAACGAATTGAAACTATAATAATCATTTTTAGATATAATCAGCTTTGAAGATGTTTATGAATACGGGGGAATAAGTATTGCAGCAGTGGCGCAGCGGCACGGGTTCGATTCCCAGTCGCGCCCACAAATCTTTGTGTGAATTGTTACATCGCCGCTGCTCAATATCGGTGAAGGAAATCATCGTGAGGAAACCGGCATATCTAAGAACTAATTCGATGACATGTGACACTCTCAACTCGTAAGATAGTTGAGGGAAGACCCCAGGAAGATCCTTTCTAGTGTCATAAAAAGGGTTGGAGTGTTGAAGTTTTGTAACTCAATAGCTGTTGTTAATGGCAATAACGCGGCATCTGATTATTATATGTTGCTTTGAATGAGTGATATTTGGACACTACTCTTATTGCGCCCCCTAAGTCAAGTGAAAGTCAAAAAAATTAATAAGCTGTCAACTGAATCATTGAAACTCGCAAACGTCCTTGTCTACATACTACATTCACGTAACTAAATAAGTTCGGTTGCAGTTAAGTTTCGATCAAAACAGCCCTTTTCGTACCTACTCTCGTAATTTTGACAACCGCTGTCAGATCGTCATCGCGAGCGCTTTAGACTCGATATGACAGCTAAACGGTCAACTCTAGGCCCTTTTTAGATTCTCATTTTTGCCACTGCTGTTCGGCCAACATACAAATACTTAGTTTACTAGGTAGACATGGATTTCTTAAATATTAACATCTCTTTCTGCTGAGAGTTATTTAGTACTTAATATCTATTTCACAATCTTTTTTCATAGTTGAGTTTAGAACTATAAAAATGATCAATGTTGGTCTAGGCAATAAACTTTATATGTTGTACCTAAATAATTATAGTCACCCGGATTTGCGTCACCCGAATTTAGGGGTAATTGCGTTTTATTAAAGTTATTTAAAAACTCACCAGTCTAACATTTGCAAGCGTCTTTTTTAATAATTGATTAAATAAGATGTTGATAGATGTCCGTTACGACGCGACGGCTAGTTAAGAAATTACCTAAAAAAAATATGTCATTAGGCGCGTCAATCGTAGTGTTTCAACACCGTAGTACTGCGGCACTGCTGTTGGAATGCATGAATGCGATACGATTATATGGTCGCACACAGCGCGTCATGCCACGGTATATTAAGATATTTCTAGTATTAAAATCTTCCGGGGGCCTATACAAATACATTTATCAAAATCAATTAACCATTACATTTCTTTATTAACAGTCACTTAAAGAATTAATACACAGCTTAACAAAATCAAGCACTATTGATCAATGAAAATCAAAATAAACCACTCATCATACAAACATTGTTATCTGCTAGTTTTGCGGAATCCAAGCTTACACACTACAACTACAAAGTATTTTTCAACATGCACATATTAACTTGCTAGAACAAAAATATACAAAACAATAAAATTATAGAGAATATTTAGCAAAATATTTCTGCTGGCAACACTGTTCAGTCTTTGGCTAAATTGAGCAGAAGCAAACTAAGCTTATCTTATGATGAGAGTACATAAATAAATAACCTATAGCTCCCAAGGCATCTCAGAATTTGCGTGATCACCAAAAGTAGTTCTACAATAGTCTGCATGTGTTACTTTGCATTTGCACAACGAAAGCTAGTGCTTTCTATCTCTTTCTACTCATCCCTGAGCGAATGAGCTAGATACGTGTTTGCAACATGTTTTCTTCTTTTTTTCTCTGATCACTAAGATATTCTAAGAGCACAATAAATTCCATGACATCTTACAGCAGTCCCCGACAGTAAAAGGAAGTCATCTATGTGTCTTCAGGAAGCGACTAGCACTTGCATAAGAATAAGATTATAATGGTAGGTACACAGAATTCAGAAAGCGTGTGGGTGGATGGAGGTCGCCATTACTCGTATTGTCAAAAGATTTCTAATTTTTTTTAAGTGAGTTCACAAAGCTGTCCATTTATTTTTCTATAGTGTAACTGACGTGGCAACTACTCAAGCTGATTGTCACTAACAATGGGGACTTACAAATGCAGAGCTGAGCTTATACGAACGTCCGCGGTAAGCGGGCGCACGGAACGGAGCAGTGCTGCGTCAGGGCGGGCTCAGCCCCGCGCGGGCAACGTGTCCTCGCGAAAATCACCGAAACTGTTTTTGAAAATCAAAGAGCTCAGAGGGACTAGTAGTGACGGATTTTAATATTCCACTCCATAGACGTGGGTATCCGCGACGGATGTACGCGCGGCGGACGAGACAGCCTAAACGAATATTAAGCTGAGATAGCTACAACATGTTTTGTTCTTTCCAAATGTTGTTACAAACATAAATCCTTAGCTTAAGCTTTGTTTATATGAAAGAGTGTACAACTAGCTAAGTATTAGAACAAAATTATTAACATTTTTAAAATGTATATGGGCAAGAGACTGCTGTGTCGTAACTTGCACACCTTAAATTATAATGATATAGATATTTAGCATTTGTTTTAATACGAAAATAATACAAGACAATGAATACTATGCTGCACTGGCCTAGGTAGTTATTGGATAGGTGTTTCAAGGCGTCCCAAGATAGTATTGTATTAGATTTACATGAATATCACACACTGAAACAAAACTACTTTACAACGGTTTATTTTAGATTATAGATCCCGAAGTTTCCAAGGTTTTTTCAGACATGGTCACGGGTGGAATGAGGTATTTGACATCCAAAAATATTAATCACAATTATATACCACCAGCTTGGGACCTAGTGCTTAATTTACTTGTACCAAAACCCAAGAAAAATCAACTCAGAATTCAAGACACTGTGAGCTCAGTTTGCTGAAATCGGAACGCAACTTAAATAATAATGTTTGTAGGTAGTCTGTAATAATTGTGATGAATGATAAAATCCGTTATAAAGTAGTTTTATTTTAATGCGCCCCAAAATATTACATCTATCTGAAATTATTGAAAAACTAACCTAAATGAGACGTCTACTAGTGACTAATAATAACTAAATATGGCGCCAATAATCCGATAGTTAAAAAAAAAAATTGGCCTTTGTGCAAATGCAATGTCTCATTAATAAAAGGACAATATATAGATAACACATTATCCTCTTCAATTCTACTTAAATATCTACATTGTAATATTTATATTTAGTACATAAACTCTTATCATTGGATGTATTTATTGTGACAATGGAATTCCATGTGTTGATACCTTGTCTTTGGTTGGATGCCAAAGAATAAATTAATTGTCATCACTAGGAAGCATAATCATTCTTGTTTTTAAATTTCAACTCTTAAATTAATAATCAGGTAGGAGTGCTTGCTATATTTCAGATTAAATTTAATGATCTTACTGATACAAGTAATAAGTAGCTGATATTCTAAAGTATGTATTGTTTTGTTTGTGGCTTTTAAATAATAATAAATTATAATTACAAACATTATATTGATCAAAACTTGGCATTACTGTATTGTGTAATTTCAAATATGACGAATCAAGGAATACCTTGAATCTGGTATATAACAGGTCAGTTATGTTGGTTAATGCAAATATTTAGTTTAAATAAGTAGTTTTTTGTATAAATCAAAGTAACGGTCACAATAATACATCCAGTAATACCTACATAATACAACTTTGTGCTATACAAATAAATTAGCCATTTTTACGGACTCAGCGGTGGATCATCATTTCCTATCATCACATCTTCATACATAACATCATTATTTCTTCTTGCTGAGATCTTTTGACGTACATAATCTATTAAATTGTACTTCTTTACTACCAATATTGCTCCTGTTATTAGCAAAGCCAGTGTGAACACGGTTACAGTAGCAACTGTGGCCGAGCTGTGGTCGTTGGAACCATCATCCGGTTTTTCACAGTCATCACCCACCTTAACCAATCCTTTCATACATGTACATTGCAACGTAGAAGCACTACAGTATTGGTTTTCCGGACACTTTCCATATTCCGTGACGTTGCAGGACAGGATGTGGTCTGTTAAAAAGAATATTCTCCATAACACAGGATAAATTGATTCAATTAAATAATCGTCGGCGAATTACGACTTACCAGCGGTACTGTAATGGATTAAATTTATGAGCAACGTGGCGATAATATCAATGGATTTCAACCCCATGGTGAAGATTAAGGTGTATAAGATCTTCACATTACAATTGTTAGTTCGAAATCACTGTATTTTATTTTATTTCTCAAAACGAACAATGCCAGTCTTTCTTTGAGCGCAGCAAAAACAAACGTCTGAATGAAACGTCACACTCATAAAACAAAGTTGTGCTGTCATTGTGTCAATGTCACTTGTACGTCAATCGCATAAAACGTTTTGTTAGCGATTTTCTGCGTTTAGAAATAAAAATAATGTTCTGCTATCATAATGTTTTTTGTATGCTTAAGCTATTTTTCTACTGTAAACGTCGAGTCTAATTACAAATCTATATTTTTCTATGCACATTCGGTCTTAGTAGTCTGTCATGTGTGCACATTGTGTGATACACGGCAGAGCAGCGATGGCGCAGCGGTACGGGGCTCGCCTTAAAAGGCCGGGTTTAATTTACGGTCGTGCCCACACAAATTTGTGTGAATTGTTACATCGCCGCTGCTCAATATCGGCGAAGGAAAACATTGTGAGGAAACCAGCATGTTTAAAAACTAATCTTTCGAGGACATGTGACATCCACCAACTCGCACTTGGCCACCGTGTGTAGATCTTTCTCAACTCGTAAGATAGTTGAGAGAAGACCCGTGCCCAACTGTGGGACACTAAAAAGGGTAGTAATGTAAGTTATAGAATACATAACAGTATTATAACAATCTCTAACAACAATGTTTTTTAAGTTAATAGTCACACCACAGATAATATAATACTATACTGTCACACGTAGACAGAGAAGTAGGTACCTAGTGACTTTTGACTAATTGAGTAATAGTGATTATTGAGTTGACACATATTTGGTCACACATCACGAAATATAGAGAACTAAATACTTCAGGCAGGGAAGCAGACATGACAGAGATCTGCTAAAAAATTAATTTTAAGATAATCCTCCATGAGTAGGCTAATAACAGTAAATAAATAATAAAATGCAGTAAAATTCTTTAAGTTAAAGTTTTGTAACACGCTGTGTAATGTTATGTACCTGTATTTAGGTACATAACATATGCGAGGCGATAAAATTGGAGACCTAAGTAGGTAGATACTGTACCTACCTATACTATAAAACAAAATCAAGATTTTAAAATATATTTATTTCTAGTTTAGAACACATTACAATCAAAACTTACAGCTAGTTAGTGGGAGTAAGAGAATGATTTACAACCTATCAGTCTAGAAACATCACGAAATAGCAAAGTTCAATTTTACCAACTTCTAATTAGCCGCACAGTTACGTATCAATGGAAAAAATACCATAGTTTGCATAGTTTCACTTTCAGATCCTCAAAACACTGCTACTGCCCAGCTCTGATGGAAAGACGCCCTCAATCTTTTATTTAGGTTCTCCCAAACCAAGAGTTTAACCTGAACCTCTATAGCGCGCCGCTGTTGATCCTTTTTTTTGTTTACCGGGGGGAAATCTTTGTGGATCCCCCCGCACTGTATGGGCGCAGGTCGGGGGGTATGTGGGACTCCATACTGGTTACCCGAACTGAAACCCCCCGGGTGTTCCTTCTCGCATCCTAGCCAGGGTGTCACGGGTACCATAGGTGACACAACCGCGACTCCCTGAATGCCGACTCGCCCTTTCAGGCGAGCCCAGTCACGCAGTTTGGGAGGGGGAGATCTAAACGCACCCCACAACAGAGTCTTAATGGGCACCTCCGTTATGTGGCCGCTGTCGATCCTGGCTAACAGTAGCAATTAATGGCGGGATTGTGGCGTTGGTTTTCTCAATTAAAAAAGTAGAGTATTTAGGTACATTTGATAAGAAGTCCGTGAAATTGTGCCTTACTATGCCTTAGTTATCGCCTTCGCTTTCGTAGACGTATCTTTCTGGCAATATGTAGTCGTTAGGATCATGGCCGTAGGCTTCCTTACCGCCATTACCATCATCGGCTCCTTCTCTGTAACAAAAATTAACATTGAAATATTAATATACGGGGGCATAACAAAATATTTTACCTACCGTCGTAGTGTATGTTTGAAGTAGGTGCCCACAATTCGAAAAAAATAACCTTTTTACCGGCCACGGAAATCCTTTCAACTTTCGATTACCTTTAGCCACTTACGCTGGCAAAATGAGGGTTACTGAAAAAAGTCACAATGTCTTCCAATGATTGTTTTTAGGATAAGCCGGTTTTGTCCTTGTCGGATATTGAGGAGCGAGGATGAGAAAAGAGGAGATGAGAGGTGACAACCTAGGATGGGGCTCAGGTATGTGTTAATTCAGACCATAATAACTCTGTGCCTAATTTCTTCCAATTCCATCCAGTAGTTTTTGCGTGAAATAGTAACAAACATCCATACATTCTTACAAACTTTCATAAGATTAACTAGATACGATATGACAGACGTAGATGGTATATCAAATAAACCTACTTGAGCTCCTCATAGTGCCTTCCCTTTTCTTCTTTTTGTTTGGAGCTCTTCTTTGGGCGTCTTTCCTCCTCGAAATCCTCTAATTCTTCCGGCTCGCGTTCTCTTTCCACTGCAATGAAAAACAGACTTCAGGTACTCTAGAGCAACTACCTACTATAATATCCTGGGAATTCCACCAGCAGACTTAATATAGCAGACAAAATATTTCATTTTCCACAATTGCAATAGTTTTACTTGGGTAAACGTCTAATTCATTGTAACTACCTTCATTGTACTACTATTGTACCTACTCAATGACACATATTCAGTTCAAAGACGTGTCGCTTTACACATACTGACCAATATGCCCATCATAAATTTCAGATGTTTACAAATTTTACGTTATCTCAAAACCCTCACCTCTCTGTTCATGATTGTGACTGTACGCTCCATCTTGTTTCTTATCTTCTAGTCCAAAGGAATCTTGCTTCTCGAACTCGTAATTATCACCTGCCTTCTTGTGGTAGGAGTCGAAGTGCTGGTAGCCCTTCTTGCCGCCTCCAGACTTCTTCCTAGAATAGCCAATCTCTCCATCTCCTTCGTGTTCTTCGGATTTGTGCCAGTCATCAGGCTGAGATTTGAAAAAAATAATTATTGAGTTACGCCAAACCACTGAACTAACCCCCTGTATAAAATGTTTATACTATAGTCTGTACATTATAAATTTGCTGACTCCTTGTGCTTATAACATTGAAATAACTAGCCTAAATTATAGAAATTGTCAAAAGTGACAATATAAAAACTTAATATTCATTGGACTTTTTATTTTTATTTAATTTTGGCTAAGTCACCTTCGTCCGTGGGAGTGCCCTTTTCTCTGAATCCCCACACTTGGCCTGGATGGTGCAAATCAGGTGAAAATCAACTAGTAATTAGGTAAGTTTACTTGTAAATTAACTAGTCTCTTTTACTCTCAGACTTCAGTGAGATAGGTAGACTGAAGCAATAAGTTACAGATCGTGCGTAGGACCAATGGCTTACTGCGCTTTCCAAAGTTCGGGGGTTTCACACCACAACTTCCAGACTATGAACTCGTGTAGGTTTAGGTAAAGTATTTTGGGTGGGGAATTAGGACCCGTGACCTCAACAGCTAGGTAATACGCTTTCCATACTTAAACATTGCTCCAAAATCAAATAATTGTCAGTAATACTCACAGCAGCAGCTCTCGTTTCTCTGATGTATGAACCAACTGACATAGTATCATCTACCATCATCAGGTCATCCAGAGAGTTCGATTTAGTCACAGGTATAGCAGATGCTATTTGAAGTAGGCCCAACGCAATGGGTATCAGTTTAAACGCCATCGCAGTATTCTGAAAACATACACAATTTTCTTATAAAAATCTTCTACTTTTCCAAAAAAAATGTTGTGAATTCAATGCAGCTTTCTAACTACAGTGAAAATGGACATATACTTTTGGCAGGTAGTACTTATAACATACATACAACACCTTTAAAAATCGACTTCGATCGATAAAGGCATTGCACAAGATGTGTTTACTGTCGCTATTCTTCAATAAAATCAATGACAAGTATTGAAATAATAACTAAAGTACTTTAGAATGGATCTTATTGCGATTTATTTTAGATTTCGTGGTCACGGGGGGACCCAAAATCTAGAACAAATTGCGATGAAATAAGTTTTAAAGTAGTTTTATATCAATGTGTGATATTCGCCAATATTGTGATAAATTTAAGAAAATAAGATTTACGATCAACGAATCTATTGAATATAAAAAGGTATTTAATTTAAACTAACATATTTCCAGTTCTATCACTGTAGTCTATAATTTCAGTTCAACAACCTTTTCTCCGGTCAAATCTTCTTTATTTAGAGACGCATCTAATTATCCCAATTACCACAGTTAACTGATCGTGTGTAACCGCAACAATTACACGACCTACTTTATTACCTTCCAGTTCACCGCAAAAAGTTCAACTTCTTTAACTGTTCAGTTCAAACTCAACAAATAATCCTAATGTTGTATTTTATATAACCAACGTTGCGGCTGTCTTGCTCTTTCACAACTAACAATTGACCCTTGTTCGATTCATCTGAGGTACTTGTGTTTTTTACCCGTTTCTTCATTTGTGTGAAATTCAAATTCACTTTCGTAGTTTATGCTAGTGTGATGACCCGTGAAGATGGAAGAATTCTCTTAAAAACTCGTATCCAGAAAGTGAAATTTACCAGTTTCTATACATGAAAAATATCATGATCCTTGATTTTTTAAGTCAGTGTCGTACAAAATATTATTATCTATACATCTATTATAAAATGTTTTATTCTGAATACAAAGAAAAAAAAACTATTGTGGTGGAGTACCCAGTCCTCCAGTGTTTTTAAAAACTGTAGACAGTTTTTTTGCTTCTTTCTTTGTTTTTCTATTAGATATTGTTGAGTTAGTGCTATCTACAAACTGTTTCAGCAACAAAGTTTCAATAAAAATCCGTTATCTTTAACTGAATCCTGTTATTTATCGCCTAAATTGGGCAACAATTGTTTCATCCTAATTAATTCTCTGGTAGTTTCTACGGCCTTCAGTTTTGTAAGTCGACAAAATTAAATCTTTATTACTAACTGGTCACAATTCAGCATGAAATTGAGCAAAGACCGCAAACTAAATGAGTTTAAGAAACCTATGACAATATATTGGTTCAGACGTAACTTTTATTGTGAAATGTATTGAAGGGAAAGTGGTAAACAAATTGGACAACAAAAATACATTTAAAGTTGTAGCTACAATCTTTTTGGGTACAGATGAAAAAATAATAAAAACTAAAACCTAATTTTGGACCTGTCCATTGTCATTTATTCATAACCGTCATTAAGCCGCCACATTATTGTAACTTGTTACTGTTTTCACGTATGGTTTAATAGAAAAATTAGCTTAAAATTATTGTGATTCTCTTGGGAACGCTGAATACACTGTCATGGAACGGTCACGACGTTCACGGAGTTTGTTCTGCACATACGATTCGTATGGTGGTCTGCCACTTGAAGCAACCTCTTTTAGTGGTTCAGGTAGCACTTCGTAGTTGAGTTGCCATTCTTTCTTAAATTTTAATTCTTCAAGTGCTTTAGAGCTGAAAATGAAATAAATAGGTTCGGCAACACCATAAAATCCTGCTTGGAATTCCGGGTACGTGCGATTGGAATTCTTTTAAGTTAAAATAGCAAACTTATTCTCAATATTCTGAATCAATGTACCAATAAATTTCACATTAAAACTGTAATTATATACATACATGGTGTTATCAGTGACGTCAAATCTCAAAACAGAGAAACCAACTTCTTTGCCTCTCTGAATAGCGTTTTTAGCTAGCACGCTAGCAAGCTCAGCACTCCTTGGACTATCTTTAGGGACTATTAGAATTACCTGTAGAACAATTACATTGTATCTAAAATTAGTTTTCCACCAATAGATTTCATTCCAATCAGAGGCTTAAAGAGAGAGGTTCACAAATTCTGGGAAGATACCTGGAGTATGTTATGCACTCTGTATTTGTCATGAAGGGCCGGTGCGCGCAGACAGTGTGCAGATAAGTTGATTATTCTTCTGGTTTGCGAGCAGCGGATGCAGTGAGCCCATTTCTCCAGCATCACCGCATCCCATGGACAGACAGACATTCCTAAAGCCAGTCCCAGAATCTGAGTCCATCCTTTGCGTGTCTCCTGTTGCTCTGCTACTAGGGAATGTCCTAGAAAGTAGATCGGAAATCTTCGAAGAAAATCTGTTATTCTAAAGGATTCTGGATAAAAATAAGAATATTGAAAACGGTCAGTGAAGACTGGCGTGGTCACTAAAGTCACTAGTAGCGCAGGATAGGTAGCAGGGCTACCTGTCATAAGGAAGGTACCCACGAGGTAGTACCTACCTATTTTTACCGCAAATGCGTTATCTTGTTATTTGTATGACAAAATGTAGGTATTCAAAAATATGCCGCTAAATTACAAAATGACGAGTTTTAAATGTGCTTGCGGTAGATGCACTTTTTGTTTGTTCATTTTATAAATTATTTCGTAGTAGGTAATTATGACTGATTATAATAAATAACTAAGCATGCACTGTTACCCCCTGTGACACAAGTTTCAATAAGTCCAGGCTATCAACAACCTTATAATAGTATTATGATTTAAATTTTGTATCTACTTAGTCAGTAATAAAGTGATTATAATTATATTATTAATACTTGTTTCTATGGGTAAACGCGTCATGTACAGCAGGAATGGAAAGGATATAATCATTAGTATATATTCATTTTGTATATATTGTATAATATATCTAAGTACATAGTATGTAATGTTAGTATGTAGGTATATGTATGTATTTAAAGTTTTCTTTTTGTTGTGCACTTCTACCCTTTCCACAAGTTTTCTCTTCTAGAGGTTTGCTGGTAGAAAATTCATAATTGAATTAAGCTCGCCTGTGTACATTGTTGTTTCCTATTTATAATTGTATATGTAAGTGTTTTGTGTACAATAAAGAATAAGAATAAGAATAAGATATAAAAATTAGCATTGCTGTGAACGTGTTCAGACTGAATAAAGCTATGTAGGTATACCTTGTGAAAGTGCTCTTGATATGTAATCACTCAACACGACTTGACACGACGCTGGTGGTGTGACCAGCCCAGGCCATGAGTTGCGCGTGGTCTGGCGGACGAACCGCAAGATTCGTGGCACATCTGCTGGCCGCGCCCGTCTCACACGCACACGTTCTTCCTTTTCATTTCCCTTTACCTGTTTCTTTACCTGTACATCAACAATAGTTTCAGCTCCAAATGCCTTCTGTCTTTTTTAAATATTATAAATATTCTGGGACATCAACACACACGGTCATCTGGTCCCAAGCTAAGCAGAGCTTGTGCTATGGAAACCAGATAACTGGTATATACTATACATATAATACTTTTCTTTTGTTAAAATATACTTATAATAGATATATTTACACCTAGACTCGACACAAACACAAATGTTCATCACTAATGCGGCGTTAAAAACAAGTATCTTACCGACCACGCCACTGGCCCGTCAAAAAAACTATTGAAAAAAGTAGGTACCTAATAAAAATTATCAAAATATTATGACAAAATCTGCCGTGACACCTGCAGTCCACAACTGGAATTTTTAAGCGTCAATTATATTACTTTTGTTGTTGGACCATGAGTATTGAATGTTCATAAAGTAGTGGATGATATACAGGAAGACGAACTTTGAGCTACCGAAGCTTTATTATGTGCAAATTGCATTACAATGCACAGAAATTTCAGTCATTTTAATAGAACTAAATCAAGAAATAAATAGTTTACCCATGAGGTATATTTAAAAATACGAAGCTAAGCTCTTTCATCATATAAAAATACTAAGATTATTGTCATTATAAGCATGGGATCTGGGATGGAAATTAATAATAATAATAATATAGTGGGACATTAACACACACGGTTATCTGATCCCAAACTAAGCAGAGCTTGTACAATGGAAACCAGATAACTGGTAATATACTACATATAATACTTTTCTTTTATAAATATATACTTAAATATAGATAATTACACCCAGACACAAGATAAACAGACATATTTAAACAAATGTTTGTCTTGGGTGGGAATCGAACCCACGACCTGCGGCGTGAAAATCTTACGGACCACGCCACTGGCCCGTCAAAAAAATAAAAATAAAAATACTAAGATCATTGTCATAAGCATGGGATCTGAGATGGAAATTGGCTAGGATTAAACAGATATTGAGATACTCACCACAACATTTTCTGAGCCAATACCATCTTTTTTTGTATAGTATCGTGTAAAAGGAGCCCCAAGACAAAAGTTTGATCGTTTTATGCTTTGCCTGATTGAGAATGTCCTACAGAAACTTGACAGGGACAACATGGTGGGGCCGGTCTGATATGGTTCTTGCTTTCAACTTTTGCCTATTTGATCCGGCTCAGCATGGTTTGGCTTGTATTTGTTACTTAAACTTAACTAAAAATTTACTTTTCATTAGTTTATTTGCAATTTTTTTATAGTTATAATATGGTGGCTTACTGACGGCTGAATTGACAGATTTATTTTTTGATCGGTAGGTATTTCTGAATTTAAAATTATATGGCCGGGATGAATCCAAAAAGAAATCTTATACTTTTATTTTGCATGAAGTTGGTCTTAATGAATAAATATCAATCTATGGGCTCTTAGAAGCACTCTATGCAGATTCAGTAAAACCTAATTTGTATTTGTATGTTTACCTAGTAATGAACGAAATACTCGTATAGTAATTTCTTCATCACCATCTAGATAGATACATATGATCTATGTAAATGGTGCCTTATTTTGGATCAAATACCTTCAGTTGAACTTTCCAAGATTCGATGTGGAAACATACTTTGTGCTAAGTTAATTTGATCTATTTCTTTTATTTCTCTATCACTATAACAACGGAGGGATTTATACTCTTTGGGACGGATGAAAAATCTGTCAAAAATTACTACTTATAAAAATTTCTAGTCCTTCAAAAACATGCAAACATAATTGATTTTAAAGAAAAAAGCCAAGTAAATATGGACCCCGCAGTTATTTTACCATGAATCTGGAACAAACACAGAGACATGCATTGTGCTAACGCATTTAGGGCGAACTTGCTGAGGCTCTCGCAGGCTACAACGCCCATAGCCGCCAAGTTTAGTAAAACTATTTCACGTGATAAAACTATTTACCCGTCTGGTTGTCATTTTCCATACGATGATAAGCCAGTAAGTTTCTCTTTATAACTAGAACTTTAGCTATCCTCCTTAGCCTAGTAGTACCTATTCTTCGTTCTTCAACAACTCCTACTGATGCCCATGAATCTTGCTATCTAGTCCAATCAGATGATCTATCAATTTTAGAAGGATTATTCCAAGTGTTTGTGGTTTGAATTCTAGCGTGCTTGTGTTCATTCGCATAATTGTACCAAAATCTAAAGCTGTTGAGTGGCTCAATAGTACCCAATCATATATGGTAGTATAGTAATCGTTTTAGAAATAAAAACGTACTAACCACTTAGCTATCACAATAATAAAGTCACAGGCAGGAGATATAACAAATGTGTAAGTAAACATAGTATATGGGAGGGACATAACAGGGAGCCCTGTTCGCCTCATTCTGACGAATACGGCCAGTGGGAGATCTAGCGTAAGACCGACGGCTTCACGTACTCTCCAAGGCACGAGGGTATCACACCACTTTCTAACTCTAAATTGTTCTAATTTAGTTAGTATTAAAATTAGAACAGTCCCTCTTTTTTTGGTCTTGTGCCGGATTTGGACCCGAGACTTTGATGGCTAGAAACAAAATCTTTTTATTCCCTAATATGTTTTTAATTGGTCTTATTATTATTAGCCCTGATCATCCCACTGCTAGCCAAAGGCATCCCAATACACCTTCCTGACATCACGATCTTGAGCCTCTGCCATTCACCTGCTTAAGAAGTCATCCAGTTCTCTGTCTGGGTCTACCTCGACGTCTTCTAGCTGCAGCTCAATTCCACTTCAGCGTAATGACTTTTTAAGTGCAATACGGACTTTGTCTATTATTTTGACACCCAAGATGCTGCAATTCATCGCTAATTGGAAAGCCTTGATTTTGGACATCTGGAACTGCGACAATGACCAAGTCTGACCGTAGGTTAAAACGGGGAGAACGCTAATAAGGTTATTAAAATAGTTTTTATTTTATTTTGAACAGTGTTTTGATATGCAAAATTTAAGAATTATAGCAGCTGGTAATGAACATTCTCGTATGATCAAATCTTTCCTCTACACTCACTTCTGGCCTCGAGAACCTACTGTAACAGCGTTATGGATGAACCTGCATTCTCCCTATCTCGCTATTCTAACGGATATATACTCCGGTTCTGGTGAGTATACCGTTTTTATATCCATATAAACTTTTAACTTTTGTGTTAGTATTATATTAAAATTTATCATTGCTGGCGATTATAGCGCTCATATTTTGTTAGCTTGAAGTTTTACTATAGAATAAAATTCCATAGCCTTTAAACTACAAACCTTCAGTAACTTTCATTTCACTTCGGCCCTATTTAGTCGCCTACTTCTGGCCGCGTGTGTGCCCTTCTCTCAAATATCTTACGAGTTCAGAGCGTTAAGACCTTAATCCACACTCGCTGGCTGGCCAAATGCGGGTTGGTGTAGGTTACAAATGTCCTCGAAGGATTATCGGTGTGTTCACGATGTTTTCTTTCAATGATATTTGAACCCGACCATGCCATGGTGCAGGGCATGGCCCGGTTCAAATTCTCGAGTCTTTTTAATCTTACAATGTTCTGTTCTGTTTTTAAGTTTTAATTAGAGTTATTTTCGTACAGGTTACAGAACATTAGCATTAGAACACCTCAAAAGAACTGATGAAATGAAGATAATAGGCTTGTCAGTCGCCAGCAACGTACATCCCTGGGCTATAGAAGAACTCGAAGACTGGGCACACACCACCTGTGAACCGGACAGCTCCAGAATGTATTTCATTGCCCACTGCATGAAGGCTGCTAATTTGTATAAGAAATATAATGTGGACTCGATTTTTACTGTAAGTGTTATTTTGATAGTTGGTTATAGATATAATTTTGTTTTTGTGCTAAAATTCACATTGCCACCGCGGAGTCGAAACGTCCCTTCATCGAGGAACAAAGTGCGACGCGATAAGCGATCCCAAGCAGGTATTTATATATCACAAAGTACCATATTGATGAGGAAATAGAAATGAATATAAAGGCTTTTGAAGGTTTTAGACTAAAAATATCAGGATTAGAAGACAACTTTAGGTAGGTGTGAATAATCGGCTAAGAAGACGGTATTTCAATAAAATAACTACGGCAAATATCACTTCACCCCGATCTCTCGATAGCACTATCATTAATTCTAATGGGTAATTACAGATCGCTAAGATTAAATTGAATTAAAGCGTAACGTCCACCGAGCATGTGTTTGCGTGCGCACTTCCCGACGATGCAACCGCCCATCACAAAGTGTCTGCCCTTCTAAGATGGCCGTTTCACCCGTGCTCGGTGTTCATTCGTTCGTTCATATTGTCATTTTCAGCTGTTCGACAGTTGATGCATTGAGAAGTAGATGTGCCAACATATATATGAAAATATATCTTAGCAACTACTTAAACAAGCACGCATTCTATACATACATACATACGCAGTATCAATATGCCTTAGATTGATGGGTTGTTTCTTGCCGGTATAATATTGCATAATTATATGTACTCATTCGTCATTGTCATTATTTAAAATATCGTCAATATACCTATTACAAAACTAATTTGCTTCCCGCTAAATAATTTAGATTAAAATTCCAAATCGGGAATTCCTTTTCAAATTTCTAGTAACTCATTAGTATGATTTCAAACGTGGCCGAATTATTGGCATAAGTCACTGACTAAAACAGTACCGATACTATCAGCATATTGATTATCGAGTAGTACTATAAATACTATCGATGCTATTTCAATTATCAATGGTAAATTACCATTAAAGGCCGACCGTTTAACTCGCGTGTCGCCATCTGAGGTACAATGTCATAAAACATTAATTAAATCTCATAATGAAATATTAATCACAGATAAAAGTAATTTAAGACTATTTGTCACTAATATCCATATCGCTTGAATCATCATCACTGTCTCTGCAGCTTGAGGAGTCAGAATCTTGGCGGTAGGCGATATGCGAGTTAAACGGTCTATCTATAGTATCAATATTAACAATACTAACAATGGTCCTATCGACATGTTCTATATTGCTGCTCTTTTAGCATTACTATTATTTATAGTTGCCTATCAATCTGCATCGTTACTCATAGGCCATCTTATTAAATAATACACGTTGTCATGGTTTCAGATTGAGGTTCTATGCACAGCGACAGAAGCATGTGGGCATGGCGTTGCAACGCGCCTTGTTAAACACTCTCTCGATCTGGCATTAGAACTAAGGTTCCCGCTGGTTCAGATAATTTCTGTCAACCACTATGTGTAAGTAATCTATTTGCACCTATAGTAGATAATGTAGCTAAACAAACAAAATGTAATACAGTACTTCATTTAAAAAAAGAAAAAAGCCTACTGAGTTTTTTGGCAGTGTTTCTCAGTAGTTACCAGTCATTCACTGCACGGCAAGAAAAGAAATTGGACTATTTATAAGTAGACTCGCGTCTCAAAAAAAAGCATATTTTGTTTTTTTTTATTTTGAAATATTAGTTTAAACCAGACCGTCCTTCAATTTAATGGCTACTGTCGGTTTGCTACAATCGGATTTCGATAAAATCTCGGTGAATCTCAATAATACAGCGTGTACGAGTATCGCTCTTAGCCCAAGCGAGCACTGGCAGCCAGGCCAATGTATGCATTGTATTATCAATGCTCGCACTTTACCGCATGCGGCCAATGAGATCATTGCGACGTAACCAGCGAGCCGTATTGGCTGCTGCGACCACTAGGGCTTGAAAAATTGTATGATCGCGCGCTGGTGTTCACGCACTGGCCGTTGCGGTTCATTATTAGAGTAACTTATTTTTTGGGAAAAGGGAGGACTTGGATAATTTTTAATAATCCCGTATAATTTCTTTGACACAGTAACGTTTATACCCAGAATCTACTCTTTTTGTTTTTTGCTTCTTATTAGGAAGATGAATTATCACAGCTATTTCCTCGACTTCTATTTTGGAGCACTCTGTACTCGAAACTGTCAATTTTTGATCATGCTTGGTTGCGATACTTGCGACCAGTAATTAAATAAGTTCAGTTGCAGTGCAGTTGCAGTTAAGTTTCGATCAAAACAGCACTTTCCGTCTGATTGCAAAACTGGCCGCTGTGATCTGGCCGCCAGTGCGCGCTTGGACTTAGTGTTGAGCGTATCGCTGCGTTTGAAGACTTTAATCAATTCTGGCATTTTGTTTGGGTTTATAGTTATATCTAATGTGTATGATAACTATTAGTGTAGTGATCATACTTAAGGCACAGTAGACTTTGCTGTGTTGATCAATACCACGTTTTACTTGTTGTTTCAGCTCCAAGATTTGTAAAAAGTTGGGTATGAAAGAAGAGTGGAGCATGGAATACGACGATTTTGTCAACTTTTCGGGGAAACGAGTGTTTTTTGCGAGGACTCCACATAATAGGGTCGTCGTTTACACCAAATACAACGACCCTAAGAAAGGAATCGAACTTCCTTGTAATCCTCAACACTAAACCAATTTTTACACATTAATTTGGTACTACTAATCGTGATATCAAGGTTACCTAAGGGTCAATGTAGGTGTCAAAGGACAGCATTGCTGCCATTGAATAGACGCTAAGTTTGAACTGCTTACCAAAAGACCGACTTTTATTGAGACTAGTGGAGAAATATAATAAGACGCGTGCATATAATTCGCATGTATTTTATTTGTTTTCTTTCAGAAGAGATGGGAATATGATATGATTTAGTTAAGGGTAAATTTGATTTAACTTTTGGATTATGCCCCTTGATGTTCTTCGGTTCTGTGTCAGAATGAATTGACCCGGGAGGTGACGCGAGCAAGCTCACGACTCAAGTCAAGTCACGTCCTCAATAATATCAATTATTTTGTTTAACATACTTTACATTGTGACCAGTAATATAACTGCAATGTTTTTATTGTGATAAAACCTATGAGTTTTGTCGTATTGCCAGCGTTTACATATGGTGACACATTTCCAGTATATGCTGATCGCGCATTGCATAGAATTTCCGTAAAACAAGAGGTCAGCTTATACTGGAAAAGTATAGCTTGTTGTGTAGCTGTGTGTACGTAAGCATGTCATTTTTATGAATAAATGTTTAAAAAGCGCCGCATGTGACGCTGTACATTTAACTTGCTTTAGCTTAACCAGAGATCAGATACATTAGACTACAAAGGTGTATTACATCTACATCAAGAGAAACCGGGCAACTACCCCTATTTCCACGACATTGCGTGTATTATGTTCGTAGCGACGTGAGGTGAACTGGTACGATTTCGCAAAACTTCGCCTGATATATTTGGTGACATCACGCTTCTTATGTCCATAGCTACGTCAGGCTAAGTTGTACGACTTGTAACTGAAAGCTACGCTACAGTAATCGTGGTTTGACGCGCGATATTGCCAAACATGTCAAGCGAAGTCTGGCAACGTCACACCACTTCTCTCGATATCGCTTTTGACACGTGTCGCACTAAATTTGTCCCTTAGTGTATCCCTGAATTTTGCGTGCTGGCGATAGAATCCGTAATGTTCATAACAAAGCTTACTCTTAGTACTGTGCATTAGTTTTCTGAATTTTAATAAATTAATCAAGTTTGGTAGCGATAGTCCTTCATTAAAATTAAAACCATTTTAACATCTAAAAATATAAGAGTTAGCGTCAACAATATTATAGATATTGCCATTAAAAAAGATGCGCCATTCTTCTCAAATTGCGTACCTATATTGCAAATTTAATCATCCTATTTATTTATTTATTTTCATTAGGTACTCTTTTATTTTTTTACTCAAATCTTTGTAGAGCACGTTTGCGTGAATGACACTACTATAATATTATAGTATTTACTGTAGTGGTAAGTTCCACAAAATGTTAGGCCACGTAGTGTCTGCAAAGCCAAATTTTTAAAAAACGAAAGATATTTTTATCAAAGATTACATTTATTTGACAAATTTGAAGTTCTAACAGTAAATTGTTTAGACAATCCATAAAAAAGCGTTGTACAATCAGCTTTAAAACATTATTATTTCCACCTCAAACTTTACACAGGCAGAATAGTCGAAAAGGACTCAATTGCCGACTAAGGAAAAAAAAACTTTGCTATTTGTTTAGACTGCCAACAAACTAGAAAGACAGCAAGGCAAACAGTTTAGGTGGAAACTTAACCTTGTTATTAAAGTTACTTGCAGAATGCAGATGATTTATTATTAAATGAATAATTGCTTAGTGTTTTATGACGTGAATATTTTTATTTTAACCTTATATGTGAATCTTTAAATGTATTTATTTGCAATCTAAAATTTTATATTGATTATTAAAAGGTGTTGTGTGTGCCACGATTTGTACATTCAGGAATTGTAAATTTAGGTTATACTAATGAACCTTTCGCTTGAGGCTAATAGGCAAGACTAATTGAATAACGATAGTGAAATGCACGATAGTACCAACCAATGTTTTGGTTGTATCATTTATGAATACAAAAATAGAATCATCAACAGTGTTTTTATAAAGACAAATTTAGTATTAATAATAGTAATACTCTGGGACAGAGTTTGTATGTAATATTGCATCATTTTTGCAATTCAATTGGCCTCATGTGTATGGTTTACTATAGTCTAGATATTATTCCAGACAACTGGCAAATGGGTCCTTAAATAAAAATTGGTAAAGTTTTTTAGAATGCAAAATGTTTTTGGGAGGGAAATAAAACCATTAACAAAACTGTGTTTCTTTTAATATAAAACAATACAAAATGTTATAATACCTAAAAATAATAAATATTGCGTAATACTGTTCGATCGATGATCAATTTAGTCAGATAAAATGATTGGACAAACCTAATTGGTTAGATATGCATAGCTTGACAAGTTAATTATGACACCGCCTGCGGTGAGAAACGGAGAAGCGATGCCTTTAACTACAGGCCGATCGTTTAACTCGCGGATCGCCTATCGCCAAGATTCTAACTCCTCAAGCTGCACAGACAGAGATGATGACTCAAGTGATATGGATATTAGTGACGAATAGTTACATTACTTTTATCTGTAGTTAAATAGTTCTGTTCTTTAGGAGATTTATTTAATGTTTTATATGTATATATTTACTTTGTACCTCTGAAGGCGATACGCGAGTTAAACGGTCGGCCTATATTGCACACCGATATCACTACACAAATTCCTTCCTTTGTTGCTGTTCTTCCCTTGCCTACTTACATTACATTTTGCGGGGTAAGTAAAAAGATCTTCATACTTACGATCTTCTAGGGTCAATTTTATGCACAAAAAATTGGCCAGATTCAAGATTTTGCACCAGATTTTCTTTAAATATGCTCAATTAATTTTTTGATTATATTTCATCCCTTTTAGTGTCTCACTTTTGTGGAAAGGTCTTTTTTCAAATATTTAATGGGTTGAGAGAGTTTACGCCTTAATAGTCCATTTACACGAGGACAATAGCCGAGACAGGACAGTAAGACAAGACAACAAGACACTAAAAAACATCGTTTGAATGGGGACATCTCTGTTGAGAACAATCTAATGCAGTGTATTTTCTAATGGCTTAATTTCATGTCCTGTCTTGACTAATGTCCTCGTGTAAATGGTCCATTACACACAAACTAGCAAAGTGCTGTTTGGTGGATGTAACATGCCCTTGAATGATTAGGTCCTAGACATTTTTCGTGATATTTTTCTTCACCGATATTGAGGCGAAACAATTTTGAATTATGATTTTTTTCGATTTAATCTGACTAAATCGATCCAGGGCTGTACTGTTACAATATTAGCCTACTCAAACACGTTAACATTAACGTCTCATTGCCAATAATATCCGATCTGGCAACCTCAGTGTCTTTTGAACAACATCTGTGCCATATTTTTCTTGGATCAAATCACGGGAAGAAAACTAAAGTTTGGATTTTTAGTAAATAGTGTTAACGTTAATGCGACCGAGTCTGCTAATAATTATGTAACGCCCTTTAATCGATCTGATCTAATCGAATCCCGATTTGATAAACATCTAGTTTTACAAACAAATACAGTACACGCAAAGAATTAAGCAGATTTACTTGCACTTCATGTGTAACACCAATGTACTGATCGTCGATAAAAATTGTAGAATCGATGAACAAAATATTGATATTGGTTGGTCGGAGATCGGTCGGTCAGTCGAACAAATTAAAACTCATTTTTCAATCGTAAACCATCTGCCTACGACTGAAAATCTAAGTGACTTCACTAAATCAATATTTTGATGATTTGTGAACATTACTTTTTACTTTATAATGAAGTGATCCGATATTCAATAAAGCAATTTTTGTAGTAATGATTTTTTCGTAATTTGAGCAGCTATAAATCATTTACCAAGGTCTTTCTTTACAGTTCTTACTATATAGCCTTTGGCTAGACGATTATAGTAAACAGAATATGCTTTATATATAGACCGTTTAACTCGCGTATCGCCTATCGCCAAGATTCTGACTCCTCAAGCTGCACAGACTGTGATGATGATTCAAGCAAGGATATTAGTGACGAATAGTCTTACATTACTTTTATCTGTAGTTAAATAGTTCTTTATGAGATTTAATTAATGTTTTATGACTTTGTACCTCAGATGGCGATACGCGAGTTAAACGGTCTATCTATAGAAACAATATTTGGGGCTTAATAATTAATTATAATTGCTTTGTCTGTAGTCTTTGTATATAAAAAAATGTTTAAACGATAAATTTTTATTTCAAGACAGGTCATCGACATTCTTCCCTTAAAACTTATAAAAATACGTAACAAACCAATGTTTTATCTCTGTCGTTCCTTACGTTTTTGCTCGAACGATTGAAACAAAACACTTTTCAAATCTAATTTATAAAAATATTTTTATAAGTCAAGGGTTATGTATAACGCAGGTACTTAAAACTACATTGGAAAGACTAATAATGTTTGTTTGTCTTCTACTTAAAACAACGCCATCTAGTGATATGTGAAGAGAATGATAAATTAGTAAATCAAGTAAATCCCTAAATCAAGTATGAATAAGAGCCGAGACTACACTCTCCCTACATTATGTCTGAGGTTTAAATAATGTGTGCTCGTTTTTCCGTTTACTTCTTCAAAACCACGCATCGGATTTTAATACGGTTTTCACTAATACCTACAACTAAATTTGTATCCGTGCATTACTACCCGCTTGGCTTTTATGGTATGGGACAAAAAGTAGTCATGTGCTAATTCAGGCTATAATCTATGCGACTCATTCGAATGCGTCTAGTAGTTTTTTGAGGGCGATTTATAAACAAGAACAAAACACAGCTTTAGTTTCTTAATTTCATGACAATAGATTTTTTCATCGTTATAAAATTGACCGACATTCATTAAATGGCAATGTAACACTTTGCCAAATTAATGAGACTCACAAAAAATTGGAGCAGACTTATAAAAAGTTTATGAAGGACAGAGTATAGAATATACAGAGAGTAAATTTTGACTGTTTCACTTGGAGAATTATAATTTTACAACGAAAACTAAAAATGAAAACATTATTGACTTTGACAGTGCCCTCGACAAATGAGTGCTTGTTGACAGACTCACTTAGCTATCACCTAAAAGATAATGAAACAGATAAAAAAATTCGAATACTAACTTAAACCTGTCAAAATCAGTTTTCAGATTCATTGTATTCGTTCTAAACTTTAATTAAACAGAATTATTAATTAAACAGAAAATGAGATGTTAGAAATAGAATAAAATAGGTTGGAAATGGAATAAGTAACATAATTTGCAGATTTTTTACGTTTCAACTTGTTATCTTAAAAGGTTGACAACCTCTACTAACCTAGCATTATAGAGTGGGTCATTTTGAGGTCACCAGGCCCTCTTGTGGCTTGTGTTTCCTCTACATTTTTCACTTTCTACATTAGTAACTCGAACATTGTTCGATTAGACACGATTGTTACAATGTTTACGGTATCAATGTTTATTTTATAACAAACCAGTCGTCCCGACTTTTTACGGGTTCAAATTATCTATACAACTGTTTTTCAACTATTCTTTTTTCTATTGATGATAACCGTATCAAAATACGGAGCATAGTTTTGAAGAAACATGTTAAGCCAGGTAGATGGAAAAATCGTTTGTTTTGTATTATTTAGAAATTAGAGTGTATCGCGGTCGAGTAAATTATGTGAGGTATCGTAACAAGAAAGTTCTGGAACCTAGTTGTGTAACAGATTGGAATTCTTTATGGTAAATTGAAAGAGAAAAGAAAAAAAATGTCTTAAGATGGGCATTGAACTAAGTTACTTAACTTGAGGAAATTTAGTAATATATTATTTTCCATTCAATTTGTTGCTGTACCTCATCATAATTTTATGGTATATTTACAGCATGAAATGTAGACAAGGCCCTTTCTTGACAAATCCCAAAGAAATTTCCTTTATTGTAATTTTATTTATATTTAATTTAACTCATAAAGAGGCTAAGGTTTTGAAACCCAGCCAACATATAGGACACTCAAAATGTCTTGGAGACCGCATGTAAATTTAAACAGAAAGATAATTGGAGTAGTTCGAAATTTGTGTTGTCCACTTCCAAGAAAATTACAAAATAACGTAGAGGTAAAGGCTATGTAAATGTAAAAATCCACAAAGAAATTAAAGTCACTGACACTAAAGAATCAAAGTGAGCTAGCTGAAGTGGCAGTAGCCAGGCCACAACGCTCGTAGAACAGATAACTGCTTGGATGTAAAGGTTATCGATTGGAGACTACGTAATGGGTGCCGCAGCATCGGCACAATCGCTACAAGGTGGACTGATGACATTGTTATAGTTGTCAGAAGCCGATGGATGCTAACGGTCGGATCGGATCGTTGTGGTATTCTAAAAGGGAAGCCTAAGTCCAGCAGTAGACGTCTCAGTATAGTTTGGACTTCTTATTAGTAAAATGCCTAGAATTAATTTCGTTGACTGTAATGAAAAAATCTCAATAGATACACTATAAAAATGTACTTCAACAATGTTATTTGAAATCTTCCTCTTCACATCACACTTTTGGCCGACCTCAAATGGCATGAACCGTGACAAACTCCCAATGGAATCTGTAACTTATTTCTTATACAACAAGAGTTAGTTCTTCTTGTAGCCCCATTGTGAGCCACCTTCCTTGCCGCCTTTCCTCCCATGTTCTTTGTGGTTCTCGTGGTGATGTTCGTGACCTTGCTGACCATGATACCCTTTGTGGTCGGAGTCCAAGTGACCCTTGTTACTGTAATACAAAAAGGACTACATTGTAGAATGGTACACAATGAGGTGAATGTCTTCTATAGGATACTTATGGGAAGTGGAGCCTTTATAGAATTCCACGCTCTTTATGTTTTTTTTTTAAGTTTTTGACCCAGGAATTTAATCTGGACCTTCGTCGCATATAGCAATTACGCTTTTACTATAACACTCCTATCAACACACAATAGTGAAAATTTCCTTACTTTATGGGTAAAGTAAAGTAAAGAAAATAAATATTATTACTAATGTTACTAACTGATTAAGACAATAACCTAAGTCCCATTTGCAAGGTTTAAGAGTTATTAAGAGATAAGAGTAAGCCTATGATTAATTTTCTAAATATTGAACCCGCAGATGTAGGAGGATCAAGTCGCTAACCTTGAGTTAGTTAAGAATAATGCACAGACTACTAAGAGAACCTAATGTCAAAATAGAACACAAATGTCAAAATAGAAGTAAATAAATATCACAAAACCATACGATTCCAATAAATCTTTATCAACTGTCACACGATACATTGTAAGTACTGTAGAGTGAAAAAGATAGATAAGTATATAAGTTTCATCCGTTGTTCATTTATACAACTTTAGTCGGGTTACAAGATACATTCAATGTTACCAGCTAAAAAAATGAAATGTCAGGTTAGTTAAGGGTTATTGTTTAAGGGTTCTAAGTTAAGTCGTTAAATTTTAACCCTGTTTGTGCCTTTACACTCTGCATTAATCTATTCAACCCGAGTTTTCCGTGCAAGTGGGCCCACAGTAGCCAAGATTGTGAAAACCTAACATAAATTAACCAAAGATACTAAAAATCTATAACAAACTTGAGCATCAAAGAATTCTTCCTGTAACCTGCCCAGAATACTGGCAACATTGTCGCATTGGATGGCAATGTCTTTGCAAAAAGAGGCATCG
This sequence comes from Meganola albula, assembly GCA_936450015.1. Classification (NCBI taxonomy): domain Eukaryota; kingdom Metazoa; phylum Arthropoda; class Insecta; order Lepidoptera; family Nolidae; genus Meganola; species Meganola albula. The sequence continues at coordinate 744,006 of OW388150.1, forward strand.
CCATCCAATGCGACAAAGTCATCAAAATGAGATGCGAAATTAATTAATAATTACATCTAGTACTTACGTATATCCTTTCTTCCCCCTCTCCACATAATCATGACCAGCATTGACATGATGTGCCTTCTTCTTCCCACTTTCGTTGCTTGCGTGTTTCGCATTGAACTTTCCGAATCTATGGTGTTCACCGCTCTTGTGGTAGTCGTCGTAGAACTTATGTTCTTTGTGGAATTCGTCTTTATGATACTTGTTGTGATAGCCTGGAATTTTCCGAAATGTTAAATTATTTAAGCTGGTTTAAAAATATTGTCTTTAATAATAGTACATTTTTCTAGACATTTATTTAGTAGTGTTAAGCTGCAGTGGGACAGAAGTATCAGCCTCGCCTTTGACTTATAAAGTCGCGAGTTTGATACCCGGTCATGCCCACACATCTTCGTGAATCGTATCATCACTACTCAATATTGATGAAGGAAAACATTAGAAAACTGGCATGTCTAAGAAGTATACTTCAAGGACATATGACATCGACTAACCCACGCTTAGACAGCGTATGTGGATTATGGCCTAAACCTCTCAGCTCGTAAGGTAGCTGAGAGAAGACCCGTGCTCAACTATGGGACACTAAATAGGGTTGAAGTCAGTTAATAGAATGAATGACAAAGTAGTTGTGTTGGAAATTCCAAGTAAAATTCACTACAACGTCGTTCTTAGGTCAAAAGCTATCTTTAAGTCTGCTCTGCTATGATTGCAGCTAATGCTAGTAAAAAAAATGTTTAATCATGTTTTCTTATCATCATAATTTTATTGCTTTTATCCCATTTCTATTGGGGACGGCTTCCAGTCTAATCTGATGCGGCTAGCTACCAGAATTAAACGAGTGACTGCCATCAGACCTCGAAACCCAACCCAACAGATTATATTAGGATTCTGTCTACCTTTAACGATTGTCAAAGATGTTTGAATTTAAATGACAACCGGATCCAACGACTTAACTAGCTCTCCGAGGCACGGAGATGTCGAGATGTTTAATCATGTTATTTGATTACGTATTATTTACAGTTTCTGTTTAAAAACCACGAGTTCATTGAAGTTTTCTGGCTAAATCATTTTTAACTATCTATCAAAAAAATATTGCTGTTTCTAGAAACTTCATAGCTTACAATAAAACCTTTACAAACCACCAATTGCATCATATAAACAATCAAACTAACCGAAGTGCAAGATTATTGATAGCTAATAAAAGAAAATGTAACGCGGTTGAGGTCATTTCCATTGTATTCAAATTACAAACTTTACGTAATGTCGCTTTCACTGACCGCAAATATTATATTACACTTATTTCAAGTCAGTTAACAATACAAATAACTACATAATTTTTATCATTATCAAACACTTTAATACTCTTTTGTAAGTCAGGGACAGCAATATCACTGTTCTTATTTTTTTTTACTCTTGAATAGTCTGGCACTAGAATACAACTTATATGATGTTAAACAATGATGTAGTCTACAATAGGACGTGCTAGCCCAATGTACGATTCACTTATGATTACGAATGATTATCGGTGAGAAGGTGGCAGTGAAATTAGACTCCTTAAGGTTGAAACCATAAAGGAGCAACAATTTTAACCCACCCTCTTAAATGGTGTCACCAGACATCGTACCGCAACACGGCAAAGCCGCTTGGCGGTGAGGCTTTGTCTGATGGATGGTCACTAACCGTGACCGAAGCCTACCACCAGTTAATTACCAGTTGATTGTAACCTGATTTGCACCACCCGGGGACCACGTGTGGGGATTCAGATAAAAAGTGCACTCTCACGGACGAAGGTGACTCAGTCTCCAAAACCTTGTACCTAACCTTTATTTGAGATTCAATCAAATTCAGGACCTCCTTAAAAACTCTGATTCCTACCACAAATCAATCGCGATACTATTGAGATTAAATAAAGAAAATGGCTAAAATGTATCACCTGCTCGGACCAAAAGCCAAGTGGAATCACTCAGAGATTCAATACACTGAAGCTCAGTTTGTTTAAATCTGAAGGAATGCGCTAAGTTAAATTATTGAACGAGCAAATAATGCGCTCATCTCTAATTTCATTTCAAAACGAGACTTACTGTTCGTGGTCTCAAGAAAACTGATTCAGCGAAAAAGATCGTTATGATCTAAATATAATAGAGGAAACTGACTGACTGACTGACTGATATATCAACGCAGAGCCCAAACCGCTGGGTCTGGAGACTAAATTTGGCACATAGGTTCCTTAAGGGGTCTAGGGGTGCACTAAGAAAGGATTTTTCATAACTCACCCTTTAATGGGGTGAAACGGGGTCCCAAAGTTTGTATGGAGAAACAAGATTAGTGAAATCAATTTCGCGGGTGAAGCCGCGGGCGGAAGCTAGTAACAAAATAAAATAATGCAAAACTAAAATTTTTTACATTGAAATAAAACTACTTTTTAACGGATTTTATCGCGGTTTATTTTAGATTTTAGATCCCGACGTTTCAAAGTCTTTTCAGACTTCATGTTCACGGGTGGACTGAGATATTTGACGTCCAAAAATATTAATCACAATTATTACTGACTACCTTCAAACATTAATATTTAAGTTGCGTTCCGATTTAAGCAAACTGAGCTCACAGTGTCTTGAATTCTGAGTTGATTTTGCTTGGGTTTTGGTACAAGTAAATTAAGCACTGGGTCCCAAGCTGGTGGTATATTCCAACCATTTTCTCTGTTAAAATTAGGATGTTTTTTAATTTCAATAGCTTCGCGGATCATTCTTGGTAGGAACCAAGGTAGTTTTATTTCAATGTATGATATTCGCGTAAATCTAAGACAATACTAAAAATTTTTAGTTTAAATTAATGGCTGTAGTCAGTTATAAGTTTAACTAACAAATTGGGTCGTCTAATGCTCTAGTACCTTCGAATATAAAAAATTCAATGAACCGCGATGATCCGTTGTATGTGGTTTTATTCCATTTAAACTAACATTAAGCTGATGTGTTTGTATGGATGAAGACGCTAATATCAGGGACTACAAGTTCGATTTCAAAGACTGTTGCATTGTTAAATAGTCCATTCTTAAAGAAAGGGTTAGGCTTTTTATCTTACTGCTGTAATTTTCGAGAGCGAAAAGCTAGTGTGCAATATTCGCGAAACTAGGTCTAAGAAGTAGATATAGTCACTCACCTTTAGTTTTATGCCCTTTTTTGTGTCCTTTCTTCTCATCAAACTTGGCTCCTCTATGCCCAAACGCCTCTTCTTCATGACTGCCTTTATGTCCAGCGTTATCATGATGTTTTTTCTTTTTGCCAGCTGCTTCCTCATATTCTTTTCTATGGTGCTCATCAGTTCTATGGCCTTTACCTCCCTTGTCTACGTAGTGGTTTTGGTGGAAGCCCTTCGAACTCTGGTGATAAAAAATATAATATAACATGACGCTTGTATTAGATAAATAAGTTCTTGTAGTTCTTATTCTTTATTGTACACAAAACACTTACATATACAATTATAAATAGGAAACAACAATGTACACAGGCGAGCTTAATTCAATTATGAATTTTCTACCAGCAAACTCTAGAAGAGAAAACTTGTGGAAAGGGTAGAAGTGCACAACAAAAAAAAAAACTTTAAATACATACATATACCTACATACTAACATTACATACTATGTACTTAGATAATAAGTAAATATTATTTTAGCTTGATAGCAGATATGATAAAAAACCATGTTAAACAGTTATTATTATTACCTTTGTATAAACTACTAAAATAATTAACTGCTGCAATTGCGCATAGTTAACTCTATCTATTTGTTTTGTGAAGTATAAATTTTTTAGCCGCGTTGGGCACTTTTTGGTTGGGGGAAATCTTATCGGTTTACATCACTGACATGCTCATGAACCATATGGTTCTGGGCGGACTGGCGCATGGGCGCAACGGCTGTGTGCTGTGCGCGTGACGCTTTTTAATCGACTTCCAAAAAAAGACGCAGGTTATATGTTCCACTGTATGATTTTTTTATGAACCTATGTATAGCGATTTTACCCCCATTTGTGAACCGATTCGTAAAATTATTTTTTATTTGAAAGAGTATACTTCTGCGGTGGTTCCATTGGCACCATGTTAGGGTTTGATGGTGGAATCCCAGGAAAATTGCGAATTTACCTGAAATTTGCGTGCTTTTTACGTTTGTTTGCGGATAATTTCGGTTAAGAACTAATTTTGATAATTCTTGTTATTTCGAAAAGGTGATAACCTAAGACTAGTATCATGATATAGAAACCAGGATCTGATGATGATATCCCAGAGAAAGATTTCGCGTTTTCGATTCCCGCCCAGAACAATATTTGTGTAACAACAAAGATATATCGGTGTCTGGTTGGTTGCCGTGCCTCGGAGAGCACGTTAAGCCGTCGTTCCTTGTTGTTATTTAACACAATCTATGTCAATCGTTACATGTAGTCAGAAGCTAATACAATCTGACACCTGGTCTAACTATCTCGGCTACTGGTTCCCTACGGGTTTCGAGGTCTGATGGCAGTCGCTCCTAAAATACACTAAACAAAATTTAATAAAAAAGTAAGTACTTTATTTAAAAAAAAAGAAAAGTTTCGTTTTTGTCAGTGTTTCTCAGTAGTTGCCAGTCATTCACTGCACGGTAGGAAAAGAAATCGGACTATTTTTATGTACACTCGCGTCTCGAAAAATAAATAAGTAAAGCATATTTTTATTTCATAACCTTATGGGTCATTAACACCCAAATTAAAACTAACAAAATAGGTCTGGCAGAGAGTCCCACTAACTTAGCATGGGAGCATTTTTGGGGGCCGAGTCACTTGGTTTTTTGTGGGTCCGTTCGTTCACCTTTAATTGAATCCCAACACGTTATCCCCGGGTAGTACAAATCAGGTGACAATCAACTGGTGGTAGGCTTCAGCCGTGGTTAGAGACCACGGCCTTACTGTGTTCCGGTGCGATGTCTGGTGACACCATGCAGCGATGGTGGGTCGGAATTGTTGCTCCTTTAAGGTTTCTAACCATATAGAGGCTCATTCCACTGCCACCTTCTCACCGATAATCATTTGTAATCACGAGTGAATCGGTATACTGGGCTGGCGCGTTCCATCGTAGACTACATCATTGCTTAACATCTGGCAAGTTGTAGTCAAGCGCCAGCCTATCGAAGAATAAAAAATAAAAAAAAGTGTAGAAGCTGAGGAAACTATGGAGCACATATTATACGAGTGCTACTCACTAGCGCGAAAATTCATCAATGCATCGGGGTAGACCGCCCTACTCCTGATGAACGGCCTGATCTGTCCCCGACAAATAGCAGCGGTCACAGACAAGCTGTGTGGTGGAATAATACAAGAAGCTTCATAGAATAACGGAGAAGCACAGAAGAACACACTGGGTTAGGGTTGCTAACCGTTCTGTTTTCCCAGGACACATCTTGCTATTTAGGATGACCTGGGCTGTCCTGGATAGTTTCTAGTGTCCTGGATAGGACCTATGTTTTAATACTGGCGCGCTATTACTGAATACGATCTCCAATCGTTTCACTGGGCCTTGGTTTTATTGACCTTGATTTCAGTGCATGTAACAATTAGGTACTGATTTTGTATAGGTATAACCCTGGCTTTAAACCCAAATGTTCTGTCTTTGTGTATTTCTACCGTCCCAGGATTGGACTTCAATGTTTGAAGATGGCAACCCTACATAGGGTTGAAGTGCTCTGGGACTACCAGAACCATTGACAAGATAAAAAGGAGATGTAATAAAATAATAATTATATAATAAATAAATAAGAAAAAATAAAAAACATACTACTAATAATAATATAATAAATAAAGTCCAGGGTTTAGAGACAAACAAATAATCGTTTTTATTATACTTAGAAAAACCCTACGAAATTATGCATTGTGCCTGAAAAACCGTTTCTCAGTCTATTACCGTTACGGTAATAGATTCGCCCCGTATTACGTAACGGACCTAAACATAGCCGGCAAAATGTGGGTAATATTCATCTCTGCCTACTCTTTCGGGTAATACACTGGTAGTTTGAAGATTGTAGCGTAGATAGGTAACAGTTTCGCAAAGCTGTGTATGCAGTGTTCGCTAGTATTTCTCAATAGCTATAATCATGTTGTTCATCCTGCATAGCATTTTAATTATAAGAAATTAATGATAAGAATAATGAAAAACATGAACATAGTATCATTGTTATGTCATCACAACCATAATCGTGACAGTGTTACTCCTGTAAAGCACATAATTGTGTTAGGTAAGGAACTTGCAATGATGTAGTCTATGATGGAACGCACCACCCCAGTATACCGATTCACTCGTGATTACGAATGATTATCGGTGAGAAGGTGGCAGTAGAATGAGCCTCCATAATAATATGATTAGGAGCAACAATTCCGACCCACCCTCTCTGCATGGTGTCACCAGACATCGCACCGGAACACGGAAACGGCGTTTCGCGGCGCGGCTTTGTCTGGTGGGTGGTCACTAACCACTGCCTAAGCCTACCACCAGTTTATTGTCACCTGATTTGCTCTACCCGGGGACCACGTGTGGGGTTTCAATTAAAGGTCTACCCACGGACGAAGGTGACTCAGCCCCCTAAAACCACTGCAATTTCTGTAAGCCAGGATCGACAACAACGCCTTGAAGAGACTCGGGATTTGAACCTGGCCAAGTACTGGCACACGTTATACTGTCTTGGATCCCGCATAAATTTAATCAGAAAGATAATATGAGCTGGATGGTAAGATTGTCCACTTCCCTCCTGGCAAAGCGGGAGACAGCACATAGAAAAAGGAGATGTTTAAAATCACCTCAGCCAAATGGACTTAACACCAAGGGCAATGAAATCAAAGGAGACCTATTCGAGCTGATTCCAGTAATAATTATGGCAGATCCGTTTGAACACACACTTGTGTGTATGTGGAGATTTTTGTGGTAAATTGGAGTCCCCTACACTACAACTTATGGTCTACCTGTGCAGGCACACCTTTGGTTGGTATCAGTTCGACCGTCCTCGGACAGCTCACCGAAATAGTTCGGTGAACCAATAAAGGCCCTTCCGACTGATTGGACTAGGTCATCAGAGCGTTTTATGCTCTTTGGTCATCAGCAAAAAAAAGAAAACCTTTGGTTGACCGTAGCGTGTATGGCCAGCATACCTAGATCCATATTGCGCACGCTGCGTGCGCGCTGATTTGGCTCGGAGTATTGAAAACCAACTAACTCCCAGGATACCGAAACTGAGTTGTTACTACCGATTTGATTTTCAGTTTGTTTCTTTAATCAAACATAATCGAAATGCGTACTCCCGAATCAATCGAATCAAAAATCAAGATTGTTACGTGTTTCCGGTTGATTACGTCACCGTCGAGTGCGAGTTGTTTTTGATAAGTAACTTTTTTATAGACTTTTTATACATAATATTGTCTTAGATTTACGCGAATATCACACATTGAAATAAAACTACTTTTTAACGGATTTTATCGCGGTTTATTTTAGATTTTAGATCCCGACGTTTCAAAGTCTTTTCAGACTTCATGTTCACGGGTGGACTGAGATATTTGACGTCCAAAATTATTAATCAAATATTAATCATTTAGCACCGCGTCGCCGCAGATCACGTGTAAAACCAGCTACAGTTGAAAGGCAACCTGCAATTCTTCCTTATATAAGAGGAGTGACCGACAAGATTGGCTATATCCTTAAGCGGGCTTCTATAAATACTTACTTCAAGCCAAAAACCAAGATAAGTCAATTTTTACCATCTGTCAAGTGTCAAGTCCCTCTACAAGATGCGGGTGTTTATAAAATTGACTGTGAGTGTGGACTCTCATATTAGGACAAAGAGAAGTATAGGGACCCGCGTAAAAGAACACATAGCTGATGTTAAACATCAACGCTCGACGAAATCTGCAGTGTGTGAACATACTCAAAAAGGCCCCAACCATTACTTGAGATTTGATAAAACACAGGTCCTTGTCAAAGAAAACCGGTTCCTACCAAGAATGATCCGCGAAGCTATTGAAATTAAAAAACATCCTAATTTTAACAGAGAAAATGGTTGGAATATACCACCAGCTTGGGACCCAGTGCTTAATTTACTTGTACCAAAACCCAAGCAAAATCAACTCAGAATTCAAGACACTGTGAGCTCAGTTTGCTTAAATCGGAACGCAACTTAAATATTAATGTTTGAAGGTAGTGAGTAATAATTGTGATTAATATTTTTGGACGTCAAATATCTCAGTCCACCCGTGAACATGAAGTCTGAAAAGACTTTGAAGCGTCGGGATCTAAAATCTAAAATAAACCGCGATAAAATCCGTTAAAAAGTAGTTTTATTTCAATGACTTTTTTTACTCTGAATCTCTCGGTTTATGTTAGCTTTACATGTGACTTTCATAAATGTATAGAAAAACGCATAAGACGTGTTCACTGTATATAAAGTGCATAATAAATATTCTGGGACGTTAGCACACACGGTCATTTGGTCCCAAGCTAAGCAGAGCATGTGTTATGGAAACCAGATAACTGTTATATACTATACATATAATACTTTTCTCTTGTAAATATATACTTAAAATAGATTACACCCAGACTCGACACAAATACAAATGTTCATCATTAATGTTTGTCTCGGGTGGGAATCGAACCCACGACCTGCGGCGTGAAAAGCAAGTCCAGCATAATGATATGGTAATTTATATTAGGTATAACAGTTTATATTATTTTCACACATACACACAGCGCCATCTATTCTCAAATTGAGCTATTATATTTGCTTGTGTAGGTGAAGGAAAACATCGTGAGGAAACGTGCATGTCTAAGAACTATAGATAGACTGATTAACTCGCGTATCGCCATCTGGGGTACAAAGTCATAAAACTTTAATTAAATCTCTTAGAGAACTATTTAACCACAGATAAAAGTAATGTAAGACTATTTGCCACTAATGTCCATATCGCTTGAATCATCATCACTGTCTGTGCAGCTTGAGGAGTCAGAATCTTGGCGATAGGCGACACGCGAGTTAAACTGTCTATCTATAAATAATCATACGAGGACATGTGACATCCACCAATCCGCACTTAGCCAGTGTGTGTGGATTAAGGCCTAAACTTTCTCAACTCGTAAGATAGTTGAGAGAAGACCCGTGCCCAGCAGTGGGACACTAAAAACGGTTGAAGTGTGATTTGCTTGTGTTATTGGAAGGTAGGTACTATTAGAAACTCATGTATGTACTACTCAAATATTTTTTTTTAAATACATACATATTACAGATAAATTACACCCAGACAAATGAAACAGAGCTAACAAACATGCTTATTCATCACAACAAGGTTTGTCTAGGTTGGGATTCGAACCTAAGACGGCTGAAGAGTCAATTTCACTACGCAAACAAACCAGTCGAATATTAATAATGTAATCGACTTCTAATTATAACTGCCCCGGTAGTTCAGCGGTAAGTGTAATCGCGAGGTCCCGGGTTCGATTCCCGGGTCGAGCAAAAAGACTTCTATTATACAACAATGCAGAATACTATAATAACAGATAATTTAGAATGCAGTGGCTTATGTTAGTAGAAATAAGTCCAGTGGCAAGCGCGTTTGCTTAATATCCGCTAGGTTTTAGGTTTAAATCCTAGGTCGAACAAATTTTGTTTTTAATGTACCTACTTAGATAATCGTAGCAGCACTTCAAAGTTAGATAGAACGGCTGTGTATACCTATTGAACCTAGAATGTACCTAGACGTATTTGGAAAATATGAGAAATATACACCTCTGCCTATGAGTAACACAGGCGCTATAACAGACCATGATTTCAAGTTAATAAAGATTAAATTTCAACAAAAAGACTTTTAACCAGTTTTAAAAACTTACCTTTCCACCGTCTGCTCCATAGTGTGATCCGTGTCCTGCATGTCCACCTCCAGCTGCATGTCCGTGTGAATGATGGTTATGATGTCCTGTTGATGCACTAAACTGATCCTCGGCCAACTGCTTCGGAGCCTGGATCAAAGGTTCTGAAGCCACCGGTATCGGTGTCTCAACAGCCACTGGGTTCGTCACCACAGGACTTGCCACAAACTGAACCGGAGACACTACATCAACTGGAGCGAATTTTGAAGGTTCAGCTACATTAGCTGAATTTGCACTTGGCACTTCGAAATTCAGACTTCTTGGCGCTGGGACATACACTTTGTGATAATGATTCGCACTGGCTGCTAACATTTCTTCGTAAGGAGGTGATTCCATTTCAGCGTCATCAGTGAATTCATGTACTTCATACTGACGCAGTTGACGAGGTCTTCGGACATAGTCAGTTGAACGCTTACATCTGCTGTCACCACAACGCCGTTTTACTCTTATATGCTCTTCAAAAGGTCCAGAATCGTGGATATCCCGTCTCCTTCTTTCATGTTCACTGGCATCTTGCTCCGAGCTTCCCATCCCTGTCCTTCCAACCCTAGCTGCATCATAATCATCATAAGATTCATCTACATCCTCTTCCTCAACCCAAGGTTCCACCAGCTCAGCAGCAGCGACCGCCAACAATAGCCAGATTACAACTGGCCGCATTTTGTTGTCAAATGATCTGAAACTGTTATGTTTTTTTGTTTTATAAGTAAGAACTTCCTTTCACCGTTTGCGTTGACTAATGAAGTGTCTTACTAAATGTTGCGCGACTTTATGATTGTCTGGTAAATATTTGTTTACGAGTGGTTTCCAGCGAGGTGCGGTGCACACTGGTCGGTGTTCCGAGCCTCGCTTCATAGAAAGCGTGCAACGGATCAAATTAGTTTTTCCCCGCTTATTTTTGCGATTTATCGACAGTGAAAACGGCCGTGAATTGATTTTTTTACTTTTACTGGTTGCGTAAGTATTATGTTAGAACTAAATGGATTTAATGCGTGAACTTTGACAGATGATTTATTGGAATGCGGGTAGGAGTGATAAACATTATAACTATTTGATACGCTTACCTACTGACCGAACTTTGTTTTTATGAAGTAAAGTACCCTTCAAATTAAAGTAATCAGTAGGCTAATTCACGTAATTTCTCGACGCGCCGATCAAGTTGCGGTGCAGTTGCAATCACGTTGCAATTAAGTTGCCGTCTGAGTGCAAAATGGTATTCTTGTGATTTTCATACACATAACATACACGCTAAAGCGCTCGCGTGACGCGTACGTGACGCGAGCGTATCTGACAGCGGTTGTCAAAATTACAATATGTAGTACGAAATGGACTGTTTTGATTGAAACTTTACTGCAACTGGACTGCAACTGAAGTTAATTAGTTACGTGAATCAGCCCGTAAATATCTACTACTAGCGGACCCCGCAAACGTCGTCCTGCCTAGTAAAGCAGTACCACCTGCAGGGTCCGAAATTAGATTACGACCGATTCTCAGATCTATCGAATATAGATATAAGATTTCATCAAAATCGATCAAGCCGTTTCGGAAGGTATAGTTTTTTTTTTAATTTTTCTCTGCGGAAGAACCATCCTTGTACTTCAAGGAATATTCTAAAAAATTAATTATCAAAATCGGTGATCAAGGGAAATACGGATTCATTTTTATATTTAAAGATGGTAACCATATGGAGGCTCATTCGACTGCCACCTTCTCACCGAAAATCATTCGTAATCACGAGTGAATCGGTAAACAAGGCTGGCGCGTCCCATCGTAGGCTACATCATTGCTTAACATCAGGCAAGTTGTAGTCAAGCGCAAGTCGATTATAGATAAAAAAAAAACAATTTTATTTGTGGAACAATTTTAATTTATATCAATTTGCATTAATAATAGACAATTATCTAAATGGAGGTGAGCCTATGAAGCATTGTGCCAAATTCCCCACTAAAGGTGCTGAGTCTGTTCCTCTGATGCCTGTTATACCCGAAGGTGTAGGCAGAAGTGAATTTTATTCACTTTCCATCGGTTATGTTATGTTCCCGTAATTGAATGCGAGCCTTTTGCCATTCATCGGGCACAATTGCAAACTTCGAGCTGTAATTAAGATTTTCAATACCTATTCATATATCAACCCGCGAATCGAACCAGGGACTATAAACACGCTTACCACACGACCAGCGATGTATTAACTAATTATTGACTATCACTTCAACCCTTTTTAGTGTCCCACTGCTGGGCACGGGTCTTCTCTCAACTATCTTACGAGTTGAGAGTTCACGCCTTAATCCACACACGCTGGCCAAATGCGGGTTGGTGGACGTCACATGTCCTCGAATGATTAGTTCTAAGACATGCCGGTTTCCTCACTATGTTTTCCTTTACCGATATTGAGCAGCGGTGATGAACAATTCACACAAAGATGTGTGGGCACGACTGGGATTCGAACCCGCGATCTTGTATTTCAAAGGCGAGGCTCAGACCGCTGCGCCACCGCATTAACTAACTCATTATTATGCAAAAAAAACTTTGTTTCTTTTTCTCGAATGTAGATCAGATTGAGAATCTACCAATTTGCTAGTAATAATAAAATGTTGTATATTTCTTGATGAACATTGCTACATAGCTATTGAAAGTAATAGTTTTATTAATTATAGTCAAGGAAGTCAAGGTCTTTGCGTAACAGACTCGTACAATTTGCATACAGCTAAGTTCATTACCCTTAGAAATTATTTACCCTTTTTAGTGTTTGTAACAAAGAGGTAAACCGTTACTTTCATTTTATTATAATAATTTACTTTCTACTACATATCATGCCCAGCAGTGGGATAAAAAGTAGTCTATAGCCTTCCTCAACAAATGGGCTATCTAACAGTGAAAGAATTTTTCAAATTGGACCAGTAGTTTTTGAGATTAGCGCGTTCAAACAAACAAATTCTTGAGCTTTATAATATTACTAGCTTTCCGACGGTATGTCGGTTATCGCGCCAAAACATTACCTTCTTTTTGCGCAGTCGGATAAAAACTATCCTATGTCCTTTCTCGAGTCTCAAACTACCTCCATACCCAATTTTTATCCAAATCGGTTCAGTAGTTTAGGTGTGAAAGCGTAACAGACAGACAGAGTTACTTTCGCATTTATAATATTAGTAGGGATGTATAAATATTCTGTGACATTAACACTTACCGTCATCTGATCCCATACTAAGCAGAGCTTGTGTTATGGAAACCAGATTATTGATATACCTACCTACTATACACTTACTACTTCTTTGTAAATACATACTTCTTTACACTCACTTCAACCCACTGTTAGGCACGGGTCTTCTCTCAACCATGAGTTGAGAGAGTTTAGGCCTTAATCCACACACGCTGGCCAAGTGCGGGTTGGTAATAATAATAATAATAATAATATTGTGGGACATTAACACACACGGTCATCTGGTCCCAAGCTAAGCAGAGCTTGTGTTATGGAAACCAGATAACTAGTATATACTATACATATAATACTTTTCTTTTGTAAATAAATACTTATAATAGATATTTACACTCAGACAAACACAAATGTTCATCACTAATGTTTGTCTCGGATGGGAATTGAACCCACGACCTGCGGTGTGAAAAGCAAGTATCTTACCGACTACGCCACCGGCCATCAAAGCCGTTGGTGGATGTCACATGTCCTCAAACGATTAGTTTTTAGACATGCTGGTTTCTGCTCGATGTTTTCCTTCACCGATATTGAGCAGCGGAGATGAAACAATCCACACAAAGATGTGTGGGCGCGACCAGGATTCGGACCCGCGACCTTATTTTTCTAAGGCGAGGCCCGTACCGTTGCGCCACCGCTGCGCTGCTCTGGTGGTTTGTTATAAATATTAGTAATTAGCTCATTTTAATTTAGCTGCTGTTAGTTATTTGAAATTTTTAATAATCATTTCATATTTAAATTATCGCTTTTCAATTATTTAATTCCAATTTCAAAAAAATTATATTTCAATTTTATTATTATAGAAAGTATTTTCACCTCTCATAATTTGCTGTGCCCTAAAGGGTCCATAATTGTGACATATTATTCATACTACCAACCCAAAACATTGTGTAGGTAATAAGTAAATAAAGAATTGAGTATTGAGTAGTGAGTACTTTAAATTTATTAATTAATTTATTTATTTATCATAATTTACAGCTATCATTACATGCTAGCCTAATGCTGAGCCTAATGCGGCCGACGGCTACGCCCTCTATACTCGTCCGGGACGCACAGCTGAACCTCCCTTAATATGTCCGGATTGTGGATGTTACCGAGTAATCCACAAAAAAAGTGGGTGACAAGAGTTACCTCCCTTCTCACTTCGAGTGTGTAATATCCCAACATTCTCAAAATAAATAATGAAAGGTACAGCAGTGGACACCCTAGGAACACACCATACTGCTTCATGTATCAAAACCTAAGATATTTATTTTGAATTCGTTCTAACATTAATTTATACTAATATCTCTTCGTGTGGAGACCAAATGAGCCTCTTTACGAGTGCTCCGTAGATAGTAGATAAATTACATTAGAAAATAGGTAAATTACACCCAGACTCAAGAGGGAAGCGAACATTTTAACTATCCATCACCTCCTATTATTATCTTTCTGATTAAACTCATGCGGGTTCAAATACTGAGTCTCTTCACGGCGCCGCTGTCGATCCTGACTTACAGGAGTAAGTCCGGCGGGATTCAATGGTGGGTTCGATCCCATATCTGGAACAAGGTTTCCAATCGAGCATCCCAAAGTCACTTGTCAGCTGTTAGTAATCATGTAGTGTTATTAAACTTTGTATTTAGTAAACAACAACATTGAGAAACACGCGAGTGCTGCGCGTGCGCATCTCGTTGCAAACAAATGAAAAACAAATATGTAACAACAAATATCTTACCTACTGACTGTTTTATTCTACAAAGACGTCAATTTGTTCGCAAATATGAGTCAGACTTCCGCTGGTTCGATTCCTGGGCCACACGTCTTTGGGTGAATTATTTGACCGCCATCGCATAAAAACATAATAAATACTGCGTGTGTATAAACTAATCATTCGAGGGCATGTCACCACATGACATCCACCAACTCGCAGTTAGTCCGCTTGTGTGGATAAAGACCTACACTCTCGCAGCTCTTACACATAGGTACTTAATATTTATTACAAAAAGACTAACACCCCGTGTATTTATCTGTCATGGCTTCGGCCGTGGTTAGTGACCACCCACCAGACAAAGCCGGCACGTCTAAGAACTAATCGTTAGAGGACATGTGACATCCAACAACCCACGCTTGGCCAGCGTGTGTGGATTAAGGCCCAAACTCTCTCAACTCGTAAAATAGTTGAGAGAAGACCCGTGCCCAGCAGTGAGACACAAAAGAGTTGAAGAGAAAAAGTGACGATTTTCCCGACATGAAAAAGGAGCATGTATTACGAGCAACAATAACTGGGCGTCTTATGGTACAATCCTGAACTTTTTTTCCCATTAGGTAGTTCCATAATTCGTTTCTAAGGAACTAATTAGAAGAAAAAGTATAATTAGTTCTTTTCAACCGACTTCAAAAAGAAGGAGGTTCCTAATATCTTTGTTATACGTGAACCGATTTCTATGATTCTTTTTTTGTTGGTAAGTAAATGCTTCCGTGTGGTCCCATTTAAATTTGATCAAGATCTGACCAGTAGTTATTGAGCTATGTCGAAAGAAGCGTCATTGTTTACGCTAAGCGCGCAGCCTTCCAAAATTATTAGTGCAATTGCCCTAAACGCATAATTCTAGGTACCTACAATTGAAGTCGGTTTTGTGTTGTTGTTGCAAAAAGAATTATTAAGGAACTAAAATGAACTACTGGGAATAAAAAAACTTCTTTTTAACGGAAAAATAAAAATAAAATAAACCTAGATAAAATCCGTTAAAAAGTAGTTTCATTTCAATGTGTGATATTCTCGTAAATCTAAGATAATACCATGGCCTTGTTCCCTAATACCATGGCAAACCAGGACCAATTTACTCTCCACTTATTTACCATACCACCTCACAGCCATGCTTTCTAACCATACAAAACAAAACGAAAAATAAAGAATTAATTAGACGGTACTGTTAAATTTTAATGTCACAGTTTTCAATTAATCTGTCAATTTATGTCCGTGACGGTGCAGACTGACAGCCTCAACGTAACAATGGTTTAGTTATAAAAAAACTGTTTCCACACATTTCCTTGACCACGATGGTGCAACTAGTTTTAGATGAATGTCAACAAAGATTTACGTTCTTATTCTACTAGCTTGTCTTTAATAATAATAATAATATAGTGGGCCATTAACACACAGGGTCATCTGATCCTAAACTAAGCAGAGCTTGTACTATGGAAACCAGATAACTGGTAATATACTACATTTTTATACTTTTCTTTTGTAAATACATACTTAAATGTAGATAATTACACCCAGACTCGAGAAACAGATGTGTTCGTCACACAAATGTCTGACTTGTGTGGGAATCGAACCTACGATCTGCGGCGTGAAAAGCAAGTAACTTACCAACCACGCCAACGGCTCGTCAGAAAAAAAAGAAAAAACGTTTCAAAGAAAAAAAAGAAACGCTTCTAGAAAGTGAAAAATTGTTAACTTGATATCTGTTATGACCTAAAACCTGCACATTAAACTCAATAATCAATAAGTATCTATATGCTTGTTCTATAAATTATTTCAACCGCATATAAATCCAATATCAATTCCGACTACAATGTGTCGCGCGCTTTCTCCGAAGAACGCCTCAAAGAAGCCATAAGAGCCAATCAATCACTCCGTCCTGAATGAATGAGCAAATGTTAGTAGATCTCGCTCGTCATATTGGCAGCGCTACTCTCGCGCCGTCTACGTCATCCAATGTTGCCAATAAAATAATATTTACATCTGTTTATTGAAGTCGGTAGGTACTAATATGAATATTAGAACCGACTTCGATATATCGATAAATTAGATGTTATCGGTAAACTTACTTTAAATTGGTCTTGTGGTAAGCTAATTATTTTATCGCATAATAATCGCGAGGTCATTACAGTTCGAAATACAGAATTTAAGAAAAATCTGTAGTACGACAAAAACTTGGAAAAAATCAGTTTATAGAAAAAAACCGCCTTCTGAAGAAGAAAAAAATAATAGTGCATACTTAAGTTAATTGAAGTCGGTATTAAAACGATTTAACGTCGACTTCAAGTAGGTTACAGATGTAAACAGTATAATTAAAAAAAACCTACTGTTAACCTACTGTTGTATTTTTTTTTTAATATTTTTGTGGTGCTTCAGTTTTATCTTCTATTCAGAAATTCGAACTATGACCTCGTTGTTATTAACCGAATACGCTAACCATAAGACAGTTTAAGTAAGTTTAGAACAGATACAGAATAACACCGCGCCGCCGCTCCGCACGACTAAACTTGCAATTTAATCAAAGAATGTATTCAGAGATGTCTTACAATAACTTAGTAACATCCATAAAATGTAAATCGTGAAGTTTGAGGGCAACAAGTCGTTATAACGGTTACGTTATTCACGATAATTTTTATAATACTCGTCTCTGTAACAAGTAACTCTGTAACCTAATAACGGGGGCTGTGTCACCTTCGTCCGTGGGTGTACACTTTTAATTGAATCCCCACACATGGTCCCCGGTTTGTGCAAATCAGGTGACAATCAACTGGTGGTAGGCTTCGGCCGTGGTTAGTGACCACCCACCAGACAAAGCCGCACCACCTAGCGGCCTTGCCGTGTTCCGGTGCGATGTCTGGTGACACCATAATAAGAGGGTGGGTCGGAATTGTTGTCCTTTAAGGTTTCTAACCATATGGAGGCTCATTCCACTGCAACTTTCTCACCGATAATTATTCGTAATCACGAGTGAATCGGTATACTGGGCTGGCGCGTTCCATCGTAGACAACACCATTGCAAGCGCCAGCTTATCGCTGAATGCCGCTTAATGAAATATTTATAGTTCCCATGATTTTACCAAGTAATTTGAAACCCCATTAGGAACCCCAAAGGATATTTGAGAGACCTTTCAGTAATCGTCTGACTCTATTGACCATAGATACACCATATAACATTGAGTTTATGAATTACTGGCATTTAGTTTAAGCTTTCGCCCACGGCTTCACCCGTGTGGTTCTTATTTGGATAAAAAGTAGCCCCGATAAACTTTAACTGGCACTGAATCTTGCAAGAGCATGGTGGCTTATAGAAGGACTTTCAAAGGAGGAAAAAGATGGCGTCTCCCAGAACGTCGCAGTTTTTCAGTTCTTTTACTACTAATCTTTTAAAAGCTTGTATACGTATTTAAACTTGACATTGGCAAAGCTGCGAAATTATTTCTGCAGAGGCCATAATTAAAAGAAGAAGAAGAGGGACCTTCCTATTTCTAGCATATTCACTTATCACTACATTTTAAACAAAGTATACCGCATCTGATTTTGTATGCTCGCGATGGTCTCCAAACCGAACAGATCTGCTACCCATGCAATACATGAATTCTGCATTTAATCAATTAATTAATTATTTCTTTTAAGTTTTGACAAGCCGGTGGCGTGACCGGTAAGATACTTGTTTTCACACCCGAGACAAACATTTCTTTAAATATGTCTGTTTGTTTTGTGTCTGGGTGTAATTATCTATTTAAAAGTATAATAATATATTTACAAAAGAAAAGTATTTTAAGTAGTATATTACCAGCTATCTGGTTTCCATAGCACAAGCTCTGCTTAATTCGGGTTCAGATAGCCGTGTGTGTTAATGTCCCACTATATTATTATATTACTATTAATCATAATTTTATGATCAAGAAGACGTTCATTACCCACATGGGTCATACAATGTTCAAAGACTCGGAACGTACCCAACTAGATGACATGAGAACCTATGACAGATTAACCCAGCGCCGCAGAAAGAGAAGAGCCGCGCCAATGATGGCAAAACGCGAATAGAATCTACTGATTAAACATTTAAAGATAGTATTGTCTTAAATTTACGCGAATATCATACATTGAAATAAAACTACTTTTTAACGGATTTTATTGCGGTTTATTTCAGATTTTAGATCCCGACGTTTCAAAGTCTTTTCAGACTTCATGTTCACGGGTGGACTGAGGTATTTGACGTCCAAAAATATTAATCACAATTATTACTGACTACCTACAAACATTATTATTAAAGTTGCGTTCCGATTTAAGCAAACTGAGCTCACAGTGTCTTGAATTCCGATTTGATTTTGCTTAGGTTTAGGTACAAGTAAATTAAGCACTGGGTCCCAAGCTGGTGGTATATTTCAACCGTTTTCTCTCTTAAAATTAAGATGTTTTTTTAATATCAATAGCTTCGCGGATAGTTCTTGGTAAATCAAAAAAAACCGCGATAAAATCTGTTAGAAAGTAGTTTCATTTCAACATTTAAACATGTTTAATCAAATCATAAATCACTAAAACTGATCCACCCTGATTTTATAATGTTTTTTGTATAATGTTTTCATTGTGACATTGTTCAATTGGATATTTTTATTTAGTAACAAATGATGAAGGTAATTACAGATCGAATCACAGAAGGACTCGAGTTTCTAATCATTGCTTGTGTAGTAACACTTCGCTGTGCCAAATTGTATTTAGGTTTCTAGAAAGATTATACTTCTGCTACTTAACTATGTTTAGCCTTTTTTCTCACGGGCCACGGGGCTTCTCCCAACTATCTTACGAGTTAAGAGAGATCTTAATCGAGTTAAGAGAGAGGCTTTAATCCACACACGCTGGTAAGTGCGGGTTCGTGGAGGTCACATGTCGGAGAGAATCGGTATACTAAGTTGGCGCGTTCCATCGTAGACTACATCATTGCTTAACATCAGGCAAGTAGTAGTCAAGCGCCAGCTAATCGCAGAATAAAAAAACAGCGTAATAAAATATTTATAGTTCCCATGATTTTACCCAGTAATGTCCTTAATGGGGTTTCAAACCCCATTAAGGATATTTGAGTGACCTTTCAGTAATTGGCTGACACTATTGACCATAGATACACCATAAAACATTTAGTTTATATATATTACTGGCATTTAGCTTAAGCTTTCGCCCACGGCTTCACCCGCGTGGTACTTATTGGGATAAAAAGGAGCCATGTGTTAATCCAGACCATAATCTATCTCTGTGCTAAATTTCATCCAATTCCATCCAGTACTTTTGCGTGAAAGAGTAACCAACATCCATACTTTCTTACAAACTTTCCCGTTAAGATGTCGTTGCCATATCGCATGATGTATGGCTAACGGTTGCATAAAATTATATTACTAACTAGCGGACCCCGCAGACGTCGTTCTGCCCGGTAAAGCAGTACCACCTACCGGGTCCGAAAATAGATTACGACCGATTTTCAGATCTACCTAATTGGTCAAGTCCTTTTTGAGGAGGTTGTTTCTTTTAATTTTTTGTTCGTAAGAACCATCCTCGTACTTCAAGGAACATTCTAAAAAAAGAATTAGCGAAATTGGTTCAGCCATTCTCGAGTTATGCGCTTACCAACACATTTTGCGATTCATTTTTATATTATAGATTATGATGTGGCCGATACATTGACAGTTAAAAAAAAGTCATCGTTTTACAACAAGTATTATAGGTATCAATGAACGTTAGGTCATAGTTATCGATAATTGTCTACACTCGTTTTTTGATTGATTTTAAAAAATATATTCTGAAATCGGCTTGCGGTTGACTAAAACTTGCCTGATTAGTAATAATGTAGTCTATGATGGGACGCGCCTGGATAGTATAACGATTCACTCGTAATTACGAATAATTTTCCGTGAGGCGGCAGTGTAATAAGGCTCCATCAGGTTAGCTTCAATTAAAAAGGAAAAAGCATACTGAGTTTTTTGGCAGTGTTTCTCAGTAATTGCCAGTCATTCACGGTAGGAAAAGAAACTGGACTATTTTTATGTAGACTCGCGTCTCAAAAAAAACAAAGCATATTTTGATTAGATTTGTATTGATAGAAACCATAAATGAGCAACAATTTGGACCACCTTCTTAAATGGTGTCACCAGAGATCGCATCGGTATGTCGGTTCTGCGGTATACATGCCCGGCCCACTGCAACTTCAGCTTACTAATCCGATGGGCTGTGTCGATTACATTAGATCTCTGACGGATCACTTCATTACAAATTCGACCCTTCAGAGAGACTCCGAACATAGCCTTTAAAATAATATGAGCGACTTTGAATCTATTTATTGTTATTATATAAAAATGAATCGCAAAATGTGTTGGTAAGCGCATAACTCGAGAACGGCTGAACCAATTTCGCTAATTCTTTTTTTAGAATATCCCTTGAAGCACGAGGATGGTTTTTACGCAGAGAAAAATTTAAAAAAAGAACAAACTTTACCTAAACGGCTCGACCGATTATTATGAAAACCTATACCTAAATTCAGTAGGTCTGAGAATCTGTCGTAATCTATTTTCGGACCCGGTAGGTGGCACTGCTTTACCGGGCAGGACGATGTCTGCGGAGTCCGCTAGTTGTTATTAAATTTAATTACAAAACTTTGAACGAAATATTAAAGAAACACTTCCACAAAAGAAAGGAGTTATTGTAACACAACAACAATATAATTATTGGTATTTAGAAGTTGCTTTACAAATTACGAAAAATTATTTGTCATAACACCTGCTTGTAAAATAGCTTGGTTTGTGTAACTAACTGTTGCAGTTTTCACGATGTTTCTGATAAAAGGAATGTTTTGTAAACCTAAAATAATAATTGCACGTAGGTACATTGCAAACGATTTATTGCTAATATTATAACTAGGTATTACGTTATTATATTACACTTATAATTAAATATGGCACAATATGATGTCAAGTATTGCCTATTTATATATTCAAGTCTTTTTTTAATTACAATTATTTACTGAAACAAAACCTCTGTAAACGAAAATTAAAATTTTATTAAATTCTATAATTGAATCATAGTAAAATATTGCAGAAGATTTTTATTTAGATTTGTGAATATTTAAAGAAATTGCATTGTTTAAGTTAATATATTTTAACATGTCTGATCCGAAGGTGAAGCAGAGCTGAATACACCCGCTTTACGCTAGCTATGTTTAATCCCATACGTAATAACTGCGAGTTATTGTTCATGGGGCACAATTCCAAACTTCGGGCTGCAACTAAGGTTTTCTGAGTATAATTAATAGAAAAGTGTTTCTGCTCGAACTGGGAATTAAAACCGGGAACTCGAGGTTATGAAGCGACCACGCTTACTACATGGCCACCCCGAGGCAGTTTTTTTTAATTAAATAAATATTCAGATTTTTACTTAAAAAAAAAAAACTAAATATAACACGCAAAATAGTGCTAATTTCGGTTTATATTTAAATAACTACAATTTCAATACAAAATCACACAATTGATTAACTTAATAAGTCTTTATCAAATTTTCTGACACAATTGTCTTTATATCGGGATCTTTAATTTTTTTCTTTTTATGCAACGGACAACTTTTGTGTTTGTGTGTCTCAGATTTATTATGTGTCAACTTATATTGCTTGGATAGGGAAACACTTTTCTTTTCTAACACATTTTTCTGACAGTTGTTTGGATAAATAATTTTGTCCAATTTATTTGGAATTTGTTCACTGAGTGTTATTTTATGACTTAAACTAGAATCTAAGCTATTTTTGAGGTCTGTTGATACTTCTAGTTGACTGTGATGTAAGCAGGTTGAAGTTACCTGAAAGATAATAAGAAAATGTTAATGAAATAATAATACAAATGTGGGAGGATTGGGTAGGATGGCCCTTCAATAAAATCCGTGATTGCTTCAATAATACTTGCTTTTTTATTTTTCAATAAACACGTCTTTACAATCATCAAAATTACGTCCTTTCACTCTCGTCCTGTCAAATCGAATCTCCTTCCTTTTCTTCCGCATTCATCCGTCTCATTCACTCCTTACGACATTTCAATTTACTTATCTAATTACATAATTTAACTTAACTAACGTTCCGTTCCTACATAAATAATAATATTTTACACAGATACATACAGCGCCATCTAGTCCCAAATTAAGCAATTATATTTGCTTGTGTTAAGGGTACTAGGAACTGATATACTATAGATAGACCATTTATTAACTCGCGTATCGCCTATCACCAAGATTCTGACTCCACATGCTTTACAGACAGCGATGATGATACAAGCGATATGGATATTAGTGACGAATAGTCTCACATTACTTTTATCTGTGGTTAAATAGTTCTTTATGAGATTTAATTAATATTTTATGACTTTGTACCTCAGATGGCGATACGCGAGTTAAACGGTCGGCCTACACATAAATACTATTTATTTTTTATAAATATAAAGAAAATAACGACTCTCATTTATATGAGACGTAATCA
Organism: Meganola albula; assembly: GCA_936450015.1. NCBI lineage: Eukaryota > Metazoa > Arthropoda > Insecta > Lepidoptera > Nolidae > Meganola > Meganola albula. The sequence goes on from OW388150.1 coordinate 767,430, forward strand.
TCTTTATGTTTGAATTTGCTGCGTTTCGCACAGAGTGATAGACTCGGGTTATCGATGGTAAAAAAGGAATACTCGATGGTCGGGATTCTAACCTAAAAATATCGAACATTGAAGATTTCAATTATTGGTTTTAAAGGTTATTAATTTTAATAAGGAATAATAAGTAAATCACCTGGAGTAAAAACTTTTAATGTTGTTTTCTGTTTTTATTGCAGGTAAGACTATTTCTAACTGTCTTTTGTAATTTTATCTTGTAAACAGTAAATAAATAAATGAATCTGTTTTTATTGCAGAAACCCAACTGAGTTTTTATTTCGAGAAGGAGTGGTATATAATAACCTTATTACAAAACAACATTATTGTGAATACTTCGTGAAAAATGGAGAAACTAAGGTTCGACTTTAAAATGCGAGGAGCGTCAGATGGGAAAACTACAATACTGTGCCTAACCTCAATCGGCACGCCGGATGGTCGTTCTTTTACAGTACCGGATGAATACCAGCCAACAAGTTTACACAAAGAATTGATAACGTCACAAGTGTATGGCAGAGTGAAAAACACGTTAGGAAAAAGAAATCAATTCAGGAAAGTTTGGATAACTTTAACTGAAAATATGAAAAAAGCTTACTTAGATGAGGAAGGTAACTTATTATTTGAAAATTTTTATTTAGAGGAGATTCCAGACAAGGTAGCTGAAATATCTACCACAAGCACGTCAGAGTACACAATAAAGAAGTTGCTAGAAAAAGTTCTAGAATCCAAAGAACAAACTTCTGAAGTTAAAAACTTAAACAAAATTGCTAAAGATTTCATGATTGAAAAATTTGATGAAAAAACGTCCAATGCCAGCCAATGGATTGAACAATTTGAAAAAGAATGTGTTCGCTGTGTAGTGGCAGAAGATAGGAAAAAAATTGAGATTTTGAAGTTTTTCCTTGAAAAAGGTAGTGCTGACTGGTACACTTGCATGATTTTAAAATACTCTATAGAATCAGAATGGAACAACTGGAAAAAAAAAATTATTGAAACTTTTGGGAACAAAGGTTGGTCTCCTATTAGATATGCTTTTAACTTCAAATATCAATCAGGTTCCTTGCTTGAATATGGCCTGAAAAAAGAGAAGTTACTACTTCAAATCAGAAAATCCATGGATACTGAAATATTGATTGATCTTATTGCTATCGGTTTACCAAATTATGTATCCGACAAGATTGACAGAGAAACACTTCAAGAAACTCAAGATCTTTATAATGAAATATCTAAATTAGAACACCTTGTGAAGAAAAATATACATGAAAAAAAAGGAAAACCTTTCTGGGATAACAAACAAAAGAAAAGCGAAGACAAAAATCCATGTGAAATATGTGAAAAGGCAAACAAAGGGAAGCGTTTTCATTCTGAATCAATTTGCTGGTTTAGAGAAAAAGAAGATAAAAACAAAAAAATAGGATCATTTAAATCAGTTAACAATTCAGAACTGGAGGTGGAATTAAATACAGAAGATCCAAAAAACTAAAAGTACCACCGTTAATAAAAATCAAGCTATTACTAAATGATACATTACAAATTTCTGGTATTTACGACTCAGGTTCAAACGTATCATTGATAAATGCAAAATTATTAAAAATTAAAGAAGAAAATATGGAAAATTCAAAAAAAATTAGCTTGAAAACTATTAACGGTGCAGAAAAAACAAAAGGTATGATAACCCTAAAAGTGAAAATTTACAATATTGAAAAAATGATAAATGTGTTTATTGTGGACAGTGAGAATTTCAGTTATGATTTTTTGGTTGGTTTAGACAGTATTGAAAATTTTAAATTAATCCAGACTGAAGATCTAAGGATTATTCAGAAAAAAGACTCTCAAAAACAAGAAAATGAAATTTACTTAAATAAAGAAGCTGAGAATCACACAAATGTCAATATTCCGGCTTTGACAAGTGACATAAAAGAAAAAACATACAATCCAACAAAATATGAAATAAACTTCAACAATCATCTAAATACTGATGAATTTGAGATAATTGTGAATCATTTGGATATGTATGAACAGTCAGAAATCGACAAGTTGTTAAATAAATATAAATCTGTATTCGCCAAAGATAAATATGACATTGGTAGTGTTAAGGACTATGAGGCTCATATTGACCTAATGGAAGAAAAATACTGTTTTAAACGACCTTACAGGTGCACATTCGAAGATAGGAAAGAGATAGAAAGTCAAGTAGCTAAGTTATTGGAAAAAGGCCTTATTGAGGAGTCATACAGCCCTTTTGCTGCTCCAGTTACTCTAGCATTTAAGAAAGAAGAAAATAAAAAATCAAGAATGTGTATAGACTTCAGAGATTTAAATAAAATTATAACCCCTCAAGCACACCCATTTCCACTGATTGAAGATTTGATAGTAAAAAGCGTGAACTGTGAATATTTTACAACCTTGGATATAAATTCTGCATTTTGGTCAATTCCCCTAAGAATTCAAGACAAACCTAAAACCGCATTTGTAACACAGGAAGGACACTATCAGTGGACCTGCCTTCCTTTTGGATTGAAAACAGGACCTGCAATTTTTCAAAGGATATTAAATAATATAATAAGAAAATACAAACTTACAGATTTTGCAGTGTCTTTCATCGACGATATATTAATTTTCTCACAAAATTTTACACAGCATATACAGCATCTTTCAAGACTATTGGAAGCAATTCACAAAGAGGGATTTAGATTAAAATTTTCAAAATGCTCATTTGCGAAGAATCATGCAAAATACTTAGGTCATATTATTGAAAAGAACTCAGTAAAACCACAGGAAGATTACTTAATTGCAGTGAGAAACTTCCCAGTCCCAGAAACAAGAACAAATGTAAGACAATTCCTTGGGAAAATAAATTACCACCATAAATTCATCCCACGCATGGCACAAATCTCAGACCCATTACATAATCTTCTGAGGAAAAATGTAAGATTTGTTTGGTTGAAGGAATGTCAAGATTTATTTAAGAAAATTAAAACATTGCTTTGTTCGGAACCGGTTCTAAAAATTTTTGATCCAAATTCACCAATTAAAATTTATACTGATGCAAGTATCAAAGGAGTTGGAGCTGTGTTGAAGCAAGAAGATGAAAATAAAAATTATAAACCTGTAGCATATTTTTCAAAAAAATTGAATGAGGCACAAAAGAAAAAGAAAGCGATATACCTAGAATGTATAGCCATAAAAGAAGCAGTGAAATATTGGCAACACTGGCTGCTTGGGAAACAATTCACGGTATACACGGATCACAAACCTCTAGAAAACTTGAACATAAAATCTAGGACAGATGAAGAATTAGGAGACTTAACATACTACTTATCTCAATATGATTTTACGATAAAATACAATCCTGGAAAATCAAATCAAGAAGCAGACTGCCTAAGCAGGAATCCTGTTTTAGAACCAAATGATAACACAGACGACATCCTGGAAGTCGTAAATCTAATAAGTCTCGAAGACATAAAAAAGGACCAAAATGAGAACATGTCCTTTACAGAAAAGAAGAAAGACATTGTATTAAAAAATGGCATTTATTACAAAATGTTAAAAGGAAAAGACAAAATACTATTGTCTGAAAACCTCAGTAAAATATTGATAAAAGAAATACACGACACTTACTGTCATTTAGGAAGATCACAAATGATCAATAAGATAACTCCATTTTATTCAGCAACCAACATGATAATGAATATTAAAAAAAATTTGCGATAATTGTTCTATATGTCAAAAAAACAAATCAAGAAAAAAATCAAAATATGGGTTCCTATCACATTTAGGCCCAGCTACCTACCCATTCGAAATTATGTCCATCGATACCATTGGTGGATTTGGGGGTTCGCGATCAACAAAAAAATATTTACACCTTTTGGTTGATCACTTTACTAGATACGCTTATATTTTAACGTCGAAAAACCAAAACGCAAATGACTTTATAAAATTAACAACGAAAGTAACAGAAAGTAACGATATAGGAACAATACTAACAGATCAATACCCTGGCATAAATTCAAAGGAGTATAAAAATTTTTTAAAGCAGAAGAACATAAAAATGATTTTTACTGCCGTAGACGCCCCATTTTCAAATGGGCTTAATGAAAGATTAAATCAAACTCTGGTAAATAAAATAAGATGCAAAATTAATGAAAACGAGAATAAAAATACATGGTCATCAATAGCTCAAGAATGTGTTAGAAGATACAATGAAACGGAACACACAGTTACTGGATTTGCGCCGAAATACTTAATGGAAGGTGAAAGTGTCAATATTTTGCCCCACGAATTGAAGACAAATTGTACAAAGGAAGATCTAGGAAGAGATCGACAATTGGCATATGAAAACACCAGAAAGTCCCACAATCAAAATGCAGAACGATACAACAAACACAGGAAAGAAATTACATTGAATGCCGGGGACTTGGTATATGTGGAAAATGGAAACCGCCTCAATAGGAAAAAGCTGGACGAAATAAGAATCGGACCATACAAAATACTAAAGAGAATCTCAAATTCAATCTATGAGGTTGATACCGGACACAAGAAAACAGAATCAAACCTTTTTCATATAACAAAAATAATTCCGGTGGCTGACGATACGACTTGACGAACAATCACATATATGTTATGTGATTGTTCTCCTTCGAGGGGGGGAGATATAAAGAAAATAACGACTCTCATTTATATGAGACGTAATCATCTTTATGTTTGAATTTGCCGCGTTTCGCACAGAGTGATAGACTCGGGTTATCGATGGTAAAAAAGGAATACTCGATGGTCGGGATTCTAACCTAAAAATATCGAACATTGAAGATTTCAATTATTGGTTTTAAAGGTTATTAATTTTAATAAGGAATAATAAGTAAATCACCTGGAGTAAAAACTTTTAATGTTGTTTTCTGTTTTTATTGCAGGTAAGACTATTTCTAACTGTCTTTTGTAATTTTATCTTGTAAACAGAAAATAAATAAATGAATCTGTTTTTATTGCAGAAACCCAACTGAGTTTTTATTTCGAGAAGGAGTGGTATATAATAACCTTATTACATAAATAATATTTTAGGACATTATCACACACGGTCATATGATGAAATACTAAGCAGAGCTTCTATCATGGAAACCAGATAACTGACGACACGACGTTCGATTATCACCCAAGTCAATTTGTGTGATGAACATATCGTCGTGACTCTGGGTGTAATTAACTATATAAAGTATGTATTTACAAATCAAAAGTAATATTATGTCTATATTATCAGTAATCTGGTTTGCATAGTACAAGCTCTGCTTAGTTTGAGATCAGTAGGCTAATTCTCATAATTCCGTGACGCGCCCGCCTACCAAGTTGCTGTGCAGTTGCAATAAAGTTTACGTCATAGTGCAAAATGGTATTCTTGTAATTGTCATACGCTAAAGCACTCGCGTGACGCGAACTTGACGCCAGCGTGTCTGACAGCGGTTGTCAAAATTACGAGAATACGAAAAGAGCTGTTTCGATCGAAACTTAACTGCAAATGAACTTATATAATTACTTGAGTTAGCCTACAGATAGCAGTGTGTGTAAATGTCCCAGAATATTATTACAATTGAATCACACTATACATACGGGAATAGTGGGTGCAGGTCGTGCGTAGAGCGCGGCGCGCTCGGCGAGCTCGAGGCGCAGGCGCCACGCGCGCGCCGCCGCTGCCCGCCGCGCTGTGGGCTGACCGCCACGCAACGAGTGCCACCTGGAGACAGTCAACGATGAGGTTTATTCTAGTTAACATCTTCAAAGATAAAGATAGGAGGACGCTAGAGTTACGGCTAGTAGCGCCATCTTGTAACGCTACGAAGAAACTATAGCATTTTTTAATAAATAGATGTAACCAGCGACATCTATTATAAAGTATATACACTAGTATCCAGTTTGACGATATTGGCTGTAGTAGAGAGCGAATCGTCACGGGTCAACCGTGTGTGATTCCCGTCATTTTACACTCTTGCTTTTTGTTAGCAATTACAATGTAAATTTGTCTAGGCCTACAAAAATGTTTAACTATGAGTTACGTACGGTTATAATAAAATTTTTTCGTTGCTGTTAGAACAATTAATAGAAACATATATTACTGGGAAGTGGAAAAAAGTAAAGTACGAAATGTTTCCTCTAATACCCGATCAACTAAAATAAAATGGTCGTTTTCATTACGAAATTTAAGAATAATCCTTAGAAATGGGTAATTTCCCTAGATTTATTTTTCATTTTGGAATAATGTAACACAAACCTGACTAAAAGCTGCAATATCCTGCTATACTGCCCCTTACTGCGCAGTACAAGGCACACTGCTCGCAGAGACTGCATCTGACCCCGTACATTGCCATGCTTACTGCTGAATGATAGGCGCATCGCTCTTGTGTAATGATCTAGAGATAAAGGGAGATGACCTGAAATGGAATGCCGATTTGATTGACTTTCGGAAATACTTAAAAATTGTTCAAGGCAACAGAAAAAATGATCTCCTCATAAATCAAATACACAAGCTTGAATTGGCAGACCCATTCAAGGCGAAACTGCTAAAAACCTTTATTATTAAACATTTCATAGTTATTAGTTATAGATTAAAGCAGTAAAACTCAAAAAGCTAGGTACATCCTATCCCCATCAGGGTTTTGGAAGCTATAATTTGAAGTACGACACTATTAGCTACGTGCAACATGAACAAATAACTAGATATAACTGCGAGGGCTGATTGCATTTCTGATGCTCAATTCTTACATGAACATGCTCTTAAAACACTTAATAGTGTGATACTTTTTGTAGTAATTCACAAATATTTGGTAAATCAACTTATACCTTTATCTTTATACCAGTTTCCATATATAACATAATGCTCCCAATTATTTGGCTCTAATTCTAAGAGTTTATTCAAAACTGTCTGCTTCTCCGTTTCTGGCTTCAACAGGATCAGTTCTAAGTAAGCTTGGGTGAATCTTGGCTCCAAATTGATGCAGCGCTCTAGCATTTTTAAGGATTCTGGTATTCGGTTCTTTTTTCTGAAATTTTATAATGCATCTATATATTATTAAGCCATCCAATGTTAAGCATAGATCTCATTTCCTTCAGTAGGCAAAAGAATTTAAATTGATTAAGGTGGCAAAAGGGACAAGTCTTGTACAAATTCTAGATTGTTTCTGGGAATTTGTTAATGGAAAATAACGTCAGTATTTCATTTCTCATTCCAGGATTCAGGATTCCTCAGAGATAACAAGTTGTCTTCGATAATGCCAGCATTACCAGCAGACCTTTTTGGAAATCAAAATATTACTCACCTATAAAGTTTAGCAAGGTTATAATGTGCGTTCACATGATCCCTGTTGTACTTGAGAGCTTGTAGAAAGTGATACTCCGCCCGTCCGGACGCCATCACCAGCGTGCCGAGATTGTTGTGTGCACTCGCGTAGCTTGGCCATAACCTGAAATACATCTATAATAGTTAGAGGACTTTGAAGAGGTGTTGCTCCTTAGTTATTATTCAGAGGGTTTTGAGCCTCTTCTCCTCTATGTTATATTTACTACTACTATAAAAAGTTGATTGCTTTTTATTACATTAATCTCTAGTTATAGAATTTTGAGCGACTTAGTCAACCGCGATGGAAATTGTACTTGTATAACGATGGAGTAATCCGAACTACTTGCGACTACTACTCACCTTAACGCTTCTTTATAATGCTTGATAGCATTCTCTTGCTGCTCAATATCTTTGAGAAAATTTGCGTAATTATAGTGCAGCTTGGCATTATGTGGCAGTACTGATAGGTCAGCCCTGTAATTGAGAAACATCAAATTAAATACTCAAGTGACAGCGATAAAATTAAACTACCTAACTCTTATAAAATAACCGGTCCACGTAAGGTTAGAATGACTAAAGTTAATAACTAATGTAAGACTAACATTCTGAACTGCATGTTTCATGTATGCTGTTGATTGTTTTTATGATACTTCCATAGATTAATGAAGAAATTAAAGTGTGTAGGTAAAAAATACGATGAAATGAAATTCAAGCTCACGAGATGGTGATAGTGTTGTCAAAGTAGGTCCTTGTATCCTTACTTGAGCAACGTATCCCTGGTGCGCCAGTCTCTGCTACGGAGGAGTACCCGGGCAGCACCAGCCATAGCTAGCGCCGCCGCTAGCACCAATGCTGCACGCGCTGCCCGAGCACCACCCACACGTGCACAAGCTTGCGCACCGTACGCGACCAGCATCACCCAACCCACGCTGAAGACGATAGATTAAAATATGAATGATTTATGGCAGACTTTTAAAACGCTTTTAACCTAATAACTACTTCATTTCTGAACGATTGTGTCAGATAACAACTACTGAAATACTAATAATGTGTCAAATATAGCCGAGTTATACAGGAGAGTTAATGTCTCCATATTTCATATTACGTTTTTAGTAACCTATAGAAATCTAGCTTATATGTCTTGATAAAAGGCCAGTTCATTTCGTCGAACCAGCAGAGGCCATCATAAGTTTGATGAAATATGATGCGAGATGAGCACGGAATAATTATTGGAAATAAATAAAACCTTTTACCTGGGAATATAAAGCACCCTTTCAGCTACCACAAACCCTACTGTTACTAGCAGGTTCGAAGCTGGAAGATACGGCAGCACCAGCAACAAAAGACCCACCACAACTGGAGTGTGTCGTTGCAGCTGCAGATGAAAATAGCTTTTAAATCTTTGGCCATACGTAGCAGATTCCAATTAACCTGTAATATTCTATTCTATCTTTTAACCTTCTTATATTTTAGAATATCTTTTTAAGTGGTGAAAGTGGAAAAAGAATTGAGTTTTAAAGGTAAAGTTAAATGTATAAAAATTATCTATCTACTTACTTCCAAATCCATGAAACATCTATAAGACAGCGCGACCAGCGTAATAAACGCAGCACATGTGAGTAAGTTCCTTGGGTCCCAAGCACTGGTGATGAGAGGTATGGATCCCATTTGCCAATCGTGACTAAGAGTCCAGGGACACAGAAGAAGCCACCAGTTAAATGCTGCTAAGTAGCAGAACGTCATCAATCTGAAAATAATTATTCTTTAATACTCACTCTCCGAAAGGTTAACCTTTATGCCACAGAGCAGCTAATTGCCCGGAAAGAAGGGTTTTGATGATCTGTTATTTGTGATTAATGGTGATACATAATGAGTAGGTAAGTTTTCCAGTTTTTAATAGAACTGAAAGCTGATAGAAGTTGTTGAGATTGACTGGTGAGCTGGTCTCGCTGAACATTTTTTTTTGCCTAAGTGGGTGAATGTATTGCAACTAATCAAAACGCAAATCAATACATTTAAGTTATGTTAAATAATGAAATTCAGTATGATGTAGACTCCCACCAAGCAATTAAGAACTTCTTTTTGGGCAATAACTAGTTTCATAGTCTCACCTAACACTAAATGACGGGTGGAAAGCTGGTGGATTATCTTGGGGAGAGAATGCTGGTAAGGATCCCTGCAACAGCGCCAGTCTCACACCAGCCAGAAGGATCAATGCTGCTACTGCTCTGAGGATCCTTCCACAAGAGCTCTCGTTCTTCCACTTCCATTTAGCTGATGATGATAGTCTGGAAGTATTAAAATTAGCGATATAATTATGTGATCATTAATTCGCTGAATTGCTGGATTAAAATTATGTGAGCTGGGTATACTTTGTTATATTATAGATGAAATTATTCTTTAAAAAGTTCTCGAAGATGATCTCTGCATGATAATTGATAAAACTAGACAAACGGACAAAGCGCTTAGCTTCCACTTTTATTGTGCGAACTGCCAAGTAGTGGAATTCGTTTCCGGCAATTCTGTTTCCCGATAGCTATTATCTACCTGTCTTCAAGTCACGAGTGAATCGGTATTTATTAGGTAAGCGCGTTCCATTGTAGACTGCAACATTGCTTCACATCAGGCAAGTTGTGGTCAAGCGCAAACCTATTATAAAATAAAAAAATAAAAAAACTAGACGAGAATAATTCTAAATTAATAGTGGACTATGTGAAACTGCAGCAGTACCTACTATGACACCGTTTAGTATTATTATTGCAGTTGTACGAAAGAGATGTCGTCTACACATTGTATAGCGGCATCCCTCTTCCGCAGCTCCAAAAATACGGCTTTAAGCTGTTGTGGTACGACAATTGTGTCGTTCTTACCGAATGTAGCCCCGTAGTCTAATTTTTTTTTTTTAATTTGTCCTATTATGGTAAATTTGTGGGTGATGGTAAAAAAAGAACACTGAGAACGAAAATCATGATTTTCGACATTTTTTAAATAATATTAGATCACACAAAAAACTGCTCCAAATTTTTATAAAATCAAAATATTATCAGAATTTGATTACCAGTACGCCCTAATTTGTATCAGATAGGATAAGTAAAGAAAAAATAATCATCCTTAATATTTGAGACAGATTATCGAACGGTTAAGGTCACAGCTCATTAGAGCCACCCGGCATCGGACTCTCACCGCACCGCCTCGTAGCCTTCGTTGCTTTGTTGATGTCCACTGGTTGTTGGCGGGTGGTTAACGAGTGGACGCCGCGTTAACAACAGTATACTTGTACGATGACAATGAGCAGTAACAGTAACGTAATGCAAGCATGTGAGGTAGGGGTTGTCATCGAGTGGTAAACTCGCCCCGGCGCCGCGCCGCCCGCGTGAAGAAGGATTACGACCGCGGCGATCCGGTGATGATATGTGATTGTTGTTGCGTACATTCATACAAGTCCATAATAATATAAAGCAAGTGCTAACCGCACGAGGCGAGGTGATACGTGTCAGATGCCAGGTGGCTCTAATGAGCTGTGATCTTTAATGTGGCTCTAGCAAGTGTAATATAGGTACCTCGATGTCCAACATCTGTACAGATCAAAAGCTACGTTGAATAGCAGAGCTGTAAGTCCAGTTTCCTTTGCAAGCATGCTGAGAGCTGCCAGGACCACACTCGACCAGACTCGGTGACGACTGGATGACCTGAAATTGAAGAAAAATATTATCTAATTAACAGACTACTAACGCAGATATTTATGCAAAAGCTGGTTCTTCTAAATTAATTTCATTCATTTTGGGTCGTTGAGCCAAAGGAGCAAGTATTAGATAAATAGCAAAGGCAGACCTTTACTACGGCTACGTCGTGATAAAATTATTATTATTATATTATTATTAAAATCATCACAAATGAGACACTTTTTATGCTGTTCATCAGTGCAATACGGCTTAGTGAAAAAGAGTACCTACTTTTTTTTATTCTTGAATAGGCTGGCGCTTGACTACAACTTAATTGATGTTAAGTAACGATGTAGTCCACGATGAGACGCGCCAGCCTAATGTACCGATTCCCTCTTAATTACAAATGACTTTCGGTGAGAATGTGGCAGTGAAATGAGGGTCCTTAAGGTTGAAACTATAAAGGAGCAACAAATTCGACCCACCCTCTTAAATAGTGTCACCAGACATCGCACCGGAACACGGCAATGCCGCTTGGCGGTCCGGCTTTGTCTGATCGGTGGTTACTAACCACGGCCGAAGCCTTCCACCAGTTAATTACCAGTATACATGATTACCAGTTGATTGTCACCTGATTTGCATCACCCGGGGGGACCACGTGTGGGGATTCAGATATAAGGTGCACTCCCACGGACGGAGGTGACTCAGTCCCCAAAACTCCCCCAGAACAAGTACTTAGGGCCATCTCGCGGTAACTAAGAACATTATGATAGTGACGGTTTTACTGCTGGTCAAATGAAATATTTGTTATGAAACGGTCCAAAGTTGTCAAAACCTAATTTATATGTTTTGTGGCAATTTTTTGCCGGGCAGCGACATGTAAACAAAAATATCAAAATCGAGAGCGTTGATGTAATCTCATTCGTAAATGTTTATTACGCCTAAATGCCTAATTCGGTATCGGATATTCGATACGAATTGATCGGTAATCGTTATCGACACCCATCTAATACCGATGTTTAATATTTCCAATTTAATTCGCACAAATCTTATTTATTTCAATTTCATCGTAAAATTTCGTTGAACGTTTAATATTTATTGGTGAATTGCGAAATTCCTGGATTCTTGAGTTCGTGCTTGTTTATTTGATTGAACTGATATTGAGATGTTATTTTTATATCTATTATTCTTATACTTTATTGTACACAAAACACTTACTTATACAATTAATAAATAGGAAACAGCTCATGTACCTACCTTCACAGGCGAGGCTAATTCAAATGTGAATTTTCTACCAGCAAACCCTAGGTAAAGAAACATTGTAACACTCCTACTTCTGGATTACTGAAGTGTTTTTGAACCAACTTTAGTAGCCGCGGATCGTGCTCAGTGGCGTGCTTAAGGAGGGGCCTATGTCCAGTGGTGGACTAGCATAGATGAATGAAGCATGATCATGAAACAAACTTTACTGCTAAAGGGTCTTCTCTCATCAATTAGATAAGAAATTAGAATTATAACTTAGGTCATAATCCATACATATTTACAAAAGATGTGAAGATAAACTGTCTCGGTGGTCCAGTAATGTGTTCGCTAACCGCGAGGTCCCGAGTCGAGCAAAAATACATTTCTAATATACTACAGAATATTAGTTGAAGGTCGAAGTATGTAATAGTGCCCGATGAACGGTAATAGTCTCTCTCCCTATTACGTTTGGGACCTAAACATAGCCAGCGACCTTACGTTTCGCTGTATAAAGAGACAATTAACAAGCAAAATGAACTAAATTACAATCTCAACACTAATAGAACAATGCTTAACTTAAATTAATGCGTAAGCATAAAAATAAACCAAAAAACATAAATAAAAATAAAGAGTAAGTGTGAAAAACATGGACCTTAATAATAATAATAATAAAAAATTAAAAACACACGGCCATATGATCTCAAACTAAGCAGAGCTTGTACTATGGAAACCAGATAACTAGTAATATACTGCATATATACAATACTTTTCTTTTGTAAATATATACTTAAATATGAATAGTTACACCCAGACTCAAGACAAACAGACGTGTTCAACACACAAATTATGTCTGACTTGGGTGGCAATTGAACCCACGACCTGCGGCGTGAATAGTAAGTATCTTACTGACCACGCCACCGGTCCTAACCAGAGGAGTATGTCCATACAGTATCTGCCTACCCCCATGGGAAAAAATCGTGATTTTGTATGTTATTATCCAGTGCAAAAAAAAAATTTAAGCCCAAGGCATACTTGGTTAGAATCATTATTCCTTTTATCTATTCGTTGATCAGGTACTTACCCATGGTATAGAAGAACTGACGAGAGGAAAAACAGACATGCTAGTACATCAGCTCTGCCTACAACACCGGCTACCTGAAACAAAAGAGATTCTTCTATTAAAATAAATCTCAAAGAATTTCAAATATGGCAGCTGATCATCATCGCTAACATACCACAAACTTGTACACAGAATACAGACACATAATTATTTAATAATAACACCCTAGGTTTTGTAGTAGTACAAAACAGCAGCAGTAGCGCAGCGGTACCAACGCGGCGGCCTCGCCTTACAAAAATAAAGTCGCGGGTCAAATCCTGGACGTACCCACCCACACATCTTTGTGTGAATTGTTTCATCTCCGCTGCTCAATATTGGTGAGGTTATATCTAAGAACTAATAATTCGAGGACATGTGACATTCACCAACCCGCATTCGGCCAGCGTATGTGGATTAAGGCATAAACTCAACTCGTAAGATAGTGGAGAGAAGAATCGTGCACAGCAGTGGGACACTAAAAAGAGTTGAAGTGTACACCCTACTGTTTTGTCAGGGGAAATTAATTAGCAATTATAAAGAAATGTTTACAAAACAATTGCTAATAGTTTTTCTTCAGGCGTATTCAACATTCAGTAGTTTAATTCGCGTAAATTTTTTGGCGCGTCTATCAAGTTGCGGTATAGTTGCAATTAAGTTTATGTCTTTGTTCAAAATGATATACAGAAATAGAAGGACGCGGATTCGATTCCCAGTCGTGCCCACACATCTTTGTGTGAATTGTTACATCTCCGCTGCTGAATATCTGTCAAGGAAAACATCGTGAGGAAATCGAAATGTCTAAGTAATAATCATTCGAGGACATGTGACATCCACCAACACTTGGCCAGCGTGTGTGGATTAACGCCTAAACTCTCAACTCGTAATACAGTTGAGAGAAGACACAGGCCCAGCTCTAGGACACTAAAAGTGTTTCAAAATAGTAGGTTTCTTTTCTCGGATATCTCGTCCAAATGTGTACATTGTCATATAAATTGTACTGAAATTGGAATATCCGTCTCTTTAGCTGGACCGTCCAAGTGGGAATATAGCCTTTAAGTATAGGTGATTACAAGTTGTATCGCTAAATGTTCGTTTATTAAAAATATCCTACTCAGTAACATGAATGTGTTTCAATGAAAACACCTACAAGTGCTCAGACATCATGTAAATTAATTTCCTTAAAAGAAGGCACGCTTCAATAGGCAAAATTGTATTTTTCAGATGCTCAGTGATTCGAGGCCCGTGGGCATATTCCTGTAATTACTTTTTAAATCTGGCCCATTTCATTCGCTTTGTAATTCGTTCCGTATCTTTTATTATTTCGTTTTGTAAATATTTTTTTCAAGCTCGCCACACATAGAGCTGTCTACCTAAAATACCTACGTAAAATTTTATCCCACGACAGTAAAGAGAGTTGTAAGTTTGACGTATGAATCTGTATACAAGTATGTGATTTAATAATAGTTAAAAGTTCTGCAATAGGCTTGCGCTCGACTGCAACTTGCCTGGTGCTAAGCAATAATGTAGTTACGATGCAGATGGGTGGGACGCGCCCGTCCAATATAGCGATTAAATCGTGATTACGAATGATTTTCCGTGAGAAGGTGGCAGTAGAATGACCCTCGGTATGGTTTGTAATCATAAAAGAGCAACTTCTTATTCCGACCCACACTCATAAATGGTGCCACCGACTGCCACCAGACATCGCACCGGAACACAGCAAGGCTGCGTGTGCGAAAGCCTCCCGAATTTTGCTTGTTTATTTATTTAATTCACACAGAGACGACACGTATCTGCACCGGCGTTACCTCTGTTTTTCACGTCTCTTTTGCATAAACTATCTCACTCTCACAAACATGGCGTACCAAATTTAAGTAATAATTTCTATGAAGCTAAGACTTGTGGCTGTACTTCCGCGTGATAAGTAAGCCCGTCTGTCTTATTTTTGTTTGATTATGACATTTATTAAACACACAAGAAGGCATTTTGATTCGTTTTTATGCATAAAACCTAAAGTTAATGAGCTGTGTCAACTTGCGAGGTCTACTCGATAATCCGCGTGTGACTGAGTTTGACGGGGTCGGTGAGATACTTGCTTTTCACGCCGCAGGTCGTGGGTTCGATTCCCACCCGAGACAAACATTTGTTTAAATACGTCTGTTTGTCTTGTGTCTGGGTGTAATTAGCTATATTTAAGTATATATTTACAAAAGAAAAGTATTATAAATATGTGGTATATACCAGTTATCTGGTTTCCATAGTACAAGCTCTGCTTAGTTTGGGATCAGATGACCGTGTGTTAATGCCCCACTATACTGAGTGTCGATGAATCCGTTGGACACATTTTAGAAGGATCGCGCGCTGTGTTCTGGTGCCATATCTTTTTTTTTTAATTTGTCTAAGGATGAGACAGATATAAGCTACTTTTATCCTAATACCACGTAACGAAGCTGCAGGCGGGAGTTAGCAACCACTAAACTTTAAAATTAAACCCTTATTGCTTCTATGGACGTTGTAATTATGCGCGCAGTTTGCAGTTGTGAACAATGAACTACGTAATCTTGTTTATCAATGTTCTGCCCCAAACTTTGCTTGATGTAGATGGAAAATGAACAGATCGGTTAGAGCCAGAATTGGAACGAGGAGATAGAACGCAGGAGATATTATAGTATGCGCAATTCAAGTGCACTTTCTACTCTCTTTACAGAGTGCGGTGGGACGAATTATTGACCGTCAAATCCGATGAAGGAGCGGGTGTAGGACCGACGGCTTCATGTGTTCTCCGAGGCACTTCCTGACTCTAGACTAGTGATGAGAAATTAGCAATGTCTCGAGTCTCGGCACTCTTTTTGTTCCGGTGTAGGATTTGAACCCGCGACCACAGAGTCTAGAGGCGAAGACGCGATCTCCAACCACTAGAACAGACGTATACATAGCCCTAACCGAAGGTCTACGCAGAGGTGTATAGTAAGATTTCATCGTAACTTAAAGACGCTTGCAACACCAGAGGCATCACTCATGACTTACGATTTTTGTATCATCATATAATAATAAAAATAATAAATGTTCTAGGACATTAACACACACGGTCGTCTGGTCCCAAGCTAAGCAAAGCTTGTGTTATGGAAACCAGATAAAGTATCTTACCGACCACGCCACCGATCCGTCAAAACATATTAGTAATTTAACAATTTTATGAAAGATTTAAAAGGTGACATGCGGTACTAAGTTCACTGGGGCAGCTAGTAACAGCTAAAATAAACCGCGTTAAAATCCGTTAAAAAGTAGTTTTATTGAAATGAAATGAATAATTATTGGGGCTTTCAGATAAATTAGTTTCAAACTGTGGTGTTTAATCTTTATGTAAGTTTGAAGTTATTGTGGGGATCTTGATTGGCACCGAGGGTCACTGTAATAAATTCATAATGTCTGTTAAAACTTTTGAATCTCCGAGGTGCCGTTAACGTTTGTTTGGTTATAACACCGACTTCATACCTATTAGACATCACTTAATTTAAATATTGTATGAAATTATAATCGTCAAGAGTAGGGAATCGGGGAAGACAGTTTCGATTGAATCGTTCCAAGTTCTAGACCTTTAATTAACCAACCAAATCTAAAATAAAACTACTTTATAATTTGTATCTACCCGATGTTTCAGTCTTTTCGAACTTCATGGTCACCGGGCGGGGGACTACGAAGAAAAAGAAAATAAAACAGACAAAGTCGGAAAATACGGAAACGTCGGGATATAAAATCTATAAAAAAAATCTCCACTTAAATATCTTCATAGCAAATTTCATTCAAATCGGTTTAAAAGTTTTTTTTTAATAGACAGGCAAAATAACTTTTGAATTAGTAAGGATTTCAAGAGAAACAAAACCACAGCGATATTCTTTCGATCAGCATTAATTTTCATACATCTGGTCACACATTCTGTGGTCGTGTAAGCTACGCACCTGTCCTTGAAGGACATCGCCGCTGACATCAGTGAATGTACTCGGAGTCCTCACCGTTATCATGAACGTGACCTACCCTTTTGGGGTGGTCGTAACCCGCCGGTCGTTCGGGTAATGCGAAAGCAATACCGCGGTGGCAAGTGGGTTGGTAGAGGAACACCGGGAGGTTTTGGTGAGTAAACTTCTTCGGAGTCTCACATACCCACTGTGTCACGCCCTCGGAGTCCTCTCCCTGAGGTACCTTACACATGGAATAATAAGTTTTAGAAGACGCACCTACCCTTGCACCTGCCCATCTTCCTTTTACTTCAGGACAAGCTGGTGCTGCTGCTGTTACAGCAGAAAACCTCAAGCGGCGAAAATATAGTAACCTTGTCGGTAAATATGTTTTCCATCCGTTTGGTGTGGAGACGCTGGAGACATGGGGTCCAGGAGCGCGAGCTCTTTATCGCGACATTTCGAAACTTTTGGTGGATAGAACACGCGACAAGAAGGCTGGCCTACACTTAGGCCAAAGATTGAGCGTTGCCATTCAACGTGGCAATGCTGCCAGCCTTCTTGGTACGCTACCAACCGACATTGATGCGGAGGAGTTTTTTGCCGTCCAGCTTTTTTTTTTCTTTGATAAGCTGGCGCTTGACTACAACTTATTTGATGTTAAACAATGATGTAGTCTACGATGGAACGCGCCAGCCCAGTATACTAATTCACTCGTGGTTACGAATGATTATCGGTGAGGAGGTGGCAGAGGAATGAGCCTCTTTAAAGTTAGAAACCTTAAAGGAGAAACAATTCCGACCCACCCTCTCAGCATGGTGTCACCAGACATCGCACCGGAACACGGCAAGGCCGCTAGGCGGTGCGGCTTTGTCTGGTGGGTGGTCACTAACCACGGCCGAAGCCTACCACCAGTTGATTGTCACCTGATTTGCACCACCCGGGGACCACGTGTGGAGATTCAATTAAAGGTTTACACCCACGGACGAAGGTGACTCAGCCCCCAAAAAGATATGTTTTATAAGTTCTATTTTATATTTACTATTTTTTTTGGCTAAGTTAGTGCGTAGGATTTGTTTTTCTTGTATCGTAATTGTTGATTCGTACTTAATTAAGAGTTATATTATTGTCTCTTTAGAAGATTGTTGATATCTAAATGTCATTTATCAAAATATAGATAAATCGTTCAACTTTATTCAATTCAATAAAATGATTGTACTTTGCGCTTGAGAAATGCAAAGGCGTTACAATACTATTAAGTACAATAGCACTGAATAGCACTTGTTGCACGAGTCTGAGGTTTGAGAGCAGTTCTGTCGGATTTTTCATAAACATCGCTCTGTTTATTATTTGTAAGTGGATTTAAAGTTGTGCTTCTGAATATTCATTGGTTTCTGATTTTGTATTGTTCGTTTTAGCTGTAAATATAATAAAAATATGAGTCTGAGTTATCGTGCCTCAATGAAAATGAACCATGGAGAAAAGAAACAATTTGTTTAGTTGATTATATAGGCAAAGAACTTTTCATGAGAACTCTCACACGTGGTCCACGTATTGTGCAAGTTGGGTGACTTTAAACTAATGGAAGGCTTCAAACAAAACCACACTGATGCAGTCTTGTCGTGTATTGATACGATATCTGGTGACATTATTTGAGAGAATTGGTTGTAATGGTTGCTAATTTAGAATAGAACATAAGAGATCTTTATTTGCTTTGAATGTTGGTATACAATCCTGATGGTACAATTTGTAATACAATTTTCATCATGGTTTCACTTTCAACTTCTCATCAAAAATCATTAATACTCACGAGCGACTAGTTTTTACAAGGCAAGCACAAACCATTGTGTTAAATTGTGTATGAAGGCTTTCGTCTAAAATCAAGATTAGCAGACAACTTTAGCTAGGTGTGGATTATCGGGTAAAAAAACGATATTCCAATAAAATAATTTCGGCAATAATTATTTAACCCAGATTTTTCGATAGCTCAATCATCAATTCTACTAGATAATTACAGATCGCTACGATTTAGTTAGATTAAAGCACAAAGTCCACCGAGCACGTGGTTGCATGCGCACTTCCCGATGACGCAACGGTCCAACACAAAGTGCCAGCTCTTCTAAGATGGCCGCTCCACCCGTGCTCGGTGTTCATTCGTTCGTTTATGTTGATATTATCAAGTGACAGGTGACTCAAAAGGATGCGATGGCAGTATAAAATGACAGCTGATGGATGTATTGAGAAGCGGATGTGCCAACAAGTATAATATGGGATTTCATATGAAAGCAAGGCTCTCAATACCTATCTTATTTCACTTGAGGTTTCGACACGGGTTACACCGATCGTGGTTACAAGCAAACTGGTGAGAGGCGATTGAATAGCTACAGAGAAGGTAGAAATTCGATCTATCCTCATAATAATGTTTATTCACGTACTATCATTATTCACACATGTCCTCAAATTAGCTTGAGGTCAGAAACGAACTTACGACATAAGTTAGACGAGCGCGGGGGCCCAGCTATGCGGTGTCTATATGTATCTGGTCGGTGCGATAAACAGTACCCTAATTCACGTAATATCTTCACGCGCCGATCAAGTTGCGGTGCAGTTGCAATTAAGTTTTCGTCTTAGTGCGAAATGCTATTCTTGTGATTGATTCTAGTTTAAACCGCTCGCGTGACGCGAGCGTATCTGACAGCGGTTGTCAAAATTACGAGAATACGAAAAGGACTGTTTTGATCGAAACTTAACTGCAACTGAACTTATATAATTACGTGAATTAGCCTACCAGATCACCGTGCGCCGCTGCCCTCAATATGAACACTTTGGTTGGATTGAATCTTCATACTAAAAAGGTGTCGTACACTACTTTTCCTACTATTTGCCAGTTTGCCGATCTGCCAACAACATAAACAAACCACCGTTATTTATGACTTTAATCTCTGCCTAATTCAAAGGTACACTCCACGGGACCTAATTAAAATTACACACACCCGCTTTTCCTAAAAGAGGCTACCAGACAAGGGTAGGGCAACATTCCAATTCTCAAATAAAACTTAGATAATTAAGCTGTGTATTTAGTAGTAATTAGATTGTACTGTGCCTAGTTGCGGCTGTAATTTAGGAGTTCAATTATCTCATTAGTCTTTACATCACATGGCAACTACAGAGAAATACTGCTGAAAACTCAGTAGGCTTTTATCTCTTTAAGGCCCATACAAATGTCAACTATAGAGTAATCGTTGATTTCATGCACGATTTTCTCTTTATATACCAAACCGAAAAATCTGAAAAAAACACCAAATAAAAATCTGTTCAATATCGCTATTTTCAGCGGCTATTGACGTTTGATTTTTGTTTTTAAAAAAATAATTACCTATAGGAAGTTGCGCTCGTAGGCGTAATTAGGATCGTTCTTCTTGTGTCAGTAACAAATTTTATTTTATTAATTTTTCATCTACCTTCAATGACGGAGCGCCTGCCAAAATTTAGTAGCACATCTACTTCATTACACTATTACGAAATATAATGAAGGCGCACCGCAACAGAGTCTATAAGTAACTATATTAGAAGTCTTGTTGGTCGACCCCGGAACCGAACCTGAAAAGCTAGTAATAATATATAGAAAAGTTGCTACCTAAAATAAAATACCTAATATAAAATAGGTACCTTTTATTTATTTTGTGATCGTGAGTTTCATAATAATTTTCATTTAATTTCAATTAGGTACCCATTTTACGTAACTTAATACGCTATTTATTATAGCAAAACTGCTAAATAGCACAAAACTCCATTGATATCACCGTTAATAAAACGCCGAGCAAGGTTTAACTGTGTAATTGCACAATTCTCATTTACCGACTAATGAAATTTGAATGCAATAAAACGTTATAGCCACTTCCATAGTGATAACAGCGAAATTAGCTAGATGGAGAAATGTACCCGCCATTTTGGAAATGCTTAGTACTTACGTAGTTCTTTTAATTAACGTGTTTACGACTATGTGCTACGACTGCTGGTAAATTTAATGTTCTTAAGGTTTATAATTATTATGATGATAGAACTCAGAAACGTTTGTCCTATATACCAGCGGACATAAGACATGGAAACAATGGCTTACAATTTAAATATAAACTTAGAAAGTATATGCTAAGTATAACCAAGAGTATGTCTAATCTATTAAGGTAGGACTGGAAATCCGCCATCTTGGACCGGAATAATCACATCTAGACTAAAAAAAAGTAAAAATGCGTATATCTTATTGCCGTTCGAGTAAGATTGTACATTTGGAGTCGAATATTTAGGTACGAAAATATTTTATTAAAATATTTTTAGGCTGAAATTAGGTGATAATCGCCTCTGCCTACACCCTTGGGTAATACAGACGTAAACGCTAATAAACGTCGTTAAATAAGTTTGTTTTATTTATGATTTGTCTCGTAGGATAGTTAGCTAAGAAGAAACCCGTGCTTAGCTGTAGGACACTACAGGGTAAATTGAGTAGGCTATATCAGCCTTAAATTCTATGTTATTTAAGGCAATTGCATCAGTAGTAGGCCGTTTAAATGTTATTAAATCAATTTAAAAAAAAGTATAATGAAAAGCGTAATAACTACAAGAAAAATATTATTCTTCAATTTAGTTTCGACAACCCTATCTTTTGAAGTGATTGCAAATTGTCACTCATTTGTGTCACATATTTTAATAGGTCAAAGGGAGTTCGGAATAACAGCTGATTAGGGTTGTGCAACGTGAAATTTTTGCAAAAACTTACCACATCTAAAATCGTATTAAAATGTAATGCAAATTAATAGATACCAAGTATTTTCTTAAATTTACGCAATATCACACATTGAAATGATAACTATTTTACGATTTAATCGCGGTTTATTTTAGATTTTAAATCCCGACGTTTCGAACTCTTTTCAGGCTTCAAAACGTTGGGATTTAAAATCTAAAATAAACCGCGATAAAATCCGTTTTATATTAATTTTTTTTCACATACATGTATAATCATTAGTGATGACCCGAACGTCTGGTTTCAAGTATACGAGTAGAAAAGCCTTACCCGTTCAGGTTGTATAAAGGGTTGAAGTGAATTATTTATTTTACTAGCGACCCGGCCCAGATTCGCACTGGTGCAATGTGTTATACTTATAATCCTTCCTCTGGAATCACTTTATCTATTAAAAAAACCGCTTAAAAATTCGTTGCGTAGTTTTAAAGATCTAAGCATACATAGGGACATAGGGACAGAAAAAGCGACTTTGTTTTATACTATGTAGTGATGCTGTCTACGCTACGCTAAAAATTACGTGAATTTATTACGATATATTAATAGATACATACGGTCTTATTCATAAAAAAGTTATAAGACCCTTAAGTTAAAATGGACTTTGTCTCTTTCTTACTAGTAAAAATGTCTAGATGACAGACAAAGACAAACGAATTATAAACCTATTTTAGTTAATGAGCTTAAATACGGGGGTAAGTGTACATTGTACCTTTTAGTATATTCAAGCATATCGTGCTTAGTTGTGTTCATACAGCGTCGATAAAATATGGATACGAGCTTAAGCTAATTTTATGGATCTTAATAATGACGAAATATGGCTAGATTACTTTTTATGATTTAAAATTTTGCTCGAATTTTTAGTCTATGTAAATCGGTCGGGCCTGTGGCGTGGTCGGGAAAATACTTGCTTTTCACGCCGCAGGTCGTGGGTTAGATTCCCACCCGAGACAAACATATGTTTAGATATGTCTGTTTGTTTCGTGTCTGGGTGTAATTATCTATATTTATGTATGTATTTACAAAAGTAACGTATTATATGTAGTATATTACCAGTTATCTGGTTTCCATAGTACAAGCTCTGCTTAGTTTGGGGTCAGATGACCGTATATGTTAATGTCCCACCATATTATTTATTTATTTATTTCCATTATCACCGTTCACTTCACTTCAAATTTTTTTTAGTATCTCACAGCTGGGCACCGGTCTTCTCTTAACTTTCTCACGAGTTGAGAGAGATTAGGCCTTAAACTCACGCTGGCCAAGTGCGGGTTGGTGGATGTCACATGTCCTCATTTAATTAGTTCTTAGACATACCGATTACATCATGTTATTTTCCTTCACCGATATTGAGCACCGGCGATGTAACAACTCACACAAAGATGTGTGAGCACGATCAGGAATCGAACCCACGACCTTATATTTCTAAGGCGAGGCCCGTATTGCTGCGCCACCGCTGCTACGCCGTTATCCGACAGTCTATACAAAAGCAAACGTTTCTAATTCGTTCACGCCTGTATTTGCTTGGATGTGTAGGCAAAGGCGAATATTACTCTACATTTCTTCAGCTATGTAATAGGAGGTGAGGCCGATACCGCTGCGGCAGTTCTACTTACCATTATAAGTACACTAGCTGCCCCAACGAACTGCTCACCTTTCTTAAAATGATTAAATTACTAAAACAACTACTAAAATTTAGGGGTTGGTGATAGAAGGGTGAAAATTTGGACTTGTATATATTTTTTAATGCCACATTATAAAAAAAATTGTCTAAAAAAATATAGGTAAAAAATGTTAGGGTGGATAACCCTTGTCACATAAGGGTATGAAAAATAGATAGTAGCCGATTCTCAGACCTACTTAATATGCATACTTACCTATAAAATTTCATAAAAATCGGTCAAGCCGTTTCGGCGGAAAATGGTAACTAACACTGTGACACGAGAATTTTATATCACTACATAGTATAAAACAAAGTCGCTTTTTCTGTCCCTATGTATCCTTAGATCTTTAAAACTACGCAACAGATTTCGATGCGGTTTTTTTTAATAGATAGAGTGATTCCAGAGGAAGGATTATAAGTATAACAAATTGCACCCGTGCAAAGCTGGGGCGGGTCGCTAGTATTAGATAATCTTAATACAACCGCTCCTGAACTGTGGCATATTTCCGAAATCACTTTCTTTAAAAGAAATTCAAAAGTTTAGCCTCTATTCGATGGGAACGGCACGATCCAGTTTTATCCAATAATGGGTCCCATTTTCTACCCGTGTCGCATGAATATTCAATGTACCTACGTAGGTATCTACTTTTTAGATTATTTTAATGTAAAAATATTTTTGTATTAGACTTAATGTCATACTATGTAAAAAATAGAGCCAAGTGATGTAGGTTACAGTCGGCTACAGTTTTATCGATGACATTAGTGTTTTATTTATTTTATTTTTATTTTTATTTTCTTGGAAAACAAACAATAGTAGTAACTTAAGTAGTACAAAAACACGTTTATCTATTAACCTATTACAATTGACGGGCCGGTAAGATACTTGCTTACTAGTGTCCAATTCCCAACCCAGACAAACATTTGTGTGATGAACATGTCTGTTTGTATCGAGTCTGGGTGTAAATATCTATTATAAGTATATATTTACAAAAGAAAAGTATTATACTATATGGTCACGTCTTCATGGTCACTGGCCACCCGTGACCAAGTCTGAAAAGACATTGAAACGTCGGGATTTAAAATCTAAAATATACCGCGATATTTTGGGGGCTGAGTCACCTTCGTCCGTGGGTGTACAACTTTAATTAAATCCCCACACGTGGTCCCCGGGTAGTGCAAATCAGGTGACAATCAACTGGTGGTAGGCTTCAGCCATGGTTAGTGACCACCCACCAGACAAAGCCGCACCGCCAAGCGGCCTTGCCGTGTTCCGGTGCGAAGTCTGGTGACACCATGCAGTAAGAGTGGATCGGAATTGTTGCTCCTCCCTTAGGGAAGCTCATACCACTGCCACCTTCTCACTGATAATCATTCGTAATTATGAGTGAATCGGTATACTGGCCTGGCACGTTCCATTGTAGACTACATCGTTGCTTAATAGGCAAGTGTTGTCAAGCGCCAACCTATCGAAGAATAAAAATAAACAAAAAAAACTAATGGCCATCGCTGGTTTCCTTCTTGTATTATAAGACAACCTCAAAAGAAATTGGAAAAAGGCAAGGGAAATGATGATGACTATTTCATATTTGTATCATAAGTACTTACTGTATGTGACACCTACACCTACATAGTTACAGTAACAGACAGTTTTGCATAAAACGTTTCCCATTTTCCACTGTAACTCAAATAAAGATAAGTATTCGTTACCATCCAAGTTTTGTGACAGGATCAGCAATAACTCTAAAAAAAACTCGTACAAACTGACAGCGTACCCTCGATAACAATCAGGGTTTATCTCTGAAACTCAACGCTATTTGAATTTCCACAAAAACTCAAATATAGGGAACCTAAAATACTTTTCGCTTAGCTGAAACTTTTGAAACAAGAGTAACTATATTCTGAATTCTAACTATAAAAGGTTCAGTCGTGTAGAAAGATAGCGTTAAATCTAGTTTTAAAAGAAAAACCTGTCAAGTGAGAATCGGATCCGCGCTTAAAGGTTTCCATAGTATTTTAACATTTTGTAACTTGGCCGTCTATTACCCGTATCTTGTAGAGGGACTTGACACTTGACAGATGGAAGAAATTGACTTATCTTGGTTTTTGGCTTGAAGTAAGTATTTATAGAAGCCCGCTTCAGGATATAGCCAATCATGTCGGTCACTCCTCTTATATAAGGAAGAATTATTATTGCAGTTTGCCTTTCAACTGTAGCTGGTCTTTTTTAGTTATTTTTTACCATTTGTCAAGTGTCAAGTCCCTCTACAAGATACCTACGGGTGTTTATAAAATTGATTGTGAGTTTGAACTCTCATATATAGGACAAACAAAGACAAGTATAGGGACCCGCGTAAAAGAACACATAGCTGACGTAAAATATCAACGCCCGACGAAGTCTGCAGTTTGTGAATATACTCAAAAAGGCCGCAACCATTACCTGAAATTTGATAAAACACAGGTTCTTGTCAAAGAAAACCGGTTCCTACCAAGAATGATCCGCGAAGCTATTGAAATTAAAAAACATCTTAATTTTAACATAGAAAATGGTTGGAATATACCACCAGCTTGGAACCCAGTGCTTAATTTACTTGTACTAATACCCAAGCAAAATCAACTCAGAATTCAAGACACAGTGAGCTCAGTTTGCTTAGCTCGGTAATAAATTGTGATTAATATTTTTGGACGTCAAATACCTCAGTCCACCCGTGAACATGAAGTCTGAAAAAACTTTGAAACGTCGGGATCTAAATTCTAAAATAAACCGCGATAAAATCCGTTAAAAAGTGGTTTTATTTCAATGTGTGATATTCGCGTAAATCTAAGACAATACTATAAAAATATTAATCTCCGTTTACAATACGAACATATCAAAAAAAAAAAATTTTTAACAATGCCGGTTGTGTTGCTTTGGAAAGACAACAAAGAAAAGAAATTCAAAGCTTCTATGAAAATTTATATCATGGCTCACAATGAAATAATTTCATTAAAGAAATGCATCTTTTTTAATTAATATTTTTTGCCTATAGTTAAAACTTCTAAAATAAAAATATGAGTCGTTTTAGACTCGCTAAGACATGGGCTCACAATTAGCATTCCCTGCTCTGTTCCCATCGTAATAAAAGGGAGACTATTAAATGGCTGAAACGTTCATTGTTTGACGCCGAATTGAGGATAAAGACCTGTATACATTACGCAATCGGTATCCGGTTTCTACGTAGTTTTAACGTGTCAATATTTTAATACAAAATCCAGTTGCTATATCCATGCTTGAAACCAAACGCATCAAAGTGGATATTGTTTAAGGTTTGTTAGTTTTTTTTACACGACCATCTGACCCCAAACTAAGCAGAGCATGTACTATGGAAATCAAATGACTAGAAACTACGTAAAATACTTTTCTTTTGTAAATAAATACTTACACAAACAAAAACAGACTCAAGACAAACAGACATGTTTATCACTGAAATGTCTGATTTGGGTAGGAATCGAACCAACGACTTGCAGCTTGAAAAGCAAGTATCTTCCCACCACGCCACCGACTCGTCCAATTGTCAGGACCAGGTTTTTTCACTGGATAACTTTGCAAAAACTAGTAATAAAAATACAAATGGGCAAGTATCTCCACTTCACCATATAGAATACACGCATTATAATCACTTTTGGTTGTGTTTTTGGGTGTGGGCAAGTTAGCCAGACCCAATGACATCTAAAAGGTCGGCAACACGCTAGCAATGCCTCTGGTGTTTTAAGTATCAATCGCGGTCACTGTAGCCTTGTTAGCTTACCATCAGATGCGCTTTATGCTTTGGTATAAAAATCAGAGAGAGGTTCCTAAGTAATATTGAAGAAGTTCTTCTTCAATAAGAACCTCTCTCAGATCTTTCAGAGGATTATTAATATAACATTTGTACGCTGACAACGGCAGAATACAATTGACTATTATGTTTTTACCAAGTTTGTGACTGTATTCTGACAAATAAAGGCTTATCTTGCAACAGCTTCATAACAACATACGAAAAATATTAGTCCGTAAAATTCTGATAGTAATGGTTTGGTTCGGTTTTGGGAGCTAAGTCGACTTCGTCCGGGAGTGCATCTTTTATCTGAACACGTGGTGGTGAAAATCAGGCGACAATCAACTGGTAATTAATTTTACTCGCAATTGATTGGTGAAAGGCTTCGACCGTGGTTAGTGACCACCCACCAGACAAAACCACATCGCCAAGCGGGTGTGCCGTGTTCCGGGGCGACGTCGAGTGCCACTATTTCAGAGGGTTTCTAACCATATGGAGCCTCATTTTGCCACCTTCTAAACCAAAATCATTCGAAATCCCTAGTGAATCGGTATGTGGGCAGGCGCATCCCATCGTAAATCATTTTTAACATCAGGCATGTAAGTTGCAGTCAAGCGCAGGCCTATTTCAGAATAAAAAAATAATAATAAACCGGTCAAAACCGGATCAAATATATAATGAGAACGGTCTTTATCAAACAAAAACCGTTCATTGTTCGGAAACAGACTTTCAGCTTTATTGGAACCCTCTATTGTTTGTACGAAACAGCTTTCGTATTTTGTATAAATCAAAATTTAAATACTAAGTTTGGTAACACCGAATCTGTAATAAGGACATTAATCACTGTTCTGTTTTATTATTAAGTGGTTTATAATGACATTTACAGTGAATTATTTGTTATTTGAATTTTGATTTGAGTGTTGATAACAATGTAGATAGACTCAGTGTTGAATTATCATCACTTTTACAATTTCAATCTTCAATTTATTGATGTGAAACACAGGTAAATAATATGTTACAAAATAAATAATGTCCTGCTGTGTTCTGCCGTGTGGCGTACATTTATTTGAATTACAAGCATCACTGGAATATCCTATCCTATCCTATCCTATCCTATCCTACTAATATTATAAATGCGAAAGTAAGTGTGTGTGTGTGTGTGAAGGTTTGTTACCGCGTATCTCCATAACCGCTCAACCGATTTTATGGAAATTTGAAATGTAGATAGTGTATACCCTAGAATCGGACATAGGCTAATAATATTTTCAAAAATCATCCCCTAAGAGAGTTATTTAGAGGGGTGAAGTTTGTATGCAACTTTTTATTCCTTGGTCCTATTTATTTAAAATTCGGTACACATAAACCTTAAGAGAAATAATGAGATACGGGTTTTTTATTTTTTCATAATTATACCCATGAGGTGTGGAAAAAGAATTTTATTGGTAAAAATTAAAGTTTCTCTGGATCTGTATAGTCTCAAGCCCGATTCACTCCAAATTTGGCACACATATACCTTAAAAGAAATCATGAAACACGTATTTTTTATTTTGCAAAACTACCCCCAGGGGGAGTGTAAAATGAGCTTTTTTGGAAAAATTAAATATTGCAGAACTGTTTAGTCCTTGGTCCGATTCACTTCAAATTTGGTATAAATATAGCTTAAAACAAATAATGAAACACGTGTTTTTTATTTTTCCAATTTTTTTTATCTTTATCCTAATACTACGCGAGTGAAGCCTGAGAAATTATTCTGAGGGAGATTTTCTTTGAAGTTGATATCAATACTCCTTCGTTCTTTTTAGCTAAATTACTTTTTATTTTGACACAATGACGTTTGATAACTCAGTCCGATTATTAGAGTTCGAAATTAAATTTTATTTGTTCTCAATATGGTCTAAGAGCCGTAGTATTTTTTAAGAAACCCCTATAGATTTATGGATATGCCTATGGAGGCTTTCCGATTTCAAAATGTTACTTACACGCCTACACTACTGAACTAATTTTGTATGGAGATAGTTCGAGACCCGGGAAAAGATAGTTTTATCCGACTGCGAAAAAGAGATTAATGGTTCAGCGCGATAACCGACATCCGCGGGCGAAGCCGCGGGCGGAAAACTAGTTATCTAAATAACTATAACTAGAATATACACCTTAAAGTTCATAGAGACACAAAGTTATGGCACAGTTTAACAATAAATAATTTGAGGGAATTAATTAAAATGTCTTTGCTAATTATTAACATGTTTGCAATAGTAACAGCTTCTTGATTTGGTAGGGGGCAGGCTTCAGGTCACTTAGTGAAATAGTCCATCACCACAAGGATATACCGATTCCCATCATCTGTGGTTTCCATGACAAGGTAATAGAAGGAAGGTGTGAATATGTGAAAATATTATTTCAATATCAAGAATATTTTCAATTTCTACAATTTATATTAAAAAAAAAAATATTTGTATGTACCTACAGCGGCGGTGGCGCAGCGGAGCAGCGGTGGAACAAGTCTCGCCTATATTTCTAATATAAGGTCGCGGGTTCGATTCCCAGTCGTGCCCACACATCTTTGTGTGAATTGTTTTATCACCGCTGATTAAAGTCGGCGAAGGAAAACATCGTGAGGAAACTGGCGTCTCTAAGAAATAATCATTCGTGGACATATGACATCCACCAAACCGCGCTTGACCAACGTGTGTGGATTAAAGCCTAAACTGGCCGCGACATGCCGTTTTTCTTTACCTATAATGAGCCGCGATGAAACAGTTCACACAAAGATGTGTGGACACGACCTGGAACATCGAACCAGCGACCTTATATTTCTAAGGCGAGGCCTATACCACTGCGCCACTGTAACTGGTTAATTACGTTAACTAATAATCAATAAAGTTTGTGGGCAACCAATCAAATTGGAGTGAAATAATTCAACTGTTCATTTCCTTTTGTTGGTGAAACTAATCGAACTGCGCTTTGATTCGTTCCTAATTACCAACCAGTTCCAGAACTGAAATTAGTTGTTATGTCGAAATGATACTAATCCATTTGTGAATGAAAATGAAGTTCAGATTAATCATTAAAACCAGTAAATGTGAATCATATTAATAACTATAGGCCGACCGTTTAACTCGCGTATCGTCTATCGCCAAGATTCTGACTCCTCAAGCTGCACAGACAATGATGATGATTCAAGCGATATGGATATTAGTGACGAATAGTCTTACATTACTTTTATCTGTGGTTAAATAGTTCTTTATGAGATTAAATTAATGTTTTATGACTTTGGCTTTTATATACTATGACTTTTATGACTTTGACTACCTCAGATGGCGATACGCGATTTAAACGGTCGGCCTATACCTAATGATAATTATAATATCTGATCAAGCAAACTTCGTGCCACGTGAAATTGGTAGTGACTTTTTTTTTTTTTTTTTTTATTCTATAATAGGTTTGCGCTTGACCACAACTTGCCTGATCTGAAGCAATGTTGCAGTCTACGATGGAACGCGCCTACCTAATAAATACCGATTCGATTTTACTACATTCCTCGTTTTTTTTTGTGATTTCGACGTTTCAAAGTCTTTTTAGACTTCATAGTCCACCCGTAACCATGAAGTCACAGCACAGTATTATCCATATTGAATTCGTATAACGCCTTATTTTTGTTATCATAATGCAAGTTTTACAAAGCTAAAATTTTATTGTAATAGTAGAACATCTCGGAAGACATCCGCATCAAAGAAAATTGTACCGAAATAGGAGTGATGAATAATAATACTTCAGCGGTCTTGTATGAATTACATTAAAGTATCAATAAAGCCATCTATTAATATACTAAAAGAGCGATCTATTTTTATATTAACTATTGAAATAAAATAAATGTGTGATATTCGCGTAAATCTAAGACAATACTTTATATTAACTAGCTGACCTTGCAGACTTCGTATACAACTTGATTGAATTTGAACTTTGTGCAGCGGTAATTAATTTCAAATTGACTCTTTGAAGTTAGGAACACACCTACATTTCTTAGACAACAGCGAGTGATTATAATTTAATATGAACTTTATTTTAAAGCAATAATATTCAAATTGACTTTGCATTTTATTTAGAAAACTTTTGTATGAAAAGAAAAGGCCGTTTTTAGGGTTTTCCCGGCAACTATTCGAATTTTTCTGACCCTTTAAACTTCCACGAACATTTCAAAACCAAGATTAGATAATAATAATAATGAAAGTCTTTATTACAAAGGTAATGTACAGTAGATATTGACGCTGTCTCCCAAACTAAGCAACTGCTTGTATTTTGGGTGGCAGTGTTCAGCTGTTCTCGAGTTTTAGCGAGACTAACGAACAGCAATTGATTCTTATATTTATAGAAGATCATCTCGAGCAGCGAGCATATCGAAATGCGTACATTGAAAGAAGAGATCCTGAGGATTACAGAGGCTTATACAGGGAAACTACAGAGGCATCCCAATGAATTAGCAAACTAGCTGACAACGAGAAGCTACAGGAAAAGGCTGAATCGCATAGACATTCTGGCCATATAAACAGATCTGGCCTATATTGTGAGATGTTCTAGCTGGAGGACACACTCAAACGACCTAGCCACACAACTAATCTGCTTATAGCTTATGCTGATTGCAGATAAACTAAAAAAAAATTATAGAAGATAGGTAGATAAATATTAAGATACTATCTCAGTTAATCTCAAGTGTCAATTGAATGTATTTTAAGCTATTGATTGAAGTTCGCGACACTCTATTTTAAGAAACCTTTCAATCTTCCAATTTAGATTAATCAAGCTTTGGTTGGCTGTAATATTTATCTTAGACTACATCTGGAGTCTCCAGACCCAGCGGTTTGAGCTCTGCGTTGATATGTCAGTCTGTTAGTAAGTCAGTCAGTCAGTCAGTTTCTTCTTTTATATATTTAGATTTCTTTATTACTTACATATCTACGCCGACTTACGGATAGAATAAAATATCGTGGGACATTAACACACACGGCCATCTAATCCCAAACTAAGCAGAGCTTAAAATGGAAACCAGATAACTAGTAATATACTACATATAATACTTTTGTTTTGTAAATATAAACCAAAACATAGATAATTACACCCAGACACAAGACAAACAGACGTGTTCATCACACAAATACCTGTCTTGGGTGGAAATTTAACCCACGACTTGCGGCGTGAGAAGCACGCCATCGGCCCGTGAATCAGTATTTAACAACATATTTTCTTTTATTTGATATTCAGTGTATTTAAATAGTATATTGAGCAGTATTGGCGCAGTGAGCAACGGTGGCGCAGTGGTATAAGCCTCGTCTTTGAAATATAAGGTCGCGGTCCTCGGTCCCCACATCTTTGTCATCGTAAGAATGTAAAATATTGTACTTATATCTTTGAAACGATAATTTACTTAGAAAATACATGGCGATTATACATCGTTGAAGATGCGATATTTCAGCAAATCAGACACAAGCATAACTGTTTCTTCTTTCTGAAAAGTTTCTATTTCTGACAAACGTGGTGTTAAAACTTCAATGACGTTATGGAATAGATATTTCTTATAATATTAAAAAACAAAATTTGAAGACTTCAACTGTATTATAGGTAGAGGTAACTACGTGCTCTTGTTGAAAATTTAATTTTAGTCTATAAGTAGGTACTTATATTTCAGTATAATGAAAGCTCACTGATGTAATATTGACTGATGTGAAGTGCTAATTAAAATTAATTGCAACGTCAACGTGTACCCCATTATTTCAATATGTAATATGATACAATATTGGTTCAAAGGACACCCTTGTTAAAGATATACCTACTAATATCATAATATAATATAATAATAATAATATATTCACACATAAGTACACACAGCGCCATCTAGACCCAAATTAAGAAATTATTTTTGCTTGTATTATGGGTACTAGGGACGGATATGATACTTTAATATGTATTTTTTGTAAATACATACATCTATATATATATTTAAATGAATCCCTATTTCCCTTGGTCACGCCATCACTCGTGAACGGCTGGACCGATTTCGCTAATTCTTTTTTTAGAATATTCCTTGAAGTACTAGGATGGTTCTTTCGCAGAGAAAAATTAACAAAAAACACCGATCTCCGACCGATAAGATATTTATTTTGTAAAGACACGAGTGTACATAATACAAAGCCAAGCCTGCAATGAAGGTGTTATAGAAATAGTTTGTAGTGTCTCCTACATGTCTTTGCCAGATCGGCGCACAAAATTCTCAAGTCCAAGTTTTACAATAAAAATTTATTAAAAGTATGAATGTCATAGTTGAATGCATAATTATTTTAAATGTCAGAATATTCTATAGAAATATAATTGTTTTTTTTTTTAATATTAATAATGTAAGGTGAGCACTACTGGCTCGTCTAAAAATTCATTTAAGACGAGCCAGCGTGGCCAACTGTGGTACACGCTTACCAAGTAATAAACTACGTTTAAGTTCTTTTAATTCTAAACTTAATAGTTTGGAGTCCACTTACGTATAGCAGAGAGTAAAACTGTTCTTGAAAGCCGAAAATCAGGACTTCCGAGTTTGACAAAAGATAGAACTTTGAAGTCGAAAATTTTGTCCCTCTTGTCGGAATTGTTCAAGGTTTGCAAGTTTGTGAGGCTCTTAAGTACCAAACAGACAAGTCTTAAGAACTTTTGTATGTCACGAACAGAATGCGTTTTCAATTAATAATAGCACTTTTTTAATTTTTTCAGTTTCTATTGTTTTTTTTTTCTTTTATATGTGTTTCTTTTCTACCTTTTGATTTTGTGTGTTCTGTCTTTGTAAAATAAATGTTTTTCTTTCTTTCCTCTTTTCTTTCGTGTGATGTCTGGTGACAACATGCAGAGAATGGGTCTGAATTAACAATAATAATATAGTGGGACATTAGCACACACGGTCATCTGATCCCAAACTAAGCAGAGCTTGTACTATGGAAACCAGATAACTGGTAATATACTACATATAATACTTTTCTTTTGTAAATATATAATTAAATATAGATAATTACACCCAGACACAAGACAAACAGACATATTTAAACAAATGTTTGTCTCGGGTGGGAATCGAACCCACGACCTGCGGCGTGAAAAGCAAGTATCTTACCGACCACGCCACCGGCCCGTCAAAAACACATTGTGGAACGTAATAACTGATTGACTTAATTTGATTTGATAGTGATTACATGACGACCTCGGTAGACGAGCGGTGTAAGCCGTCCGATTGGGTTATACTGTGCCCGGGAGGTCGCGGGTTAGATTCCCGCCCCGGACAATATTTGTGTAACAGCAAAAAATTGTTTCGGTGTCTGGTTGTTGAGGGACTACCCTCCGTGCCTCGGAGAGCACGTTAAACCGTCGGTCCCGGTTGTCATTTAACACATCTATAACAATCGTTAGGTACATGTAGTCAGAAGCCAATATAATCTGACACCTGGTCTAACCATCTCGGCTACTGGTTCCATACAGGTTTCGAGGTCCGATGGCAGTCGCTCGTATAATTCTGGTAGCTAGCCGCATCAGGTTAGACTGGGAGCCGACCCCAATAGAAATGGGAAAAAGGCAAGGGGAATGATGATGTTTGATTACATACGCTAATCTCAGGAACTACTTATATACTTTTAAACTTTCGCATTGCATTATTAAATATCTATATTTATTTTAATGTGCGTATAACGCGCTCACCTTTAATTTGGCTTTACGTTTCAACACAGGTTGCATGCCGTGGTCGCAAGCAGACTCAGTCAGAACTACTTGTCTGATTTTAAAACTTCTTGCACTATTGACTACATTTTATTCCACGGCAGGGCATGAACAAAACAAAGGTCACGTGAGCGAATCTGTCGATTGCAATATAAAAGTAACGCACATATCTATAACCAGGGCTTTGCACCGCTTAAACTTTGACAGAGCTTAATAACTTGAAAATATGAGCTTTAAAGCTCACTAGAACGTTTCAGCTCAAGTAATTGTCGTCGGTTCTTTTATTCACGCAAAAGCTTTTATATTTCTGAAACTGAAGATTAATTATTTTTTAAGCTCAAGAATTTTAGGTATTTAATAATATAATTTTTATCCTCAAATAAAATAGGTAATAGAGCAGCGGTGGCGCAGCGGTACGGGCCTCGCATAAGGAAAATAAGGTCGTGGTTTCGAATCCTGGTCGTGCCCACACATCTTTGTGTAAATTGTTTCATCTCCGCTGCTCAATATCGGCGAAGGAAAACATCGTGAGGAAACCGGCATGTCTAAGAACTAATCATTCAAGGTATGTGACATCCACCAACCCGCGCTTGGCCAGCGTGTGTGGATTAAGGCCTAAACTCTCTCAACTCATAAGATAGTTGAGAGAAGACCCATGCCCAGCAGTGGGACACTAAAAAGGGTTGAAGTGAAAATAGGTAATAGGTAATAGGTAACTACTTGTTCGAATTGCGTGTTGCCATAATTTTTAGTTGCTAAGCCAGAGGTTGTGGGTTCGACACCCACCACAAATCTTTTTGTGATGAACACGATTGTTTGTTCTGCATATACGGGAAATATATGAAGGCTTTTGAAGGTTTTAGACTAAAAATACCAGGATTAGCAGACAACTTTAGGCAGGC
Organism: Meganola albula; assembly: GCA_936450015.1. Lineage (NCBI taxonomy): Eukaryota > Metazoa > Arthropoda > Insecta > Lepidoptera > Nolidae > Meganola > Meganola albula. The sequence goes on from OW388150.1 coordinate 803,634, forward strand.
GTGAATAATCGGGTAAGAAGACTGTATCACTTTACCCAGATGTCTCGATAGCACAATCATTAATTCTACTAGATAATTAGAGATCGCTAAGATTAAATTGGATTAAAGCGTAATGTCCACCGAGCACGTGTTTGCGTGCGCACCTCTCGACGATGCAACCGTCCATCACTAAGTGTCAGCCCTTCTAAGATGGCCGCTTCGCCGTGCTTGGTGTTCATTTCTGTGTATTTCTGCAATATAATATCTATAAAATAAAAATTAATCACTAAATGTGTTGCTAAGCGCAAAACTCGAAAACAGCTGAACCGATTTAGCTAATTATTTTCTTAGAATATTGCGTGAGGTACGGGGACGGTTCTTATGCAGAGAAAAAATAAAAAAAATTGGCTGTAAATGTCTCAAAACAACACTTTTATATACTCCCATTTCTATTGGAGTCGGCTCCCAGTCTAACCTGATGCGGCTAGCTAACAGAAATATACGAGCGACTGCCATCACACCTCGAAACCCGCAGGGAACCAGTAGCCGAGGTGGTTAGACCAAGTGTCAGATTATATTGGCTTCTAACTACATTTAACGATTGTCATAGATGTGTTAAATGACAACCGGGACCGACGGCTTAACGTGCTCTCCGAGGCACGGAGTCCCTCAACCAAACAGACACCAAATAAAATTTTGTTGTTGCACAAATATTGTAGCGGGAATCGAACCCGCGATCTCCCGGGCACAGTATAGCCCAATCGGACGGCTTACACCGCTCGACTACCGAGGAACCATAAAGTTCAAGTGCTAGTGGAGAGGTTCCGGGAAGGCAAAACAATTGAGTGACGTTAGTATCGTATAAATATTAACATTGGCATAATTTATTTGTCACTCTGGCATGAAGTTATGTCACTGGCGGAACGTAAGACGGGCAACCGTCTTGGCGTGGGCTTTTGCCTTGAGGCGCCATAGTGGTTGCACGTCATGGACGGATCGCCGAAATTCTAATTCAACACAATATACAAACAAAATGTAATAGATATAAGTACTTCATTTAAAAAAGAAAAAAAAGCCTTCTGAGTTTTTTGGCAGTGTTTCTCAGTAGTTGCCAGTCATTCACTGCACGGTAGGAAAAGAAAATGGACTATTTTTAAGTAGACTCGCATCTCAAAAAAATAAAGCATATTTTCATTTTCATTTTTATTGCAACTTACCTAAATCTAACTTATCAGTGATTTGTTGCTGTATTAATTATACATAGACTAGCGCCCCAGCTTCGCACGGGTGCAATGTGTAATACTTATAAACCTCTCTCTGGAATCACTCTATCTATTCAAAAAAACCATATCAAAAACATCTAAGCATACATAGGGACATAGGGACAGGAAAAGCGACTTAGTTTTATACTATGTAGTGAAGGATCGGATATACCTTAAATCAGTAATAACAATAATAAACAGCCTCCTCATCTCAGTATTCATAAAACTGGAAACTAAAGGTTAAATTAATATACGAAAATTGTTAATATTCAAAGGTATTTAATTAGAAGATACTTCATCTCAGTAGGAAATTAATAACAGAATACAGATAGGTACCTACTCGCACGATCAAGAGGTTTATATTAAGAAATATTAGAACGGGTTGGTGGCGTGGTCGGTAAGATACTTGCTTTTCACGCCGCAGTTTGTGGGTTCGATCGCCCAAGTCAGACATTTGTGTCATGAACATGTCTGTTTGTCTTGAGTCTGGGTATAATTATCTATATTTAAGTATGTATTTACAAAAGAAAAGTATTATAAATAGTTTATTATCAGATATCTGGTTTCCATAGTACAAGCTCTGCTTAGTTTGGTATCAATGGCCGTGTGTGTTAATGTCCCACTATATTATTATTATTATGAGGAAACTGAAATGTTGTTATTAAGTACCTACCGTATTAATGGGTGTAGTCTACCTACTTTGTAGTGATAGAAATTAATGCGAATTCGTATAAATTTAATAAACATGCGAATTTACGCTAATAACACGCTAATTGCTATTGCTAAGTTAATGACTAATAATAAAATAAATGATTTTTGAAATAAAACTATTCTGTGACGGATTTTATCGCGGTTTTGTTTGTATTTTAATAATTTTGTTTTTATCAAATAGTTTTATTTCAATGTGTCATATTCGAAATGATTTTCGTTAATGCGAATTGATGAGCTAATAATTTCACATCTTTTTCCGACATTTTATTTGAATACAGATTGCATTGACTCATTGCAATCAGAACACCCATATTTATTCGGCGGTAGTTAGAAATGTTCAACAAAAAATTCAAATTTCAATGTAACCATTTCTAAAACAAATATAGTTTTGTTTACCGATAACATGGAAAAATATTAAGCTTCAGAAGTCGGTATACATAAACAAAACACTTACGAAGCAATATTAGTAGCAAACGAACAAAATGCTTCAACAAAATTCTAACAACACAAAGATGTCATGTTTTTTCGCGTCACCGTTTTTTATATCAGATTGGTAACTTCGGAAATTGGGGATATGTTTCAGACAGTTCGTACGATATTTACTTGTTTGAGGGAAAAAAAATATTTGCTTTTATATTTTCGCGACAAAAATTGCACTACACACGATGGAAAGGGAAGTGTTTATATGTTCTCAAAATATAAGACTGTGTATCATTCCCTTGGCGAGAAAATTACGTAAGTAACAATTTGCAATTTTTGGTTTTTAATACATTTTACAAAAACTACTGTTTGAATTTTAATATCACGCCTGTGTTATCCGAAGGTGTTTTTTTAGGCTTTGTTTAGGTTCCAAAATATCTAATAGGAGGCGAGCCTATTAAATCCTAAATTCTAGTTAATATTTAAAATATGTATGTGTTATACAACGCTCTCTAGACGCGAGACTAATCGGACGTGTTTTTAGTGCTGATCGTAATGATTAACATAATATTACTAGCTGCCCCAGCGAACTTCGTACCGCGCAAAATTGTGAATCTAAACCATTCCCAGATCCCCTTGAACACACACAAAAAATTTCATCAAAATCGGTCCAGTCGTTTAGGAGGAGTTCAGTCACATACACACGCACACAAGAAATATATATATTAAGATTGCTAATAAATCTGTGACCTACACAAATTTGCAGACTCGGTAGTTTTTATTTAAACATCGTGCGTTTTAATTATCGTTAAACATCTAAATATTGCGGAAAATGAACTAAATTTAATTGCATAAGTGAAATCTTGTGTTAGTTATGGCCAACCCAAAATTTAACCCATTCAGACTACCCAGATACAAAACAGTATTGTAAATTGTCTGAAAACCCATAGTTGTAACTTTATCAACTCTAAATTACTACAATATAAATAAATAAAATAGTTGATAATTCACCAGCTTAGCAAAGATAACAGTAAACATAATTGGTTTGGCGACTTTGAAATAACAAACAAATTTTCCACTATTAATTATCTGTAAGAAATGTATCTATGTATAAAGGTAACCTAAAATAGTAAAATGAAAATAATCTTTATTTTTTGCAGGAGGCCTCTACATAAAATAGTCCGATTTCTTTTCCTACCGTGCAGTAAATGACGTAGTAACTATTGAGAAACAATTCTAAAGCTCATTAGGTTTTTATCTAATATATAAAAATGAGTCGGGTTTTCCTTCCTGACGCTATAACTCCAGAACGCAAGAACCGATTTCCACGGTTTTGCATTCGTTGGAAAGGTCTCGGGTTCCGTGAGGTTTATAGCAAAGAAAATTCAGGAAAAAATGCAACAGAATAGCGGGAAAATGTTACATAAAACGAAGCCATCTGGTGGCGAAACGGAGTTCGCCGGGTTTGCTAGTCTCTTTTAAAATGTAGTACTTATTACATTTTATTTAGTGGGATGCATTAGACCGATCTAACTCCATGATAATTTTAAAATAAAAATTGGTTGCCTGTAAAGTCGGTATACGGGCGAAAGTTTTACGTGACAACGACTTTGAGTGGTAAAATAATTTTAATGTGAATATTCATTCGTATAGTAGGAAGAAGGATGAAATAATAGTAACAATTTAAAACATTTATTTATACAAAGAATTATATCTAAAACATTAATTTATACAAAGAATCTCGCTCTTAGGCGGGCTAACTGTGCCCGAGTGGAAGGGACGCGTGCCTCTCACTCGCTCTCATTGTGAGCGCATAACGTGAGCGGAGCGTAACGCAGTTTCTTGAAGTGTCACCCGGCAAACCAATTTATAAGACGTTGTCACGTCAAAATAGAAAAAAAATGAAATTAAATGAGATTTTGACGTGATGTCAAAAACTCATTTTACCCAAAATGTTACTTGGGTAGTTTATGTACTTGGTGGTCGATATACACACTTATATTTTAATGTTTGTTGTGCCAAAGTAAATTCACTCAAGGACGTTCCCAAATAAACACCCATTCAATTATATTTAAACCGTTATGAACACGTTTCACTCTTCATTTCGGAGTGGAATTACATATCTTTATTTGAATGGTACTGTATGTTGTGTATTTAATTTTGTTTTGCCTTTGCCCTTATATTTTCTTTCGTATTTTCCTTGTGAAAAAAATATCTTATTCGTTTTTGAGTCAGACTGTTATTTATACATCTTTAAAATATACTTTTGAATAAATTATGAAACCAAACATAAAATAACAACCAATCGACAAGGATTTTCTTAAAATTAATAATAATAATATCCTGGGATATTATGATAAGTATGAGGAGTGCTTTTGCACTCCTCGCGCCATTGTTTTTGCCCTCCACCATTGATTTTTTTTAATTAGATCATTATAGGAACTCCTATATCTCTGTAGAATCGAAGACATAACAAAACCCAACAGTCCCTAGCCTTTAGACCGACAGTAGGCATTGAATTCAAGGCCATACTAGACTTAAACTACTGCTTTAATTCAAATCTGTGGCTCAAAATAAAAATTAATTACCTTGAATAAAAAGTAATAAGCGCTCAGCACCCTGTTTATTTCGTGTCCAACTTTCATAGAACGGTTTTCATTAGCCATTCCCACACCATACAATGACAATGACCACTTATCTGGTGAAATATGTTGGTGCTAATTTTCCGCTATCAACCTAGGTGCGGCTTCAATTTTCCGCCGATTTATTTGAGAACAAAGCAGTTTGGTGACACGCCGTTATCGGCTGTTATTTATCGGCCAAAAGCTCTACTAAGGTTTCGGTTTTTCGTTCTATCGGGCAATATACGGGTGGAATCTAAAGTCTATGTAAAAGGCTGTAACTTCGTCAGACAGTGATATGTATAGGGTAACAGAAATAATAGGGTAACCATGTTCTAGTAGACTGCTCCACATTAAACAAACGTTTGACATGTGTAATGCGCCTTTAGTCTTTCAGTTACTCCCAATTTCATTTGAGGAGTTAGTTAGACAATAGGTAAGATGACTAAATTTAAATTATAGGCTTCGTTAAGACGAGCTAAAGGTTCTTAGTAAATTAATATGAAAAAGCATTTTTTTTTATTGCAATTAAATTAAATTATAAAATTGAATTCTTACTTTTCTATCTTTTAGTTTATTAATGAACTTTGTGAGATAATGCTTAAAATTTATCCGTAATTAGGCTCGAACGAATGTTATTGGTCGAATTATTATTCGGACAAGTAGTAGGGACGTCAGTTTAAGGTAAACTCGTTAACGCGGACTACTTGTCCTATAATTTACCCGTTTTTACCTAACGAGCGGTTTTGTTACCCCGTGAATTAATGTTTAATGTGGTGGCGTTTAAACTTCCTTAAATCATCGCCCTACAGTCTTATCTTGGTTATGGTATTTTGGAAGGGAGAGATTTTAATTATATTTAGATATTTGACCTAGAATTATAATGAACATTTTTAGTAAAATTCGCTCAATGTGTAAGAATTTAGAAGTCTATGCTAATTAGTGTGTATCGCTGTAGCAAATTTGATCAATAACTGTGTTCAATGCGTGTTCGAGGTCCGAAGTTCGATTCCCGGGGTCGAGCAAAAATACTTACATAATAAACATACTTAGAAAATATCAGTTGCAGCTCGAAGTTTCAAAATGTGCCCATAATTCATCATTCCCCTTGCTTTTTTCCCGTTTCTATTAGGGTCGGCTCCCAGTCTAACCTGATGCGGCTAGCTGCCAGAATTATACGAGCGACTGACATCAAAACTCAAAACGAAATGGTTAGACCAGGTGTCAGATTACATTAGGCTTCTGACAACCGGTAACGACTGTCACAGATGTTGTAATGACAACCTGGACCGACGGCTTAATATGCTCTCCGAGGCACGGAGGGTAGCCCCTCAACCAACAAGACACGGATACAAATATTTGTTCTTACACAAAGATCGGCGGGAATCCACCTGCGACTTCCTGGGCACAGTATAACCCGATGGGACGCCTTAGCCGCTCGACTACCGATATCTTCTCCGACCAACCGGAATTTCATAACGTACTTTAAATAAATAAATAAAAACTTTATCCTCCATCCCTATCAAAAACATGTTAAATTGTACCTTTAAGCTATTTATTATCGGAGACGGAGTGAACGTCTGTGTTTGTGCTAGTATAAACTGTGTTACAGACACAGGCGCCTTCCTCTTAGTACTTAATTTATTACACATTGTTGGTGTTTTAGTGGATACATTAACAGTAAACGTGTGTTTGCGTGTGCGTGTGAGTGTGCATGTGCGTGTGTGTGTGTATTACAATTTTTTTCTTTCAAAAAGTTTTTCAGCCGTATCAAACGTTAGCTTTTGGAGAAAACTGCTAATTACAGATTTACATTTAAAGGAGACGTTCAAAAAATGTATAGAGCCTGGGATTAAAATAATTGTAAATTTGAACAGCTATCTGAGTTACATAGGTTAATAGAGCATAATTAATTAAATTTTTTGGTGTATTTAAAATAATTTTACACCCCCCCGTTTTTTTAAAAATTGAAATTGAAAATAAGAATCCTTAATGCAATATTATGCTTATTGCAATTGGCAACCCCATGGTCAATTGTCAATTGAGCAACCAAAAAAATCAAAATTATTTCGACGCTGTCAATCAAACTGATCAATGACAATGACATCATGACGTTTCCCGTAATTATATTTTTTTCCACGCGTTTTGTTATTACACTAATAAGATAACAAATATTTTTCGTCATAATTACATTAAGCTGCAGCTAGAATAATATTACAAGAGAAAAGTACTGTAACAGAATGCAATTGTTGACGTGATTGCAATATTTATACTGCTAAGGAAACGGATAATTAAAGGTAATGTGCGTTTTGTTTTTCTATTACATTTTTTTGATTTTTACAAAAATGGTTGCTCCTAAAATTCGTGTTTAGTTAAATTCTAACAGCTTATTAAATAAGCTTTAAAATGAGGTATATCACATTGGTGTTCAAAATTCTAGCCCACTTTTGACCTCTCCTTTAGTTAAAGAATAGACGTTGCAGATTTTGTGTATTACGCATGACTTAAACTTAAAAGTGGGTGTAATCTTTTTAGCTCTGCCTACATCTTTGGGTAATGTAGGCGTGAACGCAATGGTATGTAACATTAAATTTGACTTCTATTAACTTTGCAACACAGCTCAACAAAATATTTGACTGAATCTACCTTCATAACTTTATTCCCCCGTCAATAATTAAGAAATGTGGAATGAGAGGATTACTAACGTTGAAGGTATATTTTAAGGGATTTGAGAGACAATTCTTGCATCTTGAATACAATTTTCAAAAATCCTTCTGAATCACTCTTAGTATTCTCTGAAAATTAAAATAAAACTACTTTATAACGGATTTACGTTTTTTTTTTTTCAATTTTCCGTACCGACGTTAAGACGTCAAAAACCTTAGTCCCCCCGTTATCATAAAGTCTGAAGACTGTGTAACGTCGAAATATAAAATCTAAATTTAAAAAATTAAATAAAAAAAATTAATTTCGCGATAAAATCCGTTATGAAGTATTTTTTTTTTAATCTTTACTTTTTCACTGATAATTTTATTTAAGTATGGAATTTAAATTTTGTTTTTATGGAGAATTTAAGCTTTTCTATAGACTATATTTGTAATGTACATCTTATTGATCACTTCAACATTTAAATAAAACTTCTTTGTAACAGATTTTATCGCGGTTTATTTTAGATTTTTATATCCCGACGTTTCAAAGTCTTTTCACTTCACCCGTGAATGAAGTCTGGAAGTCTATAAGTTTTAGTGCCCCTGATGGGCTCGGGTCCTTTCACCATCTTACGAGCGGGGAGAGTACACTGTTTTTGGTATGTAGGTAAAAAAAAAATTGTTACAACGATATCCCAGTTATTCTAAACGCTTGGTTCCCATATTCAGGTAATTACAAGTACATACGAAAGTAACGTACAACCATATAAAATATTCACAACGCGTTCCCGCCGAGAAACTTTCGTTGCGTGAATTTTAAATATTTACTGATCTGCCTTGCTTTCGCCAAATAATCACATACCTACAGACTTCTTTAAGATTGCTTTCGAGTTAATTTGGATATTTAATACTTTAGTAACTTTTAAAACAATCTGTAGGCAGAGAGTCCTTAAGTTCTTCGGGCACACAGTTAGGAGAGACCCTGACAGTCTAGAAAGGCTATTTATAACTGGATTCGCCAAAGGAAAAAGGGGCAAGGGTAGATCGCTGACAAGATGGACACACATTTCGCAGGAAATCACAAGAGCCACATTACATAGGTCCATCCAAATGGCGCAAGATCGGGTATGCTGGAGAAGGGTGGTTGAACAGATTACGCGCCACAATCACGTCCCTCAGTCATGAGGATACGACCAAGAAGAAGAAGAACTTTTAAAACAGAAGTTAATCAGTTATGTACTTCACTCGTTAACTCTTTTACTGAAAGTTTAGTCGGACGGGCTGGTGGCGTGGTCGGTAAGATACATGCTTTTCACGTCGCAGGTCGTGGGTTCGATTCCCACCCGAGACAAATATTAGTGATGAAATTTGTGTTCGTGTCGAGTCTGGATGTAAATATCTATTATGTGTATATATTTACAAAAGAAAAGTATTATATGTATAGTATATTATACCAGTCATCTGGTTTCCATAACACAAGCTCTGCTTAGCTTGGGACCAGATGACCGTGTTTGTTAATATCTCAGAATATTTAATATTCATTATTATTAGTTTTTTTTTTACTTTGGAATAGGCTTACACTTACCACAATTTGTCTGATGTTATGTAGTTATATAGGCCATCTACAATGGAACGCACTTACGCAATATCCTAATTCATTCGTAATTATCTGACTACACTATGCAAATAAACTCTGATAAAATGGCAGGGGAATGTCTAAATGGGACCAAACAAAAAAACAACAGTTTTCAAAGAGAACAAAGAGAGAATTATGAAATAATAATAAAAGATAATAATATTTATTCTAATTAATATTTCATTTCGTTCATCCATTCATTCATTCATTCGTTCGTTATTTCGTTCGCTCATTCATTCATTCAAAGTTATTAGGTAACAAACATAAAAAGCATACAGTCGAATTGAGAATCTCAGTCTTTTTGAAGTTGGTTTGAAAAATAAAGTTTCAAGATTTTTCTCTACAATATGTTCGTTTTAAAATAGAGAATTTCACGTTGGGATACTTTTGTGTGACGCAAGAATTCAAAGGTTGAGATCTCCGTGTAATTCTGAACGTACCAAGCTGCTTTAGCAAAATGCTTTTAGAATTGTTGACAGTGGAATTTTTACTATCATACTAAAAATATGTTTTAGGAACTAAAATTTTACTTCAGTCTAGACCTAGATGCATATTAGACAAAAAGGATGACGACAAAGTTTGGAAAATTGTATTTTAATTAGTCCGTCAGTAAAATTATATAAAAAAATAGCTGCCCCAGCGAACTTCGTACCGCGTATTGCTAATGTAAATGGTCCAAAAATTAAAAAAAAAATTAAGAGTGAACAACCCTTATCACTTAGGGGTATGAAAAATAGATAGTAGCCGATTCTCAGACCTACTGAATATGCATAAAAAAATTCATAAGAATCGGTCAAGCCGTTTCGGAGGAGTACGGTAACAAACATTGTGACATGGCAATTTTATCTATATAATAGATGTTAGACACATATTTTTTTGCCTTAACATTGAAATGCCTTCAACACTTATTGTGTCCCACTGCTGGGCACGGGTCTTCTCTCAACTATCTTACGAGTTGAAAGAGTTTAGGCCTTAATCCACAAACGCTGGCCAAGTCCGGGTTGGTGGATATCACACGTCCTCGAATGAATAGTTCTTAGACATGCCGGTTTCCTCATGTTTTCCTTCACCGATATTCAGCAGCGGCGTTGTTAAAACACAAAGATGTGTGGGCACGGCTCGGAATCGAATCCGCGACCTTATAAATCTAAGGCGGGCCCGTACCGCTGTTCACCGATGCTCTGAATACCTAAACATTTTCAATTCAATGTATTTTATACCATGAGTATCTGGTTGCAATGTAATGAAACAAAATTAAAATAAAAAAGGTTAAAAGAACTCAACCCAGTAATCGAACACGCGACCGAAAGGTTACTAAGCAAACATACGTAAAGATGAACAACAGTTGTTGGTTAGATAATTACGATTAGAGCACGTGTTTTAATTAAATAAATACTAATTATAAGGAGTAAAACATTTTCCTTTAAGAATCAGTTTTCACAAAGGCGCCTTACTACTCTCTCTTCCTTTACATTGGAGCAGTTTAAGTGGCTAATGCTTTACCAGATACTTTTCCAATCTAATTAGACTGAAAAGGTTTTTGCATTTAACATCCAATATTATTCTTTACATATGTGGAGGGGACTGGAGGATCGGGTGGTAGTGACCCTCCAGTGTAAAGGGAAGATCTTCCAGCCGGGCGAGTTGTAATGCCCGGCGACCGCGGTACTCCCTCCGACTGTTCTTGTCGGGAAGTTGTATATATGCTAATAGTCGGTGAAACTTTGCTTGTGCGATTCAGGATTGCTATAACGTCATGTCTCTTGAGTGGCGTTAGGTATGCGACGCCACACATAGAATAAAGTGAAGTCTTCCGCTGTCTGATACCGATGAATTAAAATACTGGACGGATTTTCATGGCGAGAATACCATCTCAGTATGATGTACTGATCTCATCATATCAGTTAGTGGAGAGTGATCCCTTCCTTGCATTATAGCGAGGACACGTCCAACGAGCAAAAGGAAAAGTAAGACAAAACGACATTTAATTTTAATTAATTGACCTATAATAAGTCGAACTTTCGTGCTATAATTCCAGACGTTCTAATTGGATAGACGCGACAGCCTGTAACAAATACAACCTTCATCCTTCCACCTTTTGCTCATTCCTGGCTACTCTTACGTTCTTTTTTAAATTTAAATATTTCCAAATCCAAAATTATTTCAATTATTTTGATAATATATCTATTAAACTTGACCAGTTGTCTAGATTTGTGCATTTATTTATCTTTGGTCGGGTTACAAATATATTCAACTAGTTTTCCACCCGCGGCTTCGCCCGCGGATGTCGGTTATCGCGCTAAACCATTAATCTCTTTTTTCGCAGTCGGATAAAACTCGAACTCGAACTATCTCCATAAAAATTTAGTTCAGTAGTGTAGGCGTGTAAGCAACATTTTGAAATCGGCAACCCCCATAGGCATATCCATAAATCTATAGGGGTTTCATAAAGAATACTACGGCTCTTAGACCATAAATGTTGTAAGTTTTTCATTCAATATTCAAGAAGAAATAAAATTTAAATTTCGAATTCATTTCATCGCATTGAGTGGTCAAACATGTCATGTGTCAAAATAAAGAGTAATTTAAATCAAAAGCACGAAAGAGTATTGATATCAACTTGGAAGAAAATCGCACTCAGAATAATTTCACATGCTTCGCCCGCATAGTATTTGGTTAAAAATAAAAATAAATGGAAAAATAAAAAACACGTGTTTCATTATTTGTACTAAGCTTTATTTATACCGAATTTGAAGTGAATCGGAGCAAGGACTAAACAGTTCTGGAATATTTTATTTTTACAAAAAAGCTCATTTTACACCCCTCCTGGGGGTACTTTTGGAAAAATAAAAAACACGTGTTTTATGATTTCTTTTAAGGTATATGTGTGCCGAATTTGGAGTGAATCGGACTTACGACTAAACAGATCCAGAGAAACTTTAATTTTTACCAATAAAACTCATTTTCCATACCTCATGGGGGTAATTATGGAAAAATAAAAAACCCGTATCTTATTATTTGTCTTAAGGTTTATATGTACCGAATTTTCAATGAATAGGACCAAGGAATAAAAAGTTGCATACAAACTTCACCCCTCTATTTAACCCTCTTAGGGGATGATTTTTGAAAATATTATTAGCCTATGTCCGATTCTAGGGTATACACTACCTACATTTCAAATTTCAATAAAATCGGTTGAGCGGTTATGGAGATACGCGGTAACAAACCTTCACACACACACACACTTACTTTCGCATTTATAATATTATAGTAGGATAGGATAGGATAGGATAGGATGTTCCCAGTTAAGAAAAAAATATCTAAGATTAGTTATCTCAAGACTAATGTACGCGTGCAAAGCGCTAATAGAGTTCAAATTTAACTAAACCAGGTTACTACGAGTATCTCTGCATTTATTTATTTTATGATTCTACTGAAGGACTACCCTCCGTGCCTCGGAGAGCACGTTAAGCCGTCGGTCCCGGTTGTCATTTAACACATCTATGACAATCGTTAAATATAGTCAGAAGCCGATAAAATCTGACACCTGATCTAATCATCTCGGCTACTGATTCCCTACGGGTTTCGAGGTCTGATGGCAGTCGCTCGTATAATTCTGGTAGCTAGCCGCGTCAGGTTAGACTGGGAGCCGACCCCAATAGAAATGGGAAAAAGGCAAGGGAAATTATGACGACTTATGGGAAATTATGATTCTACATTTCCAAAATTCTAACCACCACTATCCCGTAACTTCCACTAAACATTTTGTGTCATCCTCTCACATATCTCTCAATGTTCACATCTGTGTCGTAAAGATGCAACCGCGTTGCGGTCGGAATTATTTTACTAACGTTTATCCACGTCCAACGTTTGAGCCAGATGTCGTGCTATGTAACCTCTATGAAGGTTCTAGTTTCTCCGTTTATATTTTGATATTCGTAGCTGCATGCAGAAATTGTTTGCAGTAAATTCTAGATTTAATTTGTACTAAACTTTAACCAGCACATAAAGTGTTTTGTTATAGTATTTAAGACGAACCACAGATAACAGACACAAAGTGTAGCATGTTAATTGAATTGGTCTATTTGTCTATTTACTTAACTTATCTGAAAGTGTTTACCGTCATTTCAAACAGTCCATTTTTGGATAACAATTTTACCATAAAAAAATGATGTGGTATCGTGGGACACCAGGTAGGAACGAATTTCCTTCGGCTAATAAAGAAAGAGGGAGAAAGAGAAAGGTATTATACACTACCCGCTTCTGTATGCGACTGTCGCGCCTGCGCACGTCTCATTTAACGGTTTTATTCCACGCACTTTTTTCCACGGATTTTTTCTTACGGTTTTACTATCACATTTTTTTCAGTTCGGCCGCGTTATAAAATCCCTATCCCCTCCAAGCCTGCCGTAAGGAACTTCGTTTCAAAATTCTGTGTTAAACTTAATTTTGTGAACAATTTTAATGACAAAGGTTTAAAAAATCATATTTAAATTAATCCGTTGGAACATTATATTTATCATCGAAATGAAACAATACGCATTAAAATTATGGAGTGGGAGCGTCATACAGAGGTACAAAACTTATCTAAGCGTGACATCATTCGAGATTTCGTTTGGACGTATCGCCGTAATCTATAGGTCACACAAGAAAAAGAAAAATACGAGTCTAATATTTTTAATGTATCTATGACCATCCGTCATACCGTTACTTACCATAACATAAGCTCTGCTTAGCTTGGGAACAGATGCCCGTGTATTAAATCTAAAAAAAAAATTGGTTGTTTGTAAAGTAGGTTTACGATCGAGATGTTTACGTGATAACGTCTTATTGGTGATATAAGTGAGAGAGACGGAAGATCGGTCCACTCACTCGAACGCTATGCCATGCCAGCCTACGCTCGTGAGGATTCCGCGTGACAAGTTTCACGGAATGACTGGCAGCGCTCGAGATGAGACGGGAGATCGGTCCGTCTCTCTCTCGTTATACCTGCGATCGCGCTCGTGAGGTTTTGGTGTGACACAAGTTTCTGAACATGTCACCCGACTAAAACGATTTTAAAGACGTTATCACGTCAAAAATGTAATTTCTGAGTAGCAAACAAATTGTGGCTTAAACATTATTTTGTTACGCAACATAAATGAAACGGAAGCAACTGGAATAAACCGAATCGGTAAGGGATAATTAATATCGCCACATCTCATTAATTTCACCGATAATAATAGTAAATTATTTAAACGATTTAAACAAAGTTTATGTACTTTGTTCAAATTGTTTAAATAATTTATCCAACGGAAATAAAATAAAATATATTGAATCAAGGAACCGTTACAATTTTAAATAGCGCTTATAAGGTTGGTTCGTTTGGTAGTAAAGACTTCTAATTTTGATTGTAGTGGGAAGTATCCATAGACGCGCACAGATAGAGAGTGGAATTGCAGTTGAATGAAAAAATGATCATTATTTGTTCAATTTGCTTTTTAATACAAAAATAGAGTAAAGACACGAAATCCAGATAGACGATTCATTAAATTGAAAAATAAACGTATCAAAAATCAAAATCAAAATCAAAATATGCTTTATTTTTTTTGAGACGCGAGTCTACATAAAAATAGTCCAATTTCTTTTCCTACCGTGCAGTGATTGACTGGCAACTACTGAGAAACACTGCCAAAAACTCAGTAGGCTTTTTTTCTTTTTTAAATGAAGTACTTATATCTATTACAATTTGTTTGTTCAGTGTGTTGAATTAGACGTAATGGCCAGGAACGTGAAAAGATGGAAAGGATGGAAATATATTGTACCTTGTTACAAATTATCATCTTTAAAAATTTGATTTTTGAAATATATTGATTTATATTTGTGTTAGTTTTTAGTATTTTTTTAAACTATATTATTAATAATTATGTAATAATAATAAATAAATTTATTGGAACAAATAAAACATATCACAATAAATTTAGTGTTCGTTATCAGCCGCATTACTGTGTCGCAGCTATTAGCGCCCACCTCCAAGAGGAGAGACACAACGTTCCGGTAAATCTATTACAAGAAAAAGAAGGAAAAAAAAACATAAAATTAAACTTAAATGTACGCAAAAAGAAAATATAATAAGAAACCAAAATTTCACAGTTAAAATTTTAGTGTCAGCAAATTATTTTCTTCGACAAGTGCCGATCTGTCATTCAAAAACAAGTTCGTTGAATCAACGTCAGACTCAACGATTCTTTTCAATAAAATAATGAAGAGTAGTTTAAACATAAATTTATGATAATGTTTAGCATTGCCATACAACGTAGCAGTGCTGCCAGCCTTCTGGGCACATTCCCCCAAGGCCTCGATTCGGTGGAATTTTATGACGCCTTATCTAGTTTTTAAGACAGAATTTTAGAATTAGTTTATTTATTTTATTATATTTTATGTAAATAGTGCGAATTATATATGTGATAATGTTTAATGTGCTTTGTGTTTGATATTTCATTAATATAATGTTTGAGAACCACGCAAGTTGGACGTCCGCTGCCTGGCGAATCAAGAGAATATCTTGAGATCCCAAATAGAGCGGTCATGTGCGTAACTTGGCCCCTTTTGTCCTTGTTCTTATCCCACCTATTATATCCCATTAGTAATTGCCCTGAGTAATTGGGCAGTCTGACTGCTGAGTTGCTGTTCAAACGTTGGTATTTAAGGTAAGCACTTATCTGTCTAACTACTTACTGATTTTGCATAATTAAGTTAGTATAACTCCACAAATTACCTGATACCTAACGTTCACCAAACCTACTTCTAATTGGGGGTTCGTCTCGTTTGCACCTCCATTTATAGATTTCTGATAGCTCAATGTTTTTAGTAAAAATGCCCTAAAAAGTTCTCTTTTCTCACACTCTTTGGTCGTCTATAATATTGTAGCTCTATGGTTGGTAGTTAATTATATATTCATCATCCAATCAGACGCGTGCATTTTGACGCCATTTTGAACAACTTTTTGTTTGAAAAGAGAATGTGCTGTTAATCACGATTTGTTTTTAATATTGAGTGTACTTTTGTATTTAATTATGTAAATTGGGTGACATATTAAAATTTGGTCTACTTGTGGTGACAGAATGAAATGGTTTTTGAATAAGTAATTTATTTTGTTAATAATTAGTGGATAATTCGTTTTTCGTGTTTGTTGAAATGATGATAAATTAAAACAGTGAATGGTTTTCGTTATTTAAATTATTTAATTGTATAATTAATGTTAAATAAGTGTTTAATATTGTGTTTTATTAACATTAAATTGCCTTAGGTATACTAGGTTTCCGCCCGCGGTTATAGAGCAAAATAATTAATCTCTTTTTGCACGGTCGATTAAAAACTATTCTATGTCCTTACCTAGGTTTTATACTATCTCCATACCAAATTTTGCCTAGCTTGGTTCAGTAGTTTAAGCGTAACAGAGAAACATAGCGTGCCATTAAAAAGTATTTTGGCAATCATAAGTTAATTTAACTTTTAACCAGTATTCCGCCATCCCCATTCTTCCATCGGACAAGTAATATGGTGGGAATTCCACTGGTACCACAAAGCGCTTTGCTTCCACTTTCATTGTGCGAACTGCCAAATTGTGGAATTCGCTGCCGGCATCTATGTTTCCCGATAGCTATAATCTGCCGTTCTTCAAGTGTCTAGTGAATCGGTATTTACTGTGTGACTGCATCATTGCTTCACATTAGTTTTGTTCAAGCGCAAGCCTATTGTAGGATTTAAAAAAAGTAGCCAAGCCGAGGTAGATACTATTATGTCTTCCAAACATTCATTGACCTATCATCAGCAACTAGTTACAAACCAGACGCAACTTAGTTCGAAATATAGTATGAAATTGTAAACATCAAAAGTTGGCGGGGTTAAGGGGAAGTTAGTTGGATTGGATTGGTTTGTTAAAGTTCTTGTCTTGGAACGAACCAATCAAAATGACTTTGTCTGACCAATATGACTGGAGTAGAGCAACTTTTTTACTAACAAATTCACTATTTTATAGTTTTTTTTTTGGAACGAAGTTCCTTATCGCGCGTTGTGAAAGGGGGCTAGAGGGAAAAAAATCTTACGAAAAGTGGTCACGACACTTTTTGCTATAGTAAGCTATTGTAAGCTGTGCGGTGTGCGCTTACGAAAATCGAGCCTACTGATTAAGTTTATGTTACATTATATTTGTTAATTATAAAAAAAATATTATTATAACTTAAAAAAAAAATTACAATTCCTTCACTAATTAATCGAAAGGAACTTCGTTCCATCCGGGTGTCCCTTGACACCTCTCGAGTTTTTTAATCTTTATTTTAAGGACTTAGTACAAAGTAAGGAAGCGACCATGACGTTCTCGTAAGACTACTTACACTAATCCTACTAATATTATGAATGCGAAAGTAAGTGTGTATGTGTGTGTGAATGTTTGTTACCACGTATCTCCATAACCGCTCAACTGATTTTATTGAAATTTGAACTGTATGTAGTGTATACCCTAGAATAGGATATAGGCTAATAATGTTTTCAAAAATCATCCCCTAAAAGGTTTAAATAGAGGGATGAAGTTTGTATGCAACTTTTTATTCCCTAGACCTATTGACTTAAAATTCCGTACACATAAACCTTAAGACAAATAATGATACAAGTGTTTTTTATTTTTCCAAAATTACCCCCGAGCGGTGTGGAAAATGAGTTTTATTGGTACAAATTAAAGTTTTTCTGGATCTGTACACATAAACCTTTTAAGAAAGAACTGAACTGAGAAATGTTTCTGATGGTGATTTTCTTTGAAGTTAATATCAATACTCCTTCGTCCTTTTGATTTAAATTACTCTTTATTTTGACACAATGACATGTTTGATAACTCAATGCGATGAATAGAAATCCAAATTTAAATTTTATTTGTTCTTGGATATTGAATGAAAAACTTACAATATGGTCTAAGAGCCGTAGAAAATCTGCCTTCACTGGTGTGACTACCAAGTTAGACATATTTTTTATCAAACCCCTATAGATTTATAAACATGCTTATGGGAGCTTGCCGATGTAAAAAATATTGTTTACATGCCTACACTACTGAACTAATTTTGTATGGAAAATACAAAAAAAGAGGTTAATGATTTAGGGCGATAACTTACATACGCGCGGGCGGAGCCGCGGGTAAACTAGTTATTATATAAATGTAAGCAGTTACCGCAAACTGTTGGATTTAATGTCGCGGAATTATCGTTGTACCGTGGTGAGCACAGATTAATGGAAGCCGAACTTTGGTTTGTTACTGCTAATGATTACGTGGCAATTGACAACAATTGTAATCTATAGGTAAATAAATACTAGAAGTATAGTCAGCTACAAAAGTTATTTACAAATTCTATATAACAAAACATCTTACCACAAATATTCCATTAATAAATTTTGTGACGAGAGGAATAAATAAACTTGTTAGTTATTAGTATTGAAATAAAATTATTAAATAACGGATTTTATCGTGATTTAATTTCGATTTTTATATCCCGTTTCAAAGTCTTTTCAGACGTTTTGCTCACGGGTGGACTGAATATAATTGGTTAATTTATAAGCGTGTGTTAGTGTAGTAAATTCAGTAGTGACTTATTTATTTATTTTATTAATTATTTTAAAAGATAATACAGTTCTTAGTCAAAAAAATAAAATAAATACAAATCTTATAATTATGATGAGTATTTCGTCATCATTTATCCTTATGTCCAGCTCGTAACAATACAATATCTAACTGAACCATTATTTTTAACAATAAAATAAAATTCAACCAACAATAAATACTTACCCGCATTCTGAGTTATTCTTGAAAATACAACCGGCTTTTGAGAGAAGCTTGTGATCTCAACGAGGCTAAGTTTGAAGAGTCTAACCGAAAAATTGGAGCAAGCACTTGCGTTGTTGGCTGTACTCCAATTAATTATGTGAATAACAATAATTCCGTACTGAGAATGCAGTTCAAAGGTACACTTCTATAGAGTTCTAGATTTAAGACTCTAGATTTAAAATTCTAGAATTATATTATTATTATTTTGACGGGCCGGTGGCGTGGTCGGTAAGATACTTGCATTTTCACGCCGCAGGTCGTGGGTTCGATTTCCACCCGAGACAAACATTTGCTTAAATATGTCTGTTTTTCTTGTGTCTGGGTATAATTATCTGTATTTACTTTTCTTCGATTCCCACCCGAAACAAACATTAGTGATGAACATTTGTGTTTGTGTCGAGTCTGGGTGTAAATATCTATTATAAGCATATATTTACAAAAGAAAAGTATTATATGTATAGTATATACCAGTTATCTGGTTTCCATAACACAAGCTCTGCTTAGCTTGGGACCAGATGACCGTGTGTGTTAATATCCCATAATATATTTATTTTTTATTATATTTCTTTTGTAAATCCTACAAAAGAAAAGTATTATATGTAGTATATTACCAGTTATCTGGTTTCCATATTACAAGCTCTGCTTAGTTTGGGATCAGATGGCCGTGTGTGTTAATGTCCCACTATATTATTATAATTAACATTTGTTTTTTTATAAGTACTACAATTTTAAAGAGATATAATCATACTGAGTTTGTAACAGTGTTTCTCAATCGTTGTCACATCAATCACAGCATGGTAGGAAATGGAACTGTACGATGTTAGGTAGAGTTCCTCTCCAAAAACATAATATAAACATAGCATTTTCATTCATTGATTCTTTAACCGTCAATAACTTAAGGAAACCACTATGGCCTAAAAAACCACACAAACTGCATGAAGAAATATGTAAATAAGGTTCAAAGATCCGTCTTTGCGTCATTCTACTCGATAAGTCTATGACCTATTTACATGAAGTTTATATGAAACTAGCTCGACGCGTGCTTGCGACTTTGTTTAAGAAAAATACTGAAATCATTGCAAAAGAAAAAAAAATCGACGTTAGATTTAAAAATTACGTCCTTCGAGTATTATAGAAGAACTAGCTTTCCGCCCGCGTTTACATTACCTTCTTTTTGCGCAGTCGGATAAAAACTATCCTATGTCCTTTCTCGGGTCTCAAACTACCTCCATACCCAATTTCATCCAAATCGGTTCAGTAGTTTTTGCGTGAAAGCGTAATAAACAAACTTACATTCGCATTTATAATATTAGTATAGATAGATGAGAGGCATTTATTTTTTCTCCCGCAGATAAGGTTCCATAACCGAAAGATGCCAACAGAGTCCTATGTATTTATTTATTTATTTATTTGATTCACCACTCATACAACATACATACAGTATACAGTTTATAAACCAGTGCAACAAACAATTATAGGCAAATACAACTTTCACAAAATTAAAAACAGCTAAGTAAAAATAAAAAAACTTAAAAATAACATTTCTTAATTATTCATCTACGGATGCCGTTTTTTTTCATTTTTCAACAGATGCTCAATAAGCGTAGATCGAAATCGACCAAGAGAATTAGAGTGAACATCAATGAGGTCACTGCAGTTATTTAACAACCTGCAGAGTCTTGGCAGTGGAGAGTTGGCCCCAAGTACAGTTCTTCTGCGAGGTGGATAGAGAGGAGTTATGTGATATCGGGGATATCTAGCTGGTATATGGTATGTACATACAAGCCTTATTGAAGTGCCCATGGCGTAGTGGCGTGGTCGGTAAGAGACTTGCCTTTCGCGCGCAGGTTGTGGGTTCGATTCCCACCCAAGTCAGACATTTGCTTGATGAGCATGTTTGTTTGTCTTGATGTAAGTATGTATTTACAATATTGCTAAGCCTTTACTATTGGTATCCGCCAGTTTGTCAACAAAAAAGTAAGTTACAAGTATTTGATGTGTAACTGCTGAGCACGGCTGTTCGCACTATCTTAAGAGTTGAGCGAGTTTAAGCTTTCATCCACACTCATCAGCCAATAGCGGGATGCGTGACACAGAATTATCAAGCTAAAGTCTTTCCAAGTGGCTACATTAGTCGACAAGCTGATAATCAAATAGGCGCGGAGACTGCGGTCATAATTTCTCTTGTGTTTTTCCCGTTTCTATAAGGGTTGGCTCTCAGTCTAACCAGTCCAACAGCTACCAGAATGAAACGAGAGACAGTCATAAGACCTCGAAACCTGGAACCAGTAGCCGAGAATGTTAGACCAGGTGTCTAATTACCCATTTATTAGGCTTCTGACTCCCTGCAATTGCAATTGCAAAGAACTAGCTGCCCTAGCGAACTTCTTACTACCCTAGCGAACGTATTACTAATGCAATACGTATGTATTTTTAATGCCACTTAAAAAAATGAAAACAAAAAAAATCGTCCAAAAATAAAAAATGATAATTTTAGAGAATAACACAAACAAACAAATCTGCTTTGTTATACTAGTATAGTAGATAGAACTTAAATACTTGTGCAATATCCAATATACCAGTTTTATCGCTCGTTTCGTTCCGATACGAATCTATAAATGTTTTATTGTATCGCAAGCTGCGATCGAGCACTGTGACGTCAGTCTGACAATATCTTGTTGAGTACTTCTATATGAATACTTGTTATTTTTTTTTACCTACCTACTTTATTGAATCAGCGTTCGGCCCACCGTACATTGTATCTTTTTTATTGCACTGTCACTTTCATGTTGACGTTGACAAAATCACTGTCAAAGATGGTGGACGCCAAATATTTTTAAAATAAAATGAAGTTATTCTGAAATAAAACTATTTTATAACGGATTTTATCGTGGTTTATTTTAGACCTTGAAAAATCTAAAATAAAAACGTGAAAAAAAAATTGTACAATATGAAATGAATGAGAATAAAATGAAAATATGCTTTATTTTTTTTGAGACGTGAGTCTTCATAAAAATCGTCCAATTTCTTTTCCTACCGTGCAGTAAATGACTGGCAACTACTGAGAAACACTGAGATAAAACTCAATAAATTTTTTTGCTTTTCTAAATGAAGTACCTACTTATATCTATTACATTTTTTTTGTTTATTGTGTTGAATTAGAGCGACTTAATTCCAAACGTTTTTATCCGTTATATAGTCTGAAATTTTATAATACGCTTTCTGATATGACGTAGATTTTATAATTATTTTAAATTTGTTAATAGTCATTTCCCTAATATTATTTGGAAGTTTATTGTAGAAACGTATACACATACGGGACTATACCGATTCACTCGTGATAACTAAATTTTCGGTGAGAAAGTGACAGTGAAATGAAGTTCCATATAGTTAGAAACCATAAAGCAGCAACAACTCCAACCCCCCTCTTAAATAGTGTCACCAGACATCGCACTAGAACACGGCAAGGCAGCTTAGCGGTGCAGTTTTATCTGGTGGGTGGTCACTAACTACTGCCGAAGCCTACCACACATTTACCACACAAGCAAACATTTAACTCTACTAAACATATTATTATTTCGAAAATGAATTAAGGATTTAATTAGTTTTCCGACATTTTTAGACATTTGTGTAAAGCGCGAGAGTCGAACCCTGTAGTGACATTATGACATGAAATAATACCAATTTTCTACCATTGGGTAGTAATGTAGTATACGCACGTATTCATATTACATACGTATTTAATAAATCATACTTTTTGTCATGTAACCAGTACAATATCAAACAAATATATGTATATCACGAACATGTATTTATAACTGTCGCATCGCATAAAGCGAATACATTGAATTATTCATGCGTTCTGTCGGTACACTGTCAGAAGTGTCGTGTACTTGATACGTAATGGAACTGTAATATGTTGAAACTTGTTATAGCTGTTTATTATGATATTACTCAGTTTACAGTCCATCAAATCTAAGAAGTACCGTTTGACGTTTCACTGTTTTCTATTAAATTAGCTTTATAGAGGCGTAATTCACACTATTTTTATTAGCTTTCCTGTAAAATAATTGAATTATGAAGCTATTTTTATTTTAACATAACATAAACAATTTTCATACAAAAAATAAAATTTTAAATGTACTACGTTTAGGACTGTCAAACGGTACTTTTTAGATTTGATGGACTGTAAGAACGGCCACATTCTACAGTCGGAACTCCGTTTTCGGATTTTAATTCGAAATATTGATTCGGAATTCCGTACATATTTCACTTTTTTATACTAAAACATGGGTTTGACCATAACCTGCGTGATGTTGCATGATCCGGTCTACGATGGAACGCGCCTGCCCTGTCGGACTCGCTTTTTGAAATGGTGTTACCGACACACGGCAAGGCTATTTGGCGGTGCGGCTTAATCTGGTGGTCACTAACCACCAGTTTATTGTCACCTGATTTGAACTACCCGGAGACCAGGAGAGATTATTCCTTTAGATTGAAAGTGTACTCCCACAGACGAAGGTGACTCAGCCCCCAAAAACACATACGTTTATTTGCGTTCGGACTGACCAAGCTCAGTTAAGAGACCCGTAGGCTACTGCATGTTTATGATAGGTCCATAGATTTGTATGCATTAACTACGTTTAAAATCCCGGCTCGATATTTAGAATCGAAATTCCAAAACGGAATTCCGGCTACTATAAAAGTTGAACTCTACGACACGTACGTCACACCCCCATACGTCTATGGGGGTCATTGTACTCGAACGGGTCTTCTTTCAACTATCATAAGAGTAGAGAGAAGATCCGTTCCCAGCAGTAGGGCACTAAAAAAAGGGCAGAAGGGAGAGGGCATACACACACGCTGGTCAAATGCGGATGTCTGTCACATGTCCTCGAATGATTAATTCTTAGACATGCCAGTTTCTTCACGATGTTTTCCTTCACCGATACTGAGCAGAGGTGAAACAGTTCACACAAAAATGTGTGAGCACGACTGGGGATCTAACCCGAGACCATAGATAATGGCGAGATTAATACTGCTGCGCCGCACCGGTGCTCTAAGCTGCTGAAAATGAAAGACTACGAACGATTCAAATTCGTAGCAGCTCTAACGCAGTTCGTAGCACGTTGGAACAAAAAGCATTTCAAATCATGAATAAATATTAATTCTCGACATAATTCAATGAATTGATATAAAACTACTTTACAACGGATTTTATTGCGTTTTATTTTATATATAAATAAATATATTCTATATTTAAATCTAAATGAACCGCGATAAAATCCTTTAGAAAGTAGTTTTAATTTAATATGTAAAATTGGCGTATATTTGAGAAAATACCATTTTAATGATTTTTATTTATCAATTAATTTAATTATTGATTTTTTTTTGTCTGCGACAAATTTTATTTAGATCCGTTCAGCCAAACCACCAAGGTAATCTAAACGTGTAGCTGTTTTTGTTCTTATTATTTTTAACTGATTTCAAACAGAAAGAGGTACACAATACGACAGTACTTTTTTGTCTGTTACGCGATAATTCCACCAATTATAGATCCATTTTTTATATTTTTTTGTTTCAAAGGTTATACTTTCCCTGGTAGTTCTATTTAAATTTTACTTAATGGAGTTGGTAGAGCTGATTTTGAGCTATTGTTAAAACATTGAAATCGGATCTGTTTTTTATTATTATTAAAAGCTAATAATAATTTTGGTTTTAATTGACTTCTCTAAATTTTGGTTAATTTATGCTAGATTTACTTATTTAGGTACGTATTCACTATGACTGTTAAATAAAAACTTATTTAAAATAAGTAGTAATAATTGTTACCCACATAAAAAATATTTTTTAATATCTAAAAAATATTGTATTGGCAACACTGTGCTGTAGCATTTTTTCTTTCTCTCGTGTTCCGTTCGTGCGAATAAACCAATGTGCAGTGCATCTGTTTCGTGTTTACTTAAGCTCCAATATACTTAAATACAGTCCGCTACAACAACAAAGGAATAAGGAATTCCGGCCACATAGGCAGAGTCCTACAATAATATAAATACTCACCGCCTCAGTATGTACAGGGTGTACCGCAAACAGCAGCGCAGCGAGAGCAGCAAACGGACGCTGAAGTCGCGCGACAACCGCTCCCGTTCGCGCGACAAGCACGCAACATGCGGCGTGCAACATCACGTTACAGAGGTGCCACCACCAGGGAGAGAATCCACATAATTTGTAGTTTAGTCTGTAACAAGAAAATATATGTTAAATTTTATTCAATAAATAATAATTAATTGAGACAATATTTTCTTTTTTTTTATCGTATTGTGGTACATACAAAATTGTCAAGTAGATACTTAGATGTTCGCTATGACCTGCCAGATGTGATATAATACATCGCGTCACTCTATAATGCAACAAGAAATCTCTCGACTATAATTAAATGTACTTAGTTATAGTACTTTACATTAACTAATAATATATTACAATTTACTTTGTTATGTTTAAAAATATAGTTTATGGTTGTAGGGCGGAAGCCGAGTCGTTCTGTTATTAGTTTAATCTTTATAAGCGTTGTAAAACTGTTTTTTGTTTTCTGATTCATGTCAACCCTTTTAGTGTCCTACTGTTGGGCACAGATCTTCTCTTAACTATCTTACGAGTTGAGAGAGTTTAGGCCTCATTTCGTTTTCTACTAATAAATTAAAAGCATTTGTGTGCACAGCAATTTGAGGATATTTTTTTTATACGATACTTGAATATAATACCAACTGTAAACGCGAATCTAGATTCACTCATTATACTGCTGAAACGTCGTCCATTTTGTCATTTGTAGCACACATTATGGATGGAGAGGTGACAAAAGAAAATAACCCCAGTATTCATAAACGTCTTATAAGCTTATTTTAGCTAAAATAGATTTATAATTCGTTTCTTTGTCTGTTATCTTGACATTTAAGTAAGAAAGGGATAACTTCCATTTGAACTAAAGAGTCTTATAAGATTTTTATCAATTAGACCGTAAAGGTATAACATACAAATATAATACATTTTTTTGAAATCTTTTTAAATTAATTTGTTGATAAAAAAGTTAAATATTGAAATAAAACTACTTTTTAACGAATTTTATCGCGGTTTATTTTAGATTCTAGATCCCGACGTTTCAAAGTCTTTTCAGACTTCATGTGTTTCATTTTCGGGTGAACTGAGGTATTTGACGACCAAAAATATTAATCACAATTATTACGGACTACCTCCAAACATTAAAAAAATCCGTTAAAAAGTAGTTTCATTTCTCCAATACTAAGTTATTATTGTATCTACAAAATATACCCCATCCCTCTCCCAATTTCAGACAATACACGTAATTGAATCACAAGTAAATGAATCACCCTGTATAGTGTACCTACATGGTTATACATTTATAACTGGTAAAACGGTTGTAATTATATTCTCCGTCATCATGTAAATAGTAACAAAAGTTATAACTAGTAAGTTATTTAGTTTGATGCGTAAATATAAAGCGTATTTCAAAGTTATGACATAAAGTCGAGTTCACAACAGATAATTGTTTCCGCCGTGTAGCCGCAAGCTATGTTGCCCTGTACCATTGTGTAACACACTGTATATAACTTACGATTAGAAGCTTAGTTTTATGTAACATTTCAGTTTTAGCTTTTCACAATTAATAACTTTAAAGACATTGAAATATAATATAATAATAATATGGTGGGACATTAACACACACAGTCATCTGACCCAAATTAGGCAGAGCTTGTACTATGGAAACCAGATAAATACATACTTAAATATAGATAACTAGCTTCCGCCCGCGGCTTCGCCCGCGTTGTGTTAGGATAAAAATTAGCCAAGTTACAGATCTTTAAGAAACCTTTATCATATTTTTTATTGGTCTTAAATCAGATCATGTTTGTTTCTTTTAATCGAAGACGTCTTACTCCATTTTGGAAAATTATTTTTGTACCATTTAAGTCTTGTTAAAATCTTTAGTTCACCAAACTTTGTTAGGAATTTTAAAAGGGTTATTCCCGTCAGAAACCAATTAGGGTTCTTCCCTCTAGGCAACATCCCCAAGGAACCCGTTTTATATAAAAATTATAAACAATGTTTTTTTTTTACTTTTCCCGAACGTTTGTGAATACTTAAGAAATTCTACTCCAAACTATACCCCACACGGTATACCGGGTGGATAGGACCGTCCTCCACAAACTGATAGAGTGAAAATATACGGATTTCACTCTATCAGTTTGTGGAGGACGGACATACTGAGATGATTGGTACATGAAATTAGGTCAGAAACTTTGTGGATATTCACTAATCGTGCTTTGTTTTGTAAAATTAGACAGAATATATCGATACCTTAGAAACCATCAA
The DNA here is from genome assembly GCA_936450015.1 of Meganola albula. Taxonomy (NCBI): domain Eukaryota; kingdom Metazoa; phylum Arthropoda; class Insecta; order Lepidoptera; family Nolidae; genus Meganola; species Meganola albula. Next base: position 831,149 of record OW388150.1, read on the forward strand.
AGAAAACCGCCAACCTTTCCACTATGAAGTCATTTCACGCATCGTTCCTCAAACTAAAGCATTGATGAATGTTTTATTTTAGCTTTCATTCATTCAAATTAAGTTCCGCATACAGAGTAGCAATTGTAAATGAAAAAAAAAAACAAATCAACATTATTTAAATAATTCGAAAAAAAAATCGTTGAAAAATCATTCTACTTAAGCAGTTAAGTACCTACACCCGCTCAATTTATCGGTTCGACGGTCCCCGGACGGCTCACCGAAAAAGTCTGGTGAACCAATAGAGGCCCTTCCGGCGATTGGGTTAGGTCATCAGCAAAAAAACCCTCTCAATTTGTACACAGATACATAGATATACGTTTCAAACTTATTATATCCCTTTTTATGGGGGGTTAAAAACTCAACTTGATCGATTTATCTTCATTGGTTATTATTAACATAGCGCTCATTACTGTACCATCTGAAGATGAAGGCAGAGATGAATATCATCCACATTTTGTCGGCTATGTTTTAAGTCTCATACGTAAAATAAGGGTCAATTGACGTTTAACGGACACTTTACCGAACTTCGAGCTGCTATCCTACAAATATTTATGTTTGGACCAACTACTGTCTAATCTACCGAATTAGCACCGACTTCAAATAACAGATGTAAAGAAACTAATTTTTAAATTTTATAACGCCGTCATTTTTTCTAAGACGTTTTATTTTATATTTTTTTGTGATGCACCCCGTACTTTTCCCGAATTATTGTAAAACCTTATAAAATTCCACTACCAACGATACCCCGTACGGTATTTTTAATCATGGAAATAATAAAAACCTTCAACCCCTATGACAGACATTTAGGGGTTGATTTATAAAAAAAAGTAGCCTATGTTTGAACCATAGTTTTAAACTATATCCCTACAATATTTCATCAAAATCGGTCCCGCAGTTTGACTGTGAAAGTGTAAAGTAATAAAAACCTTCAACCCCTATTACAGACATTCAGGGGTTGATTAAAAAAAAAAAGTAGCCTATGTTTGAACCATAATTTTAAACTATATCCTTACAAAATTTCGTCAAAATCGGTCCCGCAGTTTGGCCGTGAAAGCGTAACAGACAGACAGTACATCGGTACATCCATATCGGCCCAGCAGTTTGGCTGTGAAAGTGTAAAGTAATAAAAACCTTCAACCCCTATGACAGACATTCACGGTTGATTCTGGAAATAAAAAGTAGCCTTTGTTTCAACCAAAATTTTAAACTATATCTCTACAAAATTTCATCCATATCGGTCCAGCAGTTTGGCTGTGAAAGTGTAAATTAACAAAAACCTTCAACCCCTATGACAGACATTTAGGGGTTGATTTTTGAAAAAAAAAGTAGCCTATGTTTGAACCATGGTTTTAGACTATATGCCTACAAAATTTCATCAAAATCAGTCCAGCAGTTTGGCCGTGAAAGCGTAACAGACAGACAGACAGACAGACAGACAGACTTTCGCATTTATAATATTAGTATGGATGGATTACACCAAGACACAAGACAAACAGACATATTTAAACAAATGTTTGTCTCGGGTGGAAATCGAACCCACAACCTGCGGCGTGAAAAGCAAGTGTTTTACTGACTACGCCACCAGCCTCTCATAAAAAAACTTCTTTGTACCGAATTATATTTTAGATTTTATATTTTAACATTTCAGTCTTTTCAGACTTCATGGTCACGGGAGGACTGAGTTATTTGACGTCCAAACTTATTAATTACCAACTATCTACACACTTGTGGATTTTTCTTTTTACACGTCACGTCCTATTTTGTAAACGGTTTTATTTATGTTGCCTTTGTTTATTTGTAATTGAAATTTAACCCCCTTCCTGTTCACGGATTGATCTGAAATTCAGTACGCATTTTTACGTCCGGTGACAATAAAATAATAAGTGTTCATCGTCCTTAAGAATCCAAGATGGCCGACGCCACAAGATTGCGAATATATTTATCAAATTAGAGGATAATTGACTTGGGAAATTTATAAATATAAATTCAAAATGGCCGCTAATATAAAATGGCGGATTATTAACAACTCTTAGTACATTTTAATAAAACCGTTTAACCTTTAAAAAATGTAAATATTCATTTTACTAAACAGTAAAACGTTTCCTGATGTAATAGGTACTTAAATTAGTACTTTTATAAATCTCAGAAGGACGTTGCTAGACAAAAGAATATTTCGAAGATCGGACTGTGGGTACACTGAAATATCGGGTAAAAGATAAGTCGCAAGCATAAACGGCATGCAGTTATTAAACCAAAAGAATTTAATATTTATTCATACCTACATTTTTCATTTCAAGATGCCATGGAGTCGAACAATCTTAATAAAAGTCAAATAAACCTACAAGAATTTTATTGGTGAGACTTACGCATCTTAAGTCTACGGTAGAGTTAAGTGAGTTTGTCTCGTATAGAGTTGTAGAGGCTTACGTAGAGATATCGTAAAACGGAGCGGTTGACAAGCAATTCGGGGGAGTTGCGAGATGGTTGAATATTTTAGTACAGATTTTTTAACACATCTACTGTGATATTCTTAGTAGGTATTTGTGACAAAAATGTCTTGATAATGCCTAATAACTTATCAACATGTTTTTTTTTATTGTTCGAACGTACTAAATATAATGATTACCTTATTCAATTGAATCTTTTGGGGTCGCAGCGTTCATTTTGATGATTACTCTACTGTCATAAGATGATAATATAAGGATTTCTAAAGTCATAAATAATATTATTGTCTTAGATTTACGCGAATATCACACATTGAAATATTACTACTTTTTAATGGATTTTATCGCGGTTTATTTCAAATCTTAAATCCCGACAGGTTAACAAAATGGTTTTTAGACAAATTTTCTTACACTAAGAAGAAAGAAAGAAAGAAAAACATTTATTTGACAACGACAGGACACACAAAATTAAATGATAATAAAAATAAACACAGAAATAGAGAAAAAAAAAACAAATGTAAAAAAAACCAAGAGTAAGTGTGACCTATCAGTGTCAAACATGGACATTGCTCAGTAAACGCTGTGAGTGCCTACTAGAGGCGACCCACAGCACTGATTTTCAGCAATGTCCATATTCCTACAGTGTGACGCCATTAAGGATTTCTTAAGTCATTTATTTGAAATTTCGACACCTTCAACAAATGTATGCTTCAAACGGGTTGTTTGATGTTACTTTATTTAATGTACACATGGCTGCACATGAAGCTATACAGTTCCAGTATAAGCTGACCTCTCATTGTACGGCAATCCTATACAATGCATGATCAGCTTAAACTGGAAATGTACAGCTTCATGTGCAGCCGTGTGTACTTTACCATCTATATGTACTCAATCAAAAGTAATAAAGAATTACTTACTTACTTACTTTTATTTAAATAAATAATAATACATATACTAGTTCGTAAATCCGTTAAAAATACTTTTATTTCGATGTGTGATATTCGCGTAAATCTAAGAAAGTACAGTTTTTACTTTACACGTCACGAACTTCCACTCCATAACTATAAGCATAAATTACTAATAAAATCGCAGAAAAAATATTTTTTATATTCTAACTGAATACTGAAATAAAAATCTCAATTGTAATACTAATGCTAATAATTCCTTTGCATCTTTATTTTCCGAAAACGTACCCAAAAGTCTAGCAGCATATTATTTTTATTCTGGCACATCAATTTTCTTTTAAATATTATCTTGTTGTAAATAAATGACTTCGTAGCTGACGGGCTAACTGAAATCTTAATTAACGCGCCCATCCTATTCGTGGGTACCAACTAATTACCTATCTATGTATTAGCAACCGACTACATAGTTTCTGTCATAGAATCTGTCAGAACATAATTAGGTTTACAAACAAGCTGGTTGTTCCGAGTAATTAACTCAAACTTGGTAAATAAATACACTGGATATTGATATTGCGGCTATATTACTGTTGTTTACACACTAACGTACTGTGGGTGATAATTACTGTTTACAAATGAATAATTCTCGGTTGGTATTATTTATCAATACCATTTGGAGCAATTGGAACCCTAGATTGTAGCGAGCTTGGATTTCCGCAACTCGACGTTAATTGTGCGCCTATTTTGCGTGGTGGTCTGGCGTAGCTACTGCCAGCCCAGCTCCAGGAGGAATTCTAGCAGACTCTTTACGTTGCCGACGGCTTCCTGGAGCGCCCTCGGCGACCCGAGGTGTTCAGCCCTGTACTTTGCCAGTCCTGGACAGTATAAGATCACGTGGACGGCTGTTTCTTCTGCCTCCATGCAGACTCTGTACAGAGGACTGTACATATGGTAAAAAGATGTTTGTTGAGTGAGTAACCGAAGTTGCGGCCTTGTAAGCCATGTTAACTTGCAAGCAAAGCTGGCATTTAAATTAGGCAGCGCTACTCTGGTCTGTCTGCACCTGTTTAATGTATAATTAGACGCAGTTTATTCCGTATCCAGTTGAACGGCAAGGGCAGGATTGGTTCAGGACCTACCGCGACTTTCGCTGAGTCCTGCCTTGCCAGTTCGTGACCTACTATCAATACCATAAACACAGTACAATATTATGTTTTGACGACCTTGGTAGTCGAGCGGTATAAGCCGGCCGATTGGGCTATATTGTGCCCGAGAGGTCGCGGGTTCAACAATCTACGATAATCGTTACAGAAGCCAATATAATCTGACACCTGGTCTAACCATCTCGGCTACTGATTCGCTACGGGTTTCGAGGTCTGATGGCAGTCACTCGTATAATTCTGGTAGCTAGCCGCATCAGGTTCAGAATTAGGGTCTAGAGCGTGCCAAAGAAATATACATACGTACACACTCGATAAACATAACACTCCTGGCACAATCGTATAAAAACAACAAGATCATTCATTTCAATAAATTTATTTATCTATTGTCACTTGACTTTTTTAAAATAATAATTGACCACCATCTTTGACAGTGATTCTGTCAACGTCAATTTGAAAGACACAGTGCAATAAAAAAAATTGAAAAACGTTTTTGTACGATGGTCTAAAACGTTGATTACTCAATAAGTAGGTAAGTATTTCATGAAGAGGATAGACAGGAAATTAATATTGGGACAGAATATAATAAACAGAAAATAAATACAGTAAACAGAGCAGCCGTGGCGCAGTGGTACGGGCCTCGCCTTAGAAATATAAGGTCGCGGGTTCGAATCCCAGTCGTGCCCACACATCTTTGTGTGAAATGTTTCATTGCCGCTGCGCAATATCGGTGAAGGAAAACATCGTGAGGTTCGAGGTCATGTGACATCCACCAACCCGCACTTGGCCAGCGTGTGTGGATTAAATTCTAAACTCTGTCAACTGTTAAGATAGTTGAGAGAAGATCCGCCCCAGTGGGACACTAAAAAGGGTTGAAGTGAAATAGAGTAAACAATTACAAAAACTGAAAGCTAAATACACGAAGTACACAATCTTTCCACTATATCATATCCGTCTCCACTTGATCAAGCAAAGCGTTGTCTACAGACTGACGTTACAAAGAGGTTTGTGTTTAAGATTTGAGTTTTGTTATCTTGAGTTACTTCAAGCTGTTCTATATTCTTTGAAACAAGAGTTTTACTCTGAAAACTGCTAGATGTGTTTTATACAAGCCTGTAGAGCTAAAGCGACTAATGTTGCTTTGGAACATCTCTTTAGGATAGTATTTTCTTAGAGTTACGCGAATATCACACATTGAAATAAAACTATTTTATAACGGATTTTATCGCGGTTTATTTAAGATTTTAGATCCCGACGTTTCAGTCTTTTCAGACTTCATGGTCACGGGTGGACTGAGGTTTTTGAGGTCAAAAATGATTATTCACAATTATTGCTGAGTAATAATAAAATAATAAATAATAATAAACCGCGACAAAATCCGTTAAAAAGTAGTTTTATTTCATTGTGTGATATTAGCGTAAATTTAAGAAAATACTAAAGGTCACACCTAGCTAAATACTGCACACATAAACCTTACAAGAAATCATGAAACATGTGTTTTTTATTTATCAAAAACTACCCCCAGGAGGGGTGTACAATGAGTTTTTTTGGAAAAATTTAATATTACAGAACTGTTTAGTCCTTGGTCCCTACTCACTACTATTCACTTCAAATTCGGTATAAATATACCTTAAAACAAATAATGAAACACGTGTTTTGTATTTTTCTATTTTTTTTTATTTTTATCCTAATACTATGCGGGCAAAGCCTGAGAAATTATTCTGAGGGTGAATTTCTTCGAAGTTGATATCAATACTCTTTAGTGATTTTCATTTAAATTACTCTTTATTTTGACACAATGACATGTTTGATAACTCAATGCGATGAATAGAATTCGAAATTTAAATTTTACTTGTTCTTGGTTGTTTGAATGAAGAACTTACATTATGGTCATTGAGCCGTAGAAAATCGAGTTAGACATATTTTTTATGAAACCCCTACAAATTTATAAACATGCTTAAGGGGGTTTGCGGATTTCAAAATGTTGCTTACACGCCTACACTACTGAACTAATTTTGTATGGAGATAGTTCGAGACCCGGGAAAGGATAGTTTCATCCGACAGCGAAAAAAGGGGTTTATGGTTTAGCGTGATAACCAACATCCGCGGGCGGAAAGCTAGTTACTATATATTTCAAAAAAAATATGAAACCTGCTCCACATTTTACTTAACTTAAAATTCCCATTCATTCTCATCTCTTCCTACCTGAAGTCTGTAATAACTAACGCTTTGTAAAAGCACTGCGAGGTACATGGCGTTAGAATAAATCCCTTTTAGCTTAACTTGAAGATACTGGTTGAAAGGCTTAGGGTGATTGTGTAATTAATGGATAGAAAACATATTTGTTTAGCGGTTAAGATCCTTCGTCGGAATATAGGCCTACTTAATTTAAGTGAATCGAATCCTGGATTCGAATTGATGTGATAACAGCAGAAGTTCATTTGGGGTGAGTTCTTTTATTTTTATTTTATTCTGAAATAGAATTGAGCTTGACTACCAACTTGCCTGATGTGAAGCAATGACGTTGTGTACGATATGACGCGCCTGCCCAATATACCGATTCACTATAGATACCAATGATTTTCGGTGAGGTGGCAGTGGAATGAGGCTCCATATGATTGGAAGCTATAAAGGAGCAACAATTTCGGCCTACTCTCTTAAATGGTATCACCAGACATCGCACAAGAACACGGCAAGGTTGCTTGCCGTTGCGGCTTGGTCATTAACTTTGGTCGAAACCCACCACCAGTTAATTACCAGTAAACATATTTACCAGTTGTTTTTGGAGTTTCTCTGAAGGATCGAATACGCAATGAAGTGATCCGGCAGAGAACCACCAAGGCAGTGGGTCGGTCATATCTGCCGCAGAACCGACAACCGTTAGGGTAAACGAGTTCTTGAGTGGAGACCACGTATTGGCAAACGTAGCGTAGGACGCCCTTAAACTAGGTGGAGTAACAATCTTTGCAAGGTGGCTGGTAAAAGCTGGATGAGGGTAGCCGCGGAGCGTGCTCAGTGGCGTGCTTTAGGAGAGGCTATGTCCAGCAGTGGACTAGGATAGGCTGATGATGATATTTACCAGTTGATTGTCACCTGATTCGCACCACCCGGTGACCACATCTGGGGGTTTCAGATAAAAGGTGCACTCCCACTTCGAAAGGTGACTCAGCCCCCAAAACAGCATAAACGGCATGCATATGCTCGCCAACACCTCGGTAACAGGTCTTTCAATGCCTCGGTAGTCTAGTGGTAAGCGTGTTCGCTTAATAACCTCGAAACCCCGAGTTCGGTTCCCGGGTAGAGCAGACTTTTGTACTAAGAGAATGTTAGTTGCAGCTTGAAATTCAGAATTGTGCACAATGAACGGCACTATTACGTCGGACTAAGACATAGATGGCAAAAAGACATAGATGATATTCGCTATGATGCTATAGGCCGACCGTTTAACTCGCGTATCGCCTATCGCCAAGATTCTGACTCCTCAAGCTGCACAGACAGTCATGATGATTCAAGCGATATGGATATTAGTGACGAATAGGCTTACTTTACTTTTATCTGTGGTTAAATAGTTCTTTAAGAGATGTATTTATGTTTTATGACTTTGTACCTCAGATGGCGATACGCAAGTTAAACGGTCGGCCTTTATGCTCGTCTATTATACCTAACAAAACGTGAAAAATTAACATTTTCTGCTTTTAGTAACACTATAAGGTTCAACTTCCAACAGCCACGTGCAGACAACATTAACAATAACAATAGGTACACATTACGTAAGTATAAAACATAGTTGAATCAATATAATATTCTTGTTTGCATAAAGACGACACAATATCGATCGCAGGAAGGAAACATAAAAATAGCCGTGTTACTTAGCATAATGCAGTGTAAAGTGACCTAGCGTGCTATTATATTTCTTGACATTACTTAGCTAAGTGAACGAGTTTTCGCAATAATTTTCTTTTATTATTTCACTGAAACACGTTTATAGTTTAACATTTATAAAAATCATAGGTTTGTTTTATGAATTGTTTTTATTATATTTTTATTATTTTTATTTTATAACAAACTAGCTTCTGCCCGCCCGCCTGCCCGAAATTGATCTCACTAATCTTGTTTCTCCATACAAATTTTGGAACCCCGTTTCACCCCCTTATAGGGTGAGTTTTGAAAAGTCCTTTCTTAGTGCACCCCTAGACCCCATAAGGAACCTATGTGCTAAATTTGGAGTCTCCAGACCCAGCGGTTTGGGCTCTGCGTTGATATGTCAGTCAGTCAGTCAGTCAGTTTCTTCTTTTATATATTTAGATGTAATATCAGATTTGGGATATAGCAGTTCTAATGGATGTAATAATAATTTTGTTTGAACTGTATTTTGACTGCCATTAATTACATTAATTAACTTTTTAACCAAGTAGCCAGTAGGTTTTTACTACACTAGCTTCCGCTTACGGCTTCGCCCGCGTGGTACTTATTTCAATAAAAAGTATTCTAAGTGTTAATTCAGACCGTAATCTATTATTGTGCCAAATTTCATGCAATTCTGTTGGGTAGTTTTGTTTGAAAATAAACAAACACCCATACATTCTCACAAACTTGCGGGTTTATAATATTAGTAGGATACACACTCTAGGTCACTCTGTAGGTCTCTATTCAATCGCTCAGATGTTTTTTTAACACAAAAATAGACTTGCACTTGACTAGTGTTAAGAAATCATGTGGTCTTCGTTGATCAGCAGTGGGACACTAGAAGTGCATTCTATAGCCCGCTGAGGGAATTTAACAGACTAAACACAGTTTACGTATTTTACAACGCAGATTCTCCTAATTTAAACAATAATATGTTTTAATTTTATAACATTTTCTTGCGAAATGTTCTTCCTTACATTATAATACACCTTAATTGCATAATTTATTTTTATTGCAACATAAAAGCTCTACATTAGCGCTACATTTCACGTTTCCAGGAGGCTTACAGATAAAATTTTACTGCCGAAAATCCGTATTCCCGTTTCTGCTAAAATATTTCCAAGGTGTTTCTTTCCGTGTATGAATATTTGTGTGGTACATGGGAGCGATATGTCGTACATTTATTATGACTTACTGCTTTAAAACATAGGCTCACACGATTTTATTAACCACCGACGAAAAGAGGAGTGTTTTGAGTTTGAAGCAGTGTCTTTGTATCTTCATTTGCAGCCTACAGTGTAACGTTAGAGTGAGATACAGGAGATCTGTCACACAGGTCCCGAACCCAGTATAGACTTCAGCTCTCTTACAGGTATACACGAATCTGCATGTAACTTTGTCATATTACCAAATAGTAACTTTATTGAGAGAAATAAACTTTATTATAGACCGACCGTTTAACTCGCGTATCGCCATCTGAGGTACAAAGTCATAAAACATTAATTAATTCTCTTATAGAACTATTTAACAACAGATAAAAGTAATGTACCTAAGACTATTCGTCACTAATATCCATATCGCTTGAATCATTATCACTGTCTGTGCAGCTTGAGGAGTCAGAATCTTGGCGATAGGCAATACGAGATTTAAACGGTCGGCCTACACTTAACTTTTTACTTTATGACGGCCGGTGGCGTGGTTGATAAGATAGGTACTTGCTTTTCACGCCGCAGATCGTGGGTTCGATTCACATCAAAGTCACACATTTGTGGGATGAACACGTCTGTTTGTCTGGAGTCTGGGTGTAATTATCTATATTTAAGTATGTATTTACAAAAGAAAAGTATTATATGTAGTTTAATACCAGTTATCTGGTTTCCATAGTACAAGCTCTGCTTAGTTTGGGATCAGATGGCAGTGTGTTTAATGTCCTACGATATTATGATCATTCTTATCTGTGTACAAGTTTGTGTCTTCTGGTGCTAAAATAAATGGACCGAATTTGATACGGGTTATTTTAAGCTGATTATCAGGATGGTTGGATAGATGTTTGGTGGACTATTTTTATGTAGACTAGAATTGGACTATTTTTATGTAGACTCGCGTCTCATCGCGCGATTTTTTGATTTTGATGATAATTTGGATATAATAATGTCTGCAGACAAACTGCTTTGATATATCATACATTGGAATGAAACTACTTTTTAACGGATTTTATCGCGGTATATATTAGTTTTTAGATCCCGATCTAAAATCTAAAATAAACAGCGATAAAATCCGTTAAAAAGTAGTTTTACTCCAGTGGTAACCGTGTTCGCTAAATAACATTGAACTCTTCGGTTCGAGTCCCGGGTCAAGCAAAAATTCTTATATAGTATTCTTAGAAAATCTTTGTAACAGTTCCAAGTTTGGTATTGTGCCCTATAAATAGCTATAGGTCCGCCCCTATTACTTAAGGGATAAAGTAGGTAACATTCACCTCTGCCTACTCCTCTGAATAATACTGGGGAGAGCGTCGTGTATATAACTATTACCTCGATTATAATTTTCACTGACTTACCTACGCACATTTGAGTATTTTAATATTCAAAGCAAAACTAACTCTAAAACTTCAAACATAAAGACTAAATTAATTAAGCACGTGGGTTTGTTTAACTTTAGTTAGTTACAAAACCGCGGTTGCAGTTAACTGTACTAACGTTTAATACTGGAATAGGTTTAATTCATCACAGTTAACTTTTAACGTTAATTTAGTTAGGTAAGTAGTTAATTTGTTAACATAGCAGTACCTGGATTAAATTATAGTTTTTCTTACAAATTATCTGGATTTAGGCCGGCCTGCCTTGCCGTGTCCCGGTTCGATGTCTGGTAACACCATCAGAGAGAGTGGGTCGGAATTGTTGCTCTTTTATGGTTTCTAACCATACTCTCTCACTGCCACCTTGTCACCGAAAATCATTCGTAATCACGAGTGAATCGGTATAATAGGCTGGCGTTCCATCGTAGAACCCATTGCTTAACATCAGGCAAGTTGTAGTCAAGCGCAAGCCTATTCCAGAATTAGCAGTTAAGTTTCGATCAAAACAGCCCTTTTTGTATTCTGGTAGTTTTGACAACCGCTGTCAGATACGCTCGCGTCAAGTTCGCGCCACGCGAGCGCTTTAGCGTATCTATAATATAAAAATGAATCGCAAAATGTGTTGGTAAGCGCAAAACTCGAGAACGGCTGAACCGATTTCGCTAATTCTTTTTTTAGAAAATTCCTTGAAGTACGAGGATGGTTTTTACGCAGAGAAAAATTTAAAAAAACTCCTCCGAAACAGCTTGACCGATTTTTATTAAATCTTATAGGTCGTACTGTTTTACTGGGCAAGACTACGTCTACGGGATCCACTAGTGTGTTAATATATGACAATTACAAGAACACATATACATTGCAGCTTGATTGCAACTGCAGTGCATTGGTCGGCGCGTCAAAAAATTCCGTGAATTAGCACACTGGCCTTCTATGCTATGTTCTTCAACGTAAAATATTATGTTTAAGCTGCAAGCAAACCATTTCAAACACGTAGGTAATCCACTTTGAGTAATAATACAAACTATAGTTTTATTACAACTTAAGAAATAACTGCTGAAGTTAATTTAGTTAAACAAAATTAATTCAGTAGCTATAAAACGGGTTTAAAGACCTCATATGACTATAAACTTAACAGACTAATGAAATTAACACCTAAAACTTCGGCCAAGCATTAGTAGCAATTAACACTCACACTTCTATTGTCCAACGGTGTATGCAGAAGTGAGTTAGGAGGTAATTAGAGAGTGGCATTTGTCGGACATAATTTCCAACTTTTTTAGCTCCAAACATTACTGCAATAAAATCGGTGAATCCGTTGAATTAAACGCACAAATTTGTATAGAAATATACTGCAGGGCAATGACTGTCGCGTTGTTTTAAAACACATTAGTCGAATCACTTTTGTAACTGACTGTAACTCTAGTGGTATAAAATCGCATAAAATAATGATTTACTACCTTCGACACCGGTGTCAAACACCCGAATAGGTTAGTCGTATCCGCGTGCGACTACAATCCGCTCAGAGGCGCGAAACGGCGACGTCCGCGATGCGTACTCACCGATTCCGACGACGAGATCACTCTTGCGATCGCAACCGCGAACTCCGATCCGCTGCTAGAGTAGGTAGGGACAACCAAAATAGTAGCACACAACACATGCCGAGATATCGCCCACGCCGTCGTGGGCCGCGTCCCGCCCCTCCAAGATAGGCCCTCAGTCGATTACGGTTCCGGTCAGGACCGGACCGCGCGAACGCAAAATGCCCCCCGATCCCCTAAAAAACTAGTGTCCGGCAACGTCCTGAGCCGAGGTTCGTCCCCACATGGGGAGGCCTCATGGCAGTTGCCACAGTACTTGATCGGTTCGACCGTCCTCGGACGGCTCACCGAAAAAGTCCGGTAAACCAATAGAGGCCCTTCAGGCTAATTGGGTTAGGTATCAGCAAAAAAAAAATGATTTACTACATTTCACGCTAAGCAAAGTTTACATACATACTCTTTAAATTACAATTTTCAAAATAAAATAAATTGAATGTTGTGTGTCCTAAACGACAGTGTCTACCTTTAAACTAATTTATTTAGCTCAATATACTGACGAAAGATTATATCCCTTCCAATTACGCAGAGCCATCGTAGTTTACTTATTAATTTGCACATTATTTTCGCTAGTTCCCTCGACTTTGCGTAATCCTTGGGCCTCGTTAGATAGTAAGCGAATTTACTTCACGTTAAGTAATTTTGTTTTCTATTGCGTTATTGTTTTAGCAGTTTCCATAAAGCATGTTATTATTGATGTGCATAAAATGTAACGTCATAATTTACAAGACAAAAACAGCATCTTTGATAATAATCTACAAGACGTAAAAAATTACGCATAAAATTACGTATAAAATTACGCATAACTAAAGAATGTAAATAATAATAATCAAGAAAAATATTTATTATCGTAACATTTTATACACTTTTACATTCAAGTGTGATACCAAAGAAATAACAAAACTGACACCCTCGGCCAAACTGACCCCGGTCCCTCGCTTCGAAGGAAACCAGTCTCGTTGAGCTGGCCTAAGTCGATATCATTCAGATGTACCGTCCCTTGTGGGTAGTAAATTTGTCAATAGAATATACCCACCACCATGCCGCACCTTAAAATAACGTCACAAAAAATATCCTTTGACTTTTATGCTTCTATAAATTAGTTAAAACTAATATTGCTCAAAAAACCATTAACGCCGACTTAGCTTTATGCCAAATACTGTATATTCAAAATTAATAATGTATCATAAAATTTATCCTTTAGATGTTATATAAGGATTAAAAATATTATGCGAAACAAAGAGATCCTAATACGCTTACAGTCCAACGAAGCCTAGTGTTGGAATGTGCGAAGTTTTGATGGCGAGTGTACTATTAATATTTTGTATGTGGATTAAATTTCTATTTCAGTGGTTCCGTAACTTTACTGGAGCAGTCGTGTATTGATAATTTATTATTGTAACGACTGTTAGCCTTCATATATTTACTTTTCCTATGAAGTAAGCAGTCTCTGCTTACTCCATAGAGAAAAGATGTGATGGTTTCCAGCTCAGATCTAAACCATAAGTTCTAAAAGTGTGCAGGATTGCCCTCTTGTTGATGTTGACGGGGCTTTCAAAGGGATAGTGAAAGACCTACAAAATCAAGACTTACATTCAGAATGTTTTTTTCTTAGATAAAAAAAAAAAATTGACCCTGGCACAATCACATTCACAATAAGTAGGCATAATATTTATGCCTAACTGTTGAGATCCTAATTGTTGCTGTGGAGGTGACTGGAGGATTGGGTGGCGTGACCCTCCAGTGAAAAGGGAAGATCTCCCAGCCCGGTCGGGTGTGATGTCCGGCGACGCCCGTTCTTGTCGGAAGTTGTATATTCCTCGTTTAAAGGTATTAGATCAGATAGATATCATTCTTAGATTTTTTCCGTTACCAAAAAGGGAACGAATAATATTGGATATAATATCTTTGCACGGATGACAATAACAATTGTCAACAATCTTTATGTTAACAAGGATTCCAAAACTACTTCACAATTTTTAATGCGTTTCCATCAATAGATAGAAAACAATATATGAGAAAAGTTGGGACGTACTCATAGTAAAATTTACTTCTGCTAACAAAACCGGGACGAATTTAAAAATAAGCCACGTACAAACTTAAATTAGCTAAAACTTATAATCAAAGACTGTAGCAAATATAATAAAAATAAACGAAGAATTGAAGTTAAGAAATAGGACTCTAAGATAATTTCATCTTAAATTACTTAATTAATTTAATCAAGTTAGTGCTTAGACTCAAGTTTTTTCATTAAGTTGTTCTCCTTGAGATGTGAGATTTTGTGTTGATTTTATTAACGATTTATATACAGGTAAAGTTATTACCAGTAAGAAAATAAGTAAATCAAGCTATACATTTCCAGTATAAGCTGATCTCATATTGTATAACATTTCCGTACAAGAAGAGGTCAGCCGTGTGTACAAAAAATAAAGTGATCGCTAACAAAAGAAACTGATTGTACCGTCACCCAAATCAGCTGTGCGCTCGTAAGGTCACTGACCGCTAATGTTACGCCACACGCTTTCATCCATAGCGTCCCATCATCATCATATTTTAATTATGGCCTTTGCAGAAATATATATTTTCCGTAAATTTGCCAGTGTCAAGTTAAAATAAGTATCACTTCACTTCAACTCTTTTTAGTGTCCCACAGCTGGGCACAGGTCTTCTCTCAACTATCTTATGAGTTGAGTGCTTGACGTTGCCAGCGGACTTGCAGATAAATAATCGATTGTATGACAATAAAATTTCGCAATTTTTTCCACATTTGTCTACTACAGATAAATGACAAAACGCGCACATGTCGAAAAAAATGGCGAATATTATTGAAAAATAACAGAAATTGCCATTTTTGTTAGACAAAATGTCTATCGATCTATTACCTATATAATTTCCAAGTCACAATGTTTGTTACCGTACTCCTCCGAAACGGCTTTACCGAATTTTATATGCGTATTCAGTAGGTCTGAGACTCGGCTACTATCTATTTTTCATACCCTTAAGTGATAAGGGTGGCGAAATTTTTATTTTTATTTATTAATTATATGGCATTAAAATTACATACGTATTACATTAGTAATACGCGGTACGAAGTTCGCTGGGGCAGCTAGTTCTAGATAAATGTCATAAGCGTCAGACTCGGGGCCCTGATGATGATTTGACAAATATAAATATCACGTTCGTCTACATTAAATTCCAGGAGGTCATTATTTATTTATATCTTGTAAACAAGAGTACAGTCAACGCCACAAAAATCCGAGCATCTATCAGCCACGTTATTTCCCACGGGTGTCGTAACGCGAAAAGATTCAACAGGAAATGGGCCGAGTTCATTCGGAGATCGCGAGATGACTATCACAGTTAGTAAAATAAACAGATTTATTTAGGTTTAGGTTGATCAACAGTTGTTACAATATTAATAGCTTATGGTACATCCAAAGTATGTATAAATTCTAATTGCGCAACTAATTAAAAATAAACACTAGTACGTCTAGTCGTACTTATAAAATATGTGTGTTAAAAGAAAAGAATAAAAAAAACACTAAAATTAAACAAATATATTAAAAAAAAAAATTGGTTGCCTGTAAAGTCGGTATACGGGCGAAAGTTTTACGTGACAACGACTTTGAGTGGTAAAATAATTTTAATGTGAATATTCATTCGTATAGTAGAAAGAAGGATGAAATAATAGTAACAATTTAAAACATTTATTTATACAAAGAATTATATTTAAAACATTAATTTATACAAAGAATCTCGCTCTTAGGCGGGCTAACTGTGCTCGAGTGGAAGGGACGCGTGCCTTTCACTTTTTATGTCTGTCTCTCTCGCTCTTAGGCGGGCTAACCATGCCCGAGTGGAAGGGACGCGTGCCTCTCACTCGCTCTCATTGTGAGCGCATAACGTGAGCGGAGCGTAACGCAGTTTCTTGAAGTGTCACCCGGCAAACCAATTTATAAGACGTTGTCACGTCAAAAAATGCAACAGTTTCATCGCAATCAAAAGGCATCCGTAACAATATCAATCAGATGTCTACGGAAAGTACCAAGCTTCATTAAATAAATCAGATTTGAATTAGATTCTGATTCCCTTGATTCTATTGAATTAATATGATTTTAGTTAATTACAATGAATTGCGTAGTTCCATAGAAACTGACTTTTTTGCTGATGACCTAACCCAATCGGACGGAAGGGCCTCTATTGGTTTACCGGACTTTTTCGGTGAGCCGTCCGAGGACGGTCGAACCGATAAGTACTGCGGCAACTGCCATGAGGGCTAGCATGCCCAGTCGATTACGGGCCGGGCCTGACCTGAACCGTAATCGATATAGGCCTATATTGGAGGGGCGCGCCGCGCCCACGACGGCGTGGGCGATATCTCGGCATGTGTTGTGTGCTACTATTTTTGTTGTCCCTTACTACTCTAGCAGCGGATCGGAGTTAACTTTTCGTTCGCACCGAAACCAGTAGGTATACACTCGGTTTCGGTGCGAACGAGAAGTTAAATTTGTAACACCTATGGATATGGTAAACCGATAAACTGCGTAACGTGCGCTCACAGTCAGCGGCCGACAATCTGTTAGATCTGAACAATGCCTTATACAAAACCGCTCTATAGTTGATTTCATCAAAAATATTTTCTTCTTAATATTTAATTATCATTTTTTAACTTTGCCTTTGAACAAGGTTTTTTCTTTTAAATTCAATACTCAATATCTTTATTGTTCTTCCATAAGTATCATTAGATGGTAACATTATAACATAGGTACACCATTATGGACCCTGCAGGGCACAGCTAAATAGGGTAGGAGAGAGGAAGCTTTGTTTGAAACGGTAATTTGGATTATGTAATGTTTTTATTAGTAGTTTTTAAAAACAGATAAAAATGAAAATCATACATTAAATAAATAATAAATTAAAAAATATTAAAAAAATAAACTAAAATTAAAAATTCAAATAACAATTCAATTTAAAATTTTCACTACTGTACAATTATCAATTCAATTCTTGTAATTATTCATTTTTACATTAATTATAATAATAATATTTCATTTTTTAATGTCATTAAAATTTAAATTTCTATTTATATTTGTCGAGGAAGTATTCATTCATAGAGTAATAGCATTTATTTACTAGCATTTTTTTTAATTTATTAATAAAATTATTCAATTTATCTTCTTAAATTATGGACCCATTGCATCAACAAAACAGTCTGTAGTAAAAAAAAAAGTCGTCGAAATAAAACAAGAAATACTACGCTCTTGCTAATTACCTGAAGAAACTTTAGTATAAAACTGAAACTATTTTTGTACCTTAGAAATTAATTTAAGTTTCCCAAAGAGATTGTGAGAGTAGTTTAAAGTTAGATGAATTCAGTTCTCATTGCGTTCTGCAAGCTGAGGTGGGTAATTGCAGGATATTAATCCAGCTAGACATCCTTATTGCATCTGTTATGGTCATCATAACCATCAGCTTGTTGTAATTGGCCCTTTACTGGACATAGGTTGGTATATATTTGAAAGAAAAAACATTACATATCATCAGTCCCGAAGCGCTAGAACAGACAAACGTGCAAAATATTTATCCTCGTATTCATAAACGTCTTTTAAGCTCATTATAACTAAAATAGGTATATAATTCGTTCGTCTTTGTCTACCATCTTGACATTTATACTAGTCAAAAAGACAAAGTCCATTTTACCTAAAGAGTCTTATAAGATTTATATGAATAAGACCGCTAAGCTTTTTTAACTGATGGTGATGATCAGCGTGTGTGGATTAAATCCTAAACCAACTCATGAGATAGTTGAGAATACCCGTGACCAGGATTGGTACACTAAACAGGGTCGGTGATGTATTAAAGTTAATACACACTAACGAATCATGAGTTAAAAAATGTTAACAGAGAGTACAAAGCGATACAATAGATGAAACGCTCGACGAATCTTCCGTCAGATATATACCGAGCGGTGTTGCGGTACATCCGATCCGAAACCGTGAAAATATGGAACTAGAAAACTCGGACCGAATTCGGATATTGTTTACCCACTACACTAGTCCGATCTCTGTACCCGTATTACGAGTTGTCAATACAAAAAAAGTTTTCAAATACTATTATTATTATTCTTTATTCTACACAAAACACTTACATAAACAATTAATAGGTAAATAGGAAACAGCACATGTATACAGGCGATAATTCAAATGTGAATTTTCTACCAGCAAACCCTAGGTAAGGAAACATTGTGGAATGGTTAGAAGTGCACAAAAAATAATAATAATAATATACTAGTAGTATAATGTCAAGATAACAAGTTAAAATGCACTTTTATCTCAAAATTATTTTACCTATTTTGTTTCCAATCCATTTTATTCTATTTTTAAGCATTAGGTACATTTTTCTATTCAATAAATGTTTTGAACGAAAGAAATCACTTTGAAAACGCATTTTGAACAATTTGTACTAAGGGTACAGATTTCAATCCAAGATATTCAGGAGACAAATTTTGGCATTCCACAGCCTACCGGAATAGCAAACTGCAATAATCCCGTGGGTTATGTCGATTACTTTGGTACAGATCATATTTATAATGGTTGGGTTGTCGTTGTGGTTGTTTAGAGAATAGAACACCGAAAAGATCTTATAAAGTTTCTTTACAAAGTATAAATAGTTTAACAACTTTATTACCTGATAGCTTCGCCCGCGGTTGCGCACGCGTGATCCCCGTTTTAAGTTTTGAAAAATCCTTTCTTGCGCTCCCTAGATCTCATACGGAACAAACCATGGCAGAAATCTACTACAAGTTTATTATCCCCTGATTTGCACCACCCAAGGACCACGTGACTCAGACTGAATGTGCACTCAAACGGACGAAAATGACTCAGCTCACATTTACAATACTCTAACATGATTAAACTGAAGGAAAAGTCTAATTATAAATAGCACACCATAAGGAAACTTACAGATTTTAATGATCTGTGGGTCCGACGCATTTTGAAGTCACGTGAAAAGCTACTTTTATTTATACATTACGTCATACCACAGGGTTGTCACTTACTTTATTAACCCCTGACGAAAAGATGGGTACTATAAATTGGGTGCAATAACAATGTAAGCTCTCAATGGCCTGTCCCGAGTACAATGTATGGCTACTCGTGCTCACACTAGTAACAAGCATTATTCGATACAAAAAATAAATATTCACAGCCACAACGTCAGTTATAAATGTCAAATGAAACCAGTTACAAAGGATTCTTTCGGCTATCGCCCGTGATCGGTTCGACCGTCCTGGGACGGCTCACCGAAAAAGTCCAGTGAACCAATAAAGGCCCTTCCGGTTGGGTTAGGTCAATCGCAAAAAACATCGTCCGTCGAGCAAAAAGCCAACGTATGGACTTATGATTTAACAGAGTGGATACCAAGAGAAGGCAAAAGGAAAAAGGTAGACCAAACAAAAGATGGAGAGACTTATATAGTCAGAGGTGTGGATCCCTATGGATGCATAAGGCACGAAAAAGAGAGGTGTGGAAAGGTTTAGGAGAGGCCTACGCCGCAGAGGCGACAACGTAGCGTAAAAATATATTTTTTAGAGTTTGTAGGTATTTTAAAGATTAACTGTAGTAGAAATAAACGGTATTTTTTTATATTTTTTTTTTGTTTAGTAATAGAATAAATTTATCGTCTAACGGTACCAAATATGTTTACTCCACTCCGTTCCCTACTGAGTTTTACAGAAGAATTCTATAAACTGTAAATATTATTCACAAAACATCCATTTAGTTAAATTACTCTAAAATTAACGTAAGTAATATTTGATTAAAAGCTAAACTCAGAACTCTCGTTGAGTTGCTGAAAGCGGAGTCGACAGTCTCCTGAGTGGGAATACCGTAACTTTGTGTAATAACTTTGTACTGTAGAGTCGTAAAAGGCAATCAAAAGTTGACTGAGCTATTTAGCTGTGATTTTTGTTTGTTATTATAAATGTAACCCATTAAAGTCTCATTGTTGGGAAGTTAAGAAGATTCAACTTTTTTGACTTTGTTCGTGTTGAAGAATACTCAGAAATGTTTCTAATATAGAATTGTCTTGGATTTACGCGAATATAACACATTGAAATAAAACTACTTTTTAACGGATTTTATCGCGGTTTATTTTAGATTTTAGATCCCGACGTTTCAAAGTCTTTTCAGACTTCATGTTCACGGGTGGACTGAGATATTTGACGTCCAAAAATATTAATCACAATTATTACTGACTACCTTCAAACATTAATATTTAAGTTGCGTTCCGATCTAAGCAAACTGAGCTCACAGTGTCTTGAATTCTGAGTTGATTTTGCTTGGGTTTTGGTACAAGTAAATTAAGCACTGGGTCACCGCGATAAAATCCGTTAAAAAGTAGTTTTATTTCAATGTTTCTAATATACTTATGAACTTCACTTCTGTATGTATATGGTCAGGAGAATAAAAGA
Source organism: Meganola albula (assembly GCA_936450015.1). Classification (NCBI taxonomy): domain Eukaryota; kingdom Metazoa; phylum Arthropoda; class Insecta; order Lepidoptera; family Nolidae; genus Meganola; species Meganola albula. The sequence continues at coordinate 852,246 of OW388150.1, forward strand.
AAACACTTGCGAACTGAACAGAAGTCTGTATTGGAATAATCGTTGTAATAGATGTAATTTAAAATAAATGAACAGAATGAACGTGTGATTGTATGTGTCATAGAATAATTCTGTGCGTCCTGTGAAAACTGGTACATCTCGAAAATGTCAACTTTTCAATAGACCAGTTTTTGTGTTGAAATCATAAAATTTGTTAGAATAATTATTTGTTTTCAAAACTAGTGACATATTTTATTTTAATGTGGTATTGTTAACAACCTATTAGATTCTTACTCAAGAGTGTTCAATATAGGAAAAGATATTTAAAAAAAACTACTTTTTGTATCAAAACACACCAAATGGATACTCGTGTATAATGATTCTAAATGAGTTATATCAATTTACACGCTATGTGAAGGTTAGGTGAAAGGTGATATTTGTTGTATTACCAGGTAGTTTTATATGAAACTAATCATCTCCTATACAAAGCTGTCTAACAAACAAGTAATATTTTTCAATTGGCAAAAGCACTGTAGGCACAAAACTCGTAAAAATAGATTTTTTTATTATTTATATCATTTTACTCGAGAATAAAGTTCGTGTTTTTTGATATAAGTTGACTTAAATCTTAACTCAACTTTGTGTAATATGATACAAGAAACAATCTAAAGACAAAGGTATAAAAATAGAGCAATAAAATGAAAAAAATTGCATAGGTAATCACTTTTATTTTAAGGTATTATTGAGTCACACTTGGTTTGAAAGTTAGAATATTTTAATTTAGTTAAAAAGGCAAAAAAACATCAATGACATAAGTCAACAATATCAACAAAATTAAATAGTTTTCAGTCTTCATCACTAGAGATCAAATCAGGATCAATATCTCTTATATCAGCCTTAGGTTTTAAATTTTTATAGTAATCATGATAACTATTATCAATGTATGGCAATAATGAAATTAAATCAGTATTCTTTTCGTTCAAAATGAAATTTGATCACTTACAGTTAAGTAAATTATTGGTAAGTAATTCTAATCCATAATTTTTACACCTTATTGCAAAAGAGGTGGTATTAAAACCATCAGTTTGCAAATCCGTTTTATATTTGAGGCACGGAAACAACATCTTGTCAAACCGTAGAAGTTTAACATCAGCCCAAACGAACTTAATGTTATTTTCATTAAATTTTTTCATAGTAAAGTTTTGTTTCAAGAAATCACTAAAATCGTAAAAGTTAGATTCTGCCATGTCGATAACATTAAATTTTCCACGTCTTCCTACCGATCGTATTAATTGAGCCCAATCTCGAGGGTGATGAATATTCATAGTCGTTCTTTTTTTAGCTCTTTCTATTAGTGAATGGTCACTATCTACTTCTATTCTAGTATGACCAGGAGTTAAAAACTTGTGTTCTATGGAAACGATATAAGGTAGATCTTGAGCAGCTACGAGCTACTGCCATCAGACCTCGAAACCCGTAGGGAACTAGTAGCTGAGATGGTTAGATCAGATGTTAGATTATAATATTGGCTTCTGACTACATGTAACGATTGTCATAGATGTGTTATAACAGCCGGGACCGATGGCTTAACGTGCTCTCCAAGGCACGGAGGGTAGTCCCTCAACCACCCAGACGCCGAAAAAAATCTTTGTTGTTACACAAATATTGTCCGGGACGGGAATCGAACCCACGACTGTATAGCCCAATCGGACGGCTTACACATCTCGACTACCGAGGTCCTCGTTTGTAAAATACCATACCCGTTTTAAGATAAGGAGTTGGAAAGCATTGCTGCAAATCGAATGTCAAAACAAGGGTATCTGTTGATTAAGTGGTGAGGAGCAGTACTGGTGCACATTTACGTAAACTGCAATGTTTTTTACTTTTACACAATAATAAACAGGTTTCGTGTATATTGATATAACTGGAGTAATTGTTTTGTGTAAATGGTTATTAGTTCTTGTTATTATGAATATACGAATAATAAAATAGAACTTGTGTAAAATGATACATCTAATAAGTACATTGTGCGCCATGTTGGATTGCTTAGAGAGCGCGCGCGAGCACCTTGTCCAGTAGTATTTACGGCACTGACCCCGCGCGGGCGGCCGGTACCTTCGCAGTAGCGCCCCTTGCACCCCGCGCACCTCTCGCGTACGCAACATGTATTACTTTGCACATATTTTGGATCAAAACCATTTAAATCTTCTAGTGATTATTGATATAATTTTAGTTGTATCGATGCAGTGTACGAATTTACTTTGTGTCAATTGATATAACTAAACATGTATCAGATGACACTTTATTAGAAGGTAATAAATTTAAGTTAATAATGATATGACTTGAGATAAATTTTTACACACAAATATTTATCTCATAACTTGAATATTATGAACGATATATGTCAACATGTATTTAATTACACAATCATATTTATCAAATCACGCCATTTCGTCTTAGATGTACCACACGATCTCAGAATCTAATAGACGTATCAAAATGTGGATTAGATAGAAAAATAGAGTATTGTTTTCTGATTGAGGTGCGAAAATAATATCAAATTCGATATAAGTTGACTTGTATCACTTTTCACAGGACGCACAGAATTGATAGATTGAATGACTGAATGTGAATGAGTTAAGAGACTTGGATTTTGACATATACCAACAACTTCAACCCTTTTTATGGTCCCACTGCTGGGCACGGGTATTCTCTCAACTACCTTATGAGTTGAGAGAGTTTAGACCTTAATCCACACACGCTGGCCAAGTGCGGGTTGGTGGATGTCACATGTCCTCGAATGATTAGTTCTTAGACACGCTGATTTCCTCACGATATTTTCCTTCACCGATATTGAGCAGCGGAGATGAAACAATTCACACAAAGATGTGTGGGCACGACCAGGATTCGAACCCGTGACCTTATTTTTCTAAGGCCAGGCCCGTACCGCTGCTCTGCTTCAGGCTTTATTGCATCCGAAACGAAGCCTTTGAGACTGGAAGATAGACTCTGGGAAAAACGCATTTTTGTAGTTTTTTTTACTATTAATCTTTTAAAAGTTTGTATACTTACTTAAACTTGACATTGGCAAAATTGCGAAATAATTTCTGCAGAGGTCATAATTAAAAAAAGAAGTAGATTGCATCCGAAACGAAGCCTTTGCGACTGAAAGATAGCAGATATGAAATTTCTCCACAAGTACCACGACAACCTGTTTTTTGATCAAAAACATTATATAATCAAAACACTTAACATAGTGATGACGTAAATCTGACCTGCAAATAGATTTGTCTTAAAAGTCTTTTCATAAGCAACAAATTGAATTAAAATCAAAACTTTCCACCACTTAACCTAACTACAAGTGACACAACAACAAATTTAATATTCATCGCGGGTTTACCTTAGAAGTTTATAAAACAAACGAACACAACATGCAATGTACTAGAGCTAAATCCGTCGCTCGTTTCTGAAGCCATAGTAATGCGATTAAAGCTTATAGGTTTTTCCATGAGATAGAAAGTAAAATGAAGACTTCGAGTGCAGGTGCTAAATTAATTTTGAAATAAGGTTTCAATGTCTTTAGAAAGGAAATGTGCTATTAGATTTAAGATAATAAGCAGTTTGGGGGATTTTTGAAGTGAAAACTTCTTTAGCGACGTTGAGCACTTTTTCTGTAATGGGTATAAAATCTTAAACTCGCGTCAGGACACGTGACCTGATCGAAAAATCGTAAGACGGATGGAGACGCAGGGCGCGTGCGCGAATGTTCGTGTATGTTACAGCGTGCCACGCGCATCCATGGATGGTGACAGAAAACAGTAAAATTTTTAATGTTATATAAATTGTCACGTTTGTGTACGATAGCGCAATAAATGAATATTGTATTCTACCACATAAATGATAGTACTTTTATACTGATAAAGCAATTGGTGCAAAATTATTCCCTAACCATTCCAAAATATCAAACATGCTCAACGTTAATAATCAAGTTTTCACTTCTGCCGGCACTCCCGGAGTGCAACCCGTCGTTTTTTTATTTTTTATTTATTTACACGTCAATACGAGTACAAAATTATATTTATGTAAAAGTGAATTTTTATTCACTGTAGTTATGTAAAACTCTTGAAAGTATTTCGAAAACTATGAAGTGTATCTTGTGCATAATGAGCTCACTGCATTCATTGTACAACCTAGAGATGCGACAAAGAGTTGAATTTTTTCTGACAGATAAACTTGAGAAAATAAAATTGATTTTGAAATGTTAGATAGCGTTAAATGTCAGATAACTATCGGAAAATTTATCACAAACTGGTGACACCGGCTCTTAGTATTGTAAAAAACTAAAAGTGTTTCGTTAGGACTTGAAACCCCTGAAAAGGTCGCAAGCAACATCTGTAAATAAAAGCCTCTATTTTTTACAATAACAGTAACCATTTTTCCCTTAGTCAGTGCTTTTTATGCGAATTTAGGTACAGAGGGGAAACAGGGTAACATTGCAACACCTGAGCGTTGGGTGAATACTAAGCGAGGTGGAATGGACCGGTCCGGAACGACAAAATGTAATGAGGAAGCGATCTGGGAGAGTAATGATGGCTGCTGAGAGAATTGTGGTGTTTTTTGGGAACAGTAACCGATATGATTATATGAGATGGTGATTAGTGATTACTATGATAATTATTGATTAAATGTAGAATAATATTACATTTATTGAATGCTTTAGTGACTAAGATTTTTAATAATTTAGCCAGATTAGAGGTATCATATTATTCACCGCAAAACGGGTAATTTTATTTCTTTTACTTTAAGTTTTTAAATTAAACAAATGAAATTTTGTATTTTCTCAGATTTACGAGAATATCACACATTGAAATATAACTATTACATAATGCATTTTATCGCGGTTTATGTTAGGTTTTAGATCCCGACATTTCAAAATCGTTTCAGACTTTATGGTCACCGGTAGACTGAGGTATTTGACGTCCAAATATACTATCTACTTAGGACCCAGTACTTAATTTACTTGTACCAAAAACCAAGCAAAATCAACTCTGAATTCAAGACACTGTAAACTCAGTTTGCTTAAATCAGAACGCAACTTCTATAATAATGTTTGCAGGTAGTCAGTGCGACTAATAATTTTGGACGTCAATTACCTCAGTCCTCCCGTGACCATGAAGTCTGAAAAGACTTTGAACGTCGTGATCTAAAATTTACAATAAACCGAAATAAAATCTGTTGTGGAAGGCTACCACAATTATGCCAAAATCCGTTATAAAATAGTTGATTTCAACATGAAATTTGCTTTTTCATATTGTCAAAAAAATAAATAAACAGATACATAATATTTAAATTTTTATTTACCTAATGGTATGCATTAAATAGAGGAGATCCACCCTGATTTTAAATTAAGACACCTTTACCACGATGGCAAAAGGCGAGGTGAAATACAAATATCGTATACTTACTATAATATACTTATGTTTAGTAGAGATCGCGTTCAGTAAACACTTTGGTACTGTGTGACACAACCATGTAAATACCATCGATCTGTGAAACAAACAACAGCCAGCTTAAAATAGAATTTAATGGCGCACTTCGGCTTGACCCTTTTACCCGGATCACTCATAAAAATTAACCCTGACACCTAACCGGGAAACCGCTTTTCCTCGGTCCATTCTCGTTACATTATGAGCTTATAACCGGTCCGCGATTTGAACAACCTCATTCTAAAAATAACTTGTGAATGACACAAAAACAGGAATATACTATTATATAACGCATTATATAACGCATATTATATATAGGTACTAATCTTTTACCTGACTATGCAAAAGTAAGGAAAATATACGCCAAGTGAAGTCGCATACAGGAAGCTAGTAAAAAAGTTAAGGGGCATAAAATTTCTGGTGTCAGTGTGTACTGAGTGCAGTTTTCTCAGTCAAAAAGAACTGACAGAACCTCGAACAACTGATATTGACATGTAATGTCAGTGGTAAACTATCCAGGAGCCATAGTTTAGATGGTCTGACTAAGTTCACTCTACCCACTACTACTGAGCTCCATTCATAATGCCAAAGATAGGAACAGGTGGTGCATCATCACGGGCCGGTGGCGTGGTCGGTAAGATACTTGATTTTCACGCCGCAGGTCGTCGGTTCGATTCCCACCCGAGACAAACATTTGTATAAATATGTCTGTTTGTCTTGTGTCTGGGTGTAATTATCTATATTTAAGTATATATTTACAAAAGAAAAATATATTACCAGTTATCTGGTTTCCATAGTACAAGCTCTGCTTAGTTTGGGATCAGATGACGGTGTGTGTTAATGTCCCACTATATTATTATTATTATTACTATCAATAAAAATATTACTCTGTTACTAGATAATGATTTCTAGAAATGAGGAAATGACTTTAATTTAGTTAAGGCACAGCGATTTTTTTAATATAGACAGCGTTACCAGTCACGTTACCCAGGTAAGTACCTCCTTAAGGAAGGTAGGCTCCTTTAGTAGTGACTTTTTGTTATATTCCTGGATGTAAGTTAGCCAGTGCCAGTTGTGACCTTAAGACTATAGTATCTGGAATACTCAGATCTGAGAAACAGAACAATAGTTGCTTCCGTGTAAAATTCAGGATCGGAAGGCTCTTGATACTTTGTAAGAGTGTGTTAGAAGACGGACTAGCTCAAGGCCATTTTTTTCGGGTTCAGGTGATTCCGGATGCTAATAAAACTGGACTAAAGGATCAACGACAATCAGTCATTAGTTAGCCAAACCATCAGTTACCAATCTACTACAAACAAGGCGTAACAAGTTTTTTATAGGAAACTGTGTTGGCATAGACTGTTGGTAGAAAATGTTCCTATTTATTACTAAAATAGTCATTTTAATGATATGGTAACTCGGCATTAGTAGTACAAAAACTTTATGAGGAGGAGGTATGAAAGTAAATAAGGCCAAAGTTTACCTTTTGTTTATAGTTCAGTGACAAAGCAAATATCATGGGTATGAATAATTCATTCCGCTGTAGTAAGGATTTCGTAAGTTTACCTACAGAGTTTATAGGCGTGGCAGGTTACGTGAATGTAAATAAATTTAATACAGTTTGGTTTTGCTATAAAAATCTACATAGCACTTACCTCTTTTACTCAAAGTTGAATGTCACACAGGATACTATTACGAGTATAAAGTAAATTGAAAAGTTTCTAACAAAACTTCTAACAGGAAGCAACCTATTGCCGTGTATCAGTTTCTAAAACATTCAACATATCTCTTGATTCATTCAGAATGGTAACCTGATCCCAAAAAAAAAACATCACAAAAACTTGCATCCCAAAAATCTACATGATCTTGCTATCTAAATAAGCCCTTTTAATGTTCTGGTGGCAGGTTTTCGCTGGTCACTACAAATTAGTGAAAGACGTGTTCCAAATGTACCTCTCGTGGTCCCTTGAATAACTGGTGAAACTATGAATGGGAACGGTTTTGGTGAAGTATTCTCGTTGGAACTCGAACTGCCGTTCATATTTACTGATTGAATGTATCATCACAGAGCAACGTTGGCGCAGCGGTACGGGCCTCACCTTTGAAATTTATGGTCGTTGGTTCGGATTCTGAAAGTATCGTCACTGCTGCTCAATGTCGGTGAAGGACGACATTTGAGGAAACCGGAATGTCTAAGAACTGATGTCGAGGACATGTGACATCCATCAACCCGCAATTGCTCCGCCGCTCTTTCAACTCGTAAGATAGTTGAGAGAAGACCCATACCCAGCAGAAGGACACCTAAAGGGATGACGACGTATACCATCTTGATATTTATTGTCAGTTACCATTACGAATTGAGAACAAAGAAGCTGACAAAATAAGAATGTCAATGCTAATCAGTACCAAATGAGACAACTGGTATACATAGCAAATATTCATCAGGAAAACATAATACAGTACTTACTCATTCTTTTATTCGTGTTCGCAAAGCAGGCTATGATACAATCATGTTTATTTCTGCAATTCCCGTAAAACGTGACTTAAAGCGAGGTTCCACTGATAGTTCGCGGATTACATTGTTAAAAGCGTGTGTGTGTTGCTCCTGCGAAACGAAAATAAAAAGATACGAGTAAGTAAACTCTTCATGAAGCGCGGAGAATGATGACAAAGTTAAATTGTTTACTTGATCGAACTGATGTTACTTTAGATATAGTCTAAGGAAAGTTCTTCACGTGACCAGAGGGCTGGCCTACATCTTGGTCAAAGAATTAGCAATGCCATACAACGTGGCAATGCTGCCAGCCTTCTGGGCACATTCCCCCAAGGCCTCGATTCGGAGGAATTATTCGCCTTATCTAGTTTTTCAGTTAAGAATTTTAGAATTAGTTTATTTATTTTATTATATTTTATGTAAATAGGAAAATAATCTTATTTTCAATTTTAATACTTCATAAAATTAGGTCGATTAAGGTCTAAGGAAATATTTTGTACTAAACACTTAGTTTCACTTGAGGGTTAGCGGTCTAGATATCATAACATGCACATAACGACGGGCCCGTAGCGTGGTCGGTAAGATACTTGCTTTTCACGCCGCAGGTCGTGGGTTCGATTATCACCCAAGTCAAATATTTATGTGCTGAACACGTCTGTTTGTCTTGAGTCTGTGTGTGATTATCTATATTTAAGTATTTATTTACAAAAGAAAAGTATTGCATGTAGTATATTACCAGTTATCTGGTTTCCATAGTACAAGCTCTGCTTAGTTTGGGATCAGACGGCCGAGTGTGTTAATGTCCCACTATATTATTATTATAACACAGCATGACGCCATGCCATTGTTACCTAAAGGCGTAGGCAGAGGTAAATATCACCCATCTTGTGCAGGCTATGTTTAAGTCCCATTAGTAATGGGGGCGAATGTATGGCCGTCCGTCAGGCACATTTCCGAACTTACGGTCTTTTCAATCGACCCGAGAAACGAACCTCGCGGTTACTAAGTAAACACCTCTGGGGTCTTTCACCTCTAAGAAAACCAGTTTTTGAGCTTGTCTAAGACGACGTCATTTAAATGTACCACCCTTGTGGGTAGTAATTAAGACTATCCGATGTACTGGATCACCGAGGCCGTTCTAACTTAATAATTTATGATCGTAGTATCTATCCTTAAAACCCTACACGTTAACTGAACATTGCCTAGTGGCAAATTAACTGTACTCATTGGTAAGCTTCGACATTAGATTCTCTACCCACCAAGCAAAAGCCCGCCATCGAACGACTCCGTTGTGTTCAAACGAGAAACCTGATTCTGCCATAAATCTGATACTTGGCGATAAATCTGTTCTAATGCCACAACACAAATGAGTAGATAGATACTACTCCTACCCAGCGGTGGTGAAGAGTCCATACAAGCCGATTCCCATCAGCTACCCTTTAGGAGTTGGTCAAAATCTCACGTACTTAATAATTTATTATGTAACGCCCAAAAGTTTTAAACAGCAACAAAAATAAGTGTAGCATCAAGTGTAAGAAATAGTATTGAAGAGATATAATATTTTACTAAGTAAGAACTTTGTTGCTCCGGCTTCCCTTTTTCAAACTTCCGACCTTCGCCAATGGTAACTATGCATTTATTGTAACCTATTGACTCAGTAAACTTAATTAGTTTTAATTAAGACAAACAGTCACATCCACCGTTCGCCACTGGTACCCAGTATACCAATTCACCAGTGATTACGAATGATGATTTCATTATCATTTACCACTAGAAGAAATTAAAAATAAATGTGCTACTTTGTAAGGTCTTTTATCTACTGAGTTAATAAAATTCTTGTTCAAAATGCCAACTATGTAAACCACTTTTAACCATTTTTAGAACTAAGTAATTACTATTTCTCGAAAAACCAACCCAATACCAGAATGATAAATTGCCTCACACGACGTTAATAAATAATGGGATGACTATTTATTTTACGCGAATCTACAGTAGACCGGTCCAAAACACTTGTTGTAATAAAGGCGAAACCGTTTTAACCCTTCAAATAGAGCATAAAAATTTGGGAACGGATTAATGGACCAATGAACCGTTCCATTACATTTTAAAAGCCAGAATTATATGGTTTGATTATTTGACCTTTAAGTAAGATTTATTTCCCATGTGAATATACTACTGACGCATTTGGCGCAGTGGTTAATCTTCTAATATGTTGAGTATAGCTGTGATATCGTGCTACGGTATTGGTGCAGTATTTTCTACTGCTGCTGTCTTATGAGTATTATAAGCTATACCTAGTGATTCGCTTGAAAGAAAGAGATGTGAATATACAATTTGTATATCATATTTCAACTGAATCATAATACAGATGGCAGGTATGTAAATTGTTTCATTGCCACTACTCAATATCAAAGCAAGAAACGTAGGCTGTTTTTTGTTTTAAAACTAAACTCTATTATTTAAACAGACATTGCTAAAGTAAGATAGCTGAGAGAAGGCCCAGCAGTAAGACTTTATAGGTTTGTTACTACTTACAAAATAGTTATCAGGATACAATAAACTGTTTGCAGGCTCCGACCCTAGTTAGTGACCACCCACCAAGTAAGCTTGCACCGCCAAACGGTCTTGCTGACTATATGGAGCACGGTTTTTACGCAACTTTCAGTACTAATTTGTTTCTGCCAGTATTTGAGGAAGGCGAGGTAACCACATACAACACACATGTAACAGTTAAAGCGTGTTAAATGCACACGGAAATAAAAACAATACAAAACACAAAACATGAACAATTCACGCATACAAACTGTTCATGTACATCGGCAAAGGGGAACGCGCAATACCAGTTTCATGTTAAAATTTATATTGTGCCCCGATCCACCGAAAATCATTCAAATCACGAGTGAATCGGTACCTATTCCTATCGGCATGTTCGATCGGGTTGATGTGTGTGATCATATTATTATCATTGCTTAACATCAGGCATGTTGTGGTTAAGTGCAACCTTATTTTATATTTAAAAAGCAGTCTCAAAAGATATGATTTTTGGAATTGCATATACTATTGCTTAACGTTCAAAAAACTAGTATAAATAGCACTTCACAGTAGTCAAGTAGTTACATAACTAACTACAGTAGCTAACTTCAACAGTTATTCCTAGCCTGTGTTGCTCACCTGAATTATTCAGGACTCCATTCTTATTTTGAAATTTTGGATTCTATTTAAATCCTTCATGTGAGCTTTTAGTTAATTTGCTGGACTAAATAGTTTACTTAAGGAAATTAAATAAAAATGAAAGGCGAGAAATACTATTTCTGAAACGATTAAACAGGGCATAGTAAAAATTTCACTGTGTGTCACACATCATTCCCCTTGTTTTCCCATTTTTATTGGGGTCGGCTCCCAGTCTAACCTGATGCAGCTAGCTACCAGAATTATACGAGCGACTGCCATCAAACCTCGAAACCCGTAGGGAACCAGTAGCCGAGATGGTAAGACCAGGTGTCAGATTATATTGCCTTCTGACTACATGTAACGATTGTCATTAACATTTCACTGTGTATGATTTTAACTTTGCGTTTCAAAAGTATCTGCAGTACCTAAAAATAATGTTGAAAAAAAAAGGTAAACATTTTACAACCCCTAGGAGAATCTATGCCGTAACTCGATCGTAGAGTTGATAATTTCATGAAATGGCTCTATTTTATAAAATAGATGATATTAGCTGCCCACGTTATGATAGGGCCTGGCCAGATCAATGAATAAACAACGGTTAACGATATCACTTCACTACAACCCTTTATAGTGTCCCACTGCTGGGCACGGGTCTTCTCTCAACTATCTTATAAGTTGAAAGAGTTTAGGCCTTAATCTACACACGCTGGCCAAGTGCGGGTTGGTGGATGTCACATGTCCTCGAATGATTAGTTCTTAGACATGCCGGTTTCCTCAGGATGTTTTCCTTCACCGATATTGAGCAGTGGAGATGAAACAATTCACACAAAGATGTGTGGGCACGACCAGGATTCGAACCCACGACCTTATTTTTCTATGACGAGGCCCGTAACGCTGCGCTACCGCTGCTCAATAACGATAACGATATATGAACAGATAAACGCATGGCCACTTCATGATATAGTCAAACATCGCTGATTAGACTTTTCATTATAGACAATGATTACACTTGTATTTGTGATTCATCATGGCGGCAGACAATTTATTTTTAAAATAACTACAATAATATTATTGTCTTAGATTTACGCGAATATCACACGTTCACGGGTGAACATGAAGTCTGAAAAGACTTTGAAACGTCGGGATCTAAAATCTAAAATGAACCGCGATAAAATCCGTTAAAAAGTAGTTTTATTTCAACTACAATAATGTTTGTAGAAAAGTAAAATATTGTTAAAACAATAAAAATACTTGAACTGCTTTAAAGTCACTCAATAAACGAGCACAATAAAAATTATGCTTGCATTAATGATTCGGCCAAACGTTAATGGCCATATCGTTGATGCTTTCGCGATATTGTCAATTTAGGCGGTCACATCATGAAATAGAATCATTTTAGGTCCCATAGAAATTCCGCTATTTTAATATTTATTGTAACGGGCAATTAACGCGTTCACCTTTATTTTGGCTTTACGTTTCGCCACGGGCTGCACTGGTCGTGGTCGCAAGCAGACTGATCCAGCGAAAGAGATCGATGACGGCAGTAGAATAACATTTTCTCTAACTACCGTCACTTGTAATATAATTTCACTACTGTTAGGGACACTACACACTACACTCACTATGTCCGAATTTCGATCGTCAAATAGTGAGGCCAAGTATTCAGCTATTTTAACAAATCAACCTTCGCGTTTAATTGTGTAGTTGGCCGCTCTCCACGCTCATGAAGATACAAAGATATAGAGATACAGTCGTGAAACTCGTAACTCACCTCTTTTCGTCAAAAATTTTAAAATCAAATGGCTGTAGCATTAAACTTAGCATATAACAAAGCAAGTAAAAAGTAATTTATAACAAAAATACTATAACTCGTCGGAACTCACGTCTGTTAGTGAAAGCCCATACATTATTTAGCAATATGTAATATATTTTGATTCATTCCCTTTTAACTCCCTTTAATTTCCGAAATATGTCGCCGAGTTCGCAAACTGAGGTGATGAATAATAATGACATAATAACGTTTGTATTTGTTCGAAAGGAAGTAGATGTGAATTTTTACTACATTTCGACATTGACTTATTTCACTTACTTAATGTCCTATTTCCCCTATATGGGGCAGACGACATCCACATTACATCGCCATCCCGAACGGTCTTGAGTTTCTTGCTTTACTTATCGCCTTCGCTTCTGCAGAGATCTTCCACCGCTAGGAGTGCACATGTTTTCAAGTTTCCTTGAGGATTGCAGTCTAGGGCTTGTCTAGGTATCAAAATCCTTTCGGAGCGTGTGGCTTGATCTAGTTCCACTTGCGGTTCTCATCACAGCGGTTCCATAGCGGTTCCATAGAGATTTAATCGGGCCAATAAGCACTAAGAATACGGCAAAAACAGCGGTAGATGAAGATTTGGAATCGACACGAGATATCTTTAATGACCTTCCATGTCTCACAACCGTACAGAAGCACAGTCTTCACGTTAGACCGGAATATAAAGCTTAACTCTCCTAGCCAGATCACACGATCAAAACGTAGCTATGCGAAGTTTACTCTTCCTTCACAACAGTTATAATGTCACAGGAGGTAATGAGAATTATTGACGAAATTGGGTCGCGACTCGAGAAGTTTTGAATTTCGAAAACAAAATCGATAATTGTAAAAGTACCATATTTTTTTTGTATTTTCTTTTTACGCGAATATCACACATTGAAATAAAACTATTTTATTACGAATTATATCACAGTTTCTTTTAGATTTTAATCCAGTCGTTTCAATCGTTTGATTCGTTGTCCACCCGTGACCATGAAGTCTGAAATGACTGATACGTCGCGATTTAAAATCTTAAATAAACATTCATTCACCATTCATCATCATTATGTCGCCTCCACTAGTCAGAGGGTGTCTTATGCTATATTTAGCAATTTGTAGTCTCCACTCAAAAACTTCTACTTTTTCAGATCACTTACGTACCGATCTTGAAAGACCTAAACTTAACCCTTGCTATAGCTTGCTAGTAATATAGAATTTATGAACCAATCCTACCGTGAGTATCAACGATTCAGCTCCGAATGTCACGAATGTTAGGACGCGTTTGATGAAACCCTTCGTCTTTAGACTCTGTGGAATTTTTTACCTACTTTCAACTGTATTAGAGTAGGTAACTACTAGTTCTTTTTGGAACGAAGTTCCTTATCGCGCGTTGTGAAATGGGGCTAGACGGAAATAATTCTTACGAAAAGTTGTCACGACACTTTTTGCTATAGTAAGCTATTGTAAGCTGTGCGGCGTGCGCATGTTTCTCTGTCTGTCTGTCTGCCTCTCTCTCTCTCTCTCTCTCTCTCTCTCTCTCTCTCTCTCCCTCTCTCTCCTCTCTCTCTCTCTCTCTCTCTCTAGAGATTAAAAAAAAATAATAAAAAAATATTATAACTTAAAAAACAGAAATTATTACAATTCCTTCACTAATTAATCGAAAGGAACTTCGTTCCATCCGGGTGTCCCTTGACACCGACCGAACGAGGAATTTAGGTACTATGGATGGTCTTTTATATCAACTTGATGATGGTGGTTTTGATATTAACTTAGTTATCCAAAGTCGGTAAGTAGTTACACTAAGTACCTTCCCAATATCCATCATTTAAACAGAAATGTACCTACTCCAGTATTAACAGTTATTAACTCTACACAACTATTAACGGTCATTGGGGGATTCAGTAAGTAAAGCCAAGTTAAACAGTGGGTTAGCCGCGTACATGAGCGCTCTACTTGGCCTCTCAAGTTGGTCTCTTGATTCGCCAGCGAAAGTCTAACTCGCATGGAGTCCGACAATAGTTATGTTAATAAAATAACTTGATAGCTGCTTATCTACACTTTATTCATTCAAAGCGCCGCGCACCGCGATGACAACTATTAGAATCGACGTCTGACGTAGATTCGATCCAAACTCGCTATGACCGATACCTAACAATATTTTACAACAAGTTAGCAAACCTAAGCGGTCAAAGTAGATAATATAACTAAACTTGCAACACCAAAGATATATCACTCGCGCGTTGGCAACTCTATAGAAACCTTTATTTCTTATTATTGACGTGACAACGTCTTATAAATTGGTTTGCCGGGTGACACTTCAAGAAACTGCGTTACGCTCCGCTCACGTTATGCGCTCACAATGAGAGCGAGTGAGAGGCATGCGTCCCTTCCACTCGGGCATGGTTAGCCCGCCTAAGAGCGAGAGAGACAGACATAAAAAGTGAAAGGCACGCGTCCCTTCCACTCGAGCACAGTTAGCCCGCCTAAGAGCGAGATTCTTTGTATAAATTAATGTTTTAAATATAATTCTTTGTATAAATAAATGTTTTAAATTGTTACTATTATTTCATCCTTCTTCCTACTATACGAATGAATATTCACATTAAAATTATTTTACCACTCAAAGTCGTTGTCACGTAAAACTTTCGCCCGTATACCGACTTTACAGGCAACCAATTTTTTTTAAGTCCATGAAGTCCACGTTGTAGTCTCTTAGGAGTTTCTTCTTTTAATTTAAGGGTAACTCGAAACTCATTTGGCTCGATCTAGAGCAGCTTCTTTCACTTCCCTATAATACGACATGATACCAACCTTTTCCTTTATTTGGTTCATATAACTTATCCTTGGCCTTCCTCTTCCACGCTTTCCTTCTATCTTTCCCTCTAAGATGCTTTTTATGAAGGTGTCATGCTGTATAAGATGGCTCAGCATCCTTCCTCTCCTGTTTTGAATGAATTCTATTAGCCTTCTTTTTTCCTTTCCTCTTTCTAATACGCCTTCATTCGTTACCATATCTGTCCAGCTGATCTTCTCCATCCTTCTCCAACACCACATTTCAAACGCCTCTAACGTCTCCCTGTCTCTCCGAGAAGCACATGGCAGTAATATAAAGTTGATCCATTTATTCAACTACAATTCAGTTCAACATAAGGTTTAACAGAACCGCAGAACTCTAGAAGTTTTCTTATTTATTCCGACCCGCCCGTGCAGGGTCAATACGAGCACAACTTTTTGTTTATTTAATCAATAAGGGTTGCAGATGTGTGTATTTGTGTGGGGATATACTTTCACAAAAGTAGGAATAAATCTGTTTAACAAAAGGAATGTGTACGTTTCTAGGGCACATAAAAGTAAAATACCTCGTAGAAAAAAAATAGTTTAATTTATTTAGTAATTTCTTAGATTTACGCAAAATTTTAAATTGCTGATCCCGATGTTTTAAAGTCATGGGTGGACTGAGGTATTGACATGTGACATCCACCAACCCGCACTTGGCCAGCGTGTGTGGATTAAGGCCTAAACTCTCATCTCGTAACATAGTTGAGAGAGTTTATGCCCGTGCCCAGCAGTGGGACACTAAAAGGCGTGACGTGATAACAATTAGTTTAGCAATAGCAATTAGCATGCTAACACTCATAAATTCGCATGCTTAGGGTATACTACTTGCATTAATTTATCTACTAATGTAGATGGAAGTATCGGAGTGACTAATGTTTTGTGGCGTTCAGTGAGCCGCGTATTGATATACTGGAAGGTGGAGAGATACTATTATATATAGTTCCTCAGTAGGCTAATAGTAGAAACCGCGGCTGTGTATCTAACAATGAAGAGTAATGTAGCTTCGGGTAATAATGTACAGATTTCACTGCTATTTGTAGTTAAAAATCCTTTAACCATAATTCAAAAAAATCCATTAAATCCGTTGAAAATGAATTATCTGAATGAAATTATTAAAATATGAAAATGATTTATTTACTCTATTTTTTTTAGGTACAAGGTAAATTCCACGGGTACGCACAAGACGCTTTGCTTCCACTTTCATTGTGCGAACTGCCAAGTTGTGGAATTCGCTGCCGGTATCTATGTTTTCCGTATGCTATAATCTGCCGATCTTCCAGTCACGAGTGAATCGGTGTTTACTGGGTAAGCGCGTTCCATCGTAGACTGCATCATTGCTTCACATCAGGCAAGTTGTGGTCAAGCGCAAGCCTATTTTAGGATCATCGTCATCATCACTTTAACCCTTTTTCTTGTATCCCACTGCTGGGCACAGATCTTCTCTCAATCACCTTTTATTTTTGGTAAAAAAAAATATTTACAAATAAGTGACTTATGTGAATAACGATCTAAACACTAACTCATTTAAAAAACTAAAATAATGCTTCTAAAAATTCTTCCGCATCGTTATCTTCCGAGAACCGATGTCATCCATTTCCATCATTCACTCATGGTTCACCGCGATAATTGACACACGTGCGAGCGTGACTGCGAGCGGTAAGCTAACATCAGATTCAAATGTAGAAAAAATTACAGAAAACTAATGAAATCCTCATTTATTTTCGACATATGTCTATTAGAGATTAATGTGTTAATGTGTAAGGCGGGAGAATCAGGTCCAAGCACGATGCGCCAACTCCAATGAATCAAACATACATACATTATTAAAATTGATGTAGGTATGTATTCCTCATGTTTGCTCTGCGGGTGAATCGGGAAACTTAAATTATTCACAGCCGGATATTGCACTGCTGTAATAAGGCTGTATCACGCAAGCTTTCCTTATTTCATTTGATAGCTTGCAATTTCACCTCATTCTGTATCATTACAATGGGTTAGTACCCTTTGTTTTTAAGACTAAAATATTAAATAATTTCAAAACAGAAAAACTGTGGAGTCAATCAAAATCAAAATATGCTTTATTTTTTTTTTGAGACGCGAGTCTACATAAAAATAGTCCAATTTCTTTTCCCACCGTGCAGTGAATGACTGGCAACTACTGAGAAACACTGCCAAATAACTCAGTAGGCCTTTTTTCTTTTTTAAATGAAGTACTTATATCTATTACATTTTGTTTGTTCAGTGTGTTGAATTAGAGCGACCTAATTCCAAGCGTTTTTAACCGTTACATAATATGAAATTTTATAATACGCTTTCTTACATAACGTAGATTTTATAATTATTTTAAATTTGTTAATAGTCATTTCCCTAATATTATTTGGAAGTTTATTGTAGAAACGTATACACTGCCCCGTATAAACGTGTAGGTACACTGAGCAGCGGTGCCCTGCCGTATAAACGTATACACTGAGCAACGGTGGTGCAGCGGTACGGGCCTCGCCTTAGAAAAAATAAGGTCGCGGGTTCTAATCCTAGTCGTACCCACACATCCATCATTTCATCGTTTCATCTCCGCTGCTCAATATCGGTGAAGAAAAACATTGTGAGGAAACCGGCATGTCTAAGAACTAACCATTCGAGGACATGTGACGTCCACCAACCCGCACTTGGCCAGCGTGTGTGGATTAAGGCTTAAACTTTCTCAACTCGTAAGGTAGTTGAGAGACGACCCGTGCCCAGCAGCGGGACACTATAAAGGGTTGAAGTGAATGGGCTTAGTTGTCTGATTTTAACATAAATAAATAAAGACTGGTACATAGCTTATACGTGAATTATTTTCCATATCTTCGAAGATGTTAAGTCTTGCGATTCAGTTGCATATTCTGACAATAATGAAAAAGCAATTGAAGACAGTATTTCTAATTGATGACATTCTCATTCTCCCTTCGTAATTAAACCAATAGACCTGGACGTTTCAAAGTCATTTCCACCCGTGACCATGAAGTCTGAAAAGACTTTGAAACGTCGAGTTCTAAAATCTAAAATATACCGCGATGAAATCCGTAAAGTAGTTAGTATTTCAATGTGTGAAATTTGCGTAAATCTAAGAAAACACTATGAGAACCTATTCGTGTGGCACCGTCTTTGATGTCGGTAAAAATACTTTAACCCATTTTACCGACATAAACCAAAAATGGTCCACCAAAATGCAATTACTGTGGCACAATTAAAATTTAAGCATGACAGATGATTACAGTTCACTGTACTCCTAATCTCAGTTTTATTTAATTTTCTGATTACAAAGGCCATTCGCGGGAAATAAGCAAATGTTTTGTATTCTTTTTTTCTAGAAAGATAATCTGATAATGTCGGCAAACCTCTTGAGAGGTCTTTGTTTCCTCTTTGAGGCTTCAATTAAAGGGAACGCGTAACATCGTGAGGGAATTTTGAGAGAATTTTTGCTTAGAAATGTTGGAGTAATTTATTTATAAGTCAAAGAGTATTTTTGAACTTCTTGAATTGGACTGTTGATTTATTAGGTCAACAAGGTCGATTAATAAAAGAATAAAGTAATAAGACTGCTCAATAGCAGAAGAAATATTGTGAGGTTTATTATAAAACTCTTGTCTGTGGTTAGAACTAAACATTCGAAGGCATGTCATAGGTCGACCGTTTAACTCGCCATCTGAGGTACAAAGTCATAAAACATTAATTGAATCACTTAAAGAACTATTTAACCATAGATAAAAGTAATGTAAGACAAAGAATTGTTATGATACTTTTATTTCTCTTACTTTAAATGATCAATTCGTGATATTATTAACTATAATCATTTTTCTCTAAGAATATTAAATAAGAAATTAGAAACGACTCCAAAGATTTCAACATGTCAGCAATCTGACTAGCACTTTGTTCTTTTTCGATTTGAAACACAAGCGGTACAAGATTGCGTTGATACTCAATATCAGTTGTGCAGAGTTGTTATAGGATAGAAAAAATATCCCGCCTCGCTTGAGTCCGTGGTCACTATAATGACCCGGAGCGAGGAGGCGTGGTCGGCCGTCACCTCTTTCTGTGACGAGGTGATGGCCGAGAAGGAAGCGGCGGAGCGAGAAAGGGAGGCGACCACCACCCTCCCTTGCCGCTCCAGACGCACCAGGCGCCGAAGGGCGCCTCGAGACGACCTGCAGCCTCCGTAGAGGCGGCCTGCGGGCGGCGGGTAGGGCAACCCGCCGCCTTAGCAGCAGCAAGTCCGAGAAGATGGCGCGACGTGTTCCGCGCGCGCCTCTCTCCAGAGGAGGGGGAGGGCAGCCTCCCCCGCAACAAGGACGGAGACTTGTCTCCGTCCCGGACGGGGCTCGCCACTTTGCCGTCTTAAGGCAGGCGGGCCGACCCGCCGGGCTGTTCGGTGAATGCAGGAGCGAATCCCGCAGCCCGGCACAAAGGGTGTCCGACGGAACACCGGGGGGTTTTAGTGGGTAAACCGGGCCCGGCCGCTTGTAGCTGGAGACCCTGCGGGGTCTCGCTCGCCCGGGCCAATAACGGGATTCCCACATACCTCTCGCCCTGTGCCCATTCGGGGCGAGGGGATGCTTAAAGCATTTCCCCTCGAAAAAAAAAAAAAAAAAAAAAAGGATAGAAAAAATATGTAAACATTTGCATTTTTAGCTACTTCAACATGGCTGTTTACCCTATTAAAGTAGTGTAAATTTTCATTTTTGGCTTTTGGTTCTTTGAAATCTTATGTTCTTGATAACTCAAAAATTGGTTAGGTTATCACACCAAACTATTGTTTATAGATAACAGTGATATAATATATGTATAGAAATTATATTTCTACGAACAGCTACTGTCTTATCATTAGCAACTTTGATACCGGCCATCAATCTCTTATCGCGTAATTTAGCTTAATTACATTCATCTGTTTCAATATTTCGGCAAGCAAATGACGTTGCTTTTAGTTACCTACCATCCGGATCATTAAAGTGGAAAGGAACGTCAAGCTATTTTTAAATATTTCTTTTTTTTATCCTGAAATAGGCCTGCGCTTGACTACAACTTGCCTGATGTTATGGAACGATGTAGTCTACGATGGGACGCGCCTGCCCTCTATACCGATTCATTTGTAGGTACGAATGAATTTTAGTGAGAAGGTGGCAGTGGAATGATGCTCCTTATGGTTAGGAACCATAAAGGAGCAAAAATTTCGACCCACCCTCTTAAATGGTATCACCAGACATCACACCGGAACACGGCAAGGCCGCTTGGCGGTGCCCCTTTCAACCACGGCCGAAGCCTACCACCAGTTAATTACAAGTAAACTTAATTACCGATTGATTATTAACATAATTGGCGCATACTCTTATATGATACTTATTTAGAAGCAGTATAAAGCATAACATGGGCGACCTATAAGGCGACTGCCACGCAACATAACGGAGGCAGATTTTAGGGAGTTTTAAGCCAGTAATTGACAAAAGGATGGTTAGTATCACGAGAAAGGGCAAAAACTATTAAAGGAAGCCAAGACACATTTTAGGTCATTAGTTTAACAAAGTAAGTGAGCAACAGTAAAAACAGAAATTAGAGCAGTTTAGGAAAATAATTTATTGATGAAAGTGATTTTAATTACGCCCTTCAAGATTGTGCAAAAATATTTCATTGAAACATTTCTCGATCCTTTTCTCCAATCTTCCAATCCTATCTCATAATGTTGATACTTAATAATCTTGTTATACATAAGGAAATATCATTATTTATTCCATAAAAACACCGAATCCCATCGAGATATTCTTTCAAACAGACCTTAATAAATACTCATTCAATTCGCGAAATTATATTTTTCTTATACCTCGAGTGGAAGCATCATCCATCATTTTGGCCCTTTTAATTTACACCGAAGCATTTTTCAGCTACTCATCTGAACGTCGTTTATCACGGGCCGGTTCTGTTTCCGCCACCCATTGTCTTTCGAGACTCTGACCCGGTTCAAGAGCTTGCAACCCGAATTTGTTGGAGACAGAACAAGTTTTTTGGGTAATTTGGGGCGAGTTAAGTGTTTTATGGGTTGTTTTTAACAGGTGTGCCTAATTTTGTACATCCGTAAAATAAATATAAACATTTATGTAATATTTATATTTCTCATTACGGCCAATTAATGCGCTCACCTTTAATTTAGCTTTACGTTTCGACAGATTGCACCAGTCATGGTCGCAAGCTGACGCTAGTGTCTGCTTGCGACCACGACCGGCTCTCTTTCAACTATCCTATGAATTAAGAGAGTTTAGGCCTTAATTCATACACGCTGGCCAAGTGCGGGTTGGTGGATGTCACATGTCTTCAAATGATTAGTTCTCAGACTTTACTATTTTCAGAGTAAACAATAACAAATAGCTAGGTACCTATTTGATAAAACTTTTTCATCTTAATCAACGGTCTTACACACAAAATACAGTTTACATAAAATTGGATGCAGCAACGATGTAATGTAAACGTCAACACATAACACGAATGTCGCCTCGAGTTTAATGTGAGACCGCATAACTTAAAACCCATTGCAATTCCTAACGCACCCGCATCTTTCACCCAACGCTGAGTAAATAATTTCAACAAAACAACAACAACAACAGTTAGGATGTGTCAAAAGCGCCTCTAGGATGGATAGTCTTTGAGAATCAAGCTCTTGTAATGACAAACGAAAGGTGAGAGCATCTTGTACATACACCCCTAATGCGCAATTTAAAGTAAGGCTCTTGTGTGATTTTGTCAACAAAATATTTGTGAAATTGAAGACACCTTCATCTGTTGGGGCTTCAGAGGAAGTCATTGTAAGTAAATGTATGTGAAGCAAAATATTTGTATTGTTTTTTTAAAACAATGTGTACGATGAATAAGAAGTTTGTTACAATGAAATAAAATATACTATACTAAATACTATACAAACTTGACACTGTTAAAATTTAAAAAGACAATGAGTGCAGGGATAATATTTGATTAGGAGAATCAACTAACAAAAATAATAATATAGTAATCTGATAAAAGCAGGGAACAAAAGGATTCTGAGAACATAACAGAAAAGCACGTATTCAAATGACTAGCAATGATAAAGTACCTATTGCATTACAAAACATTTAGTGTATTTATACTAGTAAATGTTACCAGTTTACCAACAGTTACAATACGAAATATATAACCATTAATAAATACAGCATCAAAAATAATACAACGCTCAATCATAAAGCATTATATGAAAAAGAATTTTGTTTCATCAAAAGAAGACGAGGCAGCCCTTGCGATAATAATTTTGTAACACAACAAATCTACATATCACACGTTCCATTACCCTTCTCATCCCTGCAACGTTTACATCCATCAACGAAACTGACAAAGACCTTATAGTTTTGAGATAGAACTCAAATTTGATTGGCATAAAATTTTTAGACAGCAAAATTATGCTTGGGTTACCATACGCTTTTCTTAAAGGATATCAAAATGGCGTTTACGGATAAATAGTGGAAAAAGAGCTTATATGGATATTCGATAAAGCTTGAAAGGTTTTGTAACTCTATCAATACGTTATTATGGATATTGAATCTTGGAAAAATAAATTATACTTATCATTTTTGAAGAAATCCGATTTATATAAAATGAATTAAAATGTTAATGTATTTTTAAATGGCTTTTTGAATAACCTTACGACTATATAGACAAAAACCAAATTATAAAATAAACTGAATAAATATTTCAATAAAATATTTTGCGAATCCGTTTGCGAGTACGGAGTTAAGGCTCTACTATTTTTTGAAGTTGATTAAAACAGTAAAAATACAAGTGCTATTGATCATTAAACAAGAATATCTCTGAGAAATGATTAGAAAACACGACACATTAGGCACACACAATGAAATATGATGTATTTACATAGATGACATAGCAATTTATTATTTTCTTTTACCACAAGAACAATAATTCCCATGGGCGTTGTTATACAAAGTGCCACTACGATGGCGTATTCATAAATGTAATAGCACCTGAACAAAAAAGGGCCCCCTGAGGTACAACACGAATAAAATGTAGGGGTGTATATGATATTTATGAGGAGTGCAAACAAAGGTATTAATCGTTATCAGGGATCCTTTTCGATCCTGCTAAATGGAATTTATTATTATTCTTTGGTTTCCAAAAGTTTCTCTCTTCTGTTTGAGATTACTTTTTGGGATCTTATTTTGAATATTCATTATCAATATCGGTTACTTTAAATTTACGATTGCCTGTTTAGTTAAGGACTTTTTAAGCGTGTTTAATTTAGGCATTTATTATGGTGGGTTAAAATGTTAATGTGTTATCAAAATTGTGTTGTATGAACTCACTACAATTCTACTGGTAATTTAAAAATAAAACTACTTTTTATCGGATTTTATCGCGGTTTATTTTAGATTTTAAATCCCGCCGTTTCAAAGTCTTTACAGACTTCATGTTCACGGGTGGAAAACAAAAAATTAAAAAATTAAACCGCGATAAAATCCGTTAAAAAGTAGTTATATTTCAATGTGTGATATTCGCGTAAATCTAAGACAATATTGTAGTGATTTTAACCAACTTTTAGTTCAAAATTATTGCTATTATCATTTATTGTTTCCACCAATGTACAAAATGTCCGTAACCTCGCACTGTCACGTTGAGTGATAAAATGTTCAAAAAAGTTGGATCCGAGTTTGCGTGACTGACTCTCATTATGCCGTCAGAGAAAATGGCATTCGCAAAACTCCCGACCAGTTACGCAAGAAGTATGACGGGCTTTTAGAAAAGCGACTTGATTTATCTAAAGGATTCTGTTAAACGTAACGTCTGCTTTCGATTTTTTAACTGGCATTTGTTGCTATGATTGTCACTATTTGTCATTAGCTTCTATGTATCTTTATCTTTCCGTAAAGAAATACAAAATATCTTCTATGCTGAAATTTGACATCCTTCTGACTTCCTTTATGAATGTTGTAACAAATTTTCTTTCTATATTATCAATTGATCGATTAATCCTTAACTATACTTATAGACGGGCCGGTGCGCGGTGACGTGGTCGGTAAGATACTTGCTTTTCACGCCGCAGGTCGTGGGTTCAATTCGTACCCCAGATATACATTAGCGATGAACATTTGTGTTTGTATCGAGTCTGGGTGTAAATATCTATTTTAAGTTTATATTTACAAAAGAAAAGTATTATATGTATAGTATATACCAGTTATCTGGTTTCCATAACACAAGCTCTGCTTAGCTTGGGACCAGATGACCGTGTGTGTTGATGTCCCAGAAAACTTACTTATTTATTTATATTGATCGAGAAACACAAACAGTCTCAAGCAAGCTCAACATTTTACGCTGACACATAGTTAATATAATAATGTACTTTACTTACCTACTTAATGTGAGAAATAAAACCTTGCTTGTATTTCACGAATCCTGTTTATTTAGTGGAATTCACAGATTTTACACTTAACTTAATAAAGTACCTACGTCATTCTGTCTTCGCTACCATTTTATATCTCTTTTTCTTCCCTCTCACTCACTCCTATACATCCATCCCTTTTCACTCATCACGTTTACTCACACTCATCGGCTCATACATACTACAATTACATGTTTGCGACAATTGCTGTAAAGCGCTCCTAGAAAGCAGTACAATTGATACAATTACCGGTATTTCCTCAAACCACATTAGGGCCCCGATACACAGCCAACTATCACTGCTACAAAACTCTGCAAGTATCGTTTTCAAATGTTCACTCTTTAAAAATGTGCAGAAGTTAAATTGAAGAATGTAGTTTCTTTAACTTAGGTACGTAACTAGTAATGTTTTCACTAGTTAATAAAATAAACTAATAAATGATAATAACTAATGTGGTTAAATAAAAAATAAACTGCTATATGATGACACTTATTACCACTATATGTACTACTAGCTTCCGCCCGCAGCTTCGCCCGCGAAATTGATCTCATTAATTTTGTTTCTCCATACAAACTTTGGAACCCCGTTTCACTCCCTTAAAGGGTGAGTTTAGAAAAAAAAAAAGAGACAAGACAAACAGACATATTTAAACAAATGTTTATCTCGGGTGGGAATCGAAACCACGACCAGCGGTGTGAAAAGCAAGTATCTTACCGACTACGCCCCCGGCCCGTCTTCTTTCTATATTACAAAGCTTGTGGTACAAAATACACCAAAGTTGCGTTTATACGCTGAACCAATTCAATACAATAAATTACTTAGCCTGTGTAATTTACGGATCTTATTTTCAGTTTCTTTGGCAAGTTAAGTGAGAAGATGGATTCTAGAAATTTCTTTTATCTTAACAGTTTCTTTAGGTAATGGATTTTTCTGTTACTGTTTCCAGTTTTATTAACTGTAAGTGACATAGAGAGAATTTGGGAAGCCTAAATTCAGATTTTAGGTATCTTTTATTTGTTTTAGCCAGATATAATTGAGAATGTAAAGGCAAAATGGTAGAATCGTTATGCTATAGTAGGTACCTATGTTATATTTTACTATTAGATATTCACTTCACTTCAACACGTTTTACTGAGCACGGGTCTTCTATCAACTACCTTATGAGTTGAGAGAGTTTAGGCCTTAGTCTACACACGCTGGCCAAGTGCGGGTTGGTGGATGTCACATGTCCTCGAATGATTAGTTTTTAGACGCGCCGGTTTCCTCACGATGTTTTCCTTCACCGATATTGAGCAGCGAATATGAAACAATTCACCCAAAGATGTGTGGCGAGGCCCGTACCGCTGCTCAATGTCAACACTTAGGTACTTGTAATCCTCCTAAAACATAACATCGTAAGCGTAAAATATCGTTAAGAAACCATTTTCTAGCTATTTGTAAGTACGAAGTGATTAAATTACAATATTTCATACCAAAGAAAACCTCTGGGCTCACAGAAGTCTTCCAAATGATTCTGTGATGGATGACCTCCGAGGGACGAGAGGATATTTTGTATCCGTTTTATGTGGGGAGATTTGATATTTTTTATATATTTCGTGTTATGGTCATTATAAAAGTGGTCGCATATAAAAGCGATGTTTTTTTAAATTTTTTTACAGAAAGTTTTTTTTTATTGTTGAATAGGCTGGCGCTTGACTAC
This sequence comes from Meganola albula, assembly GCA_936450015.1. NCBI lineage: Eukaryota > Metazoa > Arthropoda > Insecta > Lepidoptera > Nolidae > Meganola > Meganola albula. The sequence goes on from OW388150.1 coordinate 879,159, forward strand.
AACTTACCTGATGTTAAACAATGATGTAGTCCACGATGGGACGCGCCAGCCCAATGTACCGATTCACTCCTGATTACGAATTACTTTCGGTGAGAAGGTGGCAGTGATAATATAATAATATAATATAATATAATATGGTGGGACATGAACACACACGGTCATCTGATCCCAAACTAAGCAGAGTTTGTACTATGGAAACCAGATAACTGGTAATATACTACATATAATACTTTTCTTTTGTAAATATATACTTAAATATAGATAACTACACCCAGACACAAGACAAACAGACATATTTAAACAAATGTTTGTCTAGGGTGGGAATCGAACCCACGACCTGCGGCGTGAAAAGCAAGTATCTTACCGACCACGCCACCGGCCCGTTGAATAAGACAGTCAACTGCCATTTATTGAGTCATAGAACCAATTTTTGAGCTTATGTTAAGATTTTTCTATATATTATACAAACCCTGCAGTTATTAAGCGAACAAGATTACTACTGGATCAACAAACTAGTAAATCCTACCTATCTTGCAATTAGTATTACATTTACTCTCTACGCGCCAATCAATATTGAGTAACAAGCAACCATAGTCAGACAAATTAGACATGAAATAGCTAAACAGACGTCTCCTATACTATATCAATACATTGGACCTAAATTGGTAATGCGTACCAATATTGGTCTTTAAAACACTCTAGGGTAATAGTTTAATAATAGGAACCAATTAATGGTTTATTATAGAAGCGAACCCAATAGCCAAACATTCTAAATTCTAATTTCGGGAAGAGAAAAAAGTAAATCATTCAGTTCTGATGGATTAACTTCAGTAGCAGAACTTGTCATACTCAAAGTGTATTTATCTAAACTAAATAGTGATGAAAATGTTGTATAGTTGCATCTAAATAATAGAAATAGTTGAAATTTATATAACAGGCAAATCCGCTGAGCTGGATCGGGATTGGGTGAGTCACTTTTGTCGTATTCATTAGGACAAATGAGTTCGAATCATGACGATGGATTCTAGATTATTATGGAGATATTTATCAAAATACAGCAAAGGTTGGAGGTTATGGAAGATAGACATTACAGGATACAATTATAATTTATAGAAACACTATCAAAGAGAAAGTTAATGGCCAGGATGTCATTACTTTGTAACATAATATGCTTGAAATACTTAGTTTACGTGGCCAGAAGGTTTGTATCTCGTGCAAAGGATCAGTATTGATATGCGACGTGGTAATGCTGCTTACCTTCTGGGAAACCTTCTTAGGTAAATACATCTTCTTACAATAATACCTTATCTTCTTAACAGCTTGCCAGCCAATATTAGGAAAATGGACGATAAAAATAAGTTTGTAAAACCACTAAAATAATTCTTACTTAGCTGTTTGAATACTGTATAAGTATACCTATATCGACTTATCATATAGTTTGTTTAAATTTCATGCACTGTTATAATTATTGATGTGTCACAGACAAACTGTGGAAACAGTTTTGTAGGGCAGTGAAATATAATAATGTTGTGAAATTTGATAATAAAGATACATACATACATACATATTGTATAGTTTTTATTCGTCTTGGCATAAAAAGGTTAATGGTTTTGCGCGTTAACCGACATACGCGGGAACGGAAAGCTGGTATGTTATTAATAAATGTAGTAGGTGTAATTAATTTACTAACAGAAAAGCATTAAGTACACTTCGATCAAGTTCTAATTTAGGAACCAAAATGCTTTGTTAGCTCTTTAGGTAGTAGAACGAAAATCAGAAAGGTAATTTAAGGAATTCAAATGGATATTAACGGAGCGACTAATAGCACTTGATGGGGGCTTCATCAATTCTAGCAAACTACTGTTTGTTCTCGATTGTAAACTATTTCTTTTATTATCACTGAAATTTGAGAAAATTGATGCTTGGATGTTTGATGAATCAAACTTTGCCCACAGACATATTACTCTGTATCAACAATTATAATACATTTCATTTCAATGATAAACCAAATTCACCTTAAATATGCTTTTCGTATTTGAAGCTGATGAAGACCTTGACGGAATATAGTTTTTTATTGACCATAACAAGTGTTTGTACCAACATTAACACATGTTATATTTATAGGATAAGTTAAATTGCTTCACAAGAATAAAGTGTAAGGAGTATCTTAGGGAGAGTGGAGCCTCCTAATACAGGCATTACTTGCTCAAAAGGAGGTTTCAATCACTAACTGTTAAAAATAAACAATGTTTCAATTTTTTTTTTCAAGTATTATAAAAGAATAAAATACTTACCGAAAAGAAAGTGTTGTCAGAGGTCGATATGATTTATGGCTGTTGTGATCAGACATTGGGGTACCCCAAAAATCATTCCGAAACACTTGTAACACATCATTTGCTCCGTTCACATCACTGTTAGACACTATCGCAGGGATGTCATCATGCACAAACTCGCCATTTAAACTGTTTGCGTACGTTAAAGCACCGACAACAGCCACTAGAGTGTACACCGCGAACTCGCTCTCACAAATTTTCCGCCACACTTTCGTATTCGACACTTCTTCGCGAACCGGTGGTAATGGTCGACGACGCATTTTGCTTTTACTCTTGAATTTTGGGCTCTACTATTTTCATTAACGCTCTAACACGAGTGTTTAGCTTAGGCTATTTACTAGAGAATGTTTGAGCATTTTTCAAATAAAATATGATAGGTTTTATGTTCTATTTTGCATATTTTGTGGTAGTGCTTTTTCATATTGCTTTTTATTACACAAACGATTATACCTCATTTTGAATGTTTAGCATTCCTTCATGAATTTAAATACATGGGAACTATTTACATTTTAATGAGTTTTTATTACTAAAAAACATTTCTCTCTACTGGCTATTACAATGCTTTGGTTTTACACAAAATTTCGCACTATACTTTAACAGTAAAACGATAAAATTTAGATATTCCATAACTCCAAACTTCATGCATACTCAATAAGCAAACAATCTCAGATGCACAAAAGGTAGTTTCGGACTGTTGTCGCGCCAAATCTGTCTGTTTGTCATTCGGTTATCCGTATGATGGATCGCTCCTACCGCATAAATCAACTTAGGTCAGATATCGTGATATTCATGAGGATCGAGAGAATGAATAGCCAAAGAACGATGAGGGTTGCAAACTTTTTTTGAATTCTTGGTTCAGTTTTGGATGAATGTGTTCTATTTTTGTGTTTTTTGCTTCATACTGGTGATTTATGATGCGGCGAGTGCATGTAACCTGAAACAAAGAACATTTTTTATTCTAGGAAAAATGTTATTTCTGGCACATTTAGAGCCGAGGTCGCTAATCGATAAAATCGCTAGCTGGGTATATAAAATTGTAGTTTGAGCCTTTACTTTTCAAACTTAAATTATGTAAGTTAATTATTTAAATTATGTAAATGTTAAATAGAGAATGATAAATTAGTTTTCAAAAACTGGGTCACAAAAAAGTCACTAGAGGTATGACAAAAAAAAATATTCAAGTCAAGTGGTCATTGTACATTAATAAATCAATAAAAATCGTCAAATGAAGCTAATAATTACAATTTAACCAGAACTAGGTAGAACCTGTGTTTCGGGTTGTTACTACTACATAAATAATAACAACTTATTAATAATAATAATCACACAAAAAAACCCATTTTAAATAATTAATTCTAATATAATAAATACCCAATAAGTTAAAATCAGATTTTTTTTTTTATTTTACCACTTCAAGTTACTTTTCCGTATCGGCTTTTTTAAATAATCTGACAAAACTATTTTATATTTAATTAACCTTAGACTATATACCTAAATTTAATGTCTTATCTAATATGTTTTACGAATAGGACCCTAGGAAGAAGAAAAACCTGTTTACATAAGTACACTTTATTCTACATTTTGTATAAAATAGAGAATCCTTACACATAGTGAAGTCTCATCTCAAATGATAATGATATTTCTAGGTCATTAACACACTTGTGTCACTTGTGGTTCCCGTGACACCCTTGCTAGGGTGCGCGAAGAAACACCCGGTGGGTTTTAGTTCGGGTAACCAGTATGTAGTCACACATACCCACCGCCCTGCACCCATACATGGCGGGGGGATCTATAAAGAATTTCTCTCCGGTAAACAAAAAAATGGTCATTAAAACACACGGTCATCTGATCCCATACCACGCAGAGCTTGTGTCATGGAAACCAGATAACTGATTTACTATTTTTCGTTTGTTGATATATACTTATAATCACAGATAATATAATACTATACTAGCTTATAACAGATAAATTACACCCAGACACAAAACAAACAGACATGTTCATCACACAAATGTCTGTCTTGGGTGGGAATCGATCCCACGACCTACAGCAAAAAAGAAATCATGTTTAATTTTCACTCTTTTTATATTTTAGAACGGAAGTCGAAAACATGACTTTGTAGACTATGTACAATTACGCCAAAGTAATGTAGCTAGAATTTAACAAGATTCCTAAGCAAACTCAGATAGTGATTACTTAAACACACTCTCCAACTTGAGATAGTTAGAGGAAACAAACTCGAGTTAACACGTCATAACTCAGAATGTGTCCAATCTGAATTGCAAATGACTTCCTTAATTCAGTTGCGGCGCGAGAATTAAAAGCTCTACGAAAAGCTCTGTAGCTTAATTACGTTAAGTGTCTGTTTGTGTTAGTCTTAATGGATAGTGGATCAGTTTAACGATTTTGAGTAATTTTTTTTTTTCATTTAAATATCATAAAACAGTTTTTTTTTTAAGTTTCAAAAGTTTTATTTTATTACTTCTGAAACGAATCAACATGTAAAGAAATTAGTCGTATGGGAAAACATGCTTTATTTAAAACGTATCCCACAAATCACCATTTATTATAATAATAACTAGAAAACCCGGCGAACTCCGTGTCGACACCAGATGGCTTCGTTTTATGTAACATTTTCCCGCTTTTCTATTGAAATTTTTTCTGAATTTTCTTTGCTATAAACCTCACTGAGCTCACCTTTCCAACGAATGCAAAACCGTGGAAATCGGTTCGTGCGTTCTGGAGTTATAGCGTCAGGAAGGAAAACCCGACTTATTTTTATATAGTAGATTATAATATGGACATTAACAGACTGATCCCAAACTAAGCAGAGCTTGTACTATGGAAACTAGATAACTGGTAATATACTACACATAATACTTTTCTTTTGTAAATACATACTTAATTGAGTATAACATAATTACACCCAGACTCAAGACAAACAGAAATTTTCATCAAACAAATGTCTGACTTGGATGGGAATCGAACCCGAACCTCCCGGGCACCGTATAGCCCAATCGGACGGTTTACACCGCTCGACTACCGAGGTCGTCTATGCTATATATTGGTTTTAAAATTAAAATGTCTTCGATTAAATTTCTATATTTACATCAGTCAATGGATTTTTATCCAGCTCTCTGTAGCAAAGTCGTGAAACGCTTTGTATTAGCAAATTCAAAATCATTAAACCGCGCATGGCGCTAACGAATATGGTTTGAAAGCAAAGCATTCACTAGCTCAATGTTCATACAAAATATCAGTTGAAGGTAGGTACTAAATGGTAAACGAAGCCATTACAGCCAATGGATATTGATTTCCCCAACTCCTAAATAACTGTCTACAATTCATCACAACAAATACACTTAGGTAGTCCAATAAATATATGCTGACGTAGGTTGATTTGATAAATTATCGTCTCTCAGAAACAACTCAAGAAGACACAAACTAAATTACTCCTACATCAAAACTAATAGCAACTTAGCACCAAACATCACAAATATTTGCACCAACAAGTGTCGACAGATGGTCGACACCTATCATTAATCATAGTACAATTAGAGCCAACGTCGAACACGTTGGACAAATATTGGATTACATATGATTGATTGGCACCAACTTCGGTGGACAACTAATAAAAGAAACGATCGATAGGAATTGGTTTGGTTAGTCGAAGATTAATGATAATGATACAAACGAGGGAATGATAATAGAACTAAAAGTACAATAAACCGAAATATTATAAGAAAAGTATTGATAATTACCAGCAGATAAGCAAGCTGAGTGTGTAATAGTAATGATTAATAATTTGGGACGTCAAACACCTCAATCCACCCGTGACATGAAGTCTGAAAATACTTTGAAACGTTGGGATATAAAATCTGACATAAATGATAATATACGTAATAAAGTAGTTTTATTTCAATAGTAATGGCTATGTTAAAGTTAGTATTAACATTAACATGAAATTATTTGATGCAAATACCCATAGTTTTTAAATCAAGTACCATATATATCAAGTGTAACAGCCCATAAATACATAAAGTAAAAGTGTTTTCCATCATTACAATTGATATTATATTTCCATGAAACGATTTGCTTACTAAAACCTTGGCGCTCTCACAAAAACTCAGCTACATATTTCTTACGCAAACTTTACTTAATTTATTATTCCTCCAAACTTTGCTATATCTGTACAGTTTTATTCGGCAAATTGTTTATAAAATATTGCATGTAAGAAATGCTCAACTTTCAGTAATTTCTTTCTGATAAGACAAAGTTCAGTTCTCTTGAGGACCTTTCTGAAGATTACATTTTAATACTAACCATATTATATTAATTGCCAACAAAATTATAAGTCGCTAAACTGCTGATTTATTTTGAAAGAGTAGTTATCGTGGTTGATAAAATACTTGTCTTTCACGCCGCAAATCGTGAACTCGATTCCCACCCAAGCAGGCCAGATATTTGTGAGAACCTTAGAAAGAGAAACTAAACAAACAGCTACTGTCAACTCCAGTTTTAATTTATCTACATGATACAAAAAATGTTATCTAGTTTCCATAGTAGTTTTATAAGTTTTGGATCAGACAGCACTGAATGTATAATGTACTAACAAAATATTAATATTATGAACGGGATGTGAGATGTCAATACATAAAATGCCACGTATAAGGTAACTGACACAGACATTCAGAAATAACTACAGCAACAAAAACTGTATGCGTAATGATAGACAGAGCTATTTATTTGTTGACATCTATTTCAAATAACATCGAGCATCTTAACGTTATGGACATTTCCATTTCTTTTCATATCATATCATATCATATCATAATATCATATCATATCATAATCATATCATAATCATTTATTTGTCAGAATATGGTAAATACATATATTAAATAGTGGTCTTAAGATTAAAACAGGTCACAGCATATTCTACCAGAAGTGGTGTGCAAATTTAAGCAGTAATTAAATGTTAATTTAAATTATTGCAGTAGTAAAATATAGAAATAAAAAATAAAAAAATGATGTCAATACAATAATAAATAGTAATGTCAATAAGTACAGTCAAACAATATAGTGTCAGTAAATAATATCATTCCCATAATCAAAACATAGCATTATCATTTAAAAAGTCATTCAAATTATAATAAGCCTTTCTATACAATAAGTCCTTTAGTCCTTTTTTAAATCCATTAATATTCAGATCTTTAATTGTGTTTGGTAATTTATTGTAAATTTGCGATGCAACACAAAAAATGCTTTTTCGCATAAGAGCCGTTTTTCCTCTGCGCACACGCAGCATGTCATTTCGCCTGTTACGTTTTGTAATGTCCGATAATTGAGGAAACAAACGTAGATTTGATCTGACAAATACCGCAATTTCATATATATATAAAGAAGATAGTGTGAGAATTTTGTATTTTCTGAAGTAAGGTTTACAACTGTCTGTTATCCGTAATCCAAACATGGCCCTAATACAACGTTTTTGTGCCTTAAAAGCTGCTTCTCTATTCGTGGAGTTTCCCCAGAATATAACCCCGTATCTTAGTACAGAGGCAACCAGACCATGATACGCTGTAAGTAGTGAGTGTACATTGACTATTGGTGCAAGTTTATATAACGCATATGCCGAACTATTTATTTTATTGCATAGGGCTTCAATGTGGTCCTTCCAATTTAACTGTCTGTCAATTGTTAGACCTAGGAACTTGGTACTATTTACATCATTAATTTTATTATTTTTGTGTTGGACATTTATTTTAAGACTAGGTTTTCTTTGTTCAAAGTGCATTATTTGGGTCTTTTCAAAATTTATTTTTAAATTATTGTTGCTTAGCCATGAAATAATTGTACCCAAAGTGTCATTAATGTTAGTTTCATAAGACTCAGTATCATGAGACGGAATTGTTACCGTGCTGTCGTCAGCAAATAATGTCATGGGGTATTTGATAGCTTTTGGTAGGTCATTGATGTATATCAAGAATAGTAAAGGACCCAGTACACTACCCTGTGGTACACCAAAACGTACTGTACGTTCTTTAGATACATGCATAACTTCTTCCTTTGTTTTTGTATTTAAGCTAGTAATTGCAGTAACCTGTTTTCTATTTGAAAGGTAAGTAATTAGTAGGTCAAGGATGTTTCCTCTTATTCCATAGGCCTCCAGCTTATTTACTAAAATATTATGATCGACACAGTCAAAGGCTTGGGACATATCACAAAACACAGCACAAATAGGTACTCTATTATCAATATTAGTCATAACGGTGTTTAAAAAGTCATAAATGGCCATATTTATGGTCATATTTTTACGAAAACCTTTTTGCTCGTCACAAAGAATCATATTTTTTTCTAAGTACGCGTACAGTTCATTGTGTATATATTTCTCAAATATTTTGGAGAAGATTGATAAAAGCGCAATTGGTCTATAATTTTGCATCTGTTGTTTGTTACCTTTCTTAAATATTGGTTTCACAATCGAAACCTTAAGGCGATCAGGAAATACACCTTGACTAATACATAAGTTTAGGATATGACTCAAGTGTTTAGAAATTAGATCGGACACCTGTTTAATAATTTTAGTTGAGATTTCGTCATAGCCTACGCTGTTTGTATTTTTTAGTCCTTTTATTATATTGTACATTTGTAGCGGTTGACATGGTCCCATAAACATTGATTTTTGCTTATTTACTATATTTGCAGTTGGTCGTTTTCCAGCTTCTGGTACTGGTACAATTTTATTTTTACAGACTCGACACAAACACAAATGTTTATCACTAATGTTTGTCTCGGGCGGGAATCGAACCCACGACCTGCGGCGTGAAAAGCAAGTATCTTACCAACCACGCCACTGGCCCGCCAAGATATTAAGATTAACATGAAATTATTTGATGCAAATACACATAGTTTTAAGTCAAGTACCATATATATCAAGTGTAACAGCCCATAAATACATAAAGTAAAAGTGTTTTCCATCATTACAATTGATATTATATTTCCATGAAACGATTTGCTTACTAAAACCTTGGCGCTCTCACAAAAACTCAGCTACATATTTCTTACGCAAACTTTACTTAATTTATTATTCCTCCAAACTTTGCTATATCTGTAAAATTTTATTCGGCAAATTGTTTATAAAATATTGCATGTAAGAAATGCTCAACTCTCAGTAATTTCTTTCTGATAAGACAAAGTTCAGTTCTCTTGAGGACCTTTCTGAAGATTACATTTTAATACTAACCATATTATATTAATTGCCAACAAAATTATAAGTCGCTAAACTGCTGATTTATTTTGAAAGAGTAGTTATCGTGGTTGATAAAATACTTGTCTTTCACGCCGCAAATCGTGAACTCGATTCCCACCCAAGCAGGCCAGATATTTGTGAGAACCTTAGAAAGAGAAACTAAACAAGCAGCTACTGTCAACTCCAGTTTTAATTTATCTACATGATACAAAAAATGTTATCTAGTTTCCATAGTAGTTTTGATAAGTTTTGGATCAGACAGCACTGAATGTATAATGTACTAACATAATATTAATATTATGAACGGGATGTGAGATGTCAATACATAAAATCCACGTTTAAGGTAACTGACACAGACATTCAGAAATAACTACAGCAACAAAAACTGTATTCGTAATGATAGACAGAGCTATTTATTTGTTGACATCTACTTCAAATAACATCGAGCATCTTAACGTTAAGAACATTTCCATTTCTTTTCATGTTTCCGAGTAAAATGGTTGAAACTATTTATTTGGTTCGAGGTTTTTAAGGAGACTGAATAAATACCCGATAAGAAATTCTCAATAAATATTTATATGATTTTAAGCGCTTACTTGAGCAAGGCTATACATCAGAGTTGGGATTTTATTTATTATCAAATTACAACGTTCTGTAAAAATATATGTTATTTAAAATTAAATTTGATGATATTAATTCTCATACAAATTTAACAGAAAAACTGAACGTATATAGAGACAGGCGGTACGATGATTAAGGTCAATTCCATCAAATATAAAAAGAAAAAAAAGAAAGGACAAGAGAGGGAAAATAGCTTAAAAAGATTACCTATAGACCTACAAAACCGTTACTCACTAATAAGAAGCCATCCAATCACTCGAACGAATCAAGACGAGACGATAATTTGTATCGATTCTGATCCCGTTACCAGAGATGTACCCGAAACCGCAAGAGGCGAGTTAATCTTCCGGCGGGTGGTTCGTAATTCGATTAAACTTGCCAACTCTTGGCCGACTCTTAATTATGTTTCTGAATTCTCGCGAGGCACGCAAACCCTGTGTTGCCTATCAAATTGTCTGTAATTACAGTTTTGTTCCGATTCGATTATTTTTAAGTAGCTATTGTGCTGTCGCTAGGATTGAGATTTAATACTATGTTTCTATTGTTTTCTTTTTTACTTAAATGTTAGCTACTTACCCTAGTATAACATGGGTGGTGTAAGCACCAGATTTAAAAAAGTCTCGTTCAATTATTTATTTCGGTTCAGTCTTTTTCAAGATATTTCTAATTATTTTTCTCAACATTTGTTTCACTACCAGTAATTTTATTCAGCATAAAATAATGGGTTTCTTTAAAATAATGTGTTTCTTGATCCTATAGGATTATTAAAACTCTAGCTCTACGACCCAATTGTAATTGTTATGAAACACAGCTGCAGGCACCGTAACTAGTATTTGTTTGGTTCACTCGATTTCGTGAGAATTTTTATGAGTTTCTTGCTTACGCTTCGTCAGTTACATAAGTGAAATCGTAGCAGTAACGTGCTGTTATGTATTAATAAGTCTTTTATAGGTCTTACCATCTTTATAGGTCTTTAATAGCTACCATCTACAATAGAAATCAAAACATTTTCATTCCCCAAAACTGTAACAGTAACATTCCAAATTCAGGGTCTTTATCTAAAACCCAACGCTCCATTCCTTTATTTATTCAATGCAGCCCATTGTCAACGGCAAGCCGGCTACAGCCAGTTACTATTAACTAAAGAAGGCTTAGCTTTGTAATCTTGAATGGAATTCGCGACTACATTAGCATTTCAAATCAGATTCTCGCCTCTTAGCAGCCTATCTTTTCAACCTTACAGATGGTCTACTGAATATACCTTTCCAGTTAGATTTAAAGTAACTTTTCAGAGGTATCAGTTTGGTGAAAAATGTTTAATACAAATGGTTACAGGAATTAAGGAAGCCTGTTAACTGATTAAATGAGGCTTGTTAGGGTGACCGATAATAAGAGTCAAACATTCAAGACACAAGATGCAACTTTAATTGTACATGAAAATAGTCCATGTCCCTTCCAATAGTTTAAATTTTAATGATCTTCATAACACATATCATCAAAATTTATTTGGCAAAAAGCTAACAGACGAATATAACACTTTTTGATATATACATTGCGAAAGTAGTAGCTACTTTTGTGATCGTAATATATGATAAATTTGTCACTTATAATGAACGAAAACGCTAAACACCTAGTTGACACATATGAATCAGAAAATTAGCTTGTACAAAGCAAAGGATCATGATAGCAAGTGATGCCATACGTTTTTTGGGTATGTTCTTGGAAGATAACGATGTGGAAGAATTTTAAAGTAGTAGTTTAGGTTAGGTAGTACATGGTCGCGGTAGTGTCACACCGTGGTTCCCGCGGCCCTGCTGGGTGCACATGCGCCGTCGACGCAGCCGTCACGGAATAAGTGGCTGCTGTTTCTGCGGTTCATGTGCACCAAGGTGAAAGACGGAGCGCTGTGGGTTTAGTGAGTATTGCTCCCGCCCACGGTGTTGCATAAAGCAACATCGCGGTCGGGGGGGGCACCGCTTCTCGGTGCCACGAGTCTCACACACCCCCGCCTTCCCCTAGGGGCGGGACAGTGCGTAAATGCATTCCCACAGCGGAAACAAAAAAAAAAGGTTAGGTAGTACATTATTTTTTTTTTCTATAGGCTGGCGCTTGTCTACGACTTGCCTGAGAATGCGATTATGAGATTGTTATTCAATTTAATCAACTTTTTTGTAAATTGTATTATTGTTTAATGAAAGAACAGTTTAAATTTTAAACGTCACTTTTGAAGTACCTTTTCTGAATTAATGGTACAAAGGTTAGTGAAAATTCATTTTGTTTTATTTGTTAGTACCTATTCCGCATTCTTAGTACCGGATTATCTAATCAGGTTTGTAAATTGAGTTTTCGGTGAAGTATGCGCTGTGCGTCTTGAATAACTAAGTTTTAGAAACTTTGAAGAAGGTCTGGTGAAGTAAACTTCTTTTTATATTAACTAGAGGAAAAAGTATTTTATTTGATGCTAATCTTGTGCTTGCTGTTTATCTAAAAGATGCAATAAACTTAAATTAAAATTGGTTGTATTAGAACAGTTGTAGTTTTGGAGTGTTAACGAAATTGTTTGTATTTTTTTTATTCTTGACTACAACTTCCCTGATGCTAAGCAATGATGTAGTCTACGATGGGACGCACGTGCCCACTATACCGATTCTTTCGTAATAATGAATGATTGAGAAGGTGACAGTGGATTGAGGCTCCATATGGTTAGAAACCATAAAAGAGCAACAATTTTGACCCACCTTTTGCGTGGTGTATTTTTCTATCCTAAAATAGGCCTGCGCTTTACTAAAACTTGCCCGATGTTAAGCAATGATCTAGTCTACGATGGGACGCGCTTGCCCACTATACCGATTCAATGAGAATGAGGTTCCTTAAAATTAGAAACCATAAAAGAAAAACAATTATGACCCACCCTCTTATATGCTGACACCAGACATCGCATCGGAATACGGCAAGGCCGCTTAGCTGTGCGGTTTTGTCTGGTGGGTGATCCCTACACACGGCCGAAGTCTACCATTTTTATTAGTATCGCTATTTCTTTCTGTCGTTCTGCCACGTTTTGCAGAAAGCTAAGTATGTACTAGAAAGCTATAATTTTGCATGGATAAATATGCTTGATATAAATTGTAAATACATGATTGTATACCTACCTCTGTCACCAGTATGGTGGATTTCATCTTGTGTTTCGTAGTTTTGTATTGTGTTAGGCTTTAGTTTTTATTAAAATTGTACAAGCATCAAGTTATCTTCTCTTAAATCGTATTTTATTTCTGCTTCAAATTAAATTATTTATCACCATTCCCTTAGTAACCTGATAGCAAATCCTTTCAATCCGAGCTCCTATTCATCTCTCTGTTTACAGAGCGTAATAAATAATTTAAAACAAAGGCTATATTGATCATTGTTTACAGAAAAGATCGTGATCTTAATGCAAATAAATTACTTGTATATTTCTATTCAACTGGAATGGCGTCTGAAATTAAGATAATACTATAACTACTTAACAATCTGAGTTAAATCATAATCATCAGATCTAGTCGCCTGCTAAACACAAGCCTCTCCTACAGCACTCCACTAAGCACGATCCGCGATTTTTCTCCTTCAGTTAATACCAGTCACCCTATTTGCTATTTTGTGGTCTCCATTCAGGAAATCGTTTACCTCAGTGGTTACTTCTAGGCAAATATAGCCGAGCCAATGTCCATTGCTACTTCAGCTTGCTAGTTTGGTTGGTATATCAATAACATTAGGTCGCTGTGGAATCACTTCATTACGTATTTTTCCTTTAGAGAAACTTTGTGCATTACCCCTTCCATAGCTCGCTGAGCCACTTAAACTTATTAATAATCCCCGTTTTTCCGTTTTTCTACGGCAACTGGATTAAACTAATTAGTCAGGTACGCTGGAGCTTCAGTGAACAAGTGAGTGCTAACACAAGTGCTCTTTAGAGGAAAGGCTGATTCACACTACGCTGTTGGACTCTGTGAGCATTAGATACACTTTGTACTAAACTCAGTCTCATCGAAATTTATAACGTGTATTAAGCCTGTCGTACTTTGCTCTCTGCTGTCCGTTTTCGAGTTATTGTAATCTGTACAAATAAAAATCATTACATTCTTAAATACCTTTATATTATTTTGGAAAATTATATCCATCAAATCTATTTCCACAAATCCATAGCACATCATCCTTGATGGAAAATCAGCCTTAAACTATCGTGCATTCTGTATCTCATACATCAGGTCATAACTTAAAACAGTTTCAAATTCTTGTTAGTCGGGGTTGAGTCATCTTCATCCGTAAGAGTGAATTTTCAATCTGAATCACGTGGTCCGTGGTGCATATCACCGGCCGTGGTTACTGTTCGCCCACCAGTCAGAAGCACCGCCGTCAAGCGGCGTTGCCGTCTTCTGGTGCGATGTCTTGTAACACCATAAAGAGAGGGTGGTAGAGGTTCCTATACTGGATAATAGTGTTCCATCGTAGATAACATGATTTCTTAACTCAGGCAAGTTGTGGTGAAGAGTAAGCCCATTCCAGAGTTAAAAAAATATTCTCAAACGCCAATTTTGCTGAATCAAAATATAACAAGGAATTGTAACCCCTTCCGTAATTGGGGATGATCAATCAAATGCAGTGTTAACGTCTAATAAGTTTATTAACTGGAAACTTGGACGGGTTTCCGTTCCTAATAAAGGCTAATTTATCTCCAGTGAAATATGAACGCAATTTCGTTGAGTGAAATTATCTAAAGTGTGCGTTGATATTTTTCAGTTGAAAGCATTTATCCTTGATAATTTGAAAGGAAGTTAATATTTATTTTCCTTTTATTTCAGTGTCTCACCTAGGCACAGGTTTTGTCTCAACTATCTTAAGAGTTAGTAGCCTTAATCCACATACGCTGGCCAAGAGGCAGTCGCTCATGACCTCGATTGGGTTTTGGATATGCGGGTTTCTTCACCTTTACAATTAACACATACATAGATGTGTCGAACCAACAACCTTCTATTTTAACGGCGACGCCGGAAACCGCTGCTGGATCTATTTACATAGGATCTGCGATATTGGTATCGATTTGCCTGAAAATTTGTGGGGAGGTAGCTTAGAGCCAGGAGAAGGACATATTATACTTTTTATCCCGTTGGATTCCCGCGGAATGTGATAATATTATAAATATAGTAAAATGCAACTAACAGCTAAACGAAACGTGGCACATGAAATTATGAAGCTGATCCTATGAGTAGTATAATGTATATAACTAAAAAAAAGAGTCACTCGCGGCTACAACTGCCAATTAATTTTGAAGCGCCATCTGGTTTTTGTATCTGACAACATTTGCTTTGCCCACTGACCTACATATAGACTAAGCTACACTGTTAAATTTTTCACAATTTTATTGTTAAATAACCATAAAATTGTTCGTCAAATACCAATATCTACCCGTACAAAGCCGGGGCGGGCTGCTAGGAATTAATAGGTAAACCTTTTCTTTTTTAATATTAAGTAGAAATACATTGCAAGACTTCAGTAAAATTAAAAATAAGTTTTGCTAGTAAGAACCCATCTATTTTCCTTTTAACTTTTACTCTAAGAACGCGTACCTATGAAAGTTTTAACAGTTAAACGAAATTGAGTCGTTTTCCTATAGGTTAGGTATTTATATAGGTAAAGGTACCTACATCTATTGTAGATAATCACTTCACTTCACCTCAACCCTTTTTAGTGTTCCACTGCTTCAACTATCTTACAAGTTGAGAGAGTTTAGGCATTGATCTACACACGCTAGCCAAGTGCGGGTTGATGGATGTCAAATGTCCTCGAATAATTTAGTTCCTAGATTTTCCGGTTTCCTCACGATTTTTTCCTTCAACGATATTGAGCAACGTCGATGAAACAATTTATACAAAGATGTGTCACCGAGAATCGGACCTACGACCTTATATTTCTAAGACAAGGCCCCTACCGCTGCGCCACCGCTTCTCTTGTAGATAATAGTGCTTTTGATCAAACTGCTAAAACGCATTTTTGGTAGTTTTCAGAACATTAAAGTTTCATGACATAAACAATAGCAAATAAGGGACAGGCTTCCACACTTTTAATGGGACTAAACTTAACATGTAAGTCAGAATCATTAACGGCACACATAAAAAGGCTAGGTACTCTAGACAAGCCAGCTCCGCTCGTGGAGCACGAACCAAGGCATTCCTCTCGCGGTGTCAAGCGTGGATGTACAATACGTCCACGAGCACACTGCAAATGCGATGCTGTGTTCTTACAAAACCCACAATAGGCGAAGCACAGTCGAGCATGAGCCCAACGGTCGCAGCTTAGTCGCAACACGCTCATTCTTGGCTTATAAACCGGATTACACTACACAAACCTGTGCTTTTCTCGTGCTCAGCTCATCTAGCGTAAACCTTACCTTTAGGGTATTGAATCCCAGCCAAGTCCTGTGGAACCGTCTTGGATTCCGCGCAATTTTTATAAGAAAGATTAGTAGATCTTAAGTACATTACACTATTTAACAATCCTACAACAATTGTAGTTTTAAATAAATTGATTGGACAATTCTTCACATTTATTTAAAGATTAGACTTGAGACTAGGACTTAAAAACCTTTAAAATAATTGTGTGCATTGATCCTAAGATACTGCTCTAAGGAAACTGTTGCGTCATATGCTCTTTAACAAAAAGTTAACAACATTATAATAAAGTTATTTTACGTTAGAAAATTGAAAATCTTCGACGAGATTTTCTTCCTTCACCACGGTATCCTCGATTTAATTTCCACCGTAGGTCAATGTTGTAAGGTATAATTTTCATTGTTAGTATTCGATATCGTTGGAGCGTAGCAAACATCGGCCATGATTGATTACAAACCAAGTTGCTTCGACGTCTGTAATTTCCAACTGTAAAGCTGAATACACACTATGAACCTCTCTTGTTATCCAAAGCACAAATAAAACTATTTTACTAGGATTTTATCGCGGTTTATTTTGGATTTTAAATGCCGACGAAGCAAAGTTTTTTAGACTTCATGGTCACGGGTGGACCGAGGTATTTGACGTCCAAACTTATTAAACACAATTATTACTGACTACCTCCAAATATTATTTTATTTAAGTTACCTACGTTCCAATTTTCGCAAACTGAGCTCACGGTATCTTGAATTCTGAGTTGATTTTGCTTTGGCTTTGCTACAAGTAAATTAAGCACATATTTTCTCTTAAAGAAACATGTTTATATTCATACAGATTATTTTAGTCAGCTGGTAGACAACCTATATTTAAAGGTTCACTACCATACATCGCAGCTGATCGTGTGATTACCATGACATATTTTAATTGTTGAGTCACTCAGCGTTATATTACGTTTGGTAAGATTATACGCTATTGTGCGGGTTGTCAGTTGAAATTCATGTAATCTATATTACTCTACCAATGTTAGTAAGCCACAGAGTGGCTCAATTAAAATAATAATATGTGTCGACGCCAGATTTCCCGCACCGACAACCTTAGCACCTTTGTCTTAAGGTGTTATTTAATTTATAATGTATCGAGTCAAACACTCCACCAATCACATACATTCTACACCAGCGCCTCTGTCGACCACCCCCACCAGTGACACTACACACCTTTACGAACACTGAACAACCACAGTCACTATTTGTTAATTTAAATCAATTTTCTACTAATACAAGTTAAATCAAATTACAAGTTATTTTCTTGTGTTCATCACGAACAATATGTGTCCGAGGTTAGTGTAAATATTCACAGTTTAAAAATGTATGTCGCCGTTTCCAAAGTTTAGGACACACGGCACGGAACGACAATGCATTTTCATACTCTGACTATTGGGAAACTATCTGTAGCTACTCTTATCCAGCTTTTGCCTATCATCTAGCAAAGATAACGATCTTTGCTAGATAACAGGCAAAAGTTGGATGACACCCTCAGATTAGTATGAGTAACGACTCAGACTAGTCTGTCTCACTCTATGTTTGCCAATCAGTGGTCTCCATTATAGTCATCGGTTCTGCGGCAAACATGACCGGCCAATTTCCACTACAATCCTGTGTGCTATGTCGATTACTCTAATTGTCTCTCACAGCATTGAACATGAACAAATTTACCTCAATCATGTCGTTAAAGACGGTAATTAGTGCGTCTTTGGTAAGATTATACATCTTTTTTTACATTTTTTTTTAATCTTACCAAAGACGGCAAATAGTCCGTTTTTGGTAAGATTATAAAAAAATGTTAGACACGTGCTTTATCATTGAAATAAAAATTAAAATATAATAAATAATAAATAATAAATAAAATTTTATTCAAATCATGTGGTCATTGTACATTCAAAAATCAATAAAAATAGTAAATTATGCTAATAATTACAATTTAACCCGAACTAGGTGGAACCTGTGTTTCGGGTTGTTACTACTACTTATATGTATAATAACAACATAAGAATAATAATAATTACACAAAAAACTTATTTTAAATATAATTATAATATAATAACTACCCAGTAACTTAAAATTAGATTATTTAATTTTATATTTTATTTTATTTTATAATGTATTAAAGATATGGAGTCACACCTCTGTATAAAACTTGCCTAGGTGTCGAGCGGTTATTTTCATGAAAAATTGTTTTGCACTACGGTTTCATGAAGGTTTTGGGAGAAGTAAAGATGCCTCTTTTAAATAGCAGAAGTACCAACAGTAATTCTGACATTCAAATCTTCTAATAATAAATTCAAATAGTCTGTTTGAAATGAATTGAAAATAAGTTTTTTTTTGAGACGCGAGTCTACATAAAAATAGTCCAAAATCTTTTCCTACCGTGCAGTGAATGACTAGCAACTAGGTACTGAGAAACACTGACAAAAAACTCATAAGTTTTTTCTTTTTTAAAAGAAGTACTTATATCTATTACATTTTGATTGTTTATTGTGTTGAATTAGAGTGACTTAATTCCAAGCGTTTTTATCCGTTAAATAGTCTGAAATTTTATAATACGCTTTCTTACATAACGTAGATTTTATCATTATTTTAAATTTGTTAATAGTCATTTCCCTAATATTATTTGGAAGTTTATTGTAGGAACGTATACACTGCTCCCTATAAGAGTTACTGATTTTGTGGAGACGAGTATAACGAGCTTTAATTTTAACCGTGTACATTGTATCCTCAGCCTTATATTGATAGTTGTTTCTTAGTTTCGACTAGAGCCGTGTGATGATAGATTCATCAAAGAGTCCCTTTGTAGTTTAGTTAATTTTGATTTCAGTCCAATTATAAGTTGAAACAGAACATCAATCACCTTAAGTTTGAACCTATGCAATACTCTTCAAACTTGAAATAAAATACGTACGTGCGTGTGTGTGTGCATGTTGCGGTGTATCGTATGTTGGTGTGTGTCGTATGTTGGTGTGTGGTGCATGTTGGTGTGTGGTGTATGTTGGTATGTGTTGCATGTTGGTAGGTTGTAGGTAGTTTCTGTCGTAATGTCCGCAAAATAACTAATTATATATTTTTCTAAATTGACACCAATACGTACGTCATCATAATGCATGTTGCAGTTAGTAACAAAACAGCTAAAGTATAGAATAAAGCATTTTCGACATTTATTTTTTGTTAACAAATTGTTCGACGGGACAAGATAAACAGCCAACATTTAGCTAATCAATGCCCCTGCTTAACTCGCAACATGTTGCCGTAATGTTTACAGTAAGAAATAAGATATATTCTAAAAAAATACTCTTCCAGAGCCAAACACAGTTTATGTACATAATACGGACGAACTAATAATTTATTTTATTTAAAAACATGAAGCAAACATGCAGCTGTATCATGACATTTTAATGTATTATTATTGCAGTAGTACGAAAGATAAATTTCTCCACTCCATGAAAATCCATTCATTTTTTTTTATGTACAAAGCACGGTAAATGTTCATGTTATTATACATCCATCACCTAAATCTAGTTTTCATCAACAATTTACCTTCCCATCGTCGCACGTGTCCGTGCTACTCGTATAATATTACAAAGTGTTATGAACTTCTTAAGCACCCCATAGGTGCTTAAGACGTTCGAGAGGTTAATAACAATAATAATAATTTATGAGACGAATATAACGTAATACCATCTATTCAGCGATCTTTTTTCAAACAGGCACTCAGAGCGAAGCGATAGCAATCGCAAGTAATAAACAAAACATCTTGTAACTTCCATCAGATCGTTTTAATAGACTCCAAAATGATCGTAAATAATTTAATAGAAATTTCGTTTACCGAACAAAACCGATTAAAATTGTAAATGAGTTCTTAGCTACAATTTGAATGAACACTGTTGTTTTACGTCGTTATAAGGAATCTTACAAACGAGCCACAAGTCACCAGTAGCGGCTCGTGAACCTGTTCTGAACCCACCACTTTGTACTCAGTCTAAAGTCACTAAACACTAAGTTTAGCAGATGAAATTCAGTGTTAATGCAGGTGACACGGCAGAAACTACCAACACGATTAACGCTAATAGAAGCTGATTGCAGTTTTTCAGCATGGTTATCAGCTTTCAGTCGAGCAGCGGTGGTGCAGCGGTACGGGCCTCTCCTTAGAAAAATAAGGTCGTGGGTTCGAATCCTGGACGTGCCCACACATCTTTGTGTGAATTGTTTCATCTTCGCTGCTCAATATCAGTGAAGGAAAATATCGTGAGGAAACCGGCATATCTAAGAACTAATGATTCAAGGACACGTGACATCCACTAACCCGCTCTTGGCCAGCGTGTGTGGAGGCCTAAACTCTCTCAACTCATAAGATAGTTGAGAGAAGACCCCTGCCCAGCAGTGGGACACTAAAAAGGATTGAAGTGTATCAGTTTTATGGTTAACATTCTGACTTCTAAAATTGCATTTTCACTATCGCCTGATCATACTTTGGCCTATGAAGAAGCTCCAATTACAACATATTTGTAAAAATATTTGTTACTGCAAATAAACTATTTTGTATTGCAGTTTTTCATCACAGTTTTGCATTTTTATGGTCAACGTTCTAACTGCATTATATAATTTTAACTGTCAAATTTTCTTTAAGTTCGTTTTCGTTTGAACTCTTCTCAGCATTTATGGCTATACCTAAGTTAAGCGCACTCGCTATTTTTTGCGATCCACCGAGTATTTTATAGTTCAAAAATAATTGCCGTGAGCCATCATTACAAGTTAGTGGCTCGTTTGTGGGATTCCTAATATTATTTCGTTAATTAAGGCTTTACGTTAGAACCGTTAATGATTTGAGTAGTTACTACAAATAATGGTTGTCAAGAATAATTCAGATCGTTATTGTTAGAGTTATTCGGGCCACGTTCCGTTTTGTTAGAAATGGAGTAATTAATGTTAAGTTTCAAATCAATGTTATTATAAATGTAAACTTTGTAAACATAATTTTAGCCAAGCCACCATAAAGCGATGGCGCAGAGGTCTGTAGGCTAATTCACGTAATTTCTTGACGAACCGAACAAGTTGCGTTGCAGTTGTAATTAGGTTGGCGTCTTAGTGCAAAATGGTATTCATGTAACTGTCATAAATAACCTAAAGGCTAAAGCGCTTGCGTGACGCGAACTTGACACGAGCGTATTTGACAGCAGTTGTCAAACCTACGAGAGTACGAAATGGGCTGTTTTGATCGAAACTTAAATGCAACTGCACTGCAACTGTACTTATTTAGTTACCTGAATTAGCCTACTGGTCTTGCATTTGAAATATAAGATCGTGGGTTCGAACCTCGGTGGTGCCCACACATCTTAAAAAATCAACTCAGAATTCAAGACACTTTGAGCTCAATTTGCTGATCGGAACGCAACTTAAATAATATTTTATATAGGTAGTCAGTAATAATTAATATTTTTGGACGTCAAATACCTCAGTCCACCCGTGAAAAGACTTTGAAAGGTCGGGATCTAAAATCTAAAATAAACCGGTATAAAATCCGTTTTAAAGTAGTTTTATTTCAAAGTTTAATACAGTACCTACCCGACGTATGCCCACAAGTGACAAGGAACAACAAAACTTACCGTGTATTGACGTCCCACTTGTCCACAAAATGCAACATTCGAGTTCGCTTAGTTTTGCAATTCAAACTTTTCATATCGGTTTACAGACGAACGGTTTGGATAATGGTGTGTTAGTTACGAGCGGTAAGCGACTTTATAAGCCGAGTTCAAAATAAAATAGGAATATACATACGCTGTATACATGCCCCGGTGAAGGAAAAGGATGTCTAAGAACTAATCATTCGAGGACATGTGACAACCACCAACCCGCACTTGGCCAGCTTGTGTGGATTAAGGCCTAAACTCTCTCAAATCATAAGATAGTTGAGAGAAGACCCGTGCTCAGCAATGGGATACTAAAAAGGGTTGAAATGTGAAGTGATACATGCCTTAGCAAAAGTTCATTATATAAGAAAAAACGTTTAAAAAAAAAAGATAATTACACTCAGATTCAAAACAAACTGTTCATGCACACAAATTGACGACCGCTGAACCAAGAACCTGAGGTAAGTGAGTTGTAGGTGGTGCTGCAAGTTGGCAAGATTATCAAATCAAATGTCGTCTTAATTCAAAAACGATCCGATACAAACCCACTAAAAGTATTTAGGTAAGCGACACATCTATAGAACTCGCAACCTTTTACTACGAGGCCGCCGATCAGGGATGCGCAATAGGACCACGAGCTCATAATTATATTTTATAACATAATTAATTATATCAGTCAGAATTAAATCATTTCAGTAATTTCTACTTTTGTTCCTATCATATTCTGAACCAATTCTATCGTGCTTGAAAAAATAAACGTTACAAAATCGCTTGTACTTCTCTAGTGCAACCTTACGTTTGACTTTCTGATACAGTGCGCACGGAACGTGAATATTTGTGTCTTTGATGTAAAACATCGCCCGTTTTGTTCTGAATTATTCTTCTAACAATGCTAATTTCAATGCAATGTATTCAGCAGCATTTGGTTTCAAATCGTGACTGTTATAAAATGCTATTTTGATAAAACATTAAAATGAATACCGCCACTTATCAAAATAAATTATATTCTTGGACATTCTGGGCCAGTAACACACACGGTCATCTGGTCCCAAGCTAAGCAGAGCTTGTGTTATGGAAACCAGATAACTGGTATATACTATACATATAATACTTTTCTTTTGTAAATATATACTTAAAATAGGTATTTACACCCAGACTCGATACAAACAGACATGTTCATCATACAAATGTTTGTCTCGGGTGGGAATCGAACCCACGACCTGCGGCGTGAAAAGCAAGTATCTTACCGACCACGCAACCGGCCTGTCGCCCCGTCAAGATTTAACAAAATGTACTAAACACTACGGATAATGTAATCTAACCTATTCGAGCTAATTACGAGCAAAGTTATTATTATGGAAAAATAGTTAGAACTCACGGAAATTTGCACCGGTTGCAACAAGATACGTATAATATGCCGCCGCTGATAATGCTTGTACATGTTCGAGCATATTGCAGGATGTGATATGCTGACTGTTCATACTGACTGTCAGGAGTAGAACACAGACAAAATGGAAATGTTACTCAAGTAAAAGAAGTATACAACGACTTATGTAATACAGCGGATTAGCGGATTGTACATAAGTACTGAAAATAATGAATAATGAAATTAACTGCCCTAACCTGCTGCAGCAATTAAACTTTAACGTTCCCTCTAGATCCTTCCGCTATAATCCACATAGTTGGTACCTTCTTCATCTTCTGACTACAGGCAGAACTCATACCTTTGACGGGCGAGCAAGGATTTTAACAACATTTGTAAAGAGCTTCTATTTGATCCATATACTATTAAAAGCAGTACTGCAAGGAACAGGCTAAACCTTAATTTTTATAAATAATTTGTTTGTAACTCTAACAGGTTTTTCGTTTTTGCTAGCTAGTGTTCTGAAAAATTTATAATGTTATTAAACTGCTATTCGTGAAAACCTATTATTAGCTTACTGTTGTTAAGTAATTTTGATGAAGGCATTGACCCTGGGACCACTTAGAGGCAAGTATTTCCATAAAATATGAACATCACCAGATCGATAGACCCTTGTAGAATGCTCTCGATCAATTAGCGGTTATGGGTTATTAGGTTAGCCCATGGGACGTGCGCTGCCACCGTTTGTCTTATACACCAATAGATAGAACTTACTAGACGCCATTTTGGTCAAATATTGTAAAAATTTAACTATCATAGGTTGCAAGATATCGGGGAATATAAAAAAGAAAAAAATATCTTTTGCATAAGTACGGTCACAGTATCCCTAGACCCTTCACTAGGATACTCTGTGTCGTAAGGTCTAGTTTCTTTCCGTCCAGCGCTGCATTTTACAAAGAAGTTTTAACTAATTAGAGCGATGCTAATATTGCTAATAATAATAGTAAGGAAGACTTCCGTCTCCTCGTAGTTTAATGACAAAAGCCATCTATAGCTAATTTTGATTAGTTTGTTGAAGTTGTTGTCCTTGAACGAAACAATAATAATAAGCATGTGTTCGGCTAATATTTAGTGGTTAAGTTAGGAGAGCAGGGGACCTAGCTATGCGGTATTGTTCGCCAGTATGTATCCAGGGTTTGCAAACGTTTTTTGATGTTAGCTGAAGTCTTGC
Organism: Meganola albula; assembly: GCA_936450015.1. NCBI lineage: Eukaryota > Metazoa > Arthropoda > Insecta > Lepidoptera > Nolidae > Meganola > Meganola albula. Next base: position 904,055 of record OW388150.1, read on the forward strand.
GCTCCGCAGAATTCTTCTTGAAATTCCGGAATAGCTACTCCATAGCTGATCTGTTCTTGATTGGCCAAGATGTCTTCCATGTTGGCGCTCATTGTAGTATTTGTATGATTAGCTGATGTGTTTACCGCTCTTCCTACTCTTCCTCTACCAACCTTTTCCTTTATTTACTTTACTGCTTATTGGAATGAAATTCATCACAGCAAGTTATACTGACGTATGGAAGCTAGAGGGACCAAAGTGTAACCTTAACGAAAATTCGTATATTGTATATCCACTCAGAATTCAAAACACTGTGAGCTCAGTTTACTTAAATCGGAACGCAACTGAAATAATAAAATGTTTGTGGGTAGTCGATAATAATTGTGAAACACCTCAGTCCACCTGTGACCATGACGTCTGAAAATACTTTAAACGTACAGACACAAATCTAAAATAAACCGCGATAAAATCCATAATATTTGTATTTTTAATACTATGACAGTATTTATTTGGACCGTGAATGAATAATTTACAGATAGTTTTAGTCAGAAATACGTTTATATAGTTAAGAACAATATTTGATAAAGTGATATTGTCTTAGTCAAAAATTGTTTATGTAAGTGTTTTGTGTACAATAAAGAATAAGAATAATTAAGATCTCATAATTCATCAATCTGTGTGGATGTATACATGCCCACACTTTTGGATAATATAGGCGTCAGGGCTATAAAGCATCTGCATTTTAATGAAAACCTCTTTTTCGAAAACCCCTTCCTCACAAAAGGCTAAAATCCAACAAAAAATCAAAGAACTCATCATTTTCATTCAGCTATTGTCCACACAGTCGGTTAATATCCCACAGTGATGTTATCGACGGTTTTCAACCGATCCGGACATCAGGGGGATCCCGGGATCCGGGAATCACTCCCGCGGGATTCACACCCCGTTTGAAACGGGAAGTATTTGGGGGAGGTCGTTAGACTGTAATAAAATTTAAGTCACCTCCAATCTTTGATGCGGCTAGACTAGCGTTTTTTTTTAACGTGAAGATACTTTGCGTTTATTATAACTTATGAGAAGTGGTGCCGCAGTGGTAAGATCCTCGGTCCGATAATCAAACACAGCAAAATGAAGGTCACATCACCTGTGCCTACACTTTTGGGACAAGTGTGAATACTGAAGGGAAATACAGTGAGCACGGTAGATAATAAGCTCAAACTTACTCAGTTTACTTCTGTGGCTACCTTTCGACTCCATCAACAAACCGGCTCCAAAGTCCCACGTCGTTGTATTGTTAGTAAATGAAACGGCAGAAATTGGTTTTATTTCTTTCTGCTTTTAAGATTTAAGTCATACACACCCAACATTGTATAAATAGTCGCAATAATAAGCGTTTATTTAAACGTTTATTAAACACTTGTCTGAAACATCTCACAGATTACGAAGCGCTTAGGTTTAGTGTCAGCTTCGGAATGTATTAAGAAGATATTATCGACAGCCATTTGCGAAGTAATAAAGCGTAAGGATGAGGTGTTAAGTAAAGTAATTTATTAAGTATCGTGATTAAGATAACGAGACTTGAACGATAGATTTAACTAAGTATCGTTTGATGATATTATTGTTAAAACTTTAAAGAAACAAGGCAAAGACGTGTTGAAAAATAACTTTAGAGACTCAGACCTAGCTAAGAACCATTTCCATTAGTACTCCACTAAGTAAAAGAGCAACAATTCCGACCCACCCACTCTGCATGTGTCACCAAACATCGCATCGGAACACGGAAACGGCGCTTCGCGGCGCGACTTCGTCTGGTGAGTGGTCACTAACCACTGCCGAAGCCTACCACCAGTTCATTGTCACCTGATTTGCAATACCCGGGGACCACGTGTGGGGTTTCAATTAAAGGTCTACCCACGGACGAAGGTGACTCAGCCCCCTAAAACCACTGGAACTTCTGTAAGCCAGGATCGACAACAACGCCTTGAAGCGATCGGGATTTGTACCCGGCCAAGTCCCGGGACACCTAAACTGTCTTGGATCCCACATGAATTTACTCAAAAAGATAATAGGAGGAGTTGGAAAGTTATAGTGTCCACTTCCCTCCAAGCAAATAGGAGACAGCATACAGAGAAATTAAAAAAATAGAAGTTTAAAATTGCCATATGATAATGAAATGAAATGAAATGAAAATATGCTTTATTTTGTTTGAGACGCGTTGGTTGGTGGAAGTCACGTGTCTTCGAATGATTCGTTCTTAGACATGTCGTCTTCCTTCACCGATATTACGCAAAGGCGATGTTACAATTCACACAAAGGCTCGATTGGGAATCCAACCCGCGACCTCATAAATCTAAGGCGAGGCGGTAAGCTGCACTACCGTTACTCAATTTTATTGCGCGCTCTACCACATCGTTGCAATCAAATGTCTCTTTGTGAGTATATAATAAAAGTAATACGTACTCAAGTTATTAATTGAAAAGTACGTACCAAGAGGCACATGAAACCAACACCAACCGTTTCAGTGATATTTTTGGTTTGGGCCATTGGACTACATTACTACCTGATTGTACGAGCTGTTAGCCTGTACACTAAGATGTGTTAATATTATCTACAAAAACGGGATGTTCACAGGAATAAAATCACTGTTTTTGTATCCGTTTCCGAAGATAGACTAATAATAATAATATATTTATAATGCAGTTACAAAATGTTAAGTAGGTTAAGCAGCAAAGGCGCTAAATCACCTATTACGCAAAATATTATTGATGCAGAATGAGTTAAATTGGTATACAAGTAAAATCATGTGGCGATGCTCGTACACTGATTATGTAGTCCCCGCGTCCACTGCAAAGTTAATGAAACTTTTATACGCCGAGTATGCCATCCCCTATTATCCTAAACAATTATTTATCAACAAAACGGACCATGCATTTGATCAGTCTTTGAATCGCAACTGGTTGTCTGGGACAAAAAAAATTAAACGTGAACTTAACAAAGTCGATATGACTTTGTTTAAGTTCAAGTCCTGTAACAACTTGTATTAATTTATTTGATAAAGAAATTCTGACATAGAAATGTTCTATTTTTATTTCTATTCTGCAGTAAATGATATAGCAGAAAACTATATATCTTTTATTTAGGTTTAGAGCACCAACCATAATAGGTACATATAATGTAACTTTGGTAATTCATTGTAATTTCTAGAAATAGCTGTTTCAACATAAAGTTTGAAATAAAACTTCTTTATAACAAATTTTATCGAAGTATATTTTAGATTTTAGATACCGATGTTTCAAAGTCTTTTCAGACTTCATGTTCACTGGTGGACTGAGGTATTTGACGTCCAAAAATATTAATCACAATTATTACTGACTATAATTGAACAAATCTAAGAACTACCTTTTGACGTTTCACTGTTTTCTATTAAATTAGCTTTATAGAAGCGTAATTCACATTATTTTTATTTTAACATAACATATAAAAGTTTCATACAAAAAATAAAATTCTAAATGTGTAGTACATTCAGAATTTTATTTTTTATATTATAGTTTTTTGTTTAGAACTGACAAACGGTACTTCTTAGATTTGATGGACCCTACAAACATTATTATTTAAGTTGCGTTCCAACAACATAAACTGCTAGCTACCAGTGACCCAAAACTGACGTTTAAGAAACTAAAACCCATTAAACAAGATTACTTAAGTCCTGTATCACTAAAGGTTTCAGAAACTTAAACAATTATATCTATCTATTTATAATCAACGACCCCGACCTTAGGATTATCAATAAAGGAACATTTAACTGCTATAAGTTACAAGTTGTCCAATTTTGGTCATTTTATTGGAGTACCAAGTGTTACGCGTTTGACGGTGTTATTCTGCGATGTTGGAGTTTAAATTGAACGTTACCGGTTTTAAGGATGATTCGTTTAAGCAACAACAATTTTGCTATAGATAATGTATAAAAAATATCACAAATAATCTACAAGAAAATTTTCTTTGTACGATTGTTAAAGATAATAGTATTAAGGTGAATTGCTTTAGTAGTTAATGAAACCATCGAGTTATTAAGATAATGTGCAGATCATAATATATTAAATAAAGTAAGAAAAAGATCGTGTTATAAATGAAAATTAGTCTCTTTTATTTAAATGATTTATTATCCACTTTTAAATTCTGTATCTGTCACATCATTCACTGCACTGGACGTTTTTATGTTGCATTTTTTTACAGCTCTGATTTTTAAAATTCCTACTTTCAAAAACGAAAATAAACAATACAAAATTTAAAAAAAATAAGATGTTAGGTTAGAAGTTAAACAATTAAAACTCTCTTTTCCTTCTTACAACCTTGAGAGCCGAAAATAATCTCTAAAGCTGGCCTATCATAAATTCATTGGTCCAGAAAAAAAATAGCTCAATTCACTTTGTTCTTATGTCTATGTTAAGAATTTTTATTATTTGAAATCGGGAAGAAATAATCCATTTCTAAATTGACTATGTACATATATAATCTATCTAGAAATAGATTCTTTAGATTATTGAAATATAAATAGCAGTAGGAGTGAAGCACTAAACAGTAGAACGCTTCCTATTTCAAAGGATAATGATATACACTCCTTTAAGGAGTAGTCTATGCGTCTTGGTGTAAAAGTGTCTTTTGTAATACCAAAATTACTCAAATGAGCTACGACAGAATACGTGCATAGTATGGGTATCTATCCTAGTGTGTATTAGGCCAAATCAATTTCTGGTTAAATACTGACTGTAGAGTAAGCCCACGGTAATATAGGTTTCTGCTCGACTACGAATAATTCCACAAAATAAAAGTAAAGTTGTCTACGTTTCAAACGACTTTCTGTTCATCCAACCCAATTTTATTTTAAAACTACTAGCTGTTAAGGAAAAAAATCCATCCAACACTGCTTTAATAACGGAAATGGAAGTAAAATTCTGTTTTGTTGGGTTTTTGTTGTTTTATATGTTACTAGTTATGTTATCAAACTATTGTTATTTCTCGTGTTTATATTACAACACACAATTTTCTGTAATTATTTAATTAAATACTTGGTATGTAGCTTCGCAAGTGATTCCCTTAATCTTCCAGAATATAGAATACCCCTGCGTGTCCGAGACCTCGTTACAACCGTCCTTTATTGGCCACATTTGGGCGCAATTTGACAAATTGATTCGTTCGTGTTCTCTCTCACTTGTACAATTATTGCGATCGGATCAATAGATAGAGCCATGTTTAGTACATTTAGTGCTATAACTGTTACCATTACAGTTGTCGTCACTTCTATTACTATTTACCATTTATGGGGGGTAAACTCGCCATCAAAATTCCACCATAGCCACACATGTAAACTTAGATTAATAGCAGCACGCATGAAGAAGCTCACGGTTTTGAAACCCAGTGACTTCCCTAGACACTTCCCCGTATTCATAAACGTATTTTAGGCTCATTATAGTTAAAATAGGTTTATAATTCGTTTGTCTTTGCCTGTGATCTTGATATTTCTACTAGTAAGAAAGAAACAAAGTCCATTTTAACTAAAGAGTCTACTAAAGAGTAACTAAAGAGACTTTTTTTATAAATAAGGCCGTTAAAATTTTAAAATGCGTGATTTGGATCAGAAATCTTATTGTAAATTTTATTATCAAAGTACTGTATGGTCATTTTTGCTAGGTCAAGATACTAGTTGTCGTTATGAATAGTAAGAATAGTAACAGTTGACAGAGTTTCAATTGTTTTTTTGTCGCAGCGCGTAAACCATAAACGTAGCAAGCTGTTGTCTAAACAGACGGTAAGGTGTCACTTCAGTCACCTTTGATAGCATAAGGCCTGTCAGCTATCGAACCTACAAGACGTCAATGTCAATCAGGTTGCTTGTCTGTGATTCACATTGTTACATCGGGGTTCGGTGGGCACGTGGTGTGTGCAAACCGAATTTGTCCGTACGAAAAAATGAAATCTATTTCCATCCAATTATTTTGTAAATATTTGTAATTAAGGAGGTGCTGTTATCATTGGCAGAGATATTGATTAGCTTTCTGTGCTGTTATTTTGTGACCCATCGAGATGCTAAGGTAATGAGGTATATCTGGAGATCGCGGCCACATGAACTCGCTGATATATTTATATGTCAGAGTTTTAATCTCGTGTATTTTGTATGTTACTTCATTTTCGTTTTTATTTTCTGGATTTTGATTATCTTGTGCATCATTATCATCAGCTACTATCTTTTAAAGCACGCCATTGTGCGGGATCTGTGGTCACCTCTTGTCCACATGTAGCCACCTTGCAGAGATATTCACTCCGTCCAGACTGACAGCGTTCTACGTTGTATTTGCTATTTCATGGTCGGTTTTCGATTTATTGTCTTGATCAATTCAAAAACCATTTTTACTGTAAATTTCAGTTTTGAATTCTCCCATAATATTTTCATCACCTTTTCCTACCTTACTTTGAGTAGCTAGTATCTACTTCACAAAGTAAGTTAGGTATGGTATTTATCAGTAGGTAAGTTAAACCCGAAAATGTTTAGCCATGCAAGGCCCGTCACATTTGCTGGTCGCAAATTCCGGTAAAATAATTTCTCGTGCGGCAAAATACCGGGTAGGGTTGCCAGGTATTTGACTTATGCCTGCCCATTCCATGGTTGTTATAGGGTTTAAATATTAAGAGGTTATGGTAGATCTTTCGGAGAATAATATTAATTAATTAATAAAATATAGTATTCATTATTAAAATCTACTGTTTTGCTGACTATCTTTATCCATATCTAGTATAGTATTATATCATGTATGTCCTTATGATACGATATTATAAATGCGAAAGGACCTATTGTCGACTTTTCTCCCTTCGACCACTAACACTGATTTTAAATGAAACTCGTTATAATGAAACTGTTAATGAACTTTAAGTCCTATTGGTCAGTTTTTATCAAGTGTTAGCGCTATTGGCCTCGCCTTTGAAATATAAGGTCGCGGGTTCGATCCCAGCGTGACCACACGTTTGTGTGAATTGTTTCATCGCCACTACTCAATATTGGTAAAGGAAAACATCGTGAGGAAAACGGCATATCTAAGAACTAATCATTCGAGGACATTTTACATCCACCAACCCGCGCTTGGCCAACGAGTGTGAACTAAGTTCTAAACTCTCTTAGCTCGTAAGACGGTTGAGAGAAGACCTATGTCTAGCAGTAGGACACTAAAAAGGGTCGAAGTGCATACAAAATTGTTACAGCTAGTAGTATATAGGCAACATTTTGAAAAGGAGAATTTTGAAATGGTTTGGTGTTTGTATTTCACGGGAAATTAGCTGAATAAATGGTAACAAACATTTTGAAAAGGAAAGAAAACTTAATAGAGATTCCTACGTTGTATTTGTACAGAGTAAAGAGAAATTACTTTAATAAAACTATTGAACTTAGACCAACTTATTTTAACCAACTTTTCTGGAATACTTAAAAACAGTACTGCAAAATCTTGGTCATATTAACATTTAAGCACTCTTTAAGAAAATTCCTTACATGAACACAAGCTAAATGACCGAATTAATATAGAACAGGAAAGGACCTGGGAGGGTCTCAGATTGACAAATGACGCAAGCATACATCCTCATGCTGTCTCACTGTTGTATTTACTTTAATTTTAGCTATTTTGAACCTTAACACGACGAGTAAGTGAAATGAATATTGCTTGGTAGACAATATAAAAGATGCAATTTAAACGTGGTAGTAGTAGCTACAATATTAGAGTTTTGGAGCAAATATTGATGAGAAGAACATTCCTGTGACGACTAAAATATCATGAGCAGTAAACAACGTAGTTGTTGAGTTGGCAAACCAACCTCAGACTAAGTGAAGTGACGATCTCAGCTTGGCTGGCAAGAACTGGATCAGAAACGCCATCGATTGTGCTCAGTAGCGTACTTTAGGAGAGGCCTAAGTACAGTAGTGGATAAGAATAAGCGGATGATGAATAGAAAACGATTAGGTTTTTGTAATTCCTATCCAAATATTTGGGTCAAGTGATGCTGTATGGGTTGTCAGTGGCAGTTCAGTCAACGGAAGTATATTCGAGTATAGGTATCTACTCCAATATTTTAGACGTGTCGTTGAGGGAGAAAACGATTCTATTAAGCGGCTGGTATACGGAAAGTGGAAGAATCCAGATCGAGTAATCTAAGTCTGTCTACTTTTGTGGCAGATCATCGATGCACAGAAGAGATCAAATTAGACCTGTTTTATGATATAACGATTCTAACTGCATCGTACAGTCTATCAACAGGTACAGATAGAAAGAGAAAACAGGTGAAAAATCATGGAGAGAGATATGTCTGCTAATACAGCTGATATAAACGCCTAAACGTGACTACATAATATAAATAATTTATTTCAGACCATAATAGATATGGGGTTACTAAAACATCTAAATAATAAAATAAATAAATTCTAATACCATAAATGATCCACATGTATGCGGTCGCACCGGTTCTAAATAGGTAACCCCGATGATAATGCTAAAAATGCTGCTCTAGCTGGTCCTGACTCTGCTTACCAGGGACGTGCATGTTTATTAACAATGGCATAAAAACTGCCTGGACAGCTCCAACAGCATTCTGAATACATTAAACAAAAAATCGCTTTTATGCTTTAGGTTAAACACAATACATTTAATAACAGCATTTATCGTAGATATAGAAAAACGTGGATCGTACTGATATATTATATCTTCAAATATTGAATTAAAAGTACTTAACACTAAATTGAATTGTGTAAACTAAGGTTTAGTTATACAACAAAGTAATTCTAAATCCCCATTACACACCCACAAAACCATTAAAGTTCTAATCTGCAGTCCATTATGCGGTTATAACTTTAGAACAGCGTACAATAATGTCCTGTCCTATAACTAGAACCGCACAATAGACAGAGGACTTATTATAGTAAGCCGTATTTATGTCAGCCTTTTCTTAGGCTTAATAACTTGGGCCCCTTGGGAAGTGAGTGATGGGCGGGTGGAAGAAAAAAATTAGCTGGAAATGAAAAATAATTCCGGAAAGGTTAAAGACACAACTTCAGGTTACTACCGGGTTGAATAATATCCGTAATACTAGTAGTTCTATAAAAAAACTTAAGGGAATGACTATCAACAAATTTAAAATAATTGTAAAATCTATGTTATGTAGAAAGTGTATTATGAAATTGTAGGCTGTGTAAGGGAAAACGTTTGGAACAAACGCGTAGTTGACACACGTAACCAGAAGGCTGGTTTGTTTGTCGGGCAACGGATGTGGTATTGCCATCCAACGCGGCAATGCTGCTAGACTTTCAGGTACGTACCCTGAAGATAACGATGTGAAGGAATTTTTTGACGCATTAGTTTAGGTATAGTTAGTTTAGTTCTTAATTTAGGTTAGTGTTGAGATTGTTATTCAGTTGGGTCCTTTTTCTTGTACGTTTGTTGTTAATAAATGTATACACACTAAACAAAATGTAATTAAAATACGTTTTTTATGCCAATGATTTTTTCTAAAATCCTAAATAAATCATTGGCTAATTTGTTTAACCACATGAGCGAAGCTATACTGACAATATAAATGCGAAACAACTCCTCGTTGGCATAGGAGATAGTGTTTCTACCTCTACACATCCAGGTCATGAGTTCGAATACCGCAAACGAATAATCTGTCCTCAGAAAAATTCACAGACTACGATTTAGAAAGTTAAAAGATTAGCAAAAGGTTTAATAGTAAAGTTTAGTTAACAGAACTCAATCAATGAAATGATAAATGACAGTCGCTAGGCGTAAAAAAGTAGCTCTTCGAATCTAAACTGAAAACAAAAGCGCATCACCAACATTAATAAATTATACAAACACGAGATTCCTTTGTCGAACATAATGGAAAATATTCCTAAGCGATAACCCCCATAATTCAGGGGATCAATGAGTTATTAACTGGGTAATAGGACCCCTAAACCGAAGGGTGGATAAAGAAACCTATTGAAAAGCAGGTAATGTTTGCACGGTATAGATAGGTCAAGATCGTGAGGTTGGGTTTGAAATTATCAACGGATTTTGATAAACTAGTTGCTTGATATGTTTTACTATTTTAGATAAAGGTCAATAAAATAAAACCCAACATTTTCAGAGTAGATATTGAGGATGAAGTTACCTTTGTCCGTGGGAACCCTTTTTAGTGTTACTGCTGGGTCAAATCTTCTCTCAAATCTTACGAGTTGAGATAGTTCAGCCTAAATCCACACACGCTGGCGAAGTGTATGTTGGTTGATGTCACATATCCCCAAATAATTAGTTCTTAGACATTCCAGTTCCTCACGATGATAAACAATATTAAGCAGGGGCGATGAAACAATTTATACAGAGATAAGACGTGGGCATGACTGGGAATCGGACCCGAGGCCTTATATTTCAAATGCGAGGTCTATACCGCTGCCCTTAAATTTGCTCATATCTATGTATGTATAGTCGTACTTAAGCATTGTTTGATAAACCTTATCTTGCGAACCCTCAAAATCGATATAGAAATCGCTTAGTCACAAGCTAACTCGATTGCTTGTGTCTCGAAATCGTATCACATCGCCACTGATCGAATGAATTGCTGATTTCAGTTCCATAATGGATCGTTGGAGATCAGGAAAAAGTTCATAATCATCATTATTTTTACGACGCGACTCTCCTTAATTATATAGTGATTTGAAGTTTGAAAATATTATTCCCTTGCAAGCTTCAGTAATTTAACCGTGACGGCTTATGATCGAACCCGCGGCTTCTATTTCAAATCAGTCTAATAGCGCTGCGCTACTGCTCCAATCTAAAATTACTCATAGTTTATTTCATAAGCTACAAAAATATGCTTCGTCCATTGTATGAATGTGTAAATATGCGTCTCATCCCCATAGAATTGAGTCGGCTTGGCGTATCTAGTTAGTGCCAAACACCATACATCATCGCAATGGTCGCTCAGTGGTTCACGCGTCATTTGTCCTCTTTCTCCCCTCTAGGGGAAATGGCGGAAACCACAGAGTAACGAACGGTATGCGGCTGTTACTAGACATGACACGGAACATGACATGATGTCGGAACACACCGAGGTCATTTGGAAACGTATATTTAACGCAAAAATTACGGAAAGTGGCGAAATAAACACAGTTTTTATGTTGTAAAGTGAAATGTCAGCTCTTTTAGTAAAACCGACAGTATTTGTCCTCTTTTTACTATAGATAGACCGTTTAACTCCCGTATTGCCACCACAGGTACAAAGTCATAAAACATTAATTAAATTACAAAACTATTTAACCACAAATAAAAGTATTGTAAGACTATTCGTCACTAATATCCATATCGCTTGAATCATCATCACTGTCTGTGCAACTTGAGGTGTCAGAATCTTGGCGATAGGCGATACGCGATTTAAACGGTCTATTTATAGATTGTGATGACAATCGCAATCATAACAATCATCATCGATTAATTTCAGTGTATTACTGGAACTGTTAAAACTGTTGTTAGTACCGTTTACGCCGCCTCTAGTTTTCTTTGTATGTTCTGTGGGAGGAAACTTTTGCTTTTCATCGTTTTGCGGCTCAATATTGTTGCGTCGCTTGGCTGAATGTTCAAGGATCATTGTCGAACGATTTGATTTTGGGATAGATTGAGAATGACCTTTGATTTTCTGTTTGTAATGACAGGTTCGCAATATCATGTTAGTTGACAGGGATTGGACGTAAGTTGGTATAAGTTTAGACAAATGATTGGATTGTTGGTCGTGTTTTAATCAATCAAGTTGCAATTACTTATGTTGGGAAAATAATAAAAATAACATTTCAGGACAATAAAAAGCTAGGATTAGCTTGTGTGATGGAAACCAGGTAATTGGTATTTATATACTATACATTTTTGTTATTTTTGTAAATATTTATCTTAGATAGTTACACACAGACTAGAGACAAACAGACATGTTCATCACACAAATGTCTGTCTCGGATAGGAATCGAATTCACGATCTGCAGCGTGAAAAGCAAATTAAGCACGCCATCGGTCCATCAAGACAATAATAAGAAGTCAATAGGAAGCTAGTTCAAGATAATTTTACATTTCAAACTACTTGATAATACACTATACTAGAAAGAAATAACAATACCTTAAGAGCTTTTACTCTCTACACATGCTGGTAAAGTGCGTGTTGGTAGATGTCACAAGTCTTAGTACGTCCCGGAACACCTAAACCGTCTTGGATCCCGAACGAATATAATCAGAAAGATAATAAGAGAAGTTGGAAAGTTACGTTGTCCACTTCACTCCAGGCAAAGCGGGAGACAGCATAGAGCAAAAAGAGAGGTTTAAATTATTTGGAGTCTCAAGAGCAGCTCTCCCAGCAGTTTGTCAGTCAGATTTTTCTTTTATCAAAGTAAAAGTCGCAATCAGAGACAGAATCAGAATCAGAATTGTTTTATTTGTTTAACATAGGTCCATTCATGTTATGTGGTCTTAAATATAATAAAACTAAAATCACTATGTTTTGTCATTTAGATTTACAAATAAAAATATTAAATACAATAAAAATAAAAGAACGTTAAATAAATTGAAACATTATAGATACTCAATCATAACAATAGAAATAGAATTATAAAATAAATCATCATTAAAAAAATCATGCAACGATAAAATTTGTCTATAAGTATTTTATTTAAATATTTCTTAAAACGCATATTAGGTAAAACTTTTACAGTAGTATTGTCTTACGCGAATATCACACATTGAAATAAAACTACTTTTTAACGGATTTAAAAATATTAATCACAATTATTACTGACTACCTTCAAACGCAACTTAAATATTAATGTTTGAAGGTAGTCAGTAATAATTGTGATTAATATTTTTGGACATCAAATACCTCAGTCCACCCGTGAACATTAAGTCTGAAAAGACTTTGAAACGTCGGGATCTAAAATCTAAAACAAACTGCGATAAAATCCGTTAAAAAGTAGTTTCATTTCAACTTTTACAGTGTCAGGTAACTTATTAAAAATCTTAGGTGCAGTGCCAAAAAAACTCTTTTGCAAAAGTAAAAAAATAATATAGGTACCCAAACAATACAAAATTATACGCATAAATATTTTGCTACAAATAATTCTTAGATCAAACAAGAGTAATTATTACTGTATAGGATTGACTTACATAAAAATGTCTATTGGATCAATATTAATAACATATTTGGCAAACACACTGGGTATTCTATTAATATGGGCAGATAACAATAGCTAAGGTCAGCTTACAAACTGTGTTATGTGTATTGACAATGGATCCCATACATTATTAGTGGACTTTTCCTTTGTGCCACGTAGACAAGTCAGTTCATAATAATGGCATAAATTTGATGCTAGAGTCGAACAAAACTGATACTCAAGTAATTACTTGCCTTATCATTGCTAACTATCTTTTGCTGGACATAGGAAGCTCTTAAATAACGTAAATGTGTCAACTTCTCAGGGCTACATTAACAAAATGCTGATAAGTATTGTTGGGCCCAGAAATCAAAGAAATCACTTTCGCTATAGAGTTTAATATGAAACTATAAAATTGTTTACAAGAGCACAAACATGTTGGCACATCTACTTCTCAATGCATCAGCTGTATGCTTATACTGTCATCGCATCCGTCTTTGAAGTCAGCTGTCACTCGAAAATGTTTATATGAACGAACGAATGAACACCGAGCACGGGTGAAGCGGCCATCTTAGAAGGCTGAAACTTTGTGATGGACGGTTGTATCGTCACGTCGGGAAGTGCGCACGCAACCACGTGCTGGTTGGACGTTATACTTTAAACCAATGTAATCTTAGCGATCTGTTATTATCTAGTAGAATCAATAATTGTGCTATCGAGAGATCGGGGTGAAGTCATATTTGCCGTAGTTATTTTATTGGAATACCGTCTTCTTACCCGATTATTCACGCCTACCTAAAGTTGTTTACTAATCCTGATATTTTTAGTCTAAAGCCTTCAAAAGCCTTCAAATAAGAGAATCACTACTAGACCAGTTAAAAAAGGAAAGTTTCTTCGTGTTGCTTTACAAGATAACTTAAAGTTGCCAATTTATTACATTTAATTAAGTGTACTAATACTAAACAAGTATGAAATAACTTATTTACAAATTTTATCTGTTTCATCAAGATCAAGTGACAAAGACAAAACTTGTGGATACGTTATCCGACACTTAACGTCAACTGGTGAAACAGACTCTTATTTTAATGGTGCTTATTAATAAACAGCAACCCGGCACTCCTGAGATGTGAGATGTAATGTAGTTTATTCTATAAACAAGGCTTATACAAAGACCATAAATAAAGTTAAATAGACTTCTTCCAAAACTGACTTAAAAGTGTAATTCCAAATGATAAACTTCAATTTATAAAAGGAGTTTAAAGTATATACTACATTTGTTAAGTTACTTCAAAATTGTAAGCAATTTGTTCAATGTGGTCCATTAAAAGTTTAAATCTAGTTTTGAATAAAACATTTTGTTTTTGACAAGGTACTTAGTTGACAAACTTTGTAACAGACTTCTTAATTATAGGTGAGCACCAAATTTTCTATTTAAGTTGCGACTTACCATTCAGACTACATGGTAAAACCGATCAATGGATTTGGAAAACTGGTATGGTGTTTTATTCTGGTGATGGTTCTACTCGACGAAATTAGTTTTATTTTTGAGTATTTAACAAAAATCAACAACATAACTTTTATGACGGAGAATTCGTTTCACAGAAAAGGCGTCCCAAGGAATTTGCAAGGAGTTAGAAGAGGCCTTCGCCTTCACGCCATCTCATTTCAGTCCATTCCTTTCAACCCGGGCATGGGTCTTCTTTCAACTATCTTTCGAGTTGATAGTTTAGGTCGTAATCCACACACGCTACCCAAGTGCGAGTTAGTGAATGTCACATGTACTCAAATGTCTAGTTGTTAGAGATTAATTTTAATATAAAATCTGCAGATTTTTAACATAGCTGGATGACTTAAGTCTTCAGCAAAGTCCGACAGCACCACGTTAAATACCTAAATACAAGGGTTTGATAGAAACCCACTCAGCGGTCAACCACACAAAAAATAATTGCGCCAATGGCCGCTTAACTTCGATGATTCAATACCGTTAAATTTGAAAGAAGAGTTTAAATTACATTATATTAAATTTATACCCAGCAAAATTCAAAGTTCGAGCTACGAGCGGAGTTTTTTCTTTTGATATCATAATAAAGTATATTTTTTCAGATAGCAAGACTGATTACAATTGCTGGAGCATGAATAAATAAATTGTCAGAACACGTAATTCTAGCGATCATTCTTATAAAGTCTTGGTAAACATTATGTTGACCTTGCTTCAAGAAATACAAACCTTACTTTATTTACCTACCCAGTAGAAGATTTCTGACACTTGTTTAATGAACCATGAAGTCCTAGATAAAAATATAGGTCACAATTGTAACAAAAATTAAGTGAAATACTTATTCTATGTATCTTTTCATCAATCACGTTTCTTTACTTTCCCTCTGTTCTTCTCCTACACCATGGTACAAAGAATAGACTTGAGCTGCTATTTGTTGTGCAAAGCATGAAACTACTACTACAGAACACACCACTAAAGTTACAGTGAAGGGTAACAAAAGATGTGATTTAAAAATTAAAAGACCTGCGTTCAGAGACACCTTGTCAGAGACAAGGACACACAGAAGATAAGGCACATTTTCATATGTCCTATTTGGCCACCTCTACAAAGTGCCTCAACACAAGCGAACGCAGGTTTGCAGCAACAATTTGCAGGATACTGTTGTGACTCCTTCGCAACCTCCTCATTACTGACGCAAATTTTTAATTAATGATTTCCTAAAAAATTGGTAGAATCTCCCACACTGTCCCAAACCATGGCTGTTATTAGGCATTCCGATGGCAAAAAAAAATCAGTGGATCACAAATGGTAGCGAGCAATGGCAATTTTGTCTATTACATGGACTATATGCGCTACTGTTATATTTAAAAGGTGCAAAACATTAAGTTTTTACAACCAACAAGGTAATTACATGATTTATTCATCCATTTCATTAAAACTAAACATCTCTTGCACAATTCACAGACATTTTTTTTTTTTTTTTTTTTTTTATATAATATAATATAATAATATATATGTTTTATTTCTCCTCATAAGTAGTAAATTTACATGGTTTATTTATAAATATGGTTTTACATATGTGAGGAGCTGAGGTATTGTCAAAATGCCTGTGTTTCAAATCACCAGGTCCCCACCCCATGGAAACAGGGACTTTTTTATTTAAACCTAAAAATATTAACAGAAATGCATTGTTAAAGGAGATGCATACATACGTAATCAAATACATAAAAAATAGGTTTAGTTATAGTATTGTACAGGATTTGAGTTTATACATAAAAATTGTGCAGAAAAAAAAAAATGACAAAAAAGAAATTTAATAAGGCGCCATGGTACAAGTATGTTTGTTAGTGTTTGTGCGTGCGTGAGTGTGTGAGTGGTATGTGTGCAGGTGTGAATGTGTGTGTGTGTGTGTGTGTGTGTGTGCTGTTTGTAAGTTGAAAGAACTATGTCAAAATGTAGGTTAATTTATTATGTTGTTTCTGTAAGTACCCTCAATAGTTTTAGTAAACATTAACTCAACCGCAAAGTCCACTTAAACTTAAAACTCCGCAAAATAACTTAAACCTTCCAAATTTGAATGTACCCACAACACTACAATATGACCACAAACGGACAATGAAATACATTAAATGCGCAATCAACTTGCCAACCAACAACTATGTTGGAGAAGGAATTGCAGAGGATAACATTTTCTGACTGTTTAAGTGCTTTGATAATGTTTTAGAAATTGAATTTTAGCATTAAGAGCTACCTTCTACAAATCTATGCCTATGCTCACAACTTTACGAAACAAAAGCATTTCCAGAGAGTATGTATTACCGAGAGTAAATACTGTGTTTTAAGTATTTCCTGGTACTATTGTGATTTACCATGATAATAACCCTTTCTTAATTGAGTGACGAATATTATTAGGTCAGATGTCCTTAGTGCATCTGATTTATCACAACGTCTTCTATCCTTTTCTTTTATACAAATAAATGAGTTCAAAACGCCTAGTTTTTACAAAATGGGACTGTTCTGTTTTATTGATAGTGCGTAAAAGAAAAAACTGTGCACCAATTTTTTTTTATAAAACCGACTTGCGAAACTGGAGCCCAGAATAGATATTTTGACCTCATACTTATTTTTTTGAGATAAATATAAGTAAAAATGAATCCCGGAAATATGTATTACATTATTGCTCATGACTTCCAAAGAACTCCACAAATTGGGCAAATCTTTTTGTTTCGTCGTTTGGAGAACGTTTGCGTAAAGAATTTAAGAAAACAATGGTAAAGTTTTTAAATTGGCTAGCTACATTGCCCATGCAAAGCTGGTCTTAAGCAAAGATTATCGCAGTGAAAATAGTATAAAACCTTTTGTGTATTAGGTATGCAATATTGCAATACCATGAAATCCTGGCCGTATTATACCTTCCAGTCAAGACAATGAGTTATTAAGGCGAAATTAATAAGCGTGCGAGCGTCACTCCGGAATTTCATTACGTCACCTCACTTGAATTAATCTGCTTAATTTACTGCCACTGCGCAGTATGATTTATATACGGTATTGTTCTTAGAATCATATAAATTCCTGCTTTTACTACATTCTTCAGAAAGAAAAGAATAAGCTGTACAATTCAATAATTCAGAATTGTATAGTTATATGCCACAGAAGCCATCTGAAGTACAAAGTCATAAAACATTAATTAAATCTCATAAAGAACTATTTAACCACAGATAAAAGTAATGTAAGACTATTCGTCACTAATATCCATATCGCTTGAATCATCATCACTGTCTGTGCAGCTTGAGAAGTCAGAATCTTGGCGATAGGCGATACGCGAGTTAAACAGTCTATCTTTAATGTCAGTATAGCGTGCAAAAATTATCACTTGAAACATACTAGGTCCCCCTTTGATTACATTACCCGTGGGGAATAGTCAAATTTAATTAGGCAATATTAACCTCTTCTTTTTCTATGTTGTCTTATGTTCTGCTTGGATGGAAATGGACAGTCTAACTTTTGAACCCCTCCTTGTATCTTTCAGATTACATTCACACGGGATTCAAGACAGTTTAGGTGTCGCATGACTTGGCTTGGTTCAAATTCTGAGTCTACACGGTGTCGTTGCGGATCCTGGCTTACAGGAGTAGCAGTGACAGGATTGTGATGACGAGTTAGGTACAAAAAAATTAAGTGCTTTTCTTCGTTATCTGGCAATTACTGCATTCGCTCTTTGGGTTTTTGACCTGGTTTTCTTGGCTTGATGTTTCAATCGGATTGCACTGAACATGGTCGCAAGTAGACTATTTGTTGGCGATAGAGCTCCGCTGATGACAATGGCTCAAGAATCCTTATCGGGGACTATTGCTTTTTTTTAAACTTGAAATTTCTTCGGATCCTTACACACTATACACAATGCCCGGATTTTCGATTTTCAAATTTCATTGTAAGTGTCATTCCGACATTATCACTTCAACCCTTTTTAGTGTCCGTTTTCTGGACATGGGTCTTCTCTCAACTATCTTATGAGTTATAAGAGTACTATCTTATGAGTTAAGAGAGTTTAGGCCTTAATCCACACACGCTGGTCAAGTGCGAGTTGGTGGATGTCACATGTCCTTGAATGATTAGTTCTTTGACATGCCGGTTTTCTCATGTTTTCCTTCACCGATATTGAACACCGGAGATGAAACAATTCACACAAAGATGTGTGGGGACGACCAGTATTCGAACCCGTGACCTTATGTTTTTAAGGCAAGGCATGTACCGCTGCGCCACCGCTGCTCTTATTCATCATATCATTAAACATATCTTATTGCATCGTTGCTTATTTCATCATTATGCGTTTAAGCATTTCGTTTCTCAGTCACCTTTGTTAGCGAACTCAGCACCATTGTTTTATTCATTTGTTCTTTTTCATCTACAATATGATGGTACAACTATTTCATAATAATGTTTTTCATCTTATTTTCAACATTGTTAAGGCAGAGCAAAGATACGCCCTTTGATACGGCTTGAGCTTAGAAGTTAATTGCTGTCGTTGGTCAAAGCAAAAAATATCTGAGACGTTTCAAAGAGTAAGTGGCTCTTTGAGTTTATAAGTCTAGATAAATTTGGCTGCTCTTTACCGAATCAAAGGTAAATCTAGTTTAATGTTTAATTGCGCTGTACTTAAATATTTAATGCGTTCTTAGAACAAAACAGACGAAACTTAGGAAAGTTAAATTAAGATTACTTAGAGTTTTTACTTTGTTAAAAGGACACATAAGCCTTGAGAGACGTTGTGGATACAATTCCCGTGGATAAAATGCTGTCATCTGAGTAATATTGTGTTAGTAAAGGGGTTTGAAGATTTTGGCATACTTAACAACATACTCGGCGCTCCCAAAACAGTTTGAGGCCAACAAAGCGACACACATAGCTGACGTCGCCTCACTTATGTATACAGAGGTGCATGAAAGGTTAATGACATCCATTTTTACCAGTGTTTAAGTTCTTAATTAAAATCAAGTGCCTTTTCTTTGATCACAAATTAAAAGACTGAACTGCAACTAAAAAGATTTTGCTGAAATAAAACTATTTTATAAAGGATTTTGTGGCGGTTTATTTTAGATTTTTAATCCCAACGGTTCAAAGTCTTTTCAGATTTCATGGTCACGGGTGGACTGAAGTCTGAAAAGACTGAAACGTCGGGACTTAAAATCTAAAATAAACCTCGATACAATCCATTATAAAATAGTTTTATTTCAAGGTGTCATATTCGCGTAAATTTAAGAAAATACTAAGATTTTTCTGTTAAAAAATGTAGAATAACATCAAAATAACTCTATGCTTATCTAAAAAGTGTTTTGGGTGGACTTAGCGCCCTATACTTTCAGTACAAAGTTTTTCCTTATATCTTTTCGTTTTTTTTTTAATGTAATTATCATATCGAAATTAAATATCGAGTCTCTTGGTCGCTCTCAGAATTGCTGTCGATCCTGGCTTACAGAAGCAACAGTGATGGGATACAGTTCGATGTTAAAAAATATGTTATTGAAAACCTCATAACTCTAGGCGTTAAAATCTGTCAAGCAATACCGAATTTACTATCCTATCTTACTTATTAACACAAATGCGAAAGTTTGTAAGAAAGTATGGATGTATGTTTGTTAGTCTTTCGCCGAAAAACTACTCAACGGAATTTAATGAAATTTGGCTTTTAGATACTCACCATCATTCCCCTTGCCTTTTTTTCCCATTTCTATTGGGGTCGGCTCCCAGTCTAACCTGATGCGGCTAGCTACCAAAATTATACGAGCGACTGCCATCAGACCTCAAAACCCGTAGGGAACCAGTAGCCGAGATGGTTAGACCAGGTGTCAGATTATATTGGCTTCTGACTGCATGTAATGATTGTCATAGACGTGTTTAATGACAACCGGGACCAACGGCTTAACGTGCTCTCCGGGGCACGGAGGGTAATCCCTCAATTAACCAGACCCCGAAACAATTTTTTGTTGTTACACAAATTATTGTCCTTGGCGGGAATCTAACCCGCGACCTCCCGGGCACGCTCGACTGCCGAGGTTTTTAGATAGACTATGGTCTGTATTAACACATAGACTACTTTTTATTCTTTTAGGTACGTAACAATTATGCGAAGCTGTGGGCGTAAGCTAGTTATCTACATTTAATAATAGGCCAATATTTAATATTTAAAAGCAATTAGCTACTCAGGAAAACCTACATAACTTTTACTTGGTACTGGCTAGTTTGCTAATAAAATATTTGTCCTATCTGACATCAAACTAGAAATAGAAGTGTAGAGACAATATTCTTGAAATAAGACGCCAATGTCCGAGGCGTAACAAAACTTTAAAGTTGCGTAAATTTAGCGCAAAATTAAAGACACTTCTCTTTGTTTACTCTTTCTCTTTGTAATTAGTAACTGTTGAGTCTCAAAAGCGAAGTGAAAGAATGTTAGGGGTAATTTTAATTCAAATTGGCTTCCTAATTCTGTCGACACGAACTACACTCGCCTTCTTACTTAGACCGGCCAGGATGATAATTACCTCTACTTACACCTTTCTATAAAATAAGTGTGAGCGCTCTATGTTATCTCTTTTTTGATTTTTGAAATAATAATAATAATGATTTATTGATTCAAAAAGTTTTACATAATACATTTTACACAACAGATACTTACAATTTGGTTTTTATGTTTTGTAAGGTACAGCGCTTTATTACATTACGTGTTTTACTATGTAAACCAAAACATGATAAACCCTATCACTAAAACTAGGATGAACCTGTATCATAAGTGATAGAATTAGATTTATTTAATAACATAAAAAATATATAAAATAATTACAATATTTAATTCTATTTTTGTTTGAAATTTATTTCGAAATGCTCAAATTGAAATTTGATGTTATATTTTTTGTCAAAAATGTTCATGATTACCTGTAGACTTTCATAAACCAATATTAAAAGACCCAGTTATTCCCAGAAAAATTACAATTTAGGTACACCCATTAGCCAAAGGTATCCTTGCGACAGTATATTTGAGATACATCTAAAACCTTGGATAATAATCCTTTTTACAGCCACAGACATGATTGCGCGAAACCTTCATTACGTCGCTGTGTAATTTGCCGGGACACGCAGAAAAAACATGGCTGCCGAGCCACAACTGACACAACCTTATTATTTTTATTCTATATTTAATTATATTTCTTTAATACCTTAATTCTAAAAATATTAAAAGATGTTAAGAATTTTTGTGAAGTTTTTTTGGTGAAATAACATGTTTGAGATAGAAATATCTATAGATTTAGCACAAAAGCGTGTTATTTCAGTTTGATTTTCAGTTAAGTGCAATGCAAAAGTTTGTATGGATGCCACGCGTACTTGCCCCTACGTTTAAATTGTTGGTTGTTTGGGTCAATTCATATATTTATTATTTATTTATTGAAGTGAAAACTTCTTAAGCGGCGTTGAGCACTTTTTCTGTAATGGGTATAAAATCTTAAACTCGCGTCAGGACACGTGACCCTGACCGAAAAAGTCGGAAAAAGCGTAAGACGGACGCAGGGCGCTTGCGCGAATGTTCGTGTATGTTACAGCGTGCCACGCGCATCCATGGATGGTGACAGCTGATGGCTCGACCGTCTGTGTAGTGATCACATTGTTGTGTATTCGTAAAGTTGATTTTTCGGAGAGATAAACTTTTTAATGTAAAATAATTGTAATAGTTTTAAAGTGTTAAATTTTTAATGTAATATAAATTGTCATGTTTGTGTACGATAGCGCAATAAATGAATATTGTATTCTACCACATAAATGATAGTACTTTTATACTGATAAAGCAATTGGTGCAAAATTATTCCCTAACCATTCCAAAATATCAAACATGCTCAACGTTAATAATCAAGTTTTCACTTCTGCCGGCACTCCCGGAGTGCAACCCGTCGTTTTTTTTATTTATTACTATTAGGAGGGCTAACAGACACTTAACATTTTATAGGAAGCAAATTTGGTTAACAATTTAGCTAATTACAAGCCCACGCAGATTACAAGTGTAAAATAAGTTAAGTTAATTAAGTTATTATATGGGTTAATTTCAACCCATCCAGTCCAGTAGTTTCGGATTGAAGAAACGTATGTGACAGAGGGACAGAGAGGAAGGCTACCGTTTTTAACTCTGTCACTATGAAGACACAAGTGACGCATCATTCCCCATGTTCTTTATGGTAGAGAAACGCCATGTAATACGAATTACATGACGTCACACATTTCGTCGTATCCAACTTCTGCAACCTTTGTATGTTTTCTGTTAACCATTATCTGCCTGTCCTCAAGTCACAAGTGAATCTGTATTTACTGGGTAAGCGCGATCCATCGTAGACTACATCATTGCTTCGCATCAGCCAATTTATGGTCTAGCGCAGCGGTCGGCAACGAGCGGCCCGCGGGCCGCATGCGGCCCGCGGACGTTCTGCTTGCGGCCCGTCAATATTTGTAAATAAGTTATAATTCTATCAAAATAAACGCATTAAAAGAATTAAAAAAATATGTAAACATAATGTAAGTATTACATGTACGAATTATTGGGCTTCTACGCTACGGTTAATACCATGACTGCGGCCCGCCTTTAGTTTATTTTGGCACCTTGTGGCCCTTGCCTGCCAAAAGGTTGCCGATCGCTGGTCTAGCGCAAGTCTAATAGGATAAAAAAGTCACTCCACCAATTGAAATAAAGCTACTTTTTAACGGATTTTACCGTGGTAAGTATTTTAGATTCCGACGTTTCAAAGTCTTTTCAGACTTCATGGACACGGGTGGACGACCATGTATTTTACGAAGAGGTAGGTATTTGACATCCAAAAAAATCGAATTCAAAAAAGCATTTTATAACATTTATGGTTAAGAAGTGTTTTGTTTTCGCAACCATATTGATGAAGCGACCTGACCGAAAGGTCAAGACTGTCTGGCATTTGGGTAAAAAAATGCAATGTTGACATTAACCAATACAATGATGTATTGTTCAGAAGGGAAGGTAAATATATTTTTTTTTTATTTTCGTGATTGAGGATGAATAACCTTCTACAAGTGATATGAGGTATAGCTGACATGAGCTACGGTGGCCCAGTAGCATAGGCTTTGAAACATAGGTCACAGGTTCGAACCACTAACGTAGGCACACATATTTGTATGAATTATTTCACCCCCGCTGCTCAATGACGGTGGAGAGATTCATGAGTAGGTCCACTGTTATGTCTGAATTAACTATTCACCCAATGACGTCCTCCACTTGGCCAGTATAAGTAGATTAAGGCCTAAACTCTCTCAACATTAAAGATAGTTAAGAGAAGACAAGAGAATAGTGTCCAGCAGTGGGACTCTGAAGTTCCTATTGTACTTACTTATAATATATGTTACTTTAGTTACCTACTTAAGTTACTTATGTAACACTAACTTTCCGCCGCCGGCGGCTTTTATATCATGCCCAGCGGTGGTAAAATAGTGGGCAGGTGGTAGTCTATAGCCAATGGATTATTAAACAGTTCAAGGATTTTTTTAAATCGGACCACACCTCTAAACAAATTACATAGCGAAACGATTACGAAAGTTTGAATAGAACAAAGTATGGAAATGGCATATGATTGCCATGTGACGAAGGTGGTATTTTTTTTAAATTTACGCTAAATTTTATACGTTTTACTTAAATCAATCATTTAAATATGAATTATTAATAAAATTCTAAACACATTCCAAAATTCATGACCACAGACTATGTAAGGACACAGGCCACACTCGCGACAGAGCAGGGCCTCGCGAAATCTGTCTTGCCCACATCAAATTTAGGTTTTGCCCCGCCACTGACTACATACATATAATACTTTTCTTTTGTAAATCATACTTGAATATAGATAATTACATCCAGACCCAAGACAAACAAACGTGTTCATCACACAAATGTCTGACTTGGGTGGGAATCGAACCCACTGCGGCGTGAAAGGCGAGTATCTGACCTGTATGTATAAAGAGTGTAGATGGATAGGACCCTCATGTGGAACCATTTTAGTTTATTGCAGAGCAAAAGTTCTCAAAAGTTCCAATAGCTTTTATAAACGTCCGAAGCTTTTAATTGTTTCAAATTAGTCAACGCCATGCTGTCAAATGCGAAAGCATTAAACTTGAAGCTCATTTCCATTTTACCATAAAGGGACAGAGGGGCCTTTGAAAAATATTTGCTTTTATTAACATCAAAGCTATTTGGTGAATATGCGGTGTATTTTTATAATACACCTGTAATCCAATATGGCGGTCATTTGCTGTTTTTTTTTTGAAACGAAGTTCGTGACTAATAACTTCACTTCAACTCTTTTATTGTCCCACAGCTGGGCACGGGTCTTTAGTCAACTATCTTACGAGTGTGTAACAATTCACACAAATATCTGTTGGCATGACTGTGAATCGAATCCGCGACCTTATATTTCTAAGGCGAGGCCCGTACCGCTGCGCCACCGCTACTCATAACTTATTTATTGGTAACATTATATGTCAGGTTATTACATATTTTCAAAAAATATAAATTGACATAATAATAATAATATGGTGGGACATTAACACACACGGCCATCTGATCCCAAACTAAGCAGGGCTTGTACTATGGAAACCAGATAACTGGTAATATACTACATATAATACTTTTCTTTTGTAAATATATACTTAAATATTGATAATTACACCCAGACACAAGACAAACAGACATATTTAAACAAATTTTTGTCTCGGGTGGGAATCGAACCCACGACCTGCGGCGTGAAAAGCAAGTATCTTACCGACCACGCCACCGGCCCGTCCAACATAACATAAACTCCAACATAAACTATGCATTCGCATAATAAAGCTAAACAATAAAACATCTGGGTTTCGTTGTCGGGTAGGGAGTAGAGGTTAAGCAGTAAGGTCATTTGAGATATGACGGGTATTAGTATTTTAAACTAAGTACTAAATCTATGTAAAGTTTGGGCCTAAACTACAATGTGTAACAGTTGTCTTATTATCGATGCAGTGATAGTATTCGTATTATCGATGTGTTAATTTTTTTAATAAATAATGTAGAATCAGTTATTGTGACGAGAGAGGAGAGGCGACAGCTGTACCAAGCGCCAAAGTAAAGCTAAGAATAATATTCTTTGCCGGGGTAAGTGGTGGAGGCGTGTACACTTATCCTCGTGTTGTTTAATAATTGCACTGTTTGATTTACCCTGAGTTTCATCCACAACAACCACATGCTCTGATCAGTTGATGTGACTGTTATCTATCTATTATTTGTGTGTGTTAAATTTAATTTATTTTATTTTATTTTATTGAATAAGTACAGATATAGATAACAGATTAACATATTACAATGGATAGTCGTATCAGAACATAGTGCGGAAACCTGACATCCAATTACAGCTGTACACATTCACAATATAAACAAAACTTTTAATAATAAGGATTACAGAGTGGAGGATGATAATAGCATTGTATACGAGCAATATTATAAGGTTCTGACAAGTTTATTATCATTATATTGTAACTGTGAATTAATATTAATATTCTAAAACATAAAAGTCTGATGAGGAGGTTTTTTATGGGTTTTTCCTTCGAGGTGACTTTTACAAACCCAGAGTAAGAGTCACTGCCAGCCCTGTCCTGATGGTCTTTTTTATATCATCGGTATATAAAAAAAAATTATGTCTTATCATTTCATTACCCCAATATTCCTAGTAAATCAAAGGTCTTTCAGGTTTGTTTAGGCAGGTAAACCTTTTCTAACTTAACCCTAATCCCAGCCAAGTTGGTGGTACTTGTTCATGCCACCTTACTTCTTCTAGCACATGAGTTTAGAGCTTACAGCAATGCACAAGGTAAGTACAAGGCTTTTCTCGTAGGCTAATTGGTAGGCATTTCTTTATGTTAGGTCTGGGATCTATTAAACTTAATATTAAGAGAGCAGGCACTAAAGGAATGTTAGGTTTTACTATTCGAGTTTAGTTAGGGTCTAAAACTATGACAACCAGCCTGCGCCAGTAGGTCGGGTCGTCACAATGCGTCAAACTTTCAACACAACTTTCTTTTGTCGGGTATTGAAATAAAAATCCGCACTAACCCCACTTGAGTTCAATGTTCTAAAAATACCTATTTAATTAAAAAGAAAATTGATCCTAATTCAAATCGAAAACAGCTAGAATTCATTAACGGATTGTATTCGAAATAGGTTTTACTTTCAAACGCTTTGCCGAAATTACTTTGAAAGCCTGATTAATGATTTATTTACGAAGCACTGAAAAATACTTATCAAAAATAACCTAATTTGTGAGGAAAGGTGTAAATATCTAGGCTGAGGCAATTATGTTGTTATAATTTTCAATAAATTAAACCAGCTAGCTTCTATTAGTATTGTTAATCACCAAAAATAACGTGGGTTGTTATAAATATAGTAGCTTTCCGCCGCGGCTACGCCCGCGTGAACTACATATCATGCCCGACAGTGGGATAAAAAGTAGTTTATCGCTTTTCTCAACAAATGTGCTATCTAACAGTGCAAGAATTCTTCAAATCGGACTAGCAGTTTCTGAGATTAACGCGTTCAAACAAACTCTTCAACTTTATAATATTAGTATAGATTATGAAGAATATTTGTTAGATTATTTGTTCTATATCGCAAATTTAACGAAAAAGAGCACATCTGACATACAAGATGCGCGGGCGCAGGGGGAAACGCCACCCGCGACACTTGTTGTTTTAATATTTTATTTTGCACTGGTACACCTATTTATACAGTTCACTTTAGTTTAATTTAAGATCTCTAGTAGATACCTATTGCAATCGTAGGACTTAAATAGAACAATAACAGATGCGCTCATTTTTCTTATGACGGCAGTAAACCACTCAAAATATATTTTTTTTTCTTGTATTATATTTAGTTTTAGGATTAACGAATTTATTATCTCAAAAAGAAAATAACATTTCACTTTTAAGAGATATAAATTAATACCATCATGCACGACTTAAACAGAGATTAAAGGTAGTTACTTGCTCCTACACTATCTTATCGTCTAATGAAACAATATCAAGTGCACACGTTAACACAAACATTGACTTTTTCAATTTAAGTCTCCTATTAACTTATTTCTACTTACTTACTTTCAACTGGAAACATTCCTTCATTATAATTATGTAGATCATAAACCGCGTTACATTGCTCACAATTGAGCTATTAAGGTTGCGCAAAGCTAAACTTTTGCAAAAATTTAGCACCTCAAAAAAAAATCGTTATAAAATATAAAGCGAATTAATTTTTTACTTTACCTACATAATGAATGTCTGGTTTCAAGTATAAGTATTATAGCCTTTCCGGTTCAGGTTGTAATGTTCAGGTGTAATGCGAACGGATGGTAAATGTTCAAAGTTTGGATTAAAGAGACTGTACTGTGTTGATACTATCGATCTCTGTCGCAGGACCGACGGCTTAACGTGCTTTCCGAGGCACGGACACACTTCCAATTTCCTAACAACGGATTAATAGCGACAAATTAGAATAAAACCCAACCATGTTTTTTTCTCGATAATGGTAAAAATGTGTCACTTTTCTCACACAAACCAATTTCAATCCTCAAAACAAAATATTACCACAACAACAGTTTGCGAAACAATTTTATTACCAAATGACCTCAAATCTGTTTGAACCTCACTCAAACTGAAGACATTATCCCACGAAACTCTGAACTAAAGACATTACGTACAAATCACCTGTTTATTGGCTCTAAAATCGAGTGTTCGTGACAAAGTTTTTCTTTTGAGCTCTCTAAAAGATGTTACTAATCTAATAAAAACAGATTTTAAGTTCCAAGTTGAAGTAGTGACACTATTTTAATGGTAAATCTAATAAACTCTGTCTGTATTTCTTATTACTATCTTTCCGCAGCGTCTTTGAACTGAAGCAGCTTTTTATAACAGCAGCAGTGGGATACAAAGTAGCCTATAGCCTTCCTTCTTAAATAGGCTACCTAACAGTGCGAGAATTTATCGAATCGGTCCAAGCAAACAAACAAACTGGTCAGCTTTATAATCTTTACTAATATCCTTACTTCCTTACTAATAATATGAATGCAAAAATAACTTTGTATGTCTGTCGCGCTTTCACGCCAAAACTGCTGAGCCGATTTGCGTGAATTTTGGTATGGTGATAGTTTGACACTCGGGAAAGGACATAGGATATTTTTTATCCGTTTAGCGCGATAACCGACATACGTGCGGGCGGAGCCGCGTTCAGAAAGCAAGTATTAGTATAGACTATAAATTAAAAATCCTGTTCCGATTTGCGAGACAAAGCTGGGGGCTATCCTGATCCTGATCCTGTGACTTCGCACAGCTATTGAGATGCTACTACCTCGCAGACTACCTGCAAGTTATTTGGTACAATAAAAGCATTACTCATTAGAGATTTGAATCCCGTCAAGTTCCCGGGGCACCTAAATTGTCTTGGATCCATTGGAAAGATTCTCCACTATTAACCTTACTGAGACCACTACGTTTGCATATCCATGACCACCACTCAAAAACTCATTTTCCCCTACGGTTGCCAGATCGGCAGATATGATCGGTCCACTGCAACTTCAGCTTACTAATCTAGTGGAATATTTCAATTGCTCTACGAAGATTCTCTGTCGGATCCCTCAATGCGTTTTCGATCTTTCAGAGAGACACCAAGCACAGCCCTTTCTATAGCTCGCTGAGTTTCTTTTAATTTATGGACCCGTCCCACCATGAACTTGTACTATGGAAACCAGATAACTGGTAATATACTATTTTAAATAATTTTCTTTTGTAAATACATACTTAAATATAGATAATTACACCCAGACTTAAGGCAAACAGACGTGTTCATCACACAAATGTCCGACTTGGGAGGGAATCGAAGCAAGTATGTTACCGACCACGCCACCACCGCACCGCTGCACCGGCCCGAATATTGTTTTGACCCCCTCATTGCGTTTTCGATCTTTCAAAGAGACTCTAAGCATAGTCCTTTCTAACTTGCTGAGTTACTTGGAATTTACGCCACATTTCAGCTCCGTATGTCATAACGGGTAAAGCGCATTAGTTGAACCGAGCATAGACACCCTTTCCATATCTCGCTGAACTAGGGTGCTCTCTACCAGCGTATCCACTCACCTTCTCCTTGTATACGATTTTAAAGAGGAAAAGTAAATAGAAGTGTCTTCGAGTAGATATCATTCGAATTGAAGGCAATGGAATTCTTTTTGCCTTTTTTCATAAAGAAAAAGGTCGAAATTGTAAACTGTGATACAGAGTACCTTTCCCTTTTCTTGAATTATTTAGCAACGGCTCGTTAAAAATAACGGCCGGTTATCATTGTTTCACTGGCACTTTCATTTGCAAGCTTCAAGTCCCTTTGAGTTTGTGTACCACAGTAAAAAATTAACAGTTAGGCAACTGCATTTAAATGCAGAATTTAGAATACACTTATTGAAATTTGTTATATTTTTTTAAAAATACATTCAAATATAACTTTTATTTAAAACTTTTCTGACACTCCGGGAGCGAAACATAGCTAAAAGGCACAAGCTTTAGGCACAAAGAAATAAACATTAATTAAACAAAAAAATTATACACGGCTACACAACAAGCTCTACAAATCCAGTTTATGCTGATCTCGCATAGTATAGGTTTTGCTTACAAAGAGAGGTCAGATTATACTGGAAAATCATAGCGTGATGTGGAGCCGTATGTACATAGATACACACGTCACACTTAAAACACCCCTTTTTTGGATGATGAAAACTGCTTTTTTACAGCAGATCTATCACAGTTTATGTGTACGTCTAAATGACAAAACATAGTGTTTCCAGTTTTATTATTTTTAAGACCACAATATGTATGTATCTATTTTGAACAAATAAAGAAATTGTGATTCTGAATTCTGATTCAAAGAAATCGAAGGTTCGTGTCTTGAAATTGTTTGATAGGATGTTCTGAGAAGTTGTTCCTTTTACGTCAATAGAACATAATCCCCAAAAGAAAAGCAAAAAATATACGATCAATAATATCACTAATAATATTTTAAATGTGAAAGCAACCCTGTCTAGACGTTACGCTTACACGCCTAAACTACAAATAGATTTGGATGTGGTATGAATTTAGTTTGAGACTCTAGAAAGGACATAGGAAGCGCTTTAATAACATTAGACCCAACAAGATCCTAAATTATTATTAGATACCCAATGTTTATCCGTAGGAACACTTTTACATTTAAGTATTGTAATTTTCTAAGCCATAATGTATGACATTATTACTAATAACTTTTTTAAAGTAATTATTTTATACTACGAGTCGTGTAGATACAATATTTCCTTCCTGACAATAATTGTTCTACTGTGTACAACAAGCCCTTCTAGGGAGATAAAGGGCTACTCTGATGAACAGAGCATATTTCACGATTACAAACGTTCGTTAAAAAAATCTTTAGCTGGTGAGGTTACAAAAATGAAGTGTAAAAAGTCTACATTTTAAACCGCGATAAAACCCCTTAAAAATAGTTTTATTTCAATGTGTGATGTTCGCATAAATTTATGAAAATACTAGTTTTCATTGTATGAGGACTTTTTTTTCTTTTACATGGATACCATTAGTTTCCTGAAATAGTAGACTTACTACCAACAGCATCGAGTTTAAGATCAGTAGAGTTTGATTCGGTTTAATGCCAATCCGTAGGTACTCTTTAAGTCAGTTTGCATACTTAGTAGTCTAACTAACTTATATCGAGGGAACTAACTTATATCGAGAAAAACTTAACTTGAAAAAAGTTTCAATACAAAGGTCAGAATATCGAAAAATCAACAAAAAAATTACTAGTCAAAAATAACTCTTACTTGACGGTGACATATTCAAATGGATACACATAACGACGATTTTGTTTTAAGATTCGATTTTGGTTCGGGAGTACCTACGCATTTCGATTTTATTATGTTAAGTGTGTTATGTGTTATGTCAACGAAGTTTATAACATGGCAGTTCGCACAATAAAAGTGAATGCACTAAATTGTTTCTGCTAGTTTTTGGGGGAGGCGAGGTAACCACTCATGGAGGTACAGCACTCGTGTAAAAGTTGAAGCGTCTTTACAAATGCACACCCAAAGTTTGTATGCATAAACTGTTAATATACCTACCTCGACAGAGGGGAACGCGCCAAATACCAGTTCCTTTTTACATTTTCTAAGGCCGTAGGGTACTTCCAACACGTATTTGACCGGTTTATGTTAGTTTGAAGTAAGTAAATATATCAAATACTTGTATAACAATTTACCCCACATTCTAAGACGGTAACTTTAGGTAAAACCACTAAGGGATGTTACTATCTATTTGTTAGTTTAGTCCTCAGCCCTCCGCCACAGTAACTATATATAGCTGAAGCAGTAGTTCAACTCAAACACGTCCATAAATTTAAAAATTACTGTAGGTTAGAGGGCTACAGTACGGTTGCTACTACAGGATTTGAAGATTATTTTTAATAATTTGTTATAGTTGTACATACACGTCAATTTTAAACCGGCGAAGCGAAAAATGCATGTATTCCTTGCAAATAAATAATTGATTGATTGATTAAAGTCAATTGAGAATTCGACTGCATGTTTTTTTAAGTTTGTTACCAAATATCTTTGTTATACCTGAACCGAATTCTATGATTCTTGTTTGATTTAAAGCTGGTAAATTGAACAACATCTGACACGTAGTTTTTCAGCCATTTCGAAAGTTTCGAAAGAATCGTGAAAAATTGTGTGTTTTTGTTACAAAAAGAATTATCTCATCTTCCGATATATATATTATCTGCGTGCCGCAAGCACCAAAACGTGGTTTTGTACGGAAAATGTACAACGTAATAAGTGTTGGCGAAACTTATAGCACTTATAGACGAAACTTATAGTGGTAGCACGAGATTTCCGAAAGTGCATCCAACTGATATCCAAAACCTATGCTTGTGCATTTTGAAGTATACTAATGAAAAATGAAAGCAAAGGTCGGATTTGACAGCGTGAAAATTAACCCCAGATTCGAACATCGTTTCAAGCGTACCGTTAAGTATAAGTAACTCACTTGATGAGTAACCTATTAATTCGGGCGTTTTTTTTATGTAGAACTACTGCTACAGCATATATATCTACTGTGCCTCATCCAACCGCTCACCGCCTTCCGGCTAAATAGACCGGCCTCTTGTCCAACTAGACTTTGAATAAGTAGGGGTTTGTTGACTAAAATTATTTAACTTAGATTTAAGCCTGTTTTCACAGCTTTAAATCAGATGTTTAATCGTTAAACTCTCGATTTGCTGAACGAAATTTGCTGTTTAGGTGTAAATCGATAGCACCTAGCACCTATATTTGTACCTTTTCTTTGTTTGGAAATAAGTTTGAATGTATTAAAGCTGTACCTTTATAAGTCAATATACAAATTCATTATTCAGGTTTAAACAAGAAATAACTAGGTCCGGGGAATGGCGAGATGGCGGGATGAACTGGATGGGTTTTAAGCAGGTGGATAGAAGAGGTTCAAGATCTTAATGTCTGGAAGGTGTTAGAGAAGGTCTTTGCCCAACAGTGGGATGAACAGGGCTCATAATAATAATAACTAGGACCACCGAGATTTTAATTATATTAGTAGGCATATTATGATAGTATTCACACCAGACATTGTATTACCCAGAGGAAAGGTAAGCAGAGGTGAAGACCACACTTTTCACTTTTCTTTTTTCTTTTTTTTTAGGGC
The DNA here is from genome assembly GCA_936450015.1 of Meganola albula. NCBI lineage: Eukaryota > Metazoa > Arthropoda > Insecta > Lepidoptera > Nolidae > Meganola > Meganola albula. The sequence goes on from OW388150.1 coordinate 937,540, forward strand.
TGAGTCACTTTCGACCTCGGTAGTCGAGCGGTGTAAGCCATCCGATTAGGTTATACTGTGCACGGGAGGTCACGGGTTCGATTCCCGCCCCGGACAAGATTTGTGTAACTACAAAAAATTGTTTCGGTGTCTAGTTGGTTGAGGGACTACCCTCCGTACCTCGGAGATTACGTTAAGCCGTTGGTCCCGGTTATCATTTAACACATCTATGACAATCGTTACATGTAGTCACAAGCCAATACATATAATCTGACACTTGGTCTAACCATCTCGGCTACTGGTTCCTTAGGGGTTTCGAGGTCTGATGGCAGTCGCTTATATAATTCTGGTAGCTAGCCGCACCAGGTTAGACTGGGAGCTGACCTCAATAGAAACGGGAAAAAGGCAAGGAGAATGATGATAGGGCTGAGTCACTATCATGCGTGCTCCACCATACAAAGCCGCACCGCCAAGCGTGACACCATTTAGGAGGGTGGGTCGGAATTTTTACTCCGTTACAGTTTCCACCATATGGTGCGTCGTTCCACTACCACCTTCTCACCGACAATCATTCGTAATCACGGTATATTAGGCGGGCGCATCGTGGATGACATCATTGCTTAACATCAGGCAAGTTGTAGTCAAGCGCAAGGTCCCATAGGTAATACATACATACATATTATATATTGTCTGAGGCGAGTACAATTCCAAACTTCGAGTTGCAACAAGATTCTCTTAGTATTTTGCCCGACCCTGTTAATTACCAGACATCCAAAACCCATTGTTTTCGAAAAGTAAACTTTCATACATTAATTCCCCATACTCAAGTTTTCAAGTATGGTCAGCAAAAAAAAATTCTGACAATACTAACGTTTCGTATGCGAAAAAAAATATAGGAACAAGCCTATACATATACAAGCCTTTTTTTTTTTTTTTTTTTTTTGTTACGATGGAGAATGCATGACGCATACCCCGCCTTATTTCAGAGGACGAGGCAGGGTTATGTAGGACTAATTTAAGGCCCGTGGCCACCCCTTAAGCACAGGCCGAAGGCGACCTGCGCAGGGCTCTACCCACTAAACTCCACCGACTCCAGCAACCACGCTCGGCGGGAACACGGGATCCATAAGACACAACCGCGAACCCGCCAGTGGGAGCCCGCCGAAGCAAGCTCCTACGTGTTGTTACGTCCCAGGAGAGTTTCTGGGACTCTTCGACGGCGGACCGGTGCAATGCAGAGAGCGAATTCCTCAATTCAACTCCCCGCTGGTCACATCGAGGTGGGGTGGATCAGCGGGCGAGGGCCCGCTGCCTCCTGCCTCTCCGTCTCCTGCGGCACGGGGCGGAGAGGACATCGACCTCCCTCCCCCGCTCCGCCGCCTCCTTCTGTGACATAACTGAGTCGCAGAAAGAGGCCACCGCCTCCCAGGACCTCTCACTCTCGAGCATCTTATGCACGATGCTCGCGAGGGAGAGGTCCGGCCCTACAACGGACACTAGAGTGCGTCGCTCAGAGGACCAGGCCGGGCATACCTCAAGGGTATGCCAATACATATACAAGCCTAGTTCTAATCTTATTTATCTATGCTATTACAATCGGCTTGCCTTTTTTTTCTTCAACCCTTTTTAGTGTCCCACAGCTGGGCATGGGTCTTCTCTCAACTATCTAATGAGTTGATAGAGTTAAGGCCTTAATCCACACACGCTGGCCAAGTGCGGGTTGGTGGATGTCTTTGAGTGATTAGTTCTTAGACATGCCAGTTTCCTCACGATGTTTTCCTTCACCGTTATTGAGCAGCGGAGATGAAACAATTCACACAAAGATGTTCGAACCTGCGACCTTATATTTTATTATTTACTTTTTTTTATTTTTTTTTTATTTTTTTACCTTTTATTCTATAAGTCTCTAAATTTCCTTTGGCTTGTGATACCGTAAGATCAACAAAAAGTTCTGAAAGTTTATTTCCATAATCTTCAACAGACAATTCGTTTTGTTTTAATTGTTGTATCTTATTATGAATCGCAAGAGGTGACTTTTGAGGCAATAATACACTACGCATATCCGCAATTAAATCGTCAACGTTAGCATAATCTGATTTCAATTGTAATTTGGCTTGTTGAGACAACCTACTCTTTAATACGAACGTTATTAAGTTCTTTTGACACTCCTCACTATGTAATAGCGAACTATAATATTCGATATTGTCAATTAATTGCTTATAAGAACATTCATTATCACTAGTTATCATAGGTAACAAACTAAGAGCTACTTTTAAATTAAAAGACTCCATTTTTTTATCTTGATTACTACTACTAATAGTACAAGTTAATGAGCACAACTCTACAATACGATTATACAATGAAATAAAATCAATACAAAACTTATCAATTAATATTTTTCGTTTTGGCCAACTTTACCCTTTTTTATATCATCGGATACTAATTGTATAAAATTAGTATATTTATCAAATATTTTCTTCGCGTCAGACAACTTTTTCTCCAATATACTCCCTTGTCTACGGTCAGGGCCAATTTTTATTAAATAAGTTTTAATTGCTTTCAGTTCCTCATACAAGCATTCTAAAATATGAGCCATAACTTACCATCCTTAACAGTAATTTAATAACCTGTAAATATAACATAATAATTATCTAGCCACAAAGAGAAAAAAAAAATACGATTATGCATTTAAAATTATAAAGTTCAAGTCCATTTTACACGCCTGTAGTTTTCGATGACAACGCGATAACTCAATATTTGTTTATTTACGGTCTTTAACCGAACCGAATTCCACTCATCACTTATTTAGTTATTATTCACTTTAAATTTAACACTTTAAGATCGCAGAAGCTGTTTTGGATATTTATTTGGGTAACTGCCATCTTTGCGTTCATACCATCTCGGTTTTAGATCGCCGTACTCCTTTATCAGGCAACTGCCTTGAACTCGATCTCCGAATAATCGCATTCCGGTATAGCTCTTGATTTATCCAGCGTACATGACAACGCCGGTATGCCCGCAGAATAAAATAGAGAACGCCAATTCCCAAAACTAGCACCACTATGGCCAGCAATATGGTGATAGTAGAAACATTGAATGTTACCTCCTCTAGGCGTGACGTATTAGAACCGCCATCAGCTGCGTTTTGTACCACCAAGGTTTCCTCTTTAGTCTGTGTACTGCCCATCTTTTTCACAAACCAACGCACCAGCACAAAAAAGACACACAATAACAGTGTTACGAACACAACGTATCGCCGTAGCGAGTGTAATTAAAAAAATTGAACTAAACATTGTTATAACTTGTTCACTAAAGTCGAATTGTTTTGAAGCACGCGCCTTATACGGCATGCAGGCGCCGGTAACGCGATCGCATGCGCATACCAATGCCCGAAGGCAGGGTCGCCATGTAAAGGTGTGAGGTTGTTGGGAGACAAATGATACCACTGACTGCTCAAATAATACTCTCTCTATTTCGCTAAGACACAAGATTATATATTATTGATAGGTAAGTACATACCAGCTATACTTACTACGTACACACTACAGCGAGGCTGATATACAACTCATAAGAAACTGAACATTGAACATTGACTGAAGAACACTGCTACATAAAGACCTTTAAACATATATTTTTTTCAACCAAACCTTTTCCACAAGACTCGTAACAAAATCTTTTACCATATTGCTACCCTCCGGAAGTGAATTAACATTCTTTCCGCATACTCAACGTAATAAAAGTGCCCTAAAATTAACATAAACATTACCATCCCTTGTTAAAGACGGTTATTAGCAATGGCAATGCATTAATATTATGATGTGACTGCTGTATTGTTTTGTGTATTGAAATAAAACTAATTCATAACGGATTTTATCGCGGTTTATTTTAGATTTATAACGCAAATCATATTTTTATTATTATTGTTTCTGAAATAGGCCTGCGCTTGACTACAACTTGCCTTGTCAAGCAATGTAATAATAATAATATAATAATAATAATGTATCTTTATTTTCTCCCACACATATTACAAAGTACAAGAAAATTATAAGGTGCAATATTATTATGAGGTGGGTGACTGGTGTCCAAGCTAGGTTATAGTTAACCTGTGTTAAGGATCACCAGGCCTCCACTCTACGGACAATATAAGGTCACAGTATAGCATAACATTAAGTGGGAAATGTAGTCTACGATGAGACGCGCTTGCCTACTATACCGATTCATTCATAACGAATGATTTTCGATGGGAAGGTGGCTGTGGAATGAGGTTCCATATGGTTAGAAACCATAAAGGAGCAACAATTTCGACCCACCCTCTTCAATGTTGTCACCAGACATCGCACCGGAACACGGCCAGACCGTTTGGCTGTGTCGCTTCAATATAGTGGCTTATAATCTCAAACTAAGCAGATCTTGTACTATGGAAATTAGATAACTGGCAATATACTACATATAATACTTTTCATTTGTAAATACATACTTAAATATAATTACACCCAGACTCTAAACCAACAGACGTGTTCATAAGACAAATGTTTAACTATGATGTATTATTTTGTATAATGAATAAAACTTCTTTGAATGGATTTTGTCGCGGTTTATTTAAGATTTAAATTTATTTTACTGTATTTCGTTAACATATAACTGTTTTTGTTCCCATATAAATAAATAATAATCCAAATGCAACTTAAAGTATATACCTAATGTTTGAAGGTATTCAGTAATAACTTTAACCCTTTTTAGTGTCCTACTGCTAGACACGGGTCTTCTCTCAACTATCATACGAGCTGAGCGAGGTCTTAATCCACTCACCCTGGCCAAGTGCGATGGATATCACATGTCATCGTATGATTAGTTCTTAGACATGGCAGTTACCTCACGATAGGTAATTAAATACAACAGCGGCGATAAATAATTCACACAAATATGTGTGGGCTCGACCATAGATGCAAACCCGCTACCTTTGCGAGACCGATAGCGCTGCGCTATCGCTGCTCCGCGCCGCTATGTTTTCCGTCACAGTCTTTTAAAGTTGTCCCCACACAGTCCTTCCAACCTGATTTCTTTTGCATAGTGTAGATTAAATTTAAATAATTATGATATGGTATGTGACAAAAATATTAGCTTTTCTAAGATGGCGGCTTCACCCGTGCTCGGTATTCATTAATTCATTCGACCATGTTGACATCTTCGAGTGACAGCTGACTCTAGTGTCATGGCAATCCTGAATCGCACAAGCAAAGTTTCACCGACGATTAGCATATACACAAGATCCCGAAAAGAACAGTCGGAGGGAGTACCGCGGTCGCCGGGCATTACAACTCGCCCGGCTGGAAGATCTTCCCTTTACACTGGAGGGCCACTACCACCCGATCCTCCAGTCACCTCCACATAATTATAAAATAAAAATGATAATTTATTTTAGATCACACACAGTAGAAATGTACAAAATCCTAATGTTGTTAGTAACAAAACTTAACCTAAATGTTAGTAACGAAAATAAATTAAAAATAAATTATGTACTCAACATTAAAAATAAAACAAAGTTATCATAAAATTTTAGTTTATTTTTTTACATTTGTTGCTTTATGATGTGATATAACAAACATAATTCCCTGTTGCCAACCAAAATCTCATTAACCTTCCTCAGCCAATCTGAGGAGGTATCAGGTTCAATTTTGACCCGCCATCAGTCATATCATCCGTCCCTCACATTACTTGCTACGTGTCATTTACTTCCCTTATCTAACCGCAAACGTATCGTGTCAGGCTGAGAACACACTGGAGGCTCTAATTACACTACCCTAATTTCTAACATATGACCTATAACATATAACCTATCATAAAACAATGGAAATTAATGAAAATTCTTAGCACGCTAATTACCACTGCTAAGTTAATTGTTAAAATGGATTCGTAATATTTAAGTATATGATTAATTTCACCCGCAAGCAAATGTTGTCATCAAACCTTAGTTACTAATAAAATTATATCTCAGGCAGCTCGGAAGACACAGATGTCTTTAATAACTCGTTGACTAAATGTAAAAAATATATACTTGCAAGATTACATGATGATGGTAAGAAGCCCTATGTTGCGATTTATGAATGTTTAATCTAATTTTAATTTAATTTAATTTATATAATTTCAATATTATTTATTTTTCTATATTTCTACGTTTTAAATTTAATTTCAATTGTTTTTAATTTATCTTACACCAACATTTATATAATTTTAATTTAACCGTTCAACGGGCAAAATTCCAAACTTTGAGCTGTTTAACTAAGATTTTTTAAGAATCTACTACACGTGCGCAATAAGTTGAGACTTGAGTGCGGTGAGTGTGTGATCTGTAACACAGTTGTGATGATAATTCGTTTGTGTGACGTAGATTAGTAGCTTGGATCGGGAAGTTTATAAGTTGATAGTACCTACCATAGACCATAAAAGTTTGCTACTTCTGTCGGCAAGTGAAAAAAGTGTTCGCTTAACAACTGGGTCTCAATTTACATTACAAAAGTATTTTGCTCGACTCGGGATCCGATCTCGGAATCTGGACGGTTATTAAGCCAACATGCGACCTGACGACTGAAGCAGTTCATAATTCACTTTTAATTTTAAATTGTTTTTTTTAATTGATAAAAGTCATCACTTGTTTTCAAACACCTTTATTTAGAATTGATATAATAAGTTCACATAAGAAATGGATATAGAAGAATAATTGGGACGCGAAAAGGATTTAAAAGTGTCTTATTAGATCGACACGACTGAGAACTGACCGCTGACCACAGATAATATAATAGGTTCTACTGAAACATACCAAGGTCACTTTGTTCTTGGATGAATCTGCTGACAGAGCGCAGAATTGCCAAAGATTTTTCCAGACAGAAAGCTAACATTGCCAGGCTGTAATAGTACTTAACTGCCTAACAGTGAGCTTTCGTGTTCGATTCCCGGGTCTTGCAAACAATCTTTATACTTTGAGACTATACTTATACTTAGAGAAACTTTCTAATATACAAGAAGAAAATTGCAGTTTGAAGATCAGAGTTATATCCGATGAACGGCAATGGGTTCGCCGCTATGAGACCTAAACATAGCCGGTGAAAAATGGGTGTTTGGGTGATACATGCATGATGCTATGTTGATGTATGTAATGTTAAATCTTTGTAGCTCAAAGTTGGCAATTTTGCCCTATGAAGGGCAATAAACTCGCCCCTTAGTTACTTGTGGGGCCAAAACATAGCCGTCCAAAGTATGGTATTTCACCTTTGCCTATTTGAATAATATAACTTTTAAATCCTGAATTTTTCACATTAATGAAGGCAATGGAATAATTTGCTGAATTCAGTATTGGACACATTGAAATGTCAATTAAAAGTAACTGACATTGCTGATACTACAAAATCTATTTCTATAACGACAGACAATTAAAATTGTCACATCACTATATTTAGAAAGGAAAGTGACAATTTCCAAAATAAATATCTAATCTATAAATAGAATAAAATAAAAATAAAAAAGCCGTTTTTTTTCATGCAACATACAGTAATAAAATTAAATTCGATTTCAAATTAATACAATTTTTATATTATTTTCTTATATATTATTTTCTTTATTAATTTACGCGAATATCACACATTATAATGAAACTATTTTATAACGGATTTTATCGCGGTTTATTTTAGATTTTAGGTCCCGACGTTAAAATAAACCGCGATAAAATCCGTTAAAAAGTAGTTTTATTTCAATAAAGCACCACGGCTAGAACTTTCGATTTTTATTATTATGTAAAATAAGAGATTCATCTCATCTAACACTTTTGCTGTGCCCGACAGGGTCCTTAATGATTATATTATTATAAGCGTCTACTTACTTATGGTAAAGCAATAAAGTTATTGAGTGTTAAGTAAGATCAGGGCCTAAACTGGTCCGATCTGAAAAATTCTTGCATTGTTGTTAGCCCATTTACTGAGGAAGACTACAGGCTAATTTTTATTCAACTACTGAGCATGATTGGATTAATGTAGTTTATGTATAATTTATTCATTTTATTACTTAAGTGTGGGTTTTTGTTACCGAATAAATAAATAAATAAAAAAGTACACAAGGTTATAACTTAAAATCAAAAACACGACTGCAATGTACCTACTCAAAAATTTTCCATAATAACGTTAAAACGTAACTCAAATGTATTTTGTAAACTTATTTTAAAATCCTTCATTTTGATAACTTGATAGGCTCGACTAAAAAAAATATTAACGACCTTAAAATTTTGCGTAATTGTAGATCGCCATTTTGATTTTTCAAACAAAATGGCGGAGAGAAAATACTTTAATAACACTTTGGTTATTGAGACAAAGCGAAAGATACCTTACTTGTCGCAATCCATTCAGCTGTATTTAATTTAATAATTCGTAATTTATTTTCTCAAAGTTACAATAATATATTTTATGCGACTAATATACTTACACGTTAGAAAAACATTGTGAGAGACTGGTGCCTGATTTAGGTTTATAGAATAAATCTGTATTACAAATCACCATGCCCTCCCGCCGCTAACGGTTGATGTCTATGTACAGCACTTTAATTTATTAATATACCTACCTAATTCTAAACCTCATTATACGTTACGTACAAAATAACTTAGATTCAATGATAGGAGTTGCGGTTGTGTCACCTATGGTTCCCGTGACACCCTAGGATGCGAGAAGGAACACCCGGGGGTTTTTAGTTCGGGTAACCAGTATGGAGTTCCACATACCCCCAGCCCTGCGCCCATACAGGGCGGGGAGATCCATACAGATTTCCCCCCGGTAAACAAAAAAAAAAGATTCAATGATAGGAACATTTAAAACTAGGTATTCATATTATGCTCTAAAATAAGAAAAAATAAAATAAAAGAAACAAAAAAATCAGAAACAAAAAATAAAAGAAACAAAAGAAACAGAAACAAAAAATAAAAGAACAAAAAAAAAGGAAACAAATTAGAAAATCCTATAGCTAAGGAACCATGTGTGGGACGTGCGTAAAAGGAGAGGTCAAAAGTGGGCTAGAATTTTGAACACCAATGTGATATACCTCATTGGAAAGCTTATTTAATAAGCTGTTAGAATTTAACTAAACACGAATTTTAAGAGCAACCATTTTTGTAAAAATCAAAAAAATGTAATAGAAAAACAAAACGCACATTACCTTTAATTATCCGTTTCCTAAGCAGTATAAATATTGCAATCACGTCAACAATTGCATTCTGTTACAGTACTTTTCTCTTGTAATATTATTCTAGCTGCAGCTTAATGTAATTATGACGAAAAATATTTGTTATCTTATTAGTGTAATAACAAAACGCGTGGAAAAAAATATAATTACGGGAAACGTCATGATGTCATTGTCATTGATCAGTTTGATTGACAGCGTCGAAATAATTTTGATTTTTTTGGTTGCTCAATTGACATTTGACCATAGGGTTGCCAATTGCAATAATCATAATATTGCATTAAGGATTCTTATTTTCAATTTCAATTTTTAAAAAAACGGGGGGGTGTAAAATTATTTTAAATACACCAAAAAATTTAATTAATTATGCTCTATTAACCTATGTAACTCAGATTGCTGTTCAAATTTACAATTATTTTAATCCCAGGCTCTATATATTTTTTGAACGTCTCTTTTGTTTGTAGGTAAAAGTCTGTATGCAGTACAAGATATGCGCAAAAAAATAAACCTCATCCTTAAAAATTGTGTAAAAATAACACCGACTGTGCCCAAACCTTTAGAAGCAGTTGGTAAGAATAGAGTAATTCTTAAGCTCAGCCTGTGTCTCGGAAGGCCCGAAATAGACCGTTAGTAAAAAGGGACCCATTTAATGAGGTGTTAATTTGGACCCAAGAAGCCCCACCCTGATAGCAACGGTGTATTCATTAGTCATTAGGCGACATAGAGATATATTAAGTCTCTCTTTAAGGAAACAAATACGCTTTTCATATCACTGAATATAAGCAGAGGTGACAAAACGTTGATTAGAGTAACATTTTTAATTTTATAGAGATTAGTGTATTTTTCGTAACGATTTATTTATTAAAGGAGACGTTTAAGAAATGTTTAGAGCTTGGTATTCAAATCAAAGGTGATAAATATTTTTCTTCATAATATCATTAAACTGCCGCTAAAATAATTTTAAAAGACTAAGTAGGTAAGTAAGTACTTTTAACCAATGCCATATTGATACCAATATAATATTAATACTGCTTCGAAAACCAATAATTAAAGGCAATGTGCGTTTTGTTTTTCAATTACTTTTTAAGTTCTTAAATTATAAGTACTTTGGGGGCTGAGTCACCTTCGTCCGTGGAGTGCATCTTTTATCTGAATCCCCACACGTAGTCTGGGGTTGCACATCAGGTGACAAAAAAAACTGGTAATTATGTTTACTGGTAATTAACTGGTAGTAGGTTTCGGTCGTGGTTAATGACCACCTACCAGCAAAGCCGCACCGCCAAGCGGCCTGACCGTGTTTCGGTGCGATGTCTGGTGACACCATGCAAGAGGGTGGGTCAGAATTGCTGCTCCTTTAAGATTTCTAACTATATAAAGGCTCATTCCACTGCCAACTTCTCACCGATAGTCATTCGTAAGTGTGAATCACACGAGTGAATCTGTATACTAGGCTGGCGCGTTCCATCGTACACTACATCATTGCGTAACAACAGGCAAGTTGTAGTCAAGCGCAAACCTATTTCAGAATTAAAAGAAATATGTTCCAATGACTTATCAAATAAACTTTCCCATGAGGTTTCTATTGGTGTTCAAAATATTGTAACACTTTTGACCTCTCCTTACAATTACATAGACTCAAATAATGTAGAATTTAAGATATAATATACCCTTTCCAATTCACTTTGTTTAACAAGAAGAACAAACACACATCTCAAAATCAAAATCAAATTATGCTTTACTTTTTTTGAGACACGAGTCTACATAAAAATAGTCCAATTTCTTTTCCTACCGTGCAGTGAATGACTGACAACTACTGAAGATCACTGCCAAAAAACTCAGTAGGCTTTTTTTTTAATGAATTAAAAATATATCTATTACATTTTATTTGTTTATTGTGTTGAATTAGAGCGACTTAAAGCGTTTTTATCCGTTAGATAGTTTGAAATTTTATAATACGCTTTCTTACATAGCATCTGGTGCAAACAATACCAAATTTTCAATTCTCGAAATGTCGACGAACAAACGGTATGTGTTCACAGAGCTATAAAATGAACATCTTTGTCCACTAGATAAGTTTTAATAAAATAATAACGTTCTATTTTCCAGCTTTCTTTTATCCCGCTACACACTGCTACATAATAAGCTATACATTTCCAGTATAACCTGATCTCGTATTGTATAGGATTTCCGTAAAACGAGAGGTCAGCTTACACTGGAAATGTTATTGCTTGTTGGACATGCCTCCTGCACAGCGGTGGTGAACGGTATTGACCTCACCTTTGAAATATAAGGTCGCTTCCAGTCGGGTCGATCCCGGGTCGAGCCCACGCATCTTTGTTGAATGATTTCATCTCCGCTGCTCAATACTGGTGTAACAAAAACATTGTAAGGAAACCGGCATGTCTTAAAACTAATCATTCGAGTACATGTGACATCCACCAACCCGCACTTGGTCAGCGTGTGTGGATTTAGGCCTAAACTCTCTCAGCTCGTAAGATAGTCAATAATAGATACTCGTGGGTTCGATTCCCACCCAAGTCAGACATTTGTGTGGTGAACACATCTGTTTGTCTTGAGTCTGGGTGTAATTATCTGTATTTAAGTATTTATTTACAAAAGAAAAGTATTATATGTAGTATATTACCAGTTAACTGGTTTCCATAGTACGAGCTCTGCTTAGTTTGGGATCAGATGGCCGTGTGTGTTAATGTAACACTATATTATTAAATTATTATTAATCATAATATTATTATAGTTGAAAGAAGACCTGTGCCTAGTAGCGGGACATTAAGAAGGGTTGAAGTGAAACTAACTTAATAGGTCTAAATAACTTCCAGCAGTAAGCGCGTCCGTTTAATAACAGCTATTTTTACAGCAAGAATATGATATTTTTATTTAGACCAAAAACAATAAAGAGCATGTGATGTCCATCGACAAACCAGCCCTCACAAATGGTGTCAACAAATATCGCACCAGAACACGGCAAGGCCAATTGGCGGTGCGGTTTTGTCTGGTGGTTGGTCACTAACCACGGCCAAAGCCTACCACCAGTATATTGTCTTCTGGTTTGCACCACGACCACGAGTGAAGATATTATTAGGTATTCATATTGAAAGTGCACTCCATGGACTAAGGTGACAGATTTAATTAAAGTAACATGTCTCTATGTATCGAGTCTGGGCGTAAATATCTATTATTAAAATAAAATTTACAACAGAAAAGTATTATATGTATAGTAATACAAGTTATCTAGTTTTCATAACACAAGCTCTGCTTAGCTTGGGATCAAATTACCGTGTGTGTTAATGTCCCAGAATATTTATTTATTACTAGCTGCCCCAGCGAACATCGTACCGCGTATTTATTAAAAAAAAATTCACTTAGGGGTATGAAAAATAGATAGTAGCCGATTCTCAGACCTACTGAATATGCATAAAAAATTTCATAAGAATCGGTCAAGCCGTTTCAGAGGAGTATGGCAATGAAAACTGTGACACGAGAATTTTATATGTTAGATTATGAAGAAAATCAGTTATCTGGTTTAATCGCAAACTCTGTTTAGTTAGGGGATTAAACGGCCGTGTGTGAATAATCCCAGAACATTTATTTATTTTAAGACAAGACCCGGCTCCTGACACGTACCCGTACATATTTCTATGTTATTCTAGAAGGAATTTTGGATAACACAAAGGTTGAGATAGTATCAGTTAACAGTCGTTTGTGACGGTCGGCGTAGTAGCGTAGTGCTAGACGCCGTTTAGATAAACTGTACACGCGATACGAATTTGTGAACCGTACTTTATATCTTAATATATTTTTCAACATTATTATGCAGCACCTGAAAGCTTAGATTGTTGTTTTTTTCTTTTTTGTAAAAGTGTTTTAAAATATGATAAATTAGAACATTAAATATTTTCGGAAAAATTTTAATTCCACCATATGCAAAACTGTTATTTTCAATGTACAACGAAATTACAATTTTCGTAGTCATTTTTGAATGCACGGTAATAAGCAGGTTCCCTGAAAATTTAATCTATCTAGATTAATTTCTGCAATATTCCCTTTTGACTAAATTTCAGAGAAATTAAAACATGTAAGTGTAAAATGTAGATAAATTAATTTCTATGAACTTCAATCACATTATTTGTGTAAATTTACTTTTAGTAGGTACTTATATATGAAACATATTTTATGTAGACATGTTTGTTAAATTTATTATTATTATTATAAATTTAGTCATTTTCCAATTTTTATATTAAAAAAAACAAAATCGAAAGAAATCTTAAAATTTCATGATGATTTCATGAATAAATTGAAAACTTCATTACACAATAATATTATTTCATCACAACGCATGTTTGATACCAAATAATCTGGAAAACTGCTGTATGATGAATTGAAATTTTTTGAAAAATTTTAAAAATATTTCACTCTCATCTCACATTTGGTATCTATCATAAGCAGCTCCAGTTATGTACAATATTAAAAAAAAATATTCAAAAATCTTCAATATTACTTATAGTTACAAATTTGAACTAGTGAAATATTTTTTGAACAATATCTAAAATTCAAAGAAATAACTAATTTTAAAAATATCGTAAAAGTTAAACTTACCTAAAACGGAACCGCTTATTCAAAATAGTCCACCTTAAAATCTAACAAGACACGACACAAAAAATACGCCGACCAGAATTCGCGATACGAGCGTAATGAACAAAACGCCGAGCGTTCCTACTGACAGTCGTCGTAGTACTGCAGAATAAATAGGGTTGGGATCGCATGTAACATCCCGCATCTGCGCGCATGCGTACTAGACTGAGGATCTCAGCTGACGACTAAGGTCACCGTGTCAGTGTGGGACGTATTCTTTTTAAAACGCCACTTAAGTTAAAGTAGGGGTAGAGTGGACACGGGCTCTCATGTAATAGGGATTTAAATGAATTCAATTTAAGGGTGTTATGTAAAGTAGGTTAGGTTGGGTACTTTCATTCAAAGGGAATCGTAATAGATTTGTCTTGTTTGTTAGAGTTTATTTAATACTTTGAGGCTCTCTTAACTCGTCAGATTATTGAGAGAAGACCCGTGCCCAGCAGTGGGACAATAAAAAGGGTAAAAGTGATGTCAATATGTCACTTCAACCCTTTATAGTGTCCTACTGCTGGGCACGGGTCTTCTCTCAACTATATTATGAGTTGAGAGAACACACGCTGGCCAAGTGCGGGTCGGTGGATGTCACATGTCCTCGAATGATTAGTTCTTAGACATCCCGGTTTCTTCACGATGTTTTCCTTCACCGATATTGAGCAGCGAAGATGAAACAATTCACAAAAAGATGTGTGGGCACTACCAGGATTCGAACCCGCGACCTTATTTTTCTAACGCGAGGCCCGTACCGTTGCGCCACCGCTGGTCGATCACTTATTTTTCGAGCAGATATGTATGTCTTCTTTTTCTTCTTCTTTTAATTATGGCCTCTGCAGAAATTATTCCGCAATTTTGCCAGTGTCAAGTTTAAATAAGTATATGTAAGTAAGTAAGTAAGTTTTAAAAGATTAGTAGTAAAAAACTAAAAAACTGCGACGTTCTAAGACGCCATTTTTTTTCCGATATGTATGTCAATATGTACTCGAAAAATAAGTGATGGATTATCAATACAATTCTAGTGCTTATGAAGTACTATCGTATAAGCGTATGGCGTATATCTGTACGCTGCTGGCTGGTGATGGGCTGTGGCTATAGTTGCCGTTAAATTAACAATACTTACTATCCCAGAGGTAGGCATTAGTCTTCTCTTCATTATCTTAAGTGTTAAGTGAGTTACAGCCTTAATCCACATACTCTAGTCGCGTGCGAGTTTGTGGATATCACATGTCATCAAATGTTTAGTTCTGAGACATGCCGGTTTTGGCATGATGTTTTTTGTTAAGCAACAGCAATGAAAATAGTTCACTCAAAGTTCACTCATCTTTGAGTATAACTCAACATTAAACCCAGGACGCATATTCCAAACCCGCATCCCATACCTACCGATAAGCCTCCTCTGTAAACCATCCCAGAGTTTACTTTAATTCAAAGTGTCACGGTTGCTTGCGCAGCTGTTTTCTGTTTCGTTGTTATTTTCAATGGTATCTAAAACAGCTGTTAAAAAGTGGGTGGTGGTCACTTCTGCCTACACCTTCAAGAAATACAGGCGTGAGCCTACCTGAATATGAATAAGATAACTAGTGCCCGTTGACATTTAAGAGGTCGGTAACGCGCAAGTGTTGCTAGCGTTCATCATCTACGATGGCCACTTACCTTATGGTGGGCTGTATGTAACCAATCCTTCCACTGCTACAGCTCCTGTAAGCCAGGATCGACAGCGATGCCGTGAACAGCCTCAGGATTTAAGCCTGGCTAAGTTTAGGGACACTTAAAACTGTCTTGGATCCCGCACGAATTTAATCACAAATATAATAAGAGGAGTTGGAAACTCGGACTATCTACTTTCCTCCAAGCTAAGCGGGAGACTACGTAGAGAAAAGGGGGAAGATTAAGTTACCCCAGCGGTTTTCAATTCGTATCCAATACCTTCAGTCTTATGTCTTCATCCTGTGATCTTTAAATATCTCAAAATAATAGATTTTTTACTCAAAAAATGTGACCGTTTTTTCCTTAAAATTCACTGAATTGTTAACATTTTCCTTATCCAACACAATTCTCAACTAAGTGAGTAAATATTTTCCTGCAATTTAACACTGTAAAGTAAACACGTAGGAAATCCCCTAAGGACCTATAAACGGGATGTATACTATCCCGGGATGCTGGACTTTAATTAGAGAGGTGCGTGGTACCTTATCAATCCCGAGATTTATTACTGAGAGAACTAGTTGTTAGAGAACTAAGATATATTTCTATTGGTATTGCCCCACTGCTGTTTAAAATGTTTACAAACATTTTTGAATGTTAGGAATTGTTACATTATGTTAGGAATTGTTAGTTGTTTTGTGCTCCTACATTTACGAACATTTGAAAACATAATTATTAGTAAAACTAGTTTTCCGCCCGCGGCTTCGCCCGCGGATGTCGGTTATCGCGCTAAACCATTAATCTCTTTTTCGCAGTCGGATAAAACTATCCTTTCCCGGGTCTCGAACTATCTCCATACAAAATTAGTTCAGTAGTGTAGGCGTGTAAGCAACATTTTGAAATCGGCAAGCACCCATAGGTATATCCATAAATCTATAGGGGTTTCTTTAAAAATACTACGGCTCTTAGACCGTGATTATTGTTTTTCATTCAATATTTGAGAAGAAATAAAATTTAAATTTCGAGTTCTAATAATCAGACTGAGTTATCAAACGTCATTGTGTCAAAATAAAAAGTAATTTAGCTAAAAAGCACGAAGGAGTATTGATATCAACTTCAAAGAAAATCTCCCTCAGAATAATTTCTCAGGCTTCAACCGCGTAGTATTAGGATAAAGATAAAAAAAATTGGAAAAATAAAAAACACGTGTTTTTCGAAAAAACCGAATTTTAAATGAATAGGACCAAGGAATAAAAAGTTGCATACAAACTTCACCCCTCTATTTTACCCTCTTAGGGGATGATTTTTGGAAATATTATTAGCCTATGTCCTATTCTAGGGTATACACTACCTATGTTTCAAACTTCATTTACATTGGAGATACGCGGTAACAAACTTTCACACACACACACACACACACTTACTTTCGCATTTATAATATTAGTAGGATAGGATGATTAATATTAGAAGTAGAACTATACTATTCGCATACCCTGCTGTCGCCTGGATAAATGTTTACAAACAAATGTTTTATTTGTTACCTAACAATTTTGTTCTGTAACATAACCTAACATACAAACATTTTCTAACATTGTGATCAAATGTATGTCAGAAAATATTTATAATTGTTTATATACATTTTTAAACAACAGTGTAGCATCATTATAACAGTAGGTTTTGGCGGCTTAGTCACCTTCGACTGTGGAACCACGAGAGCGGATTCAGATAAAAGGTTCACTTTTACCTGAATCCGCACACGTGGTCTCCGGGTGGTGCAAATATGGTGACAATCAACTGGTACTTAATGATGTTTACTGGTAATCAACTGGTGGTAGGCTTCGGCCGTGATTAGTGACCACCCACCTGACAAAGACGCTAATATAAGTAAGTAAGTAAGTTTCCTTAAAGTACTAGTACCAGTTTAGACTGGCCGCCAAAGCCGGAAGAACTGTTAGGAGAAGTTATTTATGTACTTATAAAATAATGATACTACTTTCTTCTGGTACAAAATCCATGAACTCATTAAAACTGCAATCAATAATGACCAAAACATTTATCGCCAAACTAAATTGAAAATTGAAACTAATCTTTAGGCTTCTCCTTTTCTTCTTTGTCGTTACAATTTACAACCAAAATAGTAGCACACAACGCATGCCGAGATATCGCCCACGCCGTCGTGGGCCGCGCCGCGTCCCTCCAAGATAGGCCCCCGGTCGATTACGGTTCCGGTCAGGACCGGACCGCGCGAACGCGAAATGCCCCCCGATCTCCTAAAACTAGAGTGTGCGGCAACGTCCTGAGCCGAGGTTCGTCCCCAAATGGGGAGCCCTCATGGCAGTGGCCACAGTACTTGATCGGTTCGACCGTCCTCGGACGGCTCACCGAAAAAGTCCGGTGAACCTATAAAGGCACTTCCGGCTAATTGGGTTAGGTTATCAGCAAAAAAAAACGTTACAATTTTGACAGAGTGGTCGTGATCGTTATGTAGCATTGGAGGGTACAGATTTAATACGCCTCACAATGTCTCGCCATCTCTCCTTGCTTGAGACCATCCTACTGGGACCTCCCACAGCAGACTTTGGTTGATCCACCGCATGGGCGACCTCCCGCGCGGTCTTGTGCCATCCACCCTTCCTTGCACGAGACGCTCGATGGAATGGTTATCTAGTCCGGAAACGTGTCCGAAGAAAGTTATTAAGCTACGTACTAAAAATAATAAAACTCTATTAAAATCATTGCTTTCAGTGGAGCTATAAAAGCGGGGTTAGTTGACACAGGACTTAATGAAAAATTTCATAACGACCACGTCTAACCAGAGTAACCAAACAAAACAAAATGTGTAAAAAGCACTAATATTTAAAATTCTATTTTCCCAACAGTCTCCAAACCAACTATTAAAAATACGAACGTTTGTAAAGATTGTGAGGTTAATGGTTGTTCCTTTTATAAAATCTTTTTTTTTTTTTTGTATTCTGGGACATTAACACATACGGTCATCTGGTCCCAAGCTAAGCAGAGCTTGTGTTATGGAAACCAGATAACTGGTATATACTATACATATAATACTTTTCTTTTGTAAATATATACATAAAATAGATATTTACACCCAGACTCGACACAAACACAAATGTTCATCACTAATGTTTGTCTCGGGTGGGAATCGAACCCACGGCCTGCAGCGTGAAAAGCAAGTATCTTACCGACCACGCCACCGGCCCGTCTATTTAGGGGTTAATCTATTTAGTTTTATGGTTTTAATCTATTTAGGGGTTTCGATAAAATTTAAGACAAATATATCATGATTAATATTTTAGAGCATCACGCAGATTATTTCACAGGCGGTGGTGTAGTCGTGGGGTTGGATTCCCACCCGAAACAAACATTTGTGTGATAAACATATGTATCTAGATAGGTTTATTTCAAGTATGGGTGCAATTATCTAATATATTTTTACAAAATAAAAGTAGTTTATGTTTAAAATTTATTTAAATTTAAAATTATTATTATTACGTCCTGAGCTAAAAGTTATGTAAGATAAGATAATTTGCTATTTCAAGATATCTTTCTCCAGTTTTTGAATAAACAAATTAAATTTTACGAATTGAGAGAGTCTAGGCTTTATAAGCCACACGCTGGCCAAGCGTGGATTGGTGAAGGTCACACGTCCTCTTTATAGTCGATTTTTTCCTTTGACGATATTGAACAGCAGTGATGAAGCAAATAGCATGGGCGCGAGTGCACGACCGGGGATGGAACCTGCAACTTTATATTTCAAAGGCGAAACAAAAAAATAAACGTCCCAATTGAAACTTAGTGCATCTTCTCTATTAGGAAAGATGAACCGAAGGTACATTGTAGTTGAAAAAAACTAGTTTTTTAATTTTCAAAATTAGCTCCGAAAATGGCCGGTCGATCTCTTGATTGACAACCTGTTTATCTTATGTAGTTTTCTTGACATGAATGACGTCACTACAGTCTGATCGATGCGATGCAGCGATGTTTTAAAACGCGTTTGAAATTCATCATTATTGTTAGAAATTAATTAAAATGAAAACGTAGCAACTTAGTAGCAGTGGCTCCTTATTTATACTTATTAAACAGTTTAGTCACAAAATTTTATTAATATACATCTTACCACATTACGTATGCATCTACCCTATTTTTAAATAGCATGGCTTTAAAATTTTAAATAGAAAGTATTTATTTAAAGAAACGGTTAACAAAGTCAGTTAACATGAATCACAGA
Organism: Meganola albula; assembly: GCA_936450015.1. Classification (NCBI taxonomy): domain Eukaryota; kingdom Metazoa; phylum Arthropoda; class Insecta; order Lepidoptera; family Nolidae; genus Meganola; species Meganola albula. The sequence goes on from OW388150.1 coordinate 957,269, forward strand.
GATAGCTTCAGAAATTCTTCTAGAAATAACAAATAAGACTCGAATGAAACATACAATGGATGCTACAACACCCAAAAAGTATAAAAGAAAACTCAACAAAAGACTATCTATCGTTAATAAATTCAGCACTTTTCGTTTTTCCCAATAGATCGGCTGAACACTAACAGCATCCGATGTTAAAAGAAACGAAGAATTCGAAGTAAGGCTTCGTGTAGACAGCGCGGTTGCAGTTAAAGCGGTTTTGTAGGTATTTACTGACAATTTATAATTTTAATAACTTATTAATTCTTTTCGACATATTAATTGTAATTAGATTTAATTTATTTGTAATTTAATTTATTCTATTTGTAATTTAATTTAATTTTGTACGCCCGTTACCTACAGGCAAAACATAGAGATATTGAAAACATATTATGATCATCTGCTATTGTACCTATGTTTACAAAATAAACTTTGATTTGATTTGATTTGAAACGTAATTTTCTTGCTAGATTGTTGACATACTCATCAATCACTGCACATCTACTGGTAACTAGTAGATACTTCTACTCGGTTTGGTTGGGGGAATCCATAGATACAAAAACGAAAAAATATTTTAAACCGCTGAATCCTAAAGGTGAAAGTTTGTAGGAATGTATGGATATTTGTTACTTTCACGAAAAAACTACTGGAACGAATTGGATGAAATCACTTCGAACCTTTTTAGTGTCCCACTGCTGGGCACGGGTCTTCTCCCAACTGTCTTATGAGATGAGAAAGTTTGCGGAAGCGGGTTGATGCATGTCATAAATACGTCCTCGAATGATTAGTTCTTAGACATGCCGGTTTCCTCACGATGTTTTTCTTCACCGATATTGAGCAGCGGCTATGAAACAACTCACACAGAAAGATGTGTGGGCACGACCGAGGATCTAACCATTTCAAAGGCGAAGCCCCTACCGCTGCGCCACCGCTGCTCTCAGATTATGGTCTGGATTAATTTTTAGGCTTTTCATCCTCATAAGTACCACACGAGCGAAGCCGTGGGCGAAAGCCTTTTCCTCAATAACCTTTTCCAATCAATGAAAAGATAATAGTTACACATTCTATATAGGTAGATTGGTATTTGTGTTGTAAATTTATGACGAAAAGCCGAGTTTAAATTTATTAATCTAAGGTTACTTTTTAAGGTTGTTTTTGTGTGACGTGTTATCGATAGTTATTAACTAGTGGTTATTGTTTATTTGCTATACTATCAATGTTTAACATAAAATATTGCAATAAACAGGTTCTCCAAGATTTTTAATTTAAATCCATAATTTTCTCACAAATAGGATTTTGAAAATTTGATATATCATAAAAGACTAGATAGAGCGTTACATAGCATAATAAAGCTACAGGTAATAACAGCGTGACTACCGCACTATGTAGTCAAGCCCTAAAAGAACAACAAAGGAATGCAGAAATTTTCCATTCCATCCGTGTTCCATTAGCTTCGCCTTGCGCCTTTGTCCGGTATCAGCCAGTTCGCGCTGGGTTTTTTTTAGTCGGAATAATTTGTACTCGTGCCGAATCTACTTCAATGTTTGGATTATTTTCGTCCTATTTGACCGCTTCCGTTATTTTATCTACTCTTTGTAGTTTTCAATTTAATTTCACAGTATTTTTACTATTTGTTTGTTCGCACAGAGAGTAATATTGTTCACAATTTGCAGACTTATTTAAGCAATTTCAATAAATAAATAAAACTATGCAAGCATCTAAAATGAAATATGAGCATCGAGCTACCTTCATATGAAACAATACAGTCAATAACACAATTTTTATATTACCTAGATACTGGCTGAGATCTATATAATATACTAGCTTCCGCCCGCGGCTTCGTCCGCGAATTTGAATTCGCTAATCTTGTTTCTCCAAACAAACTTTGCAACCCCGTTTCACCCCCTTAAAGGGTGAGTATTGAATAATCCTTTCTTAGCGCACCCTTAGACCCCATAACGAACCTATGTGCCAAATTTAGAGTCTCCAGACCCAGCGGTTTGAGCTTTGCGTTGATATGTCAGTCAGTCAGTCAGTTTCTTCTTTTACATATTTAGATAAAAATCAATTGCTGTACGTTAGTCTCGCTAAAACTCGAGAACGGCTAAACGGATTTATCTTATCTTGGTCTTGAAATGTTCGTGGAGGTCTAGGGAAGGTTTATAAGTTGAGAAAATTCGAATAATTGCCGGAAAACCCCTAAAAACAGCCCTTTTCTTTTTCCCATACAAACGTTTTGATTGAGTGTTCTAAGCATGGAAAGTAAGCCAAGAGTGTGATAGAATGTATGATGATTAGAAATTTTGTCTAATACCGATATCTACCCGTGCGAAGCCGGGGCGGGCCACTAGTTTAGAATATACATTGTTGGTTGGATTCGGGTCATTCGCGAGTGGTTTTATCAAATTCGAATTTATTTATTTTGTGAATAATAGGTCCATTTATGGTGGTACATATTAATAAAGTAAGTGCCTCTATATTCTGCCACATATGTAGCAATACAAAAATAATCTGATTTTAAAATTTTAAATTACATTTGTCACAATTTGTTTCGGTGTCTGGTTGGTTGAGGAACTACCTACCCTCTGTGCCTCGGAAAGCACGTTTGGCCGTCGGTCCCGGTTTTCATTTAACACATCTATGACAATCGTTACATGTAGTCAGAACCCAATATAATCTGACACTTGGTCTAACCATCTCGGCTACTGGTTCCCTATGGGTTTCGAGGTCTGATGGCTGTCGCTCGTATAATTCTGGTAGCTAGCCGCATCAGGTTAGACTGGGAGCCGACCCCAATAGAAATGGGAAATAAAAAATAAAATAGCTATAGTACAAAGTAAAAATGTCAAAAATAAAATGTCCATCATAAAACTACAGAAGTCAAGTCAGTGGGTAGCTAATAAATAATTTATAAAACTCAGACTTTATGGTAACTTTAGAAATTATCTTATGACAAGATCAGACATAGCAGCTATAGTTTGTCAATTAAAATTTCATTAATAAAGTAGTACGCTTCGTTAACCAAAACTTTGTTATCGTCGCAGAAGTAAAGTAAGTGAAGGAAAACATGGTTTCTTTTAGAATCAAGTTCTTGAGTGGAGACCGTGAATTGTCAAACGTAGCGTAGGACGTCGACGACGAACTTAGACTAGGTGGAGTGACGATCTCTGCATGGTGGCTGGTAAGAGCTGAGCTGAGCCCGCCCAACATACCGATTCACTCATGATTACGTATGAATTTCGGTAGGAAGGTGGCAGTGGAATGAGGCTCAATATAGTTAGAAACCTTAAAGAAGCAAAAATTCCAACTCACCCTCTTAAATGGTATCACCAGACATCTCACCGGAGTACCACGGTCAGTAACCACGGCCTAAGCCTACCAGATAATGTTGTTAATATACCGTTCACTATATGCCAAAGGTGTGCAGTCACTCCCCATTTAAGTGCACACCTATAATGCATTTTACTTATACCACAAAGGGAAATTTAACACTCATTTTTAGTCAAGCCTCTCAAATACTAGACTCTAGTAGCGCCACCTATATTTGAGTCACACGTGCCGTGCAACTAACAAGCTCTCGAGTTGTGGCGCAGTGTAAGGATGCCCTTATGTGCCAAATCGTTGACTGAACACAGACTGTGAAAAGAACAGAAACTGACACTTGTGAAATCTATATAATAAAAATTAATCACTAAATGTGTTGGTAAGCGCAAATCTCGAGAACGGCTGAACCAATTTCGCTAATTCTTTTTATAAAATACTAGCGGGCCGACATCGTCCGCGTGGATTTCGGTTTTTTTTGCAATAAAAGGTAGCTTATGTTCTTTCTCAGGGTCTAAAGATTGTCTGTGCCAAGTTACATCAAAATCAGTTGAGAGGTTTAAGCGGGAATGCGTAACAGACAGACAGACAGAGTTACTTTCGCATTTATAATATTAGTAGGGATTCTTTGAAATACGAGGATGGTTTTACGCAGAGAAAAATTAAAAAACAACTACCTCGAAACGGCTTGAACGGCTTGATACTCGGTAGGTCTGAGAATCGGTCGCAATCTATTTTCGGATCCGGTAGCACTGCTTTACCGGACAGGACGACGTCTGCGTGGTCCGCTAGTTATATCTAAAACTGTAACGGCCCTATACTTAAAACAGTTATAAGAATCTTTAGTTAAAATCATAGATTTAGGATGTTTAAATGGACTTCGTCTCTTTCTTACTAGTATAGATGTCGAGCCGACAGACAAAGACAAACGAATTATAAACCTATTTTAGCTATAATGAGCTTAAAATAAGTTTATGAATCCGGGGGTAAAACTCGAAGGCGTAGGCTGAGGTGAATATCAGCTACTTTTTGATAAGTACATAAAATTAGTTCAGGAACTTTATGGGTGACATGTTTTATTTTATAATTGAACAAATCTAAGAAGTACCTTTTGACGTTTCACTGTTTTCTATTAAATAAGCTTTATAGAGACATAACACACACTATTTTTATTAGCTTTCCTGTAAAATAATTGAATTATGAATTTATTTTTATTTTAACATAACATAAACAATTTTCATACAAAAAATTAAATTCTAAATGTACTACGTTTAGAACTGTCAAACGATAGATACTTCTTAGATTTGATGGACTTTAGCTGTGTTTATTCAAATCAAGTACCGCGTATAGCGTAGTAATTGTAAATTGAAATACCTAAAGATTTATTTTTTACATTTTCTGCATCATGGCAGTCTGTTATGGACAACAGCTATTGCTTTGTGTTATAAGGGTTTATCTGAATAGGTAATTTAGCGTGTAGAGACCCGTTTTGAGTATTAGGCACAGGATTTTTCTTTCCAGAGCAGCCGGGGTATAGTAACAAATTCAACCTTCATCCTTCCACCTTTCCTCGTTCCTGTCCACTCTTACGTTTCTTTTTTTAATTTAAATCTTTTCAAATTCAAAATTATTTCTATTATTTTCATATATCAATCTTTACCAGCAGTGTGGATTTGTACTTGAGTAGCGGAGATGAAACTTGACACAAAGGTGTGCCTTTACTGGGAATCTAAACCCCGACCTTATATTTCTAAGGCGAGGCCCGTACCGCCAACGCTGCTCCCAGTAAAGAATAAAAAAGCAAAATTAATATTATAATTTTTGCTTTTTGAGATAAAAAAAAAACAACCTCTCAATTTGTGGAGAGCTGTCCCATCCACATATACGAGGAAAGCGTTACGAATGATATCTCCCTATAATATTTATTATCTGTAAGAGTTTCTTCGAAATAATGAGCCATTTTCCATGGCTGAAATATAATGACCGGTGTTGCTTTGAAGCAACCTACCTACATGTCCCAGCATATGCATATTCTTGGTGCATAACGAATGATTTATAACTTTCCGCCGCGGATACGCTCGCGTGAGCTACATATCATGCAGTGGGATAAAAAGTAGACTATAGCCTTCCTCAATAAATGGACTATCCAGCAGTGCAAGAATTTTTTTAATCAGACCAATAGTTTCTGAGATTAGCGCGTTCAAACAAACCACTCGTCAGCTAAACTGTTTTGACGACCTCGGTAGTCCAGCGGTGTAGGCTGTCCGATTGGACTATACTGGGTCCTGGAGGTCGCGGTTTCAATACCCGCCCCGAACAATCTTTGTGTTATAACAAATTTGTTTCGGTGTCTGATTGGTTGAGGGACTGCCCTCCGTGCCTCGAAGAGCACTTGGAGCTGTCGGTCCCGGTTGTCATTAAAACATCTATGACAATCGTAACAGGTAGTCAAAGCCTAATTTAATCTGAAACCTGGTCTAACCATCTCGGCTACTACCACACAAGCACGCATGCATGAAGAATTTATTTTATTTATTTTTAAACAAAACGAATTATACCCCCGTAAAAGAATACTTAACTCCACAAAGTCTGCGGTGTGTGAATATACTCAAAAAGGCTCCAACCATTACCTGAGATTTGATAAAACTCAGGTACTTGTCAAAGAACACCGGTTCCTACCAAGAATGATCCGCGAAGCTATTAAAATTAAAAAGCGCCCTAATTTTAACAAAGAAATTGGTTGGAATATTCCACCAGCTTGGGACCTAGTGCTTAATTTACTTGTATCAAAACCCAAGCAAAATCATTTGAGAATACAACACACTGAGCTCAGTTTACTTAAATCGGAACGCAACTTATATAATAATGTTTATAAGTAGTCAGTAAATTGTGTATAGGTAATACATTTGAAAAGACTTTGAAACTTCGGCATTTAAAAATCTAAATTAAACCGCGATTAAATCCATTATAAAGTAGGTACTTAGTTTAATTTCAATGAGGCACTACAAATTTTTAGTTAATAATTTCTCCAAAATCTATCATCACCTGTAAGTAGAACCAAAATTTTGCCACTAATATTGCCGAACTTTGCCTCAAGAGACTACCTACCGACTCAAAGTTGCCGACAACTTGGAAGTTTGTACACCTAAATATACCGGCACTCCGGCAAGTAAGCTTAGCGTCACAATTACCAACTTAGGGTAATTTACCCTATATTTAGGGTAAAAATAATCCAGCAGAGTAATTTTCAGAGTATTAATAATCTTAGGGTATTTTTTGGGGTAACCCTCAATCTAATTATATAAAAGAAGAAACTGACTGACTGACATTATCAACGCAGAGCCCAAACCGCTGGGTCTGGAGACTCCAAATTTGGCACATAGGTTCCTTATGGGGTTTAGGGGTGCACTAAGAAAGGATTTTTCAAAACTCACACTTTAAGGGGGTGAAACGGGGTTCCAAAGTTTGTATGGAGAAACAAGATTAGTGAGACTAATTTCGCACGCGAAGCCGCGGACGGAAGCTAGTAATAGTATGAAATAACAGTGATCTATTTTGTTTTATTACAGATTCAATAAATTGTGTTGCTATTTGTTTTCGTGTGTGTTGTGAAAAATGCGGTTTTTTTTTGTACAGAAGGAAAAGTACAGTATTTTTAGGGTATTTTTTTAATAATACAGATTCTAGGGTAAATTGAGACCCAGCCTAGGGTAAAGTAAAACTTTTACCTGGCAACACTGCATTAGCGTTGATGGTTCTATGTTATAACTAATAATATATAATTAATTTTATTAAGGTCACAGCAGTAATATAAGAGCCCATTTTGGGGGCTGAGTAACCTTCGTCCGTGGGTGTACACCTTTAATTGAATCCCCAAACGTGGTCCCCGAGTGGTGCAAATCAGGTGACAATCAACTGGTGGTAGGCTTCGGCTGTGGTTCGTGACCACCCACCAGACAAGGTCGCACCGCCAAGCGGCCTTGCCGTATTCCGGTGCGATGTCTGGTGACACCATGCAGAGAGGGTGAGTCGGAGTTGAGTCGGATTTCCTTGGAGGCAACCCCCAACCAGAAGTAGGTTTGGTGAACGGACAAACTCTAGGTAATGTGTCAGTATGGTCTTTTATATTAATTATGTAAAATCTGTGAGTGACACTTATGATAAGCCATCGTTTAAACAGTATTTCCCAGGTTACCCTTCCTACACCAGTATTAAACTGTTATAGGGTTCATACATTCTTAGAAACTTTCGCGTTTATAATATAATAAGATAGGTAAATCTAGGATAAAACAGGTAGGTAACGGTTAACACAGACAAAAGAACATGTTAACTTTATACTTTAACTACTCTTCATTCACCTGAATAGCTCTGCGGTGTATATCATACTTGACAGCTGTCATTGGTCCGGTCCAAACTCACCATGAGTGACAACAGTAAGTAGTAAGTGTTGATGGAACAACCTGTCCCCGTCCCGGAAAGGCCCGCCATATTCATTTAACCCATTTTAGTGTCCCACTGCTGGGCACGGGTCTTCTATCTTATGAGTTGAGAGAGTTTTATGCCTTAATCCACACACGCTGGCCAAGTCTGCAGCAAGATTTTAACTATACTATAGCACTTGGACTATAATGTATACCTAGGTATAGAACTATATTTTGTAATGATAATGTTAGGCGTAGTAATCGAAATAAGGTATCAAATATTAACAACGTAGGCAGATAGATACCTACAAATTTAACTCTAAGTTTAATGAACATTTTAGGTAGACTTACAGTGTCAGGCAACCGCGCGCAGTGCAGATGTGCACTCCAAACTAGATGAAAACTGTTCCATGTTCTCGTGTGAATTCGGTACGATATTATCTAACGGGTACTTTGTCGGACTAGGATTTTCAAGTAGGTACAGAATTAGAAGTGATTCTCCTAGTCAAGAAAATGTACCTGAAAATTGAGTTGAAAAAATTCACAAACCTGCATATCTAAGAATTAGTCGTTTAAGGACATATGACATCCACCAAACCGCATTTAGCCAGCGTGTGTGGATTATACCCTTAACTCTCTCAACTCGTAAGATAGTTGAGAGAAGACTTGTCTTCAGTGGGATACTAACAAGGGTTGAAGTGAAGTCGAATAAAAACACAATTAATGAAAATGTATTTTATTACTGAGACATAACCATAAAAAATTGGCACATTAGTACATCTACTATATAAAAATAAGTCGGGTTTTCCTTCCTGACGCTATAACTCCAGAACGCACAAACCGATTTCCACGGTTTTGCATTCGTTGGAAAGGTCTCGGGCTCCGTGAGGTTTATAGCAAAGAAAATTCAGGAAAAAATTGGTTGCCTGTAAATTCGGTATACGGGCGAAAGTTTTACGTGACAACGACTTTGAGTGGTAAAATAATTTTAATGTGAATATTCATTCGTATAGTAGGAAGAAGGATGAAACATAGTTGAGTGGGAGAGAGACGCAAGGCATTCGGTGGGCCTCTCTCTCGTTCGGTGACTCATCGTAACGTTACCGAGCGTTACACTTTTTCATAAGTGCCTCCCAGCCGCAACCTAATTTAAGACGTTGTCACGTCAAAAATTCAACAGAAAAGCGGGAAAATGTTACATAAAACGAAGCCATCGGAAGCCATCAGCCACGGTGGCGAAACGGAGTTCGCCAGGTTTGCTAGTTTTCTTTATAAATATAAATATTATTACTAGCTGACCTGCCAGACTTAGTACTGCCTCAATCGATAAGTAAAAGATCTAAACTTTGTATATTTTTTTTCTCACCATTTAAACCTTCCTTAGACCTTCACGAACATTTCAAGACCAAGATAAGATAAATCCGTTCAGCCGTTCTAGAGTTTTAGCGAGACTAACGAACAGCAATTGATTTTAATATATATAGATCAAAACCTGCAGAAAGGTTTTAGAATAATTACATTCCATCATCTAAACTCGTATGCACGTAATTTCTAAACCAAACGTTATATTGATCAATCTTGGAGTACCACATTTACATAGAAATTGGACGAGACGAATCCATTGCAAACTGAAGCACTCTCCACGACTCTGCAACGGGGAAATCTTCATACGGGGTGTAGATATTCCAACTAACGACTTCCAAACTCGAAGTGTGTTTCAAATTCGTTTAATAGATGGCGCTGATTTAAATAAAATAGATCTTGCTTTTGTTTTCTTTTTTTTCTGCAATAGATTTGCGCTTGACTACGAGTAGCCTGATGTTAAGCAATGATGTATAAACTAGACGCGAATGGAGTTGAAAAGTTTTATCGATCTCTTCTCTCAGAGCAAAGTTAGAAGTATGGTGCTTGAATAGCGTTAAATATACATTTTAAATAGTTTCAGGCAGATCTTGAGTGCGTTTTTTTTTGGCAACAGGTTTGCGCTTGACTACAATTTGCCTGATGTTAAGCAATGATGCAGTCTACAATGGATGTGTCCACCGAAAATCAGTGGAAATGGCAATGGAATGGTCCATATGGTTAGAAACCATAGAGTAACAAAAATTCCACACACAAGACCGCTTTGCGGTGCGGCTTTGTCTGGTGGGTAGTCTAACCGCGGGCGAAGCTTACGACCAGTTAATTACCAGTAAAACGTGTCTAATATAACAAGGAATAATTTTGATCCGGGTAAGATTTTTATCTCGTTCAAAAATTTCTAATTTCACGAGGCCTAAATTGGGGTACCAAGCTAGAGCTTAAAAACAAAAATATTTTAAATTAATCCTTAAGTAAAGACGTTTATACGCAAAATTTGAGTTAACTGTAATAAGCGTTCCTTTAACACAGTCACGTTTCGGCCGCTCATTAAATACTTTTTTTAAACCCTTTCCGGTTGAGGGACCCGTTTGCTCTGATTAATATTGAAAGGGTCCTGAATGTAAGAGGTCAGGTGCTGAAAATTTAAAAAGTTTCAGTTCAATAAGCGAGTGGGTACTTAGCGTAACTGCCCACCAAAGCGTACATAAAGTATCTAATTACTATGCGGAATAGGACTGGATTTGTGGCTAACTTCACATCAAAAACCAAGCAAAACTACCGTCAGTATAAAATATCAAGCAACACATATAATAATATTATGTTAAAATGTATGGAAAAGTGACTTATGTAGAAAAGTATGTAGTTACCTTACTTAAGTAAAGTTATGCGCTAGGATGCTACAAATACGCAGAAACATAGATACATACATACGTTTTATCTTTTAACACCGCTTTTTTTCCGAAGTTAACAAATTAATTTGTTTGTCCCTAATATACGGGTCTAATTAACCAATCTTACTTAAACCACACATTAGATACACGTATTTATTTCTAATTTTCATCTAGTTGTTATTACTGTTTCACACAAACGTTTTTACCCACTGTACAAAAAAAAATTAGTTTCTGCGCATTCCATTCCAAGATGGCGTATTTCCAGTTCTGTTCTTATTTGAAACACATAGTACTAAAAATCTCCCAATATCCCACAGCCGGGCGATGGTCTCCTCTCAACGACTGAGTAAAGTGTGTTCAGGCATTAAATCAAACCCGATGGTTTAGTGTGGGTTGGTGGATGTTTTAAGTCATCTAATGGTTATTTTTTAGACAAGAAATAATTATTACAAGTTATAGCGCGACAGGTAAATTATTTTTATGGAAACGCAAAATTCCTTTGACAGATTTTTGTGATTCGATGAACCAAGAACAAAATTTGAAGAGATTTAAGACAAGACATAGGTAGGTACTATGAAAATATTGTTGATGTATTACGGGTTTATACACAGTTACATTTATATTAGCATTCACTCCCGGGTTTTAGGAATACAATATGCAGTGGTCAGTTTAAATTTAGTAATGTAGATTATAATCATTAATTTAATCATGTAATGTAATAAACTTCTGCGCAAAAAGAACAAAGGGATTTGGTCTCAAATTTACACGCTGTTTCACATTTGCACACATATTAACACAGAATAAATTTAATCCTTGTAATATCTTTTTTCCCATTGAACAATAAACATGGTCCCGTGGGATATTTTAGATATTTCAGAGGGAAGTAGCTACATGTGGAACTTAGAGTTTTAATATTACCTTGATTCTAACGTTTGCATTCACGATGTGCTTGTTACAGTGGAGTGGGCACCTGCCCTTATTCTGTTTATCACTTGCTTTCAAAGTTTTTCCATCTAACTTGACTTTGGCCGTTAAAAGTATTTAATTTTGCGTTTTATGTGTCAACGAGGAGTCCTAAATTCATTTTTAATTTGTTCTTTCTGGGCATTTGGTGATGTTTTACGTTTTTGTGAAATTGGTAATTTGTAACTTTGATTTTACAATTGTCACGGTGGCCGTGAAGTCCATGCTTTGATCGATCGGAGACGTTTCTTGTACAGAGTATACACAGAAGACCGTTAGTAGCTCAGAAAAGTGGTCTCGAACCTACGGATTTTTCGATATTTGTACCAATTTATCCACGACTTCAAAGAATATACCGATACATAGTGAAAATATACTGATGTTGCACTGTTGTGGTTCCATATATTTTTGATTACGAAATTTGATGATTGTATTTTTTGTCATGTACCGAGTTTTGGGTACAATTATACCGATTTTAATGGGCAGCTCTAATGATTTTGCATTTTGATATTTGAGACCACTGGCAAAATAACATGTTGTTTCTTACTTCGGTGGTTTGTAGCATCGACGGGCCGGTGGCGTGGTCGGTAAGATACTTGCCTTTTACGCCGCAGGTCGTTTGAGACCCAAGAAAGGACATAGGATACTTTTTATCCGACTGCACAAAAAGAAGGTATTGTTTTGGCGCGATAACCAACATACACGCGGGCGAAGCCGCTGTCGGAAAGCTAGTTTAAGTAGGTATATATTTGAAAAAAGAAAAGTATTATATGTAGTATATTACCAGTTATCTGGTTTCCATAGTACAAGCTCTGCTTAGTTTGGGATCAGATGGCCGTGTGTGTTAATATCCCACTATATTATTATTATTAGCTCATGCGATGCAAAACGCCAAACAACGCGCCAGTCCAAAAAGTAGCCAGTGTGTTTTTGGATCTCAGGAATTACACACGGCAACACATCAAACTGTACATTTTCATTGTAAGCTGATCTCGCATTGTATAGGATTTCCACACAACGAGAGGTCAACTTATACGGGATTAATGACGAATAATAATGTCAATAAATGATTTTAATTTTGAATACTAATAATGAGTATGTAGGTAATTCATAAGTTTCAGAAATCTTAATAAGTTTTGACGCATAAGATTACGGATTAGTACCTAGGCATGTTTGGTTCTTGATTTATGTTAGTGTTGAGATTCTAATTCTGATTGGTACTTTTTTATCCAATTGTATACCTATAGGTATAAGTTGCAAATGAAACTAAATAATGTTAGTTATGTACCTGCTTAATAACTTTAAGTTAAAAATTTAATCTTTACTCAAACCCCCGACCTTCAGTAGAACACAATTTTTTTTTAAAGATAATCTAAATCGTCTTAAAGCTAGGTTACGTAGATACCTATTACACAGATTACATCCTGTGACATCCCCTACATAGCTACGAAACATCTCAATCACTTCGTCGTCATCCCAATTTGTAGAAAGCGGCGTCTAGTAGGTATCTAGTCGGTGGTAACAACTAATCCATGACTAAACACAGATATTTCCTGTGTATATTATCTTGTTCGTATTGTATTCGCTTTGGGCTCGGAATCATTCTCAAATGTCCATCGCAGAATCGCCTGCAGGGACAATTTAATCCGATTTTCCATTCCGTGTAACAGCTAAGCGATCGGAGTACAACAAAATTATTCAACTCTGAAGTAATATCATATTACAGGAACCCCTATTTATAAAAGGGACTGCTTGCTTGCAAAGTTTTAGATTGTTTTAGGATAAATTTTAGTTTTGGAACGAAGTTCCTTATCGCGCGTTGTGAAAGGGGGCTAGACGGAAAAAATTCTTACGAAAAGTTGTCACGACACTTTTTGCTATAGTAAGCTATTGTAAGCTGTGCGGCTTGCGCATGTTTCTCTGTCTGTCTGTCTGTCTGTCTGTCTTTACGAAAATTGAGCCTACTGATTAAGTTTATATTACATTATATTTGTTAATAATAATAAAAATATTATTATAACTTAAAAATAATTAAAATTTTATTACAATTCCTTCACTAATTAATCGAAAGGAACTTCGTTCCATCTGGGTGTCCCTTGACACCTCTCAAGTTTTTTTCCTTTTTTAACCCCCAACGAAAAAACGACTGGGTAATAAGTTTCATGTGTCTGTGTGTTTGTGACTATCTGTGGCATCGTAGCTCTCGAACTAATGAGCCGATTTTGATTTACTTTTTTGTTTGAAAGATGATTAGTCGGGAGTGTTCTTAGCTAAAAAAAAAATAAAGATCGGGGATTAATAATTTTTTCATTTAGAGTCATTTACTCTGAAATAGGTTATTTGACTACAACTTGCACTTGTTAAGCAACGATTGACGTAGTCAACGATGAGACGCGCCTACCCAATATACCGATTCACTAGTGATTACGAATGATTTTCGGTGTGTAGGTGGCAGTGGAATGGTCCAGGTTAGAAACCTTAGGGGGCAACAATCTCGATCCACCCTCTTAAATGGTGTCACCAGACATCGAACCGGAACACGGCAAGGCCACTTGGCGATGCTGCTTTATTTGGTGGTTGGCCACTAACCACGGTCGAAGCCTACCATTGGTTTATGGTCACCGGATTTGCACCTCCCGGGGACCACGTGTGGGGATTCAGATACTGGATATCCGAATGCCATTTGGTGATACCATCTAAAAGGGTGGGTCGTGTCGCTCCTTTATTTTTACTAACCATATGGAGCCTCATTCCACAGCCAATTTTTCACCGAAAATTATTCGTAGTCTCAAGTAAATCGGTATATTGTGCAGGCGCGTTCCATCGTAAATAAACTTAAAAGAACTCTCACCCTTTTATACCTTAATTTATCTTAAAAGGACAAGATACCCTAAGGATTTCGCCAAATTCAAAATGTCCCCACAAATCGTCGCACACGGATTATCTTCTAGATGTAACATAACTCACAAAATATACTTCCTAAATAATTCAGCGCGGTTCAAATCTTGTCGTAACGTGACAGCTGTCACGGCTTAATCCGTGTCACTCACAATTTAACACGTCAGACATTTATATAAAACGCGATACGCCGAAAACTTTATTGCTTACGCAAGCAAGCTCTGTGAACTTGGGTACGGTGAACAATATTTTGTAACTCACTTCATAAAAGTGTAGGTTACATAACAAACTACTTCAGTAGTCCAGTGGTCATCGAGTTCACATAATAACTATGAGGTCGTGGGGCTTAGAGCATTTAAAACGGGAGGTGACACCATGTAGAGAAGGTGGGTCGGAATTGTTGCTCCTTTAAGGTTTCTAACCTTAAGGAAACTCATTCCACTGCCACCTTTTCACCGATAATCATTCGTAATCACGAGTGAATCGGTATACTGGGCTGGCGCGTTCCACCGCAGACTACATCATTGTTTAACATCAGGCAAGCTGTAGTCAAGCGCCAGCCTATCAAAGAATAAAAAAAAACTAAATTGTTTCTGCCAGTTTCTCGGGGAGGCGAGGTAACCACAGAGGTGACATACGATGCTGAAATGTGGACACTCACGGTAGGACTGGTTCATAAATTCAAAGTCGTTCAGCGAGCTATGGAAAGAGCTATGCTCGGAGTATCTCTGAAGGATCGATACGCAATGAAGTGATCCGACAGAGTACTAATGAAATCGACATAGCCCACCCGATTAGTAAGCTGAAGTGGCAGTGGGCCGGTCATATCTGCCAAAGAATCTACAACCGCTCTGGGGTAACGAGTTCTTGAGTGCTCGAAGTTATGGAATTGTGCAATATGAACGGCAATAGGCTCCCCCTTAGTATGTATGAGTCCTAAACTTAACCGGCGAAAAGTGGGTTTCTGTCGCAACACCATTAAAATGCCGCTATTTTTGAAGACAGTTTACTTATCTTCGAATCTTCTAGAAAAAGGTTTTTTTGTAAATGAAATAAATAATACAAAAGTTCGTTCTATTTGACCTGTTTTAAATTTAAATTATGGTTTTCACAATATTTTTAGAGGTCTTAGAAAGGTTTAAAAGGTTAATATTTGCGGTACAAAGTTCGCCGGGGCAGCAAGTCTCTTAAAATTATTATTGACGTATGTTTGGAACGCTAAAACTCGAGAACAGCGGAATTACTTTGGCTAATTTTAATGTTAAAATACTTACAATAATATTCCAGGATAATAGTATTAATAATCCAGGACATTAACACACACGGTCATCTGTTCCCAAGCCAAGCAGAGCTTGTGTTATGGAAACCAGATAACTGGTTTAAACTATACATATAATACTTTTCTTTTGTAAATAGATACTTAAATATAAATAATTACACCCAGACGGAAGACAAACAGACATGTTCTTCACACAAATGTCTGTCTCAGGTGGAAATCGAACCCACGACCTGCGGCGTGAAAAGCAAATATGTAACCGACCACGCCTCTGGCCCATCAAAAAAACTTATACAAGTTAACAGTAGGTTTCAAAGGTGAAACAAAGTTCGTCGTGACAGCTAGTCTGCAATAAAATGATACCCCTTTATATTTATACATCAAAATATATCCATGATATCCGAAAACCGCGGCATTAAGCAATTAATCATACGTGTCTTGGTTCATAATCGCATGTAAATTGGGGATTTTGGTGACACAGCGTGACGCACGTGACACCTCATATGTACCGGATTATACCACTTAAAGCTCTTGTTAAAGGCTTACCTTATCCAAAAATGTATCGAGTTTGATATAAGCTGCTATATTAAGGGCGCGTGTACACGATGCAAGTAGCACGCGCATATTATGGCATTTGGCATGTTATATGCATCGTGCAAACGACCACGGGCCCCGTTTCTCCCGCTTTAGACATTTAACTCTATCTAATAGAGAAATGTCGAACAAAAATGGTGATTTCTTTTGTTTATCAATTGGCATCCGCAATTTTTGTTTCAAAATTTGTCTATTATAGTTAAATATATATCTAACTAGCGACCTGCCCCGGTTTCACACGGGTGCAATGCTGATACTAAATATATTGAGATATATTTACAAAATGTCCTTATATACAACGTTAACAGCTTTTTTGCCATTTGACAAAAGAAACAGCACGTGGCGCGCGCGGCCGGTCCGGTACCGCCGCACAGCTATTTTAAATCTGTAATATCTTCGGAAATATTCATTTAAATTAGGGTAGTATTTAATCTTACAACTGTAAATCCACATTTTTCTATCAAAGTATTCGCAATTGCTAACAAAAATACTGAATTGCACACTAAATTTGCCCATCAAATAAATCAAATATACTACACTGTTTGATGTTTAAAGCTAAACTATTTTACTGAACTACTATCTTTTAACTTATAGTAAATCTAATTATCCTTTTAGTGCAACGAAACATTTAATCTGTTTTTTTGGAATACGTCACCTATTAAATTTGAAAGAACATGAGTTATTCTAAATAAAACAACAGTTAATCAATCATGTTTATTAAATTATTGTTCTCAAAAAATCAAATAAGTGTTATCATCATAATCACTAATTAAGGCACAACGGTAAGACTACTCAGACTTTTTCAACAAATTAATTAAAATATTAAAAAATTTATATTTTTATTGTACGATTAGGGCAGGTCTTGCTGTTGATGGACGTCCACGTTTTCGTTTTATCCCAATAGGTATGTTTTTAGCTTCTGCAGGTGGTGTGACATATTTTAACCTGATAGCCAGTCCGATAACATGTTTGCAAATGTAGTCTTTAAAAAACTGCGGACAATTACATTCACCAGTTTTCCATTGCTCTTTGTTTATGGGCAATACAACCGTCCAATATGCGAAAGCCACTTGTTTGTATTCGTCGAAAGAACTCCAGTCTCGTCCAAATTAGACGGTTGATTCTCCTGAACTTGCAATCAAGTAGGTCTTATTCGTTGAATCTGCCTTTAAGACCACTACTTTTCGGTCTGACTTTGCCCATTGGTAACCTGCGGTTCAATCTTTGAGCTCGATCGAAGGAGAATTTGAAAATAATTCCATCTGGTAGGTTCCTGACCATTCTTTTACCATATCTGAGACAACAAGTAAAAATCTGGATAATGGAAAACGTTCTCGCAGAGTGTGGCAATCTTTGATAGACCTATTAAACGATTCAAGCGCATTATTTGTAATAGGAGATCCTTTTGAAGAGCCACGATACCAATTCCGATTTTGATATACCCACTCTTTCTTGAAATGCGCGCGATGCGACTAGCGCGAGCGTTGAGTGAGTGCAGTCAAAAGCGCGCCAAATAAGTTTTCAACAAAACAGTTGTACAAAGAAAAATATAGTTGGGTTAAAGGGATTTTAGTTCAACAAGTAGCAAATTAGTGTAGTCATTAAATAACCTATAACATGCATTCTTTGTTATGCAATTTAAGATAATGATTTTAGTAATTCGGTGGTAATATTGGATAATTTAGTGTGCAAATCAGTATTTCTGTTATATGGCGAGTAATTTTGTTTTAGAATGCTTATATCTGTGGTTTAAGCAAGTTTTTCGTAGTGATATTAGATAAATAAAGTCGCTAACTTTGATATATTTTAGACATTTTCTTATACGACACATTTAGATATACAATTATTTAATTTGATAAAGAGTCATTTATTTGATATGATGGTACATTATTAGTGGATAATTGTTGTTTGCTTAAATTTTAAATAGAGGTACAATTAAAAATTCCCCTTTAAATTATGTGCTGTACAGGGACATATTGATCTATATTAAATAGACAATGTATTTAAGCTACTTAATTAGATAAAGATTAATGCAAAATTGCTTAAAATCGCTTCGTAAATAAGCCATTACTTTTGGTTGAAAGTAAAGGATAAAAAAATGGTTATTGTGGGTTACCCCTAAGAGATAGACATATACCATCACGGACTTTTTTGTTGGCCTTTTTAAGGTGTGCAATACTGTAGTACATTATTGTGATATATCTCAGAAAATCTAAAATTGACAGTGTTTTTCTACTATATTATGCATGTATTATTTACATAAACCTTCCTTTTGAATCACTCTATAGATATGATAAAAAAAACCGCATGAAAATCGGTTGCGTAGTTTTAAAGATTTAAGCGCACATAGGGGTATAAGGGAAAGGAATGCGACTTTGTTTTATACTATGTAGAGATTCGCGAAAATCGGCGAGCGCGAACCCTAGTTCGAAAATAAAGTCTAAAGCGAGAAGTCCGCGGGTCTAGCGACTCGAGCATGTACTTCCGCACACAGACATGTATCACGTAACCGACAGCATAAATGCTTCACGCGCATGTAGTCCTCGCCTTTACTTGTTCCAGCTATTTGCACTGCTTGAGCATGCTATTCGCACAAGCCAGCTATTAGCATTATGTGCAAGCGCCCTAAAGTTTATTACAGCCTTTTATAAGCATCTAAGCACTTTGAATCTTGTTACTGTGTTGTAACTAAGTTGTAAACTGTTCGTGATGATTACAAGAAAATAGATATCTACTTGGGTTTTTTAATAAAACTTGTATTAATTGAAAATTGATTTAGAATTTCAAGTAGTGACTTTACGTATCTAGTGGTCGTATAGGTGTGCAGGTGGTGGTGGCCGATAGAGGTGCTGGTGTAGAATGTATGTGAAGGGCCTCTATTGGTTCACCGGACTTTTTCGGTGAGCCGTCCGAGGACGGACGAACCGATCAAGTACTGTGGCAACTGCCATGAGGGCTCCCCATGTGGGAACGAACCTCGGCTCAGGACGTTGCCGGACACTAGTTTTTTTTGGGATCGGGGGGCATTTCGCGTTCGCGCGGTCCGGTCCTGACCGGAACCGTAATCGACTGGGGGCCTATCTTGGAAGGGCGCGGCGCGACCCACGACGGCGGCGTGGGCGATATCTCGGCATGTGTTGTGTGCTACTATTTTGGTTGTCCCTACCTACTCTAGCAGCGGATCGGAGTTCGCGGTCGCGGGCGATCGCAAGAGTGATCTCGTCGTCATGTATGTGTTGAATAGGATGCGCTATTATGTACCCTCATATTATAATCGCGTGGGACAGCGGCGATGTCACCAGTTGCTTGCATCCTCGGGTGAGTTACGTACACAATATGCAAACAATGCGCCGACGGCACGAGCTATAAAGATTATGAATAATTCCCTAATGATGTCCAAGATGCCGACATCATTTTGACTCTATTAGTTGTTTATTTATGCATGTAACATTTTATTTAAGTCTCTCATTGTGAGCGTTTTGTTCATCTGTAAGTTCACAATTGTAAAATTTTAAATGAATAAATGTGGAGTATTGTGATTGGTGGAGGGTGTGGCTCGATACATATCTAGTAAGATAGCACCTGCTAAGGTTGATGGTGCGGAAATCTGGCGTCGATATAAAGCTTCTACTGTTGTCGGTCATGGTGAGTTTGGACCGGATCAACGTCAGCTGTCAAGTATGACAGGTGACATCGCAGAGCTGTTCGACTGAATGAATGAAGTCTTGTCTTTGTATAGATTTATGATTATGTATATTTTTCTTTATCTGTATTCACTGTTACAAATGGTAATCAATATCACAGACTACTAAGAGAACCTAGCGGTTATCAATATATCGCTGGACCCCGTGCGAGTTAGACGTCCGCTGGCGAATCAGTAGACCAAATTACGAGAGCCAAGTAGAGCAGTCGTGTGCGCGGCTAATACACCTTTTATATTAGTTTTACTTACTGAATCCTTTAGGAACCCATAATAGTTTAATATTGGGTAAGTAGGGTAATCTGGGCGTTACTGTTTAAACGATAGATATTAGGTAGATGCTTATTAGTATAACTACACACCGATTTGGCATAAATAAGTGGGTCAGTTAATATAAAAGACCATCCTGACACTTTATATATTTCTCCATTCACCGTACCTACTTCTGGTTGAGAGTTGGTCGGGTTCACACCCCCTCCTCTTGCACTACCGTCGCCGCCGGTGTGGTGGCTTTGAACCCATAGATGTCATGGCATATTTTCATAGTGTTATAGGATATTTAGGAATACTTTAGTGGCGCATCATCATTATCATTATCAGCCTAATCTAGTCCACAGCTGGACATAGGCCTCTCCTAAAACACATCACAAAGCACAATCCGCTGTTTTCATCCAATTCTTGCCGGCTCTGCCGAAATCGTCACTCCACCTCGCTTAAAGGCGTCCTATGGTCTTCCACACACGCTGGCCAAGTGCAGGATGGTAGATGTCACATGTCCTCGAATGAGCAGTTCTTAGATATGCCGGTTTCCTCCCGATATTTGACTACTCCGATAGTGAGCAGCAACGATAGAACAATTTACACAAAGATGTGTGGACATTACCGGGGATCGACCCTCACGTCAACCCTTTTTGTGTCTCACTATTGGGCACGGGTCTCCTCTCAACTATCTTACAAGCTGAGAGAATTTAGGCCTTAATCCATAAGCGCTGGTCAAGTGCGGGTTGGTAGACGACACATGTCCTCGAAGGATTAGTTCTTAGACATTCTGGTTTCCTCACGATGTTTTCCTTGAGTAGCGGCGATGAAACAATTCACAGAAAAAATTTACATTACTGGGGATCGACCCCCTACCTTATAATTCTAAGGCGAAGCTGATACCATTGCGCTACCGCTGCTCCTCCACCAACTTTGCCTACACCAGTAAACAGAGCGTAAGCGCTATAATGCCTAATGTTGTGTAGTTACTTTGTAAAACTAGATTACAAGTACGACTATGCAGAAGTCTAGTTCCACGCAAACTTTAAAATTACTTTGCGAAGAAACCGAGTTTTTCTTTGAGTTGCGACTCGCTTAATTTGCATATGTAATACATGTAAATAGATTGCACGAACATGGGTTTAAACTGAAATTCGATTTGCTTCTGAAGCGAGGATATTATTCGAAATGGAGGAGAGTTTGATGTTGTTTTTTCTTCACAAAGATTCTGTAGGGAACCGACTTCAAAAACAAGGAGATTCTCAATTCGAGTGTATATTATTATTTATTACTTGATATCTTACTTTGTAATTATTTTTTTGCTGATGGCCTAACCCAATTAGCCGGAAGGGCCTTATTGGTTCACCGGACTTTTTCGGTGAGCCGTCCGACGACGCGCGACGGTCGAACCGATCTACTTTGTAATAGGTCAACCGATTCCTATGGTTTTTTTTTTAAGTTAGTACGAGGTCATCAGGTCCCATTTCACTTCAACCTTTTTAGTGTCCCACGAGTGTTCTATCTTACGAGTTGAGAGGGTTTAGGCCTTAATCTACACCCTGGCCAAGTGCGGGTTAGTGGATGACACAATGACCATGTCCTCGAAGGATTAGTTTTTAGACATGCCGGTTTCTTCACGATGTTTTCCTTCACCGATATTGAGCAGCGAAGATGAAACAATTCACACAAAGATGTGTGAGCATGACCGGGAGTCGAACCCGCGACCTTATGTTTGCAAGGCGAGGCCCATACCGCTACCATTTAAATTTGATTAAAATCTGACCAGTAGTTTTTGAACTATGTCGACAGAAGCGTCATTGTTTACGCTAAGTGCATGCGGCCGGCGTGCTAAACGCACAATTCTAGGTACGTACGTTTAAAATTGGTTGTGTTTTTGTTGCAAGAATAATTATATTTAGTTATATCTTTTAGAAGGGCTAACGGACACATAATTAGGTACCTAAAAAAGGTATAATGTTTTACATAAAACAAATTTGGGTAACAATTTAAATTACAAGCCTACAGAGAATACCTAGTATAAAAATAAAGTATAAATGAGTTGTAATAAAAATGTGATGTGTATTTATTTAGTTCGTTCTGTTTTAGGGACTTAACTTACCACCGCAATCCTGTTAAGACTACTACTTTTGTAAAAACGTAGCGTCCGACTTTACATTTGCCAATCCATAGTCTCCACTCCAGAACTCGTTCACCAGAACGAATATCGGTTCTGAGGTAGGTACTTAGGTCGCATTTTGCATCTTCAGCTTACTAATCTAGTGCTAGATTTCTTTCGACAATTTGGTCACACGCATCTCATTCCACACATCATTCTAAAAAACTAAAGTTCACGATAATCACTGACACAAAAATTGTATACGGAAAAATTTACTGAAAGTTGGTGGAGGAGGAAGGGAAAGGGAAAGAGGAAGAAAGAGGAAGGGAAAAGGAAGAAAGGGGAAGGGAAAGGAGCCCTCAAAAATTGATTTAACAAATCAATTTTTGGGGCCTGAGTCACCTCCTTCCGTGAGAGTACACCTTTTATCTGAATCTCCACACGTAGTCCCCGGGTGGTGCAAATCAGGTGACAATCAATCAACTGGTAATTGTGTTTACTGGTAATTAGCTTGTGGTAGGCTTCAGTCGTGGTTAGTGACCACCCACAAGACAAAACCGCACCGCCAAGCGGCCATGTTCCGGTGCGATGTCTGGTGACACTATTTAAGGGTGGATCGGAATGCTTTGGTCCTTAATGGTTTTGCGCATTTGAATTAGATCATTGCCATTTCAGCATACATTTTAAGTAAAACTAACAATGTTATTTGAAGAACAGTCCGGCTGGCGTCCGGGCGAGGTGCGGTCCATCTCATGAATATTCACCTGACCGTTGAACCGCTAAACCGGACCGCAGCTATTGTATAATAGCTCTATTATAGCACGAACAGGTGATCTTGATGCTTGAGAACAATACCTTTGCTCATTACAATTTTAATGAAATCTTGTTCTAAGCATAAAGGCTAAGATAATGTTTAACTATATTGTTGGCTAGAAGCAAGACTGTTACAGACAGGTTGTTTAGACTATAATTACAATTTCATAGCTAAATCTGTGCTAAGTAAGTCTCAAGCTTTCTGGCCGCGGTTTCACCCACTTCATACTTTTACGTTATGTTTGAAAAGTGTTCGTCTAAATAAATAACTGTTCTGAGACATTAACACACACGGCCATCTGGTCCCAAGCTAAGCAGAGCTTGTGTTATGGAAACCAGATAATTGGTATATACTATACATATAATAGATACTATTCTTTTTGTAAATATATACTTATAATAGATATTTACACCCAAACTCGACACAAACACAAATGTCCATCATTAATGTGTGTCTCGGGTAGGAATCGAACCCACGACCTGCGGCGTGAACAGCATGTATCTTACCGACCACGCCACACGCCCGTCTAAGTTCGTGCCATCCGTGGTTCAAACTATCTTTACACCAAATTTTGTCTAAATCGGTTCAACTGTTTCTGTGCAACAGATGGACAGAACGTTTATAAGTTTATAGTAGCTTTCTGCTCGTGGTTTTAATCCCCACGTATGTCTGTTACCGCGCAAAATCCTACCCTCATATGACGCAGCAGGCAAAGTATTAATTTCAACAACATAGCAACACGCCTGTATTATCCGATAGTGTAGGCAGAGGTGAATACCACCCACTTTTTGCCGGCTATGTTTATAGTCTCATACGTAATTGGACACGAACATATTGCCGGTCATCGGATACGATTTCAAAATTCTAGCTGCAACTAAAATTCTCTAAGTAAATTAGGAAAGTTTTTTGCTCGAACCCGGGAGCTCGCGGTTATTAATCGAACAAGCTTGCCACTGAACCACTGAGGCATTTAAGATTAATTTGAATAATGTTATAATTTATTTAAATAAAAAAATGGTTTATTTTATTTCTATTTAACGAAGTGTTAGTTATATCCAGACAGCGTCACTTATAATTATTTCAGTGAACGACTTACTGAAATGAATCCCATTTCCTTGGTTTAAGACATTTTTTATCTTTTCTTCCCATCACTCACATCCTCATTCCCTTTGCCTTTTTCCCATTTCTATTGGGGTCGGCTCCCAGTCTAACCTGATGCAGCTAGCTACCAGAATTATACGAGCGACTGCCATCAGACCTCGAAACCCGTAGGGAACCAGTAAGCGAGATGGTTAGACCAGGAGTCAGATTATATTGGCTTCTGACCACATGTAACGATTGTCATTGATGTGTTAAATGACAACCGTGATCGAAGGCTTAACGTGCTCTCCGACGCACGGAGGATAGTCCCTCAACCAACCAGACACCGAAACAAATTCTTGTTGTTACACAAATATTATCCGGGGCGGGAATCGAACCCGCGACCTCCCGGGCACAGTATAGCCCAATCGGACGGCTTACATTGCCGGCTTTTTATCTTTTCTTCCCATTTTGTAATAAATATCTTTATAATATTTTATACTAAATTCATCTTATTGTTTTAGCTATAACTATCACCAAACTCTATCTAAATCAGTTCAGCGGTTAAAACAAGTAACGTCAACATTATAGACAAAGAGTTACTCACCTGCTCTTAATGTGGTTGCATTACAATTTATTCAAGCAGTTGCTCTTATTTCAATGTGCAATATTAACATTCGCAAATGACATAGTAAAATACTATAATCAAAGTAATAAAACAACAAAATGTATTCAAAAACTACACTAACTAAACCACAGACTATGAATAGCAAACAGCTATTAACACAAACAAATCAGGCCAAATAACACGTCACATAACAAATTCACGCTGAAACGAAGTTATAACAGATTCATGTTGATAATAAAGTAAAAAGTATCAACTAGTTACAGTCGGAGTATATTTAAATACGACCGCGAATGCATACGCTGTATGTTAATTGATACGTCGAATTTTCAGTTGCATTTACAATATCTGATAATGTAGATTAAAATTTACACAAAGCCAATTTTTTAGTCAGTCAGTCAGTTAATTTTGACGTGATAACGTCTTTAAAATCGTTTTAGTCGGGTGACATGTTCAGAAACTTGTGTCACACCAAAACCTCACGAGCGCGATCGCAGGTATAACGAGAGAGAGACGGACCGATCTCCCGTCTCATCTCGAGCGCTGCCAGTCATTCCGTGAAACTTGTCACGCGGAATCCTCACGAGCGGAGGCTGGCATAGCGTTCGAGTGAGTGGACCGATCTTCCGTCTCTCTCACTCTAGCGGCATACAAACGAATGGAGATTTTAAGACGTTATCACGTAAACATCTCGATCGTAAACCTACTTTACAAACAACCAATTTTTAATTTCTTAATAAGATTGAACGCTGCCTTATGCGAACACACGTACGGCACTGTATATAATAATTTTAAACTACAATAATTATAATTTTTTTTTGACAGGTCGGTGGCGTGGTCGCTACGATATTTGCTTTTCACGCCGCAGGTCGCGGGTTCGATTCCCACCCAAGACAAACATTTGTTTGTCTTCCGTCTGGGTGTAATTATCTATATTTAAGTATATATTTACAAAGGAAAAGTATTATATGCAGTATATTACCAGTTATCTGGTTTCCATAGTACAAGCTCTGCTTAGTTCTGGATCGGCTGACCGTGTGTGTTAATGTCCCACTATATTATTATTAAATTAAAAATTTAATTTTACTTTCAAGCTAAAAAAGAACCATCATGATTATTTCAGTTTTGTAGTGAAATTTTATCAAAATTGGTCTATTTGTTTAATAATTTCTAAAACAGCCCTGACATTATTCATCATTTAAACTTTAAAACTTTCGCGTTCCATTATTAATATTACACCTTTAATTTGGCTATACATTTCGACACGGGTTGCACCTGACAACGACCGGTACAACCCGTCCACCCTGTAAATATTCATAATTCATCACTAATATTTCAAAATAACAAAACGTGACAAAATAACTTTTGTGGAACTCATGGAATTTCCGCCATATATCGGTGGCACATAGTATCTACTGGTCCGATAAAAGAACGGGGATGGGGGAATAAGATAATGTAATTACATCGTTTCCTCTTATACAACACACAGTTTTACTACCCCGGTACAGTTATAACGCAAGAAATTGGAATAACGTTCTAATATCGCCAATAACTACGGTTCAATAACTGCTGAACAAGGCAGAAGCTTCTGAGTTTCCAGGAAGAGATTAGTTACCATCATCAATATCTACCCTTAGTTTGAGTTGTCGATACAAAAAAAAATCGTTTACTATTAATAACATGGAAAAAAGAAGGCTAATAGAATTCCTGCAAAATTTCTATCTTAGAAGGAAAGATAGAAGGTAAGTGTGGAAGAGGAAGGCCAAGGATAAGCTATATCTTATATCTTTAAATGAGCAATTCTTGTATATATA
Organism: Meganola albula; assembly: GCA_936450015.1. Classification (NCBI taxonomy): domain Eukaryota; kingdom Metazoa; phylum Arthropoda; class Insecta; order Lepidoptera; family Nolidae; genus Meganola; species Meganola albula. The sequence goes on from OW388150.1 coordinate 983,923, forward strand.
TAATAGAATCTCGGAATCGGCTCCAACAACGATTTTCATAAAATTTAGTATATAGGGGGTTTCGGGGGCGATAAATCGATCTAGCCAGGAATCATTTTTAAAAAATGTCATTTAAAAAAAAATACCGGTCATCCAGATATTGAACCTAATAAAGGAAAAGGTTGGTGTCATGTCATGTAGGGAAGTGTAGTGAAAGAAGCTGCTCTAGATCGAGCTAAATGGAGAGAACTTCACCAGATGCACCGACTAGGGTTTCCCTTTAAATGAAAAGAAGAAGAAAGGATTTACCAACACCACAGTTATTATGGCAATAAATCTATCAGAAGTCCGATCTACACCATCACAATATTGCATCAAACCTAAATCCTCTTGCCGCGAGTTCCGCTTAAAGGCAGCTAACATAATTTATTCTCAATAAAATCAAAGTAAACAAAAGCTTTTAATTTGCACCAGTATTGAAGCATGAACTCGACTCCTAAATCACTGAATACTTAGAGGATTTTGCACTAATTGTTGTTAGAGACACGCTGTACAGTGCTATAAAGCTGGCGCACACTGAAAACACAACAGTTATTGCATTTCAACTCTTAATTGTATCTAAATACGGTACATTCCTTATTTCCGGAGTATTTTTTAAATAGGCTGTGGCAGTCTACATTTTTGGATTTGCTAAGCAGTCTGGTTTTAATTTTATTTATTCCGGAGGCATGGAACACTGTCTCTAGCCGCGGGTGGGTATGCGGGTCACTCTGTTTGCATACTGTTGCTACAGACTCCGATGTACGCACTAAATTTCCTTTAATGGACCTGATACCAGGCCTAACACCGGTGCATACTGTCGGCCTTATTCATGAAACTGCCAGTGATGGGCCGGTGGCGTAGTCGGTAAGATGCTTGGTTTTTACGCCGTAGGTCGTAGATTTGATTACCACCCAAGACAGACATTAGTGCGAAAAACAAGTCTGTCTTAAGTCTGGATGTTATTATTTATATTTAGGTATGTATTTACGAAAGAAAAGTATTAAGTAGTATATTACCAGTTATCTGGTTTCCATAGTACAAGCTCTGCTTAGTTTGGGATCAGAAGACCGTCTGTGTTAATGTCACACTATATTAAAAAAAACAGTTTATCAAAAAGGTCGCTAAAAATAAATCTTACTGTAACTAGCCTTTTACGTTATAATTAATGTTTTATGAATAAGGGGGTTAAACTCTCAGCTGTTTTTATATTACTCTTAGCGTAGAACAGTATTAGAACTAGTAGAGTGAGATACCAGTATATTCCAAGCCTTATCCGCAGTATTTATTATATTATTGTCCAATATCGCCACGTAGCCTGTAACTCACGTAGAAGCCTCCCGTAAATTAGTATTGGCAGCTGAGGGCGCAATCTTGTTCCTTACCTTTGTACGCGTTGTACAAGAGGAAAATTGTTAGCCTCTTATTACTTCCATTTGTCAAGCCTTTCGGTTCTATGAATTCGGATGAAAGGTTTTGGTAAACAATTTGCTCCAACTTTTTGCTAACGCTAAGGAAAGGAAATTAAAAAAGTTGTCTTGATTACTATTGTCATATTTCTATCATAAAACGTTTTCCGTGATAAAAATATTTTTGAAAATGTCAAAAGTGATGGAAAGTCAAATACCAGTATGTTGGCGAACCCACAGAAAGCTAATCATTATATTTTTTAATTATTCACAATTTTTTTGGATGGAAATGGATTCCTTTTTGTGACTTCAAATTTGGTTTACACACACCACGAGTTCACCCAACCGACCTCATAGACATTGTCCTCTGACGTAACAATAACAATCACACAACAAACCTACGTGACATTGACTTCATGTCAGTTAGACAGCAGACAGGCTGAATTCTATCACAAGTGATTATGGGACATTTGACAGTATATTTCACCGACAGCCAACTGTTTGCCACGTTTAAAGGTTGCGCGCGATATTACTAAATACCTAGGATACATTCATGGCGTCTTAGAACGTCGCAGTTTTTTTAATACTAATCTTTTAAAAGCTTGTATACTTATTTAATGATAGTTTTAATGTAATGACCGTACCAGACCGCTGAAGTTTTATTAGTTTTTAAAGATTAATCTTTTGAAAACTTGTATATTTATTTAAACATGACATTGGCAAAATTGCGGAATAATTTCTGCAGAGACCATAATGAAAAGAATAAGAAGAAGAATAGGTTACGCGCTACAACAATTATAAAACAGAATGGATTGGTATTGATGCTCAAACTTGCTCTAGTTGTTAGTTACTTTACAGAAAGAAAGAAATTATTTATTTGACATAGACAAGGCACACAAAATCAAATGATAAAAAAACACATAGAAAGAGAAAAAAAAAAAATGGAAAAATAAAATAAAAAACAAAGAGTAAGTGTGACCCACCAGTTTCAAACATGGACATTGCTCAGTAAACGCTGTGAGTGCCTATTAGAGGCGACCCACAGCATTGATTTTCAGCAAAATTTTCCCACAGTGTGACGCCAGGCGCCAAGGTTGCCAAAAGATCAAACCTGCTTAATTTGTTTGTATGTACTAAGAAAAAAAAACACTAAACTATGTATTTGACATTTAAAAGAATTTACATTGGTATAATAACACCAACTGAAATTTTAATGAATTACTATTTCAGACAAGGCAGGCTATTTCATTTATTTTGCCATCAAATGCAGTAATATTTAGTGGCACTGTACAATGCACAGACACTTCAGCTAAATATGCATATTGTTAGCATGGCCACGAAACAACGACTAACAGCGACTAGCGAATTGCTAGGTTTTTTTTTTTTGCTGATGACCTAACCCAATTAGCCTGAAGGGCCTCTATTGGTTCACCGGACTTTTTTGGTGAGCCGTCCGAGGACGGTCGAACCGATCAAGTGCTGTGGCAACTGCCATGAGGGCTCCCCATGTGGGTACGAACATCGGCTCAGGACGTTGCCGGACACTCTAGTTTTTTAGGGGATCGGTGGGCGAATTGCTGCGTACCTGCCTCTTTTTTATATACCCAATGCTAAAGAGCAATGAATAGAGATGATGACCTGGTATGAAAAAATTATTTTAATTAGTCTGTCAGTAAGATTATAAAAAATTTAGACACGTATTTTTGGGGGCTGAGTTTTATACTTTTGTACTTTTTTTAATACTTTATACCTTCGTCCGTGAGAGTGCACCTTTTATCTGAATCCCACACGTAGTCCCCTGTGGTGCAAATCAGGTGACAATCAATCAACTGGTAATTATGTTTACTGGTAATTCACAAACAGAGCCGCACCGCCAAGCGGCTTTGCCATGTTCCAGTGCGAAACAACGCATCGAAATGATATAACGCATTCAAGTCATGGAGTGAGAGTGCGCTACTATAGAGTTATAAAACTTACCGCGAGAAAGCAGTTACTCTAATAACCTTAACGAAACGGTATCAAAAAAGATTATAAAATCAGAGTGCGTCGTCGTTGCGTGACGTAAGCCAGTACGAGACTAAGATGCTAAAAAAATGGCGTTGCCTACAGTACAACACGGAAGCTTGAGGGGAAGTTACAGAGATAGCGGTTATTGCGCACGATTAGTACATTCATTTCGATCTTCGCTATCGTTCTTACAGTCTGAATTTTTCTACGCTCCCTGATTTCACATCGCTCAATGCCTAGTTTCATGGATCAACACTTATAAGGTTCACAATGGACGCCAGTTACTGCAGCTACTTGACCGCGCTGTGCTGTTAACACGCACCAGTTAAATTTATATTTACCACTAACTTAACACGTGGTTCTGTCTGTATGTCGTCAAGAAGGTAGAAAGTAGGCAGTTACCTAGTTAGTTAGATAAGTAAAGAACGACAATCAAAGATGCTAGTTGGCTGGCTTTTTGGGGGCTGATTCACCTTCGTACGTTACCTTTAATTGAATTCCCACACGTGGTCTCCAGGTGGTGCAAATCAGGTGACAATCAACTGGTGGTAGGCTTTGGCCGTGGTTAGTGACCACCCACCAGACAAAGCCGCACCGCCAAGCGGCCTTGCCGTGTTCCGGTGCAATTTCTGGTGACACCATGCAGAGAGGATGGGTAGGAATTGTTGCTCCTTTAAGGCTCATTCCACTGCCACTTTCTCACCGATAATCATTCATAATCATGAGTGAATTGGTATACTAGGCTGGCGCGTTCCATAGTAGACTACATTGTTGCTTAACATCAGGCAAGTTGTAGTCAAGCGCCAGCCTATCGCCTTAAGCCTATTCTACTTAGTATTTTCTTAAATTTACGCGAATATCACACATTGAAATAAAACTACTTTATAATGGATTTTATAGCGGTACTTATATTTAAGATTTTAGATCCCGACGTTTCAAAGTCTTTTCAGACTTCGTCGTCACAGGTGGACTGAGGTATTTGATGTCCAAAAATATTAATCACAATTATTACTGACTATCTACAAACATTATTATTTAAGTTGCGTTCCGATTTAAGCAAACTGCGCTCACAGTGTCTCGACTTCTGAGTTGATTTTACTTGGGTTTTGGTACCTACTATTAAATTAAGCACGGAGTCCCAAGCTGGTGGTATATTCAAACCATTTTCTCTGTTAAAATTAGGATGTTTTTTAATTTCAATAGCTTCGCGGATCATTCTTGGTACGAACCGGTTTTCTTTGACAAGAACTCAAAGAAGTATTTTATCAAATCTCATGTAATGGTTAACGCCTTTTTGAGAATGTAAATATACCGCGATAAAATCCATTATAGTTTTATTTCAACGTATTCAACTTTGCCATACTTATTACTGGAACCAATTCTGATAGGTTGCCTTAGATTACACTACACGAGGTGCTTCAAACCTCTTTTTTTATGTAGTCTTCCGCTTTTTTGAGAAGGAAGTGGATAATCTAACTTTCCAACACCTTTTTTTATCTGCATCAACAAGCAACAAAAGAGCATCGCAACGTTGAGCAAGATCAACCAAAACAAAAAAATTAACCACGTTATACTCAAAGAGAAATACAAAATTTACAGTAAATAAATATTCTTCTGAATGTTTAAAACTCTGTGTTGTTATCTCAGCAAATTGATCCACCATTTAGCAGATAAACCCGAAGTATTGCTTGAATAAAGAGCCTCTCTTCCACTTATCCTTGTATCAAACGGTTCTAAATTTAGAGTTCACTTCATTTTTTTTTCGATAAACCTTTTACTAGGGTCGTAGTATAAATATATTTTAAATTGGCATTTGATAGATCATTTTTATCATTAACCACTGGTAAAAAAGGGGTTAAAATAATGTCGTTCTACTTAAAGATTCAACCCGCACTCCCTCCCTAAAGTCAGTGCGCTTATAAAAATAAATCGACTTCCCACAGATCTCACACACGCCTGCGGGGTGTATCGATGTAACGATTTAGAGCGTTGGTCCACTGCCACAGTCGCCAAGACGTCACCGACAACGAGATTTTTCTGGCCGACATCAAGTTCTGACGTGACTGCGTCCGTTTGTCCACCCCTCTATTTTATTATAAATTACTAGCGACCCGCCCCGGCTTCGCACGGGTGCAATGCTGATACTAAATATATTGAGGTATATTTACAAAATGTCCTTTTATACAACGTTAACAGCTTTTTTGCCATTAGACAAAAGAAACAGCACGACCCGCGCGCGGCCGGTCCGGTACCGCCGCACCGCTATTTTATATCTGTAATATCTTCGGAAATATTCATTTAAATTATGTGCTGTAAAGGGCCATATTGATCTATATTAAATAGACAATGTATTTAAGGCACTCAAGTAGATAAGGATTAATGCAATATTGCTTAAAATCGCTTCGTATATAAGCCATTTCTTATGGTCGAAAGTAAAAGATAAAAAAATGGTTATTGTGGGTTATCCTTAAGAGATAGACATATACCATCGCGGACTTTTTTGTTGACCTTTTTAAGGTGTGCAATACTGTAGTACATTATTTTGATATATCTCATAGAGTTTAGCCAGCGTTTGCAATGTAAGCACAAAAAATGCGTTAATTTACGTCATCGCATCAGAAACATCTAAAATTATCAGTGGTTTTCTACTATATTATGCATGTATTATATATATAAACCTTCCTCTTGAATCACTCTATATGATAAAAACTGCATGAAACTCGGCTGCGCAGTTTTAAAGATTTAAGCGCACATAGGGATTTAAGGGAAAGGAATGCGACTTTCTTTTATACTATGTAATGAAATCAAAACCTATTGTAGTGTGACGACGACAAGGCGACCGACGCGTTTGGCCCGTCACAATCTCGAGTTGAGTTCTAGCGGGTAGCGCCGAACTAAGCGATATTTCGGCGGACGGGATGTCGGTGCTCGGATGGCGGGCGTGCGGTGAGAAAACGGCCGTATTAAACGTATGTATCACTAAATCGGCGCCGTCATCTTGTTATCGGTGACGTCCCGGCGGCGGTGGACAAACACTCTTACGTGCACATCATTCTAATAAAAAGACCACTCGTAAATTACTTACTGATGGTTCGTTCAGTAATGCAGTGCCTGAATACTGCCTTTTTACGGTAGGAAAACGTACCTAACGCATCACCTCACCCTGAAGAGACAGGGAGAGTGTTGAGGAAATAGAGAATACTCTCAATCACAGTCTCAGATTTTGCCATAATTATTTTAGAACCAGCTAGAATTGGTCCCCTTAAATTACATCATCCGTGATGCTTAGTCCATTTTGATGAGGTATTTTCCTTTCCTTTTTCTATGAACCTGCTTTCAGCCACAATACTTAAAAAATCCAGAATTCCTATAGTTGTTCTAGAACAATTTACGAAATCTATTGTATCACCAAAATTTTTGAAGATTTGGAAACGTTAAAGCTATACACTAATCAAGATTTTAAAATGGTATAAAACTATGAGAAAACCTGTTAGAAAAAAGTGAATCCTAATATTTCTAAGAGTATAATAATAATAATAATCATAATAAATCATTTATTTCAATCAACAAATTGGATCATAAAATTCAATAAAATACAATGTCATTAGACAAATAAAGCACAACAAAATAAGCAAATTAAAATTAGAAATAATCATAAGAGCGACATTTAATATTTAAAGAATAATTCAATTATTATAATAATTAATTTATGTTAAAATTTTATTATTAATTTATTATTATTAAATTTAAACAAAATATCATTATTATAAATATCACAATGACTAGATAATTATTATGTTTATGATTATTTTGTTATTTTGTTATTGTCATTACAATAAGCATGCAACAGTGATTAATAAAAAAAAATGATTATAAAATGATAAGTTCTTGTAAAAGGTCCAGTATTTCTAAACAAATTTAATGGCAAACAATTTCATGTGTGTCCTATTTTGTTATTGGCCTCCAGTAATTAATACATGCACGATAGTGCCTTAGAAATAACACGATTTGATGAGCGAGTTTCAATTTATGGAACTCGCTTATCAAATAGCAAATAGCAACACACGGCTGCACATCAAGCTATACATTTCCAGTTTATCCTGATCTCACAATATATAAGACTAGCCTCCGCCCACGGCTTTGCCCGCGAAATTGATCTCACTAATCTTGTTTCTTCATACAAACCTTGGAACCCCGTTTCACCCCCTTTAAGGGTGAGTTTTGAAAAATCCTTTCTTAGTGCACCCCTAGACCCCATAAGGAACCTATGTCCCAAATTTGTAGTCTCCAGACCCAGCGGTTTGGGCTCTGCGTTGATATGTCAGTCAGTCAGTTTCTTCTTTTATATATTTAGATTTCCGTACAACGAGAGGCCAGCTTATACTGGAAATGTATAGCCGTTAGTATGTACCAGTGTGTATGACGAATCAGTTCTCTCTACAAAGTTGCTACTATAACATACAATAAACAGTCGGAGCGATTGCGATTACGACAGTGAACTGAGGAACGAAAATACCGCGCAGTCAGATTCAGTTCATTTAGTTCACTGTCAGTAAGCGAACTGCTCACTGACACTGAACTAAATAACGAAACCAATCACGCGAGTCACTCAAATCTATAATCCAACCACATTATAGAGACCACCATATCACTCACTCACGTGTCAACCCGCAACCCGACTCAGTTGAATATCCTCACATCCGCAAATATTTGGATATATCCGCCGTGACATATGAACTGGGGAATTAGGTCGTGGTTACGTGACTCAGGTACAAGGTGGGATCACCTTTGAAACGTAAACGGAATATTAGAATAAAGTAGCTTATTATACAAGATGTTTGGAGAATTTAATTGACCGTATAATCCTTGGAGATTAGCAGTTTGGAATGTACATACTGAGGGAATTTTTATGAGGGTTGGAGTTATCTTGTTGGTTCAATGGTAGCGGGTTTACCTTAAGCGTAAAATAAATAGGTACCTATACGTCAGCGAACCCGTAACGTTGGGATCATCAGATAAACAAAATAACACGACAGTAAGCTAATCAATATCTTTTTTAATTATTATAGCACCTCCTTTATCACAAATATTCACAAAATGTTTGGATGGAAATAGATACCCTTTTGTGAGTGCAAAATTAATTAGCACGCACGGCGAGCTACCCTGAGCGCGTGTTTCGCGACGGTGCGGTGGGGTAATTTTAAAAATACAGATATTGACAAACCCGACAGATGACGGCCGCCCGTCATTTATCAGAGCTGCTACGTCGATTTTGAGTGAACACCCAACCGACCTCAAAGACATTGTCCCCTGTCCTACACAAGCTGCTGCTGCCCTAAGGCTAGCGTCTGACCATCCAGCCGCATGCGGCATACCTCAGCATGTGCGGTGTACCGCAATATTGCGTTGAAATCATGCGGTGCAAAAAAAAATCGAACTACACATTCTGGTTCACATTCCGGACAACCGCTTGTGCGTTCAGGCTCTGTGTCGGGTCGTATAAAAACAGCCTAAAAGATTTTTTAAAAGATAGATTTCAGTTATTAATTTTTTTTTTTTTTTTTTTTTAATCTAAAATAGGCTTGCGCTTGACCACAACTTGCCTGATGTGAAGCAATGATGCAGTCTACGATGGAACGCGCTTACCCAGTATATACCGATTCACTCTTGACTTGAAGACCACCAGATTATAGCTATCGGGAAACACAGATGCCGGCAGCGAATTCCACAATTTGGCAGTTCGCACAATAAAAGTCGAAGCAAAGCGCTTTGTGCGTACCCGTGGAATTTCCACCATATAACGGTGTCGCATAGCCGTACCTCTACTTGTCCGATGGAAGAACGGGGATGGGGGAATAAGATTGTGTAATTCCAACGCACACTCTCCGAAGTGTATCCGGTAAAAGACCGAAAGACTAGCAACTATGCGGCGATGCTCGAGGCTTTGCAACTTAGCCTTGACGAGGGATTCGTTGCTAATAAGCCTCTTGGCTCGCCTTTCAATAGACTCCAACGCCTCGAGTTGGTATTTAGCCGACCCATCCCAAAGATGCGAGCAGTACTCCATGCATGAGCGAACTTGAGCTTGGTATAGCTGAAGCATCTGTTTTGGCGTGAAGTACTGACGCACCTTCGCGAGGACACCTAGCTTTTTGGCGGCTAGTTGAGCCTTAGACTCAATGTACGGGCCAAAATTGAGGGTTGAAGTCATATTGACGCCAAGAAGGTCAAGGTGGTCTGTAATAGGCACGGATACACCTTGAAAAGTAAGAGCCAATTGGAATGGCCTTCTTATTATTATCTGTATCTTTGATAGGTACAAGCCCGGTTAGAGGTGCAACTCCACCACGCCTACGTTTAGGTCTTCCATGTTTAGGATCTGTACATAGGTGTGGTTAAAACTCGGTTGAAAGGCGTTGAATAAAATAAAAAAAATGTTTTTTTTTTTCGACTTGTTTTTATAAAGCTTTTTCAAATAAGTATGGCGTATCAAACTCAATTGTAAAAGCAGTACTTTCAAATAAATTCATAGAAGAAACCGATTTAAACTCGACAAAAGAAGCCATTCGTTCGCATGTAACTTCAAAATATTTTAATCGTAATGTGCGAAATTACTTGATTTATGCGAAATAACATTTTCTAATCTTTCAAGGTCAATTAGCATCATTATAATTCCCTAATTTTGTCACGTCGTTTCACGCGATTTAGACATTTGTCACGCTTAATGCGCTCTACTGCTCGCGCAGGGTTACCTTCCCAGACACCTACCATTGGTTTTTGTATTTTTCGAAACGTCTTACTATGCGAAATTCGTCCGAAATGCCTGAATCCGAAAAACAGAAACGGAACAAAAGTTACTTCCGGGTTTAATCCGGAATCGGAATACTCCTGATCCTTTGTAGTTGACGCGGGAAAAATGAAAATGATTGTTTGGAAGTCTTTTGAAAGACTACTTGTGGTTGGCAAATAAACTGTTTGCCGTGACTTCGCCCGCGTAAACTACGTTTTATATCGTGCTAAGCAGTGGGATAACAAATAGACTATCACTTCAACCCCTTTGTAGTGTCCCACTGCTGGGCACGGGTCTTCTCTCATCTATCTTACGAGTTAAGAAAGTTTAGGCCTTAATCCACAAACATGTCACATATCCTCTAATGATTATTTCGCAGACATGCCGGTTTCCTCACAATGTCTTCCTTCACCAATATCGAGCAGCGGTGATGTCACAATTCACACAAAGATGTGTGGGCGCGACTGGGAATCGAACCCGCGACTTTATATTTCTAAGGCGAGGCCCGTACCTGCAACTTCTTTTTCTGCAACAAAAATATTTCACGGTGACATACTATAACCGGAGCCTCTTACAGTACATAGAGCAAGGACAAATCAAATCAGATCATAACTACCTACATATCCACTAATCCGCACTTGGCCAGCGTGCGTGGATTAAGGCTTAAACTCTCTCAACTCGTAAGACAGTTGTCACGTGCCAAGCAGTGGAACACTAAAAAGGGTGAAAATGTAAAGTGTCCTACATAGATCCTTACTTTATATAACAACAACCTCGAAACGGCTCTAACAATATTGAAATAAAACTACTTTATAATGGATTTTATCGCGGTATATTTTAGATTTTAGATCCCGACGTTAATAGTTTTAATTTCAATGTGTGATATTCACGAAAATCTAAGAAAATACTAGGGCTCTAACAATTTAGCTAGGTTCCAATTCGCATGTGTTTATATTAACATGATACTCTTTATGCATGTCTTTGTAAATAAGAAAGAAAGAAAGAAAGAAAGAAAAACATTTATTTGACAACGACAGGACACACAAAATTAAATAAAAAACAAAGAAACACATAGATAGAGAAAGAAAAAAAAAAAAACAAACATAACAATTAAAAACAAGAGTAAGTGTGACCTATCAGTGTCAAACATGGACATTGCTCAGTAAACGCTGTGAGTGCCTACTAGAGGCGACCCACAGCACTGATTTTCAGCAATGTCCATATTCCCATATAATCATGGCAATACACGACGGATAGTTGCTGGATTGTGCTATTAAGATAGTTGAGAGTAGACCCTTGCCAGGTTGGGCCATATAGGGTTGCCAGTTGCAACATTACTTTTTTATCAAGTACATAACAGTGACGAACGGTGGAAGTCTGTAAAAGGGAAGCCGGAGCAAAAAAATTCTTAGTTATGAAAATAATATCTCATTGAAATAAAACCACTTTTTAACGGATTTTATCTCGGTTTATTTTAGATTTTAGATCCCGACGTTTCAAAGTCTTTTCAGACTTCATGTTCACGGGTGGACTGAGGTATTTGACGTCCAAAAATATTATACACAATTATTACTTACTACCTCCAAACATTAATATTTAAGTTGTTCTCAGATTTAAGCAAACTGAGCTCACAGTGTCTTGAAACGTCGGGATGTAAAATCTAAAATAAACCGCGATAAAATCCGTTAAAAAGTAGTTTTATTTCAATGTGTGATATTCGCGTAAATCTAAGACAATAGTAAAATAATATCTCTTCAATACCGTCACCGATTTTTTTATAACGAACACCATCTTCATATTATAGGTACTTATTTTTGATGCTATTTAAAAGTCTTAGGCGTTAGATAATTTTAATGAAGTAAACGATATTAATCAATTCAAGTCAATCAAGTGGCGAACAGTCCAAACCAACCGATTTCTATGGGCTTATCTTTAGGAAATGGGCAATATCACACACGGTCATCTGGTCCCAATCTAAGCAGAGCTTGTGTTATGGAAACCAGATAACTGGTATATACTATACATATAATACTTTTCTTTTGTAAATATATACTTATAATAGATATTTACACCCAGACTCGACGCAAACGAGTATTATGTAACGCCTAAAGGAGACGTTCAAAAAATGTATAGAGCCTGGGATTAAAATAATTGTAAATTTGAAACTTAAATCGCAACAAAAATAAGTATAGCATCAAGTGTACGAACGATCGGTGACGGTAGTGAAGAGATATTATTTTCCTATGTAAGATCTTTTTTGCTCCGGCTTCCCTTTTTCAGACTTCCATCCTTCGCCACCGGTACCTATTATAAAGGGTACAACCCTAACCGACAAATTGCAAACTGATACAGATCAAAATGGATACAATTAATTACACGGACAAAAGCCCTCTCTGTTGTGTACTACACAAAAGGCACGTTCTACTACCTCATTTTGTCATACTATTTTCACACTTCCGAGATTTAGGGGAACTAAATCACCCTCTGTGCTTTGATGAAGATTAAATGTGTCAACTATTTTTGTATGTAAACTAGCTCTCTGACCATGCCCGCGCGTATATCGTAGCTCAAAACCTCTTTTCGTGCTGTCAGATAAAAACTACCCATTGTCCTTCCCCGAGTGTTAAACAATCCCTTAACCAATTTCATCTAAATCAGTTCAGTAGTTTAGCTGTGAAAACCATAAGCCAAAGTCAAAGCGGCTTGGATCTAGCATCTGTACAAAACAATCACTACAACCCTTTTTAGTGAACCACTGGTGGGCACGAGTCTTCTCTCAAACATCTTACAAGTTGAAAGAGAGTTTAGGCCTTAATTCACAAGTCGGGTAGGTTGATATCACATGTGCTTGAAGGACTTTTCGATGAGCCGTCCGAGGACGGTCGAACCGATCAAGTAATTTGGCAACTGCCATGAGGACTCCCCATCTGGGAAGAACCTCTGCTCAGGATGTTGCCGGACGCCGATGTTGCCGTTGTAGTTTTAGGGGATCGGGGTGAATTAGAAATCATTACGCAGGCGATACTTATATTATCACTGAGTTAAACTTCGTTAGCGCGATTCAGGATTAAAAATAAAAAGTGAATGATGTCACAACTCTAACCTATTCAACGTTTTTAGTATCAGAGTAAACAAATCTATTTAACGTCAAGAATCACAGATAGCATGCAAAGCCTTTGTAGAGGACACAATACACATTACCACAGTAGATATATAAATTACAGCCGTAGTAACACTTGAATTCAATAGTTACTGTCATTCATTTTCATTTAATTTTATTTCATTTTATTTCATTTCATTGCAATTGCAAATAACAATCCCGTAGAAATTTTGTTTAAGCAAGTAGAATGTACCTTGGAAAATCGATAAAAAAATATTTGATAGCCTTAAAAGTCCCAGTATCCATATCCTGGCAGTACACTTATCAACAGTATAAAATCTTTATGAACTTATTTAGATGATTCATTATTTAAATAATTTAACATTTGATTCAGGTACATAATACCTGAAATAGCACTATTTGCATGAAATCATTCTAACCTATTTAAAACCCAAGAGATCAATACCAAAGGAGACGTTCAAAAATGTATAGAGCTTGGGATTAAAATTTAATAATTGTAAAAGGGATCTAATCGAAGTATGTAGTAATATAATAGTTGTTCTAGAACTAGTCTCAGTAAGAATAATGTGTACCGTATTATTATGTGGACCACACTTAATAATAGATTACCTAAAAACATACTTCAATTACAAAAAAATCAATTAGAGTTAAACAATTGGTTGATCTAGTTACACTGCACAACTGTTATTTATCATTTTAATGAGTATTTAAAAAAACATAGTCCTTACATTTTTTTAAAATATTTTCATGCTTCGAATTGAATTTTAATGTCACCTTTATTTACCCTTTATTCCATGTGAATGAATGAATTCCATTTTTATTTTTATAATTCGACCTACTGCTTTAGCTGATATTTCTACTGTGACGTCGAATGTTCAATAAACACCACAGTGCGAAAAATACACAGTTATTCTGATTTTATCATGAAATACGGTTTTGTGAGGAAATGAAGATGTAACACATATATGTATAGGCAGATTTTGTTGAGGTGTGAGTAACCTTTACATTTTCACACATTCGACTATGAGCTCTCCGAAAATCACTCATTAGTATACTAGGTAAGCGCGTTCCATCGTAGACCACATCATTGTATAACATCGGGTGAGTTTAATTGTGCGAACTGCTACGCTGCGGAGTTCGCAGCCGGCATCTCTGTTACCCGATAGCTATAATCTGCCTGTCTTCAAGTCACGAGTGAATCGGTATCTACTGGGTAACCGCGTTGCATTATAGAACATACCAAGACTTTTCTGATACACATATAGATATTAAAGTTACCTACTGCTATATTTTATTGTTATTTTTATATTAAGTTTATTGTTATAATGAAGGGTAAAACTTTACATAGTGGAAAGAGAAATCACGTGCTAAAAGTGTTGGACTTTTTTGAAAACGAAAAACGGAACAATCAGTTGTATTGACCTGTTTATCAGAATAAAACCTGTATGGAATAAAAAAATAGCAAGAAGAAGTCACGGGTGGAACTTGTTGTGATATTTTTTTGTGTACGGTACAACCACGCATATGTGACGTCACCGCCCCCAGGTTTTAATTTATTGCGCACGGGTAGCTTTTACTATGCGTTTCAAATTAGAATAGGACTGGACTCGCGGTTAACTTCATACCCAAAACCAAGCAAAAGTAGCATTAGCAAAAAATATCAAACCACAGACAATAATATTATTTTAAAATGTACGGATAGGTAATTTATGTAGAAAACTTTACTTAGGTTTGTAGTTACATACAGCTACCTACTTAGGTAAATTTACGCGCTAGGATGCCACAAGCTTTTAGACAAATACAAGGATATAAACGACATTTTTAATTTTAACACTTTTTAATATTTCATTTTAAATTTTTATTTTATTAAAATATTTTTGTACCTAAATACTTTAAATACTCCAAATGTCTAATCTTACTCCAACAGCAATAAGATATACGTATTTTAATATTTTTTCATTTAGATGTGATTTTTATGTTCGAACAAACTTTTTTGGCCACTGTACTAAAAAATGTGAAGTTGTTGCGCATTTCGATCCAAGATGGCGGATTTCCAGTCCTATTCTTATTTGAAACGCATAATAGTATACTTTAGTACAATTTTACAGACCATTTATCTGATATTACTGACATTGGCAGTACCTTTAATAAATCAACTGGAATCAAAGCAGCTTATCTACGTAAACCGGTACACGATACAATCGTGTTGATCACCGCAATGATTGATTCGAAACGACGTTAATAAAATTAATCACCCCTTTGAACGCAACTGACACAGACTAAAAAATGTAGTGTCATAATCATGAGCTTATATTTTTTTCATAGGATACGACAAACAGCGCTTAGTTACTAGTAGCTAGTAAATAACGATTTACTCGTGACTTGAAGTCAGGTAGATTACAGCTATCAGTAAACTTAGACGCCGGCAGCTAATCCCAAAACTTAGCAGTTCGCACAATAAAAGGTACGCTTTATGCGTACCCGTGGAATGTCAACCATATTTTTTGTTTAACTCTTGTGCATAGCCTTTCTTCTACTTGTCCGATGACAGAATGGGGATGGGGGAATAAGATTTTGTAATTAATTAATTTAACAAGGAATTTCAACTATACTGAAAGGAAAGAGAGACTTCAATTAACACTTAAATATTATTTGTCACTTTTGAAGTCGTATTTCGCTTGGAAGTGTCACCGTAATCTTTAATCTCACAAAAAAAAAAAAACTATAGTATTGACCAATATTTTTTATTTATCTATCTAACGGACAAAACAAAAAGTCGTCATCCCTATTAATTCAGCCATTCCTGACTAAAGAAAACTTATTCAACTATTTCAAGACGATTAGTCAATATCGTTCGCCTTAGTTAAATATATAGCTTTTACAATAGAGTTACAATTATGTTGCTATAAAAGAGTTCAAAAACAATTTGAGTAGGTCCAAATATGTGTATTTTTTTACTGTCTAACTATATTTTTTGTACTGTAAACCACTTATCATGAAGGGATATCGTATTGACATGCATTTCAAAAGCTTAAATTCTGTGGTGGACTATATTTGGTGTCATTTAATTGAATTCAAAGAGGACTATTCTAATGTGACACTTGTGTTTTCTCACAAATTTAAAAAAAGAATTAAACAAGTCTGTAAAATAAAGGAAAACGTTTTTAGTGGTCATACAAATATGAACACGCTAAAATTGATGACTCAAGCACAATTTCATGGCGCAAATAGACTTATGGATAAAAAGACTGGGTATCATACAACAACGTATCATATCGCACATTGGCACTGATGTTTATCGGTTTAGTTTGAATCCTATTAGTGTAAACTGCACTAGTGTACATCTCATCAACGTCTGATCAACGCTAGGATCAGCTAGCGTGATCCTTTTATCATGCATCCCTCTGTCGCGCATCCCTCTATCAAGCATCCCTCTATCGTGCATCCGTCTACCGTGTATTATTCAAATTTGCATCATTCTATCATAAAACGTTGTATCATGCATCTGTGAATAGTGCCTGACTCTATCTTGTATCAAACTTCATGAGTTTTTTATTAAAAAACGCACTCTTCCTACTTAAAAATCAGTTAAATTCCTTTACTGTCTCTACATTTTTCTCAAAAGTGAAGGTTCATTATGTAAGGAGCTGACATTTATGAAGCCAGGATAGATTACTTTTGTGGCTATATTGTAATTTGCGAAAAATGTTTATTTCTCAAAAGAAACCCACTCTAACACAACTGTAGACTACATACTCAATTATTATTGGTACATAATAACTTTTCTTGTCTCTCGACTTGGCTTCGGTTGATGGCAACCCTAAAGCGATATTTTTTTTAGTTGGTGCTGGATCCTAGCTCTCCTGATACTGTGTGGGATGGCTTTAATAATGATTGTTGGTAATTTTCTCCGGTACATGGCTGACCCAACTTTCATGGTGAGGTTCGACCGCATAGAATCCACCACGCCATTCCCTGCTGTGGTTCTATGTCCAGAAATAAAATTTAGTGACGAGAAAATTAGCAACTTCTTAGACGAAATGTGAGTAGTTCTCAAATCAATCTTTGTCATCATTAGAATTAGATTAATCCATGTATACTTGTATTAATAGAATTAATTCATAGAAACTTTGTAATCATAGTCATTAATTAGTGCCATTGCTTTATTTTGCCGAATTCCGGGTCGAGCAAAAAATGTTGTTTTTTTAAAAAGGAAAATTCATGATTTCTAGTAGCAGCAACAGAACGAGGAAATTGTTCCCTATGATCGCCATAAGTTCAAAGGAATTACTATGTTAAAAAAATTAATTTACTTACCTAATACTTACTACGATAAAATGGGTCAAATTGTTGTAGGTAACCAATTTTATAAAGTGAAATAAATTGTGCCATATTTTTACAGGCTTCAAAAAAGAGGCGGTATTCAAATCTCTCTGTTTTTTATTTATTTTTTAAGTTTGTTACCTAATAGATTTTTGTGATTCTTATTTTGTTTGAAAGCTGGTGCTTCTCACGTGGTCAATCAATTTTACAAAAATCTGACCAGACATTTGAGCTATGTTGAAAGTAGCAACATTGTTTACGCTAAGCGCCTGTTATAAGCCTAATTATAAGAACAAATTGTCCTAAACACATAATTCTATAGGCCGTCCGTTTAACTCGTTATCTGAGGTAGAGTCATAAAACATTAATTAAATCTCTTATAGAACTATTTAACCACAGATAAAAGTAATGTAAGACTATTCGTCACTAATATCCATATCGCTTGAATCATCATCACTGTCTGACAGCTTGAGGAGTCAGAATCTTGGCGATAGGCGATAATAGATTTAAACGGTCGACCTATATACATACGTTGGAAGTCGGTTTTGTTTTTATTGCAAAAATAATTTTATTATTAAAATTAAAATTATGAATATTAAAAAAATCCTTCAGTAATTTTAGAGGATGGTCATCATCCATGGATTTTATTTTTACTTTCATACTATTTTGTTTCTTCAGCAAAATTCCACCAAGTTTGCAAAAACATCACCTACAAAAGATCATGAAGCAATTGGCTGCGTTTTATTCTCCCGACGTGCATTACAATGTTACCGACTTGGAACAGCTGGAATACCTGCTGGAGTTCAACGCTATGGATGTGGAAACTGCTGCGGAACGGATGACCTCGACTTGTGCTGAGACTCTACTTAAGTATATTGATGTTATATTAGGATGAGATATTCATAGGAAGGCCTTGTACAGAGGTACTCGGCGGTGAGCAATCGAGCCGGGGATACGGGGCTCCATCAACCGGGTCCACCTACCACCCGTGTCGTGTGGCGGCCCACAGTCCAACCACACAGGCACATGAGGGAGGTGTGCGCGCGTTCCGCGCACGCCCCACCAGACTCAGCGGAGTGATACTCTTTGATCTCCTACTCCCACACCATGTGACGGGTGATCCTATTTCTGAATAAAGCAATTTAAATTTCAAGATATATAAAGATTAGAGCGCTAGCTACGCTCGAGTATTAAAGAGCTTTTTATATAAATCTTTGGCTTCCCATCAGTTCTTGTCCATCGCTTAGATTTTATTTTGGGAAAGTATTCGCTGAAAATTCGCTGAGTTGGCTAATCAGGATTAATCAGCAATCACCACACAAAAACTCCTAACCAGTGCGAACTGCCTAATGCTCCCCCCCCCCCCTGGACATTTCGGCTATCGCCATAAATCACTAGCCTCTTTCAGTCAGATAAAAACTCTCCTTCCCCGTATCTCAAACTATCTCCATACTAAATTCATCCAAATCGGTCCAGTAGTTTTGAAGTAAAAAGGCGACAGACAAACAGAAGAACTTTCACATTTATAATATTAAGGATAGTGACGATTATTGAATTGATTTACTATCAAATAGATACCAAAGAGAAGACCCTTGCCCAGCTGGGATACTAAAAAAGGTTGAAGTGAAATGATCAAAGTACCTTCCTGTTTATAAAACTCAATCTTGATATTTTTGCTTGTTTTTTTCTTTTGATGCCAAGATGCTGATTCCATGTTCATTAGACATGTTCATCATGTACTTTGCAGGTGTCACTGGGACAAACAAGAACTAAATTGTTCGGACATTTTCCACATGGAGTTGACTGGCGATGGATTCTGTTGTGTGTTCAACGCTAGGTCATTAAGACGGTACCTTTTTTACTTTTTTTTTATTTTATTTTTTGCGGATGACCTAACCCAATTAGCCGGAAGGGCCTCTATTGGTTCACCGGAGTTTTACAGTGAACCGTCCGAGGACGGTCGAACCGATTATCTTTTTGCTCCAACTTACTTCTACTCCTAGATCTTGAAGGTGTATAGTTCTATTGATAGTTGAATTTATTTTATTATTAGTTTTTGAATATTTCACTAGCTACTCATTGCCAGAAAAACAAATTGGACGATTCCCTGTAAACTTAAGACTATTTGATTATTTGATTTTATTTGATTTGATAACTTATTTGATTTTATTTGATTTGATAACTTATTTGATTTTATAGTGCGGTCGGAAATAATAACAATTCTATTCTGGGACAGCCATCTGATCCCAAACTAAGCAGAGCTTGTGTTATGGAAACCAGATAACTGGTAATACTACATGTAATACTTTTCTTTTTTAAACACATACTGAAATATAGATAATTACGCCCAGACTCAAGACAAACAGACGGGTTCATCACAAATGTCTGACTTGTGTGGGAATCGAACCCACGACCTGCGGCGTGAAAAGCAAGTATCTTAGCGACCACGCCACCGGCCCGTCAACTAAGATACTTGCTTTTCACGCCACGTGCTTTCGATTCCCACCCGGTACAAACATTTGTATGCCATGACTTTGTCCTGAGTTTGGGTGTAATTATCTATATTAAGTATATATTTACAAAAAAAAGGTATCATATTTAATATATTACCAGTTATCTGGTTTCCATAACACAAGTACTGCTTAGCTTGGGATCAGATGACCGTGCGTGTTAATGTCCCAGAATATTTATAATTATTTCTAACTTGCATCAAATTTGGTCTAATTTTGAGAAAAGCGGTAGTTAAGTCAAACTAGCTCTCTCACCCTTACTCTAGTAAGTATTAATCTCTGATAACGTACTTTACTAACAAGTAAATATAAATATGTTGAACTTTATAACTTTCCAAAGTAAATTATTTGATAAGCACATACATGTGGGAACAGAAGTCAAATTTAACTGTTAATTTTGTTCAAACATTACTCAGCACGGTAAATAATGTAAATTTAAATTACCTACTCTGAAATTTAAAGTCGATAAACCTATTTATTTAAGCATTCAGAATTCTGTAAGTAGGTGTAATATTATTTATGCTAGGTATGAATTATTACATTAATAATTAGTGTAAACTGCATCACTGCTACATGAGTACACCTTTATGGGTTTTATTAGTAACTAGCTTTCCGACAGCGGCTTCGCCCGCGTGCATGTCGGTTAACGTGCCAAAACAATACCTTCTTTTTGCGCAGTCGGATAAAAACTATCCTATGTCCTTTCTCGGGTCTCAAACAACCTCCATATCCAATTTCATCAAAATCGGTTCAATAGTCTAAGCGGGAAAGCGTAACAGACAGACAGACAGAGTTACTTTCGCATTTATAATGTTAGTAGGGATATTCTACTGTGTAATGGTTGATACCGCCATATTTCAAGCCTTTACAAATCAGCATCTAGTTAAAATAAAAAACAGTAAGATACAGGGTCATCTCATCCCATAATAGGGAGAGATAATCTTGTTTTTAATTTTTTTTTTCTTTTACGTCTTTTTTTTTTTTTTTATATTATAATAGGTTTGCGCTTGACCACAACTTGCCTGATCTGAAGCAATGTTGCAGTCTATGATGGAACGCGCCTACCTAATAAATACCGATTCACTCGTGACTTGAAGACAGGTAGATTATAGCTATCGGGAAACAGAGATGCCGGCAACGAATTCCACAACTTGGCGGTTCGCACAATAAAAGTGGAAGCAAAGCGCTTTGTGCGTGCCCGTGGAATTTCCACCATATAACGGTGGCGCATAGCCGTACCTCTACTTGTACGATGGAAGAATGGGGATGGGGGAATAAGATTGTGTAATTCCAACGCACACTCTCCGAAGTGTATCCGATAAAAGACCGAAAGACTAGCAACTATGCGGCGATGCTCGAGGCTCTGCAACTTAGCCTTGATGAGGGACTCGTTGCCAATAAGCCTCTTAGCTCGCCTTTCAATAGACTCCAACGCCTCGAGTTGGTATTTAGCTGACCCATCCCAAAGATGCGAGCAGTACTCCATGCAGGAACGAACTTGTGCTTGATATAGTTCGAGCATTTGTTTCGGTGTGAAGTACTGACGCACCTTCGCGAGGACACCTAGTTTTTTGGCAGCTAGTTGAGCCTTGGACTCAATATACGGGCCAAAATTGAGGGTCTGTTTTTTTTTCTCCTTTAGTACACATATTTCTTTTTTTTATCATTTAATTTTGTGTGTCCTGTCGTTGTCAAATAAAAGTCTTTCTTTCTTTCTTTCTTCCTTAGATGGGATGTTATGGCAACCACAAGTAAAACAGTTCTTAAACATCTACTACTTTTCTTTTGTAATAACATAAGTAAAATAGAAAATTACACCCAGACTCGAGACAAACAGATATGTTCATGCATATAAATTAATATCTTCCACAATCTGGGGCAGACAAGCAAGTATCTTTAAACACCTTTGTTATTTTTTCACATAATAACTAATCATTAAATAAATAAATAATATAGTGAGACATTAACACACACAGCCATCTGATCCCAAACTAAGCAGAGTTTGTACTATAGAAACCAGATAATTGATAATATACTACTTAAAACACTGATAGTAACAATCAATGAGGTCGAAAATTATTTTACAAATATTCATTTAATGGTAATTATATTTTTTCAAAAAGAAGGCCTATACAATTACAATACAATACAATACAAAAAAAAATAAAAAATAAATGAAAACAGTTCGCAGTTCGGGCTATGCGTAGATATGTCAGTCGGTTTCTTCTTTTATATATCAAAATTTATTTTATTTAAAATCAATTTTTACGCTATTTACAGTGTTCGAAAAATTCATTTTTTTTATTTTTTTTTTGTTTATACAATCGTTACATGTAGTCAGAAGGCAATATAATCTGACACCTGGTCTAACCATCTCGGCTACTGGTTCCCTACGGGTTTCGAGGTCTGATGGCAGTCGCTCGTATAATTCTGGTAGCTAGCCGCATCAGGTTAGACTGGGAGCCGACCTCAATAGAAATGGGAAAAAGGCAAGGGGTATGATGATGATGATGATAATTTTGTTTTTAATTGCCAGGGAACTGAAACACGGAAAATATATGAAGAATCGCAAACATTGGGTGAACAAGAGGTTTGGCTACTCCAGCGGCTTGATGCTCGCTGTCAACCAGTCACAGAAGCCGCAGGATATTGATTTAACATATAAATGGGTAAATACTAAATATTCTAACCTAAGCGTACTTCTGCAGAGTCGATGCGATCCTTTTAGTAAGCTGAAGTGGCAAAGACAGCGTAGAGAAGGACACAGAGGTTGGAATTGCTTCATCAAAATGGCTTGGGCGTAGCAATGGCGGGATTTCGATGGTGAGTTAAGTCCCAAACAAAAGCTGAAGTGGCAATGGTCCAGCTATATTCACTGCAGAACTGACAACTAACTGTAGAGACAAACGAGATCTTGAGTAAAGACCACGGATTGACAAATGTAGCGTAGGACGGTTCCCTATGTATTTGCATAATTATTTTTAGCATAATATGACATGGCATACGTCATGTTTGTCGTAATTGTAGTTACGCATAACATAATTTACCCATAACAGCCAATGCATAATTGTTTTAAGCATAATTTCCTTATACATAATAATACTTAAGCATTACATTCTAAAGCATAAATAAGCATAAAGCGCTAGCGTGTGTGATGATTAAAAGTCTAACATAACCTAACCCACAGCATTTCGGAGTGGGTGGATTTGTTTTTGGGACTTACTATCCATTAACCATTATGTCTAGTATTATTATGCTAATTTAAATTATGGTAAATAAAATTAGCCAAAATATGTTTATGCCAACATAAACTGTATGCCAGAAAACAATTAAGGCTAAGAATTATTATGATAAAACCAATTATGGCAAAGTTGGTATGCCAAAGTATATTAAGACAAAAAACTTTTTGCTAAAAAAAGGGGTCCCGCGTAGGACACTTTCAGGCTAGGTGAAATGACAATCTCAGCAGGGCTGGCTAGAACTGGATAAGAATAGCCGCACCGTACTCAGTGGCGTCTTTTAGAATAGGCCTATGCCCTCTCAGTGGACTTAAATTGACTGGTGATGATGATGAAAAAATACCCATTTATAAAAAAAACATTGCCCAATCGCCAAGAAAGGGTTATGTAAAAAGGAAGGTTATGGAAGGGTTTCTTTATTGCTTGAGATAGATTAGATATTTTTTCATTAACATCATTTAGTCAAGAGATTTTATTGTCTACTTCGGAACATATGACTTTCTTGTTCTACAATCTGTTGTACTTTCCGCACATATATCATCTCGTGTTGGATAGCCGTCACTGCAGCGCCCAGTGCGTGGTTTTCACCCGAGAACCTTTGAGCCAGCCCACGATGGTCGTCGGATTTGAGTTCTTCAAACATTGTAGCCTGCCCACTGCCGGTTCTTGCGAACTTTCATCACTGACTGTACAGGGTGGCGACGACCTTAACACAATAAATCTGTATGTAATGTATTCTATATCTTATTTTAAAAATATATGCAACATAAACAATCAAAATACCAATATTTTAGACAGCAGACAGCTTATAAAAATTCTCACTTTGCAATCACACTGTATCTGCGTTAAGCTAACACGAGTCGCGCGCGCAACTTTTATAAAAAGCATGTGTGAGAGTTTAATTAATTCACTAGTCTCCGCCCGCAGTGACGCCCGTGTGGTCCTCGTTTACCCCCCTTAGCTTAAGGGGTGGGTTTTGAAAACTCCTTTATTAGTGCACCTCTTGCCTTCGTACGGAAGCTATGTGCCAAATTTGGAGTCTCTAAACCCAGCAGTTCGGGCTGTGGATATGTCAGTCGGTTTTTTATATTATATATCTAGATTAATTTTATTTAAAATCAACTTTTACGCTATTTAGTGTTCGAAAAAAATATTATTATTTTAATTAAAAAATATTTTCTTTTTATTTAAAAACTATTTTAACAACTAGTGGATGCTACTGTGTTAATGTGATTAAGTCATCGCCACACTGTATAAACTATGTATACTCAATATATCAGTAACTTGCAGTGGCGAAGTCTAAACATCGATTCTCATCGGCTTCCTTTTAGGAATTGTTCAATAACACGTAACTTACCTAAAAAAACATTATGTATCGCCTAAAAGTTAAACATTATAAGGAAACTCATTTAAGTTAACATTATTAAATAACAGTTTAAATATATTTAGGTATATATTTTTACTCGGTCTTCCCTTTTACAGATTTCCACCCTACGCCACTGGTGACATGTTCTTTTACGGGTTTGTTCTATACGAAAATTCCTATAGTTACTTATTTCTGTAGGTAGCAATACTGAACAACCAGCACTTCGTAGACTCCACAGTCAATGGGACTCCCCTAAACCCTGGGACTGAGCAGTGGCTTGCGTACTACAAGATGAACTTTCAGATCGATGACAGCGCGCGCGCACTTAGCGCTGGTCTCCGTAGATGCAATATGGCTACAGAGACATCTACGTTAAATTATTTTCCTATTTATGCTAAGTAAGTAGTCCTTAGAGTTGAAAGAACTAAGTAAGTAGTCCTAAGAGCTAATAGAGCTAAGTAAGTAGGCCTTTGAGCTAAAAGAGCTAAGTAAGTAGTCCTTAGAGCTAAATGAACTAAGTGAGTAGTCCTTAGAGCTAAAAGAGCTAAGTAAGTACGCCTTAGAGCTAAAAGAACTAAGTAAGTTGTCCTTAGAGCTAAATGAACTAAGTGAGTAGTCCTTAGAGCCAAAAGAGCTAAGTAAGTAGTCTCTAGAGCAGCGGCGTTTGAATTATTAAAGTAAACATTGTAACATATGAAATCTTCCAACGGGCATTTGGACAGGATGTGTGAACTAAAATAGATGAGATGGACACAAGGGTTCTTACAAGCCAAATCTTTTGCAGGAAGTATTGCAGACTGGAATGTGAGTTAGCCAAAACGTTTGGACACTGTAACTGTCTTCGATTGGTGCATCCATTCATCAGGGGAAAATCGTATTGTCAGGCAAGAAAACTGGCTTGCTCTGTTCACTCCATGGGTAATGTATTATCTTAGAGAATTTAACACGGGAGTATGCGCAACTTCTTGTACTAAATTGATTCTGCCAGTTTTTGTGGGAGGCGAGGTAACCACGTACAGCACACATGTAACAGTTGAAGCGTCTTTACAATAGTACACGTAAATAAAAGCTACACACAAACACAAAACATGAATAGTTATGTAAACAAACTGTTCATGTACCTCGGCAGAGGGGAACGCGCGCAACACCAGTTCCGTGTATCTAAGTATAATTTATATATTTTTTATATTCTTGCTTTACTTCACAACTTGCCTAACATTAAGAACTGATGTGGTTTTTGACGAAACGTGCACCCAGTAACCGATTTTCTATGAGTACGTGGAAGTTGATTGTCTCCATCCATCGATTAAGTCTAATCTCACTATACCTACATGATTGAAAACTATAAACTCCAATTCAACCTTTAAAATCACAAAATTCCCAAATAACCCTTAAAAATATTATACTAACATACAGTCCCACAATTTCTTTGTTTTTGAGGTTGGTTAAAACTTAATATCTACATAGATCGTCAAGTCGTTTTGTACTAGAATTATTGATTATTTTATGCTAACTGTTACGTGTTGGGGTTGCTGTACTGCTGTGTCTCATGGGGCTTTGATCTGACTCACCACTTGAAGCTATCTTGGCTATTATAAAATAAAACGTCCGTACACAATTTAACACGTCTATTCTAAAGATAGAAAGAAAGAAAGAATAGCATTTATTTGACAAAGACAGGACAAAGAAAACATGAAAAGAGAAAAAATAACACAAGTGAAAACGGTTAAAAAGAAGAAAAAAGAAAACAAAGAGTAAGTCTGACCCATCAGTGTCAAACATGGACATTGCTCAGTAAACGCTGTGAGTGCCTACTATAGATAGACCGTTTAATTGGCGTATCGCCTATCGCCAAGATTCAGACTCCTCAAGCTGCACAGACAGTGATGATGATTCAAGCGATATGGATATTAGTGACGAATAGTCTTACTGTTATCTGTAGTTAAATAGTTCTATAAGAGATTTAATTAATGTTTTATGACTTTGTACCTCAGATGGCGATACGCGAGTTAAACGGTCTATAGAGGCGACCCACAGGAGAAGAAGGAGATCGCAATCGCAAAGAATTATTATTGACATACACAATGTTGCCACACGGCACAAAGTGTTTCTACTTAAATTCTATTGGTCCTATTCATAAAAATCTTATAAGACTCTTTAGTAAAAATGGACTTTGTCTCTTTCTTACTAGTGTAAATGTCAAAATGACAAAAAAGACATACTAAAAACCTATTTTAGCTATAATGAGCTTTGACGTTTATGAATAATAATAATAATAATAATAATAATAATAAAGCCTTTATTATTCCATGCATATCTACAATTTTTTTTAACAAAGACACATATTTACTGTCAGATTAAAAAAAAACAAAACTTAATTAATTTAACGTGCATAATTAGTACAGATAATTCATAATAATTTGATTTTAATAATAATACATTTAAATTCAATTAGATGTCAATATAAATTAATGTCAATCTATAATAAATAATAGTAATAATTCATTCAAATTAGATTTAATAGTTTTTTGCCTTCTTTCCCTGCAACTTTTTTAATGTCATCGATCTATGGGTCTTTTGGTCTCCCCTTACTTCTTTTACCAGTAGGTCCTGTCCATTCCGTGACACGTTTTGTCCATCGTCTGTCTGTGATTCGTGCGATGTGTCCCGCCCATCTCCACTTCAGTTGTATTGCATGTAGTCCTGCATCTGTTAATTTTGTTTTTCTTCTAATATCTTCGCTTTTTTGTCTATGAATACGGGGGTAAATATTTAATTATTATAATGTTGCTAGTCACATCAATGCTGATATTTTTTTTTCAGTATCATTTACCGGCCACGAATGCCCCTGTCCCGTGACTTGTGATTTTGACCATGATTATGTAAACTCGTACAGCTTCAACTTGGAGGCAACTGTCAAATCTTTGGACCCTTTCTAGTAAGATTTTAAACTTTATTTTCATCTATTGAAATGTTTAATAAAAATCAGATATAATTTTTCACGGCAAAAGCGATTCTAAATTTCATCATCCTCATCGGCTTATTTTAGTCCACTGCTGTATTTGACCATCGTGGGCTTGGCTCGTCTTCAATATGGGCTATGGTGGCAGCAGCAGGGGCAATATATCTTACTTGGGTGGGAATCAAACCCACTACCACGTCAAATAAAATGACAAAATCAACATCCACCACATTTTCTTCCTCCATCTTTTTTTCGCGATCACTTTCTGATGCACATTTTGATAGTGATTACCTATACGCACTAAAAAAATAGGCAGTACCAGCAAAGAAGGACTGTTAGAAGTAGTAACTTCGAAGTTTTTTTTTATTCTGCGATAGGCTGGCGCTTGACTAACTTGCCTGATGTTAAGCAATGATGCGCCAGCCTAGTAAACCGATTTACTCGTGAATACGAATGATTATCGGTGAAAAGGTGGCAGTGGAATGAGCCTCCATATGGTTAGAAACCTTAAAGGAACAACAATTCCGACCCACCCTCTCTGCATGGTGACACCAGACATCCAACAGACGATAATTACGTGAATGAACAGTCACTATTGTGTAGACTTCACGGCGATGATGTAGAGCAGCCTAAATCACGCCAAAGAGCAAGATCCGTAGAGGGACCCTCATTCAGCTCTTGCCAGCCACCTTGTAAAGTTCGTCACTCCACCTAGTCTGAAGGCGAACGTTTTGAATGAATTTGAAAACAGAACTTTATCACAGATAGTATTTGGAACCTTCGTTCGGACGAACTCGTACTAAGGGTACTAGGCCCCGATTCTGGCGCTTTATACATTTATCTCTAATAGTTATCTTACGAAAATGGGGATTTATTTTGTTTTTCATTGACATCTGCTATTTATTTTTCACATTTGCGCGCTTTATACATTCATTTCTAGTAGACAAATGTCGAAAAATCGCGGATTTGTTTGACAAATGTCTATCTTCAAAATATATAAAAGAAGAAACTGACTGACTGACATATCAACGCAGAGCCCAAACCGCTGGGTCTGGAGACTCTAAATTTGGCACATAGGTTCCTTATGGGGTCTAGGGGTGCACTAAGAAAGGATTTTTCATAACTCACCCTTTAAGGGGGTGAAACGGGATTCTAAAATTTGTATGGAGAAACAAAATTAGTGAGATCAATTTCGCGGGCGAAGCCGCGGGCGGAAGCTAGTTAGAGATAAATGTCTATATCGCGAGAATTACTACATAATATTTGATCTTCGCTTCTTCGATGAGAAACTATCTTCGCGATTCGATTCGCAATCTTCTACATGAAACTTAGCATACCTCTTTTCATAGCTCGCTAAGTGACTTTAAAAGTTATGTTGTGTGTAGTGAAACTATTTAAATTGTGGCGTCACATACCTAACGCCACTCAAGAGACATGACGTCATAGCAATCCTGAATCGCACAAGCAAAGTTTCACCGACGATTAGAATATATACAACTTCCCGACAAGAACAGTTGGAGGGAGTACCGCGGTCGCCGGGCATTACAACTCGCCCGGCTGGAAGATCTTCCCTTTTCACTGGAGGGTCACTACCACCCGATCCATTAATTAATCAATTAATTAATTAATCCATTATTTTATTGTTTGTGTAATTTTCAGTCATGATTTGGACTATAAAAAAGTGAGCGTAGTGAGAATCTACGTACAAAAACGCCTGAAGGATTCGAGAAGACGCTGGTCATACTACAGTTATTTATATTTGTTTTGTAAGTTCTATTTGTACCAAACATACTGATATGTCCAAATGTTTAGGAAGGGTCTCCTTTCTATACTATCTAACCCTTGAGAGAGCAGAGTTTTGGGGGCTGAGTTACCTTCGTCCGTGGGAGTGCATCTCCTATCT
Source organism: Meganola albula (assembly GCA_936450015.1). Taxonomy (NCBI): domain Eukaryota; kingdom Metazoa; phylum Arthropoda; class Insecta; order Lepidoptera; family Nolidae; genus Meganola; species Meganola albula. The sequence continues at coordinate 1,013,571 of OW388150.1, forward strand.
GAATCCCCACAAGTGGCCCCCGGGTGGTGCAAATCAGATGACAATCAACTAGTAATTAAGTGACCACCCGCCAGACAAAGCCGCACGATGTCTGGTGACACGATTTAAGAGCGTGGGTCGAAATTGTTGCTCTTTTATGTTTTCTAACCATAAAAAGCGTCATTCCACTGCCACCTTCTCACCGAAATTCACTCGTAACCACGAATGAATCGGTATAGTGGCAGGCGCGTCCCATCGTAGACTAATCGTTGCTGAACATCAGGTAAGTTGTAGTCAAGCGCCAGCCTATTCAAGTATAAAAAAAACTATCTTACCAGTTGAGAGAGTTTCTTGGTAGATGTCACATGTCCTCGAATGATTAGTCTCCTCATAATCTTTTCCTTCACCGATCTTGAGCAGCGGTGATGAAACAGTTCACACAAAGGCAGTACAGCAAGGCCGCTTGGCGGTGCGGCTTAGTCTGATGGGTGGTCACTAACCAAAGCTGAAACCTACCACCAGTTAATTACCAGTAAACATAATTACCAGTTGATTGTCACCTGATTTGCACCGCCCGGGGACCACGTGTGGGGATTCAGATAAAAGGTGCACTCCCACGGACGAAGTTGACTCACTCCTCGAAGTTGAGGGAAGACCCATGCCCAGCAGTGGGACACTAAAAATAGTTGAAGTAAGGCTAAGTTAGTTTAGGTTGTTTCTCGTTCTATTTACGTTGAGGTTTTCATTATCTTCTGTTTGTCATTTACAGCACAAGTGGGGGGAATGTTAAACGTTTTCATCGGAAGCAGTGTTCTAACATTTCTGACTTTCCTGCAAATCATATTACGCGCTTTGGTTACCGCATGGCAGAAAACAGTATTATTGTATTCTTAGACTGTATGTCCATTCTTCAGCAGAATAAGCTTTAGTTTTAGGTAGTATAAGTTTGTGTTAGCACAACCGCTTCTCATCGCAACCGCCTTTCAAATCAGCTGTCACTCGAAAATGTCAGCATGAACGAACGAATGAACGAACACCGAGCACGGACAGGTAAAGCGGCCATCTTAGAAGAGCTGACACTTTGCTGCGTTGCGTCGTCGGGAAGTGCGCATGCAATCACGTGCTCGGTGGACGTTACACTTTTAACTTTAATCTAGCTAAATCTTAGCGATCTGCACTTATCTAGTAGAATTAATTATTGTGCTATCGAGAGATTTGGGTGAAGCGATTATCGCCGTAATTATTTTATTGGAATACCGTCTTCTTACCCGATAATTCACGCCTACCTAATGTTGTGTACTAACCCTGATTTTAGTCGGAAGCCTTCATATTTGTATCTTTATTTTGTTAATAAATGTAGGTATTTTTTGGTTCTTTAACATTAAACAGAATTAGTAAAACGTTTGAACAAACTTTGTCACCAAATTGTCGCCGCTCAGCTAATGAATAAAGTTTGGTATCAGATTCAAAGGTGTTTAATTAAAATACTCTGATAAACTGATTTCCACAACTATTTAGTTCGTTTACGTGCTTGTGGTTACACATTTTGCAGGCGAACGCTTGACAAAACTTCACAAAGTTCCAAAACTATAGTTTATTATTTAAACATTAAATTTTAACACTATTTATTAGGTGTTGGTTAATCTTGATCGATATATTATTAATAAATTAATTTATACTTAATAATAAAATAAATAATGTTCTGGGACATTAACTCGCACGATTATTTGATCCCATAATAAGCAGTTTTTAAATTGATAGCAATTTAATTTAATTTAACATTTCATTTTATAGAATATTTCAATTTATGTTATTTAATATTGACAATTAATAATTAGCATTACTGACATTTTATAACATTGACATTTCATAATTAATTATAATAAAAATAAATGATTAGGTAGAGTTATTAATGTTATTTTCATACGCCTCTTTAGGCAGGTTTTGGTGGTCAAGTGGTCAATCCGGCATGTCTAAGCCACCCGGGCTTAGACATGCCGGATTCCTCACAATGTTTTCCTTGTCCGATATTAAGCAGCGGTGATAAAACAATTCACAATAAGATGAGTGGTCACGACCGGGGATCGATCCCGCGACATTTACATTTCAAAATATTTTCTATGTGCAAAAAAATAATAAATACAATTAAATTAATAAATAAGGCATTTTCGTTAAAGCTGTTTCTATTGTAGACCACATCATTACTTAACAACAGGCAAGTCGTAGCTAAGCGCAAACTTGACACTTTTTTCAATGTACCTTGCGTTAGTATAATTTAATAAGAAACTGCCTCCTAAAAATCTCATTATGTAAACAGGAAAAGAACACAATTAGCACACAGTTTGTGGCCGGATGTTGCTTAATATTTCAGCAACAAACGACCATTCCTGTTAGGGATGTAAAAAATATCTGTATCATTGACAAAATCAATATTCTTTTCGAATAATATTAAGTTAAAATGTTAACAAAAAAAAACCGACTTCATGGATGCCATTCTCAGAACTAAACCAAACTGAAATGGGACCACAAGGGAAGCATCAGCTTTCAATTAAAAAAAATATATCAAAATCGGTTCACCCATTCGAAAGTTCTGAGGTAACAAACATAAAAAACATACAGTCGAATTGATAACCTCCTCCTTCTAGAAGCTGGTTAAAAACAGTGATGTGATCGAAAATGGAACGCGTTTACCTAGTACACCAATTCACTTTTCGTTGAGAAATGGCAGTGAATTAAGGTTCCATTTAAAATTGTTACATTGTGGCTGGAAAACAAACCCCCGTATTATAAACGTCTTATAAGCTCATTATAGCTACAATAGGTTTATAATTCGTTTGTTTTAGTCTGTCATCTTACCAATTAATCCAGTTAGAATAAGACGTAAATGTACTTTACATTTTAACTAAAGAGTATAATATTTTTTTATGAATACGACCAAAAACCTTTTCCGACCCACCCTCTCATAATTGTGTTAGAAGACCTCGCACCGGATCACGACAAGGCGCAGCTTTGTCAAGTGTGTGGCCACTAACCACAGCAAGAGCCTACCACCAGGTATTGCGGGAACCACGGACGAAGGTGACTCAGTGTTAAAAAAAACCGATTATTTAATCATGTAGAAAGTCACATCCCTAATTCTTGCGGTCCATAATATTCACAGTGGTTGAAAAAGTTAGATACACGTGTTGTGAGGACCAATCTTTTGTCCTTGCAAACTGTAATAATTCTAAAGTAAACAGCGGAAAACGAGCCCCAGGTTTTTGTACACATGACAAAACAATGTTACCGCAAAAAAGGGAAAAATAGGTACGCAAATTTTGTAAGTACTGTTCGCAAAAAAAATATTTATTTAAAAAATACAGCTACCATTACAGGTTTTCCCAATTCGATAGTATTACATAATAATATGTTACACAATATGCATTAAATAGTAATTATTATGTATACACAAAAAATAATTAAAAAAAGTTAATAAATTCGCGCAGTGAACACGTAAATAGATCAAACTTTGTGGCGGCAGTATTCAGTATGTGTATCATTGGTAATACGGTTTCATTACTTTTTAATCGACATTCGCCACGTTATAAATGTCTAGAGCAAGTTACCCGTGATCCTGGACTGATTTGTTGGAAGCGCCAATCTAAAAACAGTATAAAATGATCTTAATGGGGGTTTATATTCAGTTGTGGACTGCTATGGCGCTGATAAGCTATTTAAATAAAAATGAATCCCTATTTCCCTTGGTCACGCCATCACGCGTGAATGGTTGCACTGATTTAGCTAATTCTTTTTTTAGAATATTCCTTGATGTACGAGGATGGTTCAAAGCAGAGAAAAATTTAAAAAAACAATCTCCTACGAGACGTCTTGACCGATTTTTATGGAATCTTACTTTACCGGGCAGGACGACGTCTGCGGGATCCGCTAGTGATGAATAAAATTATTTGATCTATGTAATTTTTTAAATGTATATATTTATCATAACGGGCAATTAACGCGCTCACCTTTAATTTGGCTTAACGTTTCGACACGCGTTGCACCTGTCGTGATCGAAAACAGACTGATCCAGCGAAAGAGCTGCGTTAATAATAATGCAACGCGAAAGTTTAAAAGTATATAATATATGTAATTTTTTGTCAACAGTACACAAACTAAGGTGCAAAACAATAAGCTTTGAAGAGCAACAACACCACCCACGCACATATTGTGACAGCTTTCGTTGTGACCGCGGCTTCGTCCACATGTAGCAGCGGCGATGTTACAATTCACACAAAGATGTGTCAGCACTACTGGGAATCGAACCGCTATTATAATTCTTAGGCGAGGCTCGTACCGCTGCGCCACCGCTGCTCTCCTCAAATTGAATACCTGCTCTTTTTAAAGTCGGTAAAAAAATGGACACTATTTTAACTTTAAACAGAACATACGGATGCCTAAACTTATTTTTTATGGGACAACCTACCACTCTTCATTCCTAATCCCGCCGTTGCTACTCCCGTAAGCCAGGATCGACAACGGCGCCGTGAAGAGACTCGGGATTTGAACCCGGCCAAGTCCCGGGACACCTAAACTGTCTTGGTTCCGTCCTGAATTTAGAAAAACATTATGCCCAATACTAGCTTCCGCGAAATTGATCTCACTAATCTTGTTTCTCCATACAAACTTTGGAACCTCGTTTCATCCCCATAAAGGGTGAGTTTTAAAAAATCCTTTCTTAGTGCACCGCTAGACCCCATAAGGAACCTATTTGCCAAATTTAGGAGTCTCCAGACCCAGCGGTTTGGACTCTGCGTTGATTTGCCAGTCAGTCAGTTTCTTCTTTTACATATTTAGATTTGCATGAATACCAAAAAGTCTCAAGTTTAGAATATTTAAAAAAAAGAAAACTGTTTTTTTTTCATCGTAACACACGAGCATTAAATACGAGCCCTTTCAGCCTGTGTGGGTTTTATTTGTGTTTTGGGCGTTTAGTTATGTTGATTATTCTACCTTTTCTGATATTTCTTGTGCCTTGAGGGCAATAGTGAGATTTTATTACGATTATCTACGTTTTTCTGCGTATACCAACTAAATGTGTAAGTACTAAATTCTGTGGAATATGAAATGTTTTACTTTTATAGATAACCAAGTTTATTTAGACGATTTTGTTGTGACTTCGAGCAATCTTGATGAACTTAACTTTTATTTCTCTCAACCGTTTTTCTACTTTTACCATTAAAGGGTTGTCACTCTACTTTTTACGTAATTACAACTTATATTTCGATTGTGAAGATGCGTATTGCATCACAATTTAAATAGATAAGTTGGTAATTTAAAATGAATTTTATGTTACAATTAGCGGACCCCGCAGACGTCGTTCTGCCCGGTAAAGCAGTGTCGCCTACCGGGTCTAAAAATAGATTACTACCGATTCTCAGACCTACTGAAAATAGATTTCATAATAATCGGTCAAGCTGTTTCGGTGGAGTTTTTTAATTTTCTCTGCGTAAGAACTTTCTCGTACTTCAAGGAGTATTCTAAAAAAGAATTAGCGAAATTGGTTCTGCCATTTTCGAGTTTTGCGCTTACCAACACAATTAGTGATTCATTTTTAATATTATCTGTGGTAGTATTTACATTAAACAGTAACAATGCGGAAACAATGTAGCGTGTGCCTTACTGACTATATAGTCACACAACAATGGCCGCTCCTTACGATAGATAAATTGGTCTCATTTTCAAAGCTAAAACATAGAGATATTGCATCTTCACTGTGGATTTGTAAATATTTATGTAACAGGTAAGTAAAGCTGGAAATACTATCTCGTATCAAAACACATAATCGGCAACAGCTGGCGATACTCCGAATACAAATCACCCGTAACACGATGTATCGAAGTGAGGTGACGTAGCTAAAAATTAATTCGATTTGTGATAGCTTCCTGATCGACATGACTTGGATATTGAGTGTGGGTAGCTACTCATTATCATAATAGTATACCTTTAGGTAGGTACTCACATATTTAATCCGTTTAGTAATTTCACCTCTGTAGGGAAAGAATTACCTTCTATTGGGGCCTAACCCACCAGCGCAGAATCCCGCAATCCTCTAACCCAAGACCTACAGCGGTGACGTGAAAAGACACGGGATTTTAACCCAAACCAAGTCCCGAAACACCTAAACTATATTGGATTCGAATTAAATCAGAAAGATTATAGGAAGAGTTGGAAAATTAGATTGGCCAGTCCCCTCCAGGTCAAGCGGGAGACAGCAGATACAGCATAGAGAAAAAGAGAGGTTTAAATAACCTCATCAAAATGGATTAAGCACCATACCAGTAAATAAATATTCTAAAATCTGACATCCTCCAGCCAACCTCTTAACCTCTCTCATTTAGTCCTGAACTCTCTTGAAAGAATATTCATGCCCAATGAGACATTAAAGGGTTACAAACTTACGGTTTTATACATAAAAATCATATGAGACTCTTTAGTTAAAATGGACTTTGTCTGTTCTTTACTAGCACAAATGTCAAGATGAGTCATATTCGTCTGTGGGTGTACACCTTTAATTGAATCCCCACAATTAATTGGTCCCCGAGTGGTGCAAATCAGGTGACAATCAACTGGTGGTAGGCTTCGGCCGTGGTTAGTGACCACCCACCAGACAAAGCCGCTTCGCCAAGCGGCCTTGCCGTGTTCCGGTGCGATGTCTGGTGACACCATGCAGTGAGGGTGGGTCGGAATTGTTGCTCCTTTAAGGTTTCTAACCTTAAGGAGGCTCATTCCACTGCCACCTTCTCACCGATAATCATTCGTAATTTTAAGTGAATCGGTATATTGGGCTGGCGCGTTCCATCGTTTCATCATTGCTTAACATAAGGCAAGTTGTAGTCAACCGCCAGTCTATCGAAGTATAAAAAAATGACAGACTGAGTCAAACGAATTATATACCTATTAATAATAATAATAATATAGCGGGACATTAACACACACGGTCATCTGATCCCAAACTAAGCAGAACTTGTACTATGGAAACCAGATAACTGGTAATATACTACATATAATACTTTTCTTTTGTAAATATATACTTAAATATAGATAATTACACCCAGACACAAGACAAACAGACATATTTAAACAAATGTTTGTCTCGGGTGGGAATCGAACCCACGACCTGCGGCGTGAAAAGCAAGTATCTTACCGACCACGCCACCGGCCCGTCTATTTTAGCTATAATGAGCTTATATGACTTACAGGAAAACGGTTAGAATGTTTACGTTCTTTCTTCCTTCCTTGATTGTAACGAAACGTTCGGATCTTTTCTAAAAATACTTTGGAAAGTAATATAAATATTTACATCATCTATTTAATGTTAAATCCTGAACACTAGTGTTGACCCTATTAACTGATTCTAGTCACGCGCCATTCGAATTGAAAGGTGGCCGATATTGAATAAAGATGGCGTCCATCCCACGCTTATCAAATCATCCCGAGTACGTTTGAAACGAATAAAAACTGATTTTGTTATCACCCCTGAAACTCCGTGCGTATGTGTCACGTCCCTAGGGCTTCTAGTTTTGCAACTATTATTACATATTCTAGCATTAAAACAACCTGAACCGGAAAGGTCATAATCAGACATTCTTCAGGTTAATTCTCATAATTTCTTGATGCGCCGATCAAGTTGCGGAAAGTTTACGTTTTAGAGCAAAATTGTATTCGTGTAATTGTCATTTAAATAACATATACGCTAAAGCGCTCGCATGACGCGAACTTGACGAGTGCGTATCTGACAGCGGTTGTCAAAATTACGAGAAACTTACTGCAACTGCACTGCAACTAAACTTATTTAATTACATGAACTAGCCTTGAATAAGTAGTTATTAAAGAACTGAATAACTTTTTATTAATTTCGGCTGTATATCGACGGGCCGGTGGCGTGGTCGGTAAGATACTTGCTTTTCACGCCGTAGGTCGTGGGTTCGATTCCCACCCGAGACAAACATTTGTTTAAATATGTCTGTTTGTCTTGTGTCTAGGTGTAATTATCTATATTTAAGTATATATTTACAAAAGAAAAGTATTATATGTAGTATATTACCAGTTATCTGGTTTCCATAGCACAAGCTCTGCTTAGTTTGGGATCAGATGACCGTGTGTGTTAATGTCCCACTATATCGAACCGTTATTGATAACTGTTTAATGTGCGTAACGTCCATCGCTATCCAGAATATAGTTAAGAGATTTTTCTACCTAACATCTGTGACTATAAGTACCAATAACCAGTCCACCACCGTTATAATAGGTATTATTGTTTATAGTTATATAAATAATTCAATCGTTGCATAAGTTATAATAATTCAAGTCAACAATATTTTTTCACTTGCGCAAATAAAAATGATTTATTATATTTCAACGCAAATATTATTCATAAAATAGGTATTTGATGATATTTTGATAATATATTTATGTAATTTGATTTAATGTTATGTTATGTAATTTAATGTGTAAATACATTTTACACATTATTATAATAATATGTGTGCAGTAAAGCACACATCCTATTATAATAATGTGTAAAATGTATAAATATAATCGTGTAAGTAATAATCGACAAAAGAAGAAAAATACTAATTAAAGGATTAATAGAAATTTCAATATTATTGTAACTAATAAGCAATACTGCGTTAAATGTTATCCATACAAATTTTGGAAGTTTTTTTTTTTGTTTCTTGCTATGATTTCAAACTCGTAATTATAATTTTAACGACGAATACAGTATATAAAAGTAAATAATATTCCAGGCTATTAAATTATTTTTACATAGGACCCGCGCTGCAATAAAAGGCAATAAGGACTAGGTATGTTTAGTCATGATAACTTTAAAATCACAGTAGAAAGCGAAAATATTGTTTTTCGCTATTTCATGCCGTTTTTTGGTAAAATTGATCTGCAAATGTCTGAGCAATTCTTAAACTATAACAGTATTTTAGTATCTGTGCTATAACTAAGAACCATCTCAATTACTCCAAAAATTATTATAAACATCAAAAAAGCGTAGTATTGTCTTAGATTTCCGCGAATATCATACATTGAAATAAAACTACTTTTTAACGGATTTTATCGCGGTTTATTTTAGATTTTAGATCCCGACGTTTAACCGCGATAAAATCCGTTAAAAAGTAGTTTTATTTCAATCAAAAAAGCGTATCAAAAACCGCGTCAATTTTATTATTGTACACTGTATAGAAATTTTCAATGTACAAACTTTTACACCCGTCTTTTTCGTCTGAGGTTAAAGAGAGCAGGCAGTAGACTGAAGGCGCCTCAGCAGTCTTTCACCCAAAGGACGGGCCGGGCGGTGGCGTGTTCGGTAAAACACTAGCTTTTTACGCTGCAGGTCGTGTGTACGAGTCCCACCCGAGACAAACATTTGTGTGATGGGCATGTCTATTTGTCAATTTAGAATTTTAATTTTTTGTATGAAAATTGTTTATATTATGTTAAAATAAAAATAGCTTCATAATTTAATTATTTTACAGGAAAGCTAATAAAAATAGCTAATTTAATAGAAGACAGTGAAACGTCAAACGGTACTTCTTACATTTGATGGACTGTACATGTATATATTTACAAAAGAAAAGTATTATAAGTATAGTATATACCAGTTATCTGGTTTCCATAACACAAGCTCTGCTTAGCTTGGGACCAGATGACCGTGTGTGTTAATGTCCCACTATATTTATTTATTTATTTATATATAATAAATTACCCCCATTTTAAACATGTTTTAAACAAAACAGTACGTAAAATATTGAAATAATAGAGAAATAAAAAGAAAATACTATAAAATATAAAAATATTATATAACAAGTACAAGATATAATAAATAAATTATATGTTCATTGTTTTATATCCAATGAAAAACTACAAAATAACATACTTGAGTGCATTAACGAACATCTTTTGTATATTAAAGTACTTTATTTTTACAAAGTGTCCAGTTAAATACAAAAGGGTTGATTAATTTCATATTTTTAAAATGGTGTTTTTGTTTTTAATCATGGCTTCATTGTTCGAGATACACATGCTGTTAATGTAAACATTAGATGCGTATAAAATGAATCGGTTTTGCGGCCGTTTGTTAAGTACGGTGGTGAAGCGGCAAGATGAAGGCCTTTACAGGTATATTTATCTATTTTATTAAATATTTTGTAAAATATTTCATGTTAATAGGAGACTTAAATTTGAAAGTCGACACAGGCACGTTTCATAAAATGTTGTCATATTACAACCAAACAGTCGCGATGCAAAGACTGTTCAAATCCATGGCTCATATTAGTCAGATATTTAATTAATAATTGATAGTGCAATTGTAATTGCAATTGCTTAGGATACGATGGGACTGGCATACGCTGCGCGTAAAAGTCCCTTTTTAACCGACTTCTAAAAGGAGGAGGTTATCAATTCGACTGTATGTTTTTTTATGTTTGTTACCTCAGAACTTTCGAATGGGTGATCCGATTTTGATATATTTTTTTTTTATTGAAAGCTGATGCTTCCCGTGTGGTCCCAATTCAGTTTGGTTTAGTTCTGAGAATGGCATCCATGAAGTCGGTTTTTTTTTGTTAATATTTTAACTTATATTATATTAAATAAAGAGAGAGAAAAAAACATATTTTTACTTAAAACATTCTTTGTTAAAATTATTATGCGAATAATATAAAAATAAAACTATGGGTTGATTCTATTGAATTTATATACATTTACTGTAGTGTAAATAGTTTAATGTACCTAATACTCATGCAAGATCTTTGATAATTCTTTTATATTTTCTTTGCTATACAGAGGACAACATTTTTCCTAAAACAGAGAATTAATAAGAATCGTGTATGTTTATAAATTCGGTACTTTACACTACCCATGTGATACTGGGGCGGGTAGCTAATAGATTATATAAATCTTGCAAAGAATTATTATTTCAAAATTTAATTTATTTATTTATTTTGAATTAGGAAAGCTTACAGACAAATATCACTAAACAATATCGCTTCCACAATTAGTATTGTTTGCACCTATTTATACTTAGGTAACTAGCGACCCGCCCCAGCTTCGCACGGATGCAATGTGTTATACTTATAAACCATCCTCTGGAATCACTCTATCTATTAATAAAAAAACCGCATCAAAATCCGTTGCGTAGTTTTAAAGATCTAAGCATACATAGGGACATAGGGACGGAAAAGGCGACTTTGTTTTATACTATGTAGTGAAGTATGTGTAATAATATATGTCTGTATAATATTTGAATGATAAAAGGGTAATCAAGTTCTCAATGAATGTAAAAAAAATATTTTTATACATACACGGAGCACCATCTAGTCCTAATTTAAGCATTTTATGTTTGCTTGTGTTAATGGTGATAAAGAACTGATATTTTTTTGTAAATACACATATTATAGATTATTTAAACCCCAGACACAGAACAAACAGTCATGATCATCACACAAATATTTGTCCTGGATGGGAATCAAACCCACGACCAGTCAGAGTTACTAACCATTAGGTACGCCAACAGGCCATCACACATCAAATACATACTTAAATAGTATTAGAAATTATTACATAGGTACTTATTGTTGTTTCACAGGGTTCGTAATTCTCGCAGCTGCGCTTGCGCCGTATCTTGTGTCAAGTGACACCACTCAAATCACTACCGTCGGTCCTACCTCCGCTTGCAATTGTCCACGAGTATACGAACCAGTTTGTGGTACCAATGCTCAAACAGCCTCTAACGCTTGCGTTCTAAGATGCATCAACGCCGAAAGAGAGCTACTGAACATGAGTCCGATTTACGTTAAATCTCAAGGAGAATGCCCTCGCGCACCTTGCAACTGCAACACAAACATCCAAAGAGTTTGTGGTACTGACAACGAAACTTACGGAAACGACTGTTACTTCAACTGCGAAAACAATATTCGCAATCGAATCGGATTAAACCCTATTGAAATCGCTTACCGTGGTACCTGTCAGAACCCATCTTGTGTATGTACCGATATCATAATCCCTGTATGCGGTACTGACGGCAGAACATACAGAAACGTATGCTTCCTTCAATGCAGCAGCCGGTTGAATCAAAACAATGGAAGAAAGTCTATTTCAGTGAATAACCAAGGCCCGTGTGTCCGGGAAAGCTGCGTATGCCCATATAACTCTGACCCAATATGCGCCAGTGATGGTAATACTTACACTAATTTATGTTTACTAAAATGCCAGAATAGAAGACGAGATCAGTTAGGTCTGCCTCCTCTAACTATTCAATATAATGGAAGATGTGCAGACTGCATTTGTCCAGCGGTATACGACCCTGTCTGCGCTAGTAATGATGTAACATACGCCAACAGCTGCACTTTGGACTGTGAAAACAAAAAACGGGCTTCACAGAACTTACCAGCTTTAACTATTGATAGTAAAGGTGTATGCCCGTGTTACTGCACTCTGGAATATGATCCTGTATGTGCCTCTGATGAAAGGACATATGGGAACAGATGCCAGTTAGACTGCGAGAATAAAAGGCGGTCAGACTTGGGTTACGCTCTGTTGAGTGTGGTCAATGATGGGCAGTGTATTTGTAGCTGTAGTTACTGCCCGCGGACTTATGCGCCCGTATGTGGTAGTGATGGAAGGACATACGCAAATAAATGTTACCTCTACTGCAATAGAGCTTGTAACAGCAATATAGGCAGGATTTTGTACATAGCTTACTACGGGCCTTGCTAATTTAAATTAAGTTGTTTCAATTTGTCACTATGTATTTTTTCTGTTATCAATGAACTGCGCTTGTTCAGTGTTGAGTCTCGGCGTTGATTTTCATGTTTTTAAGTCGAATAAATGTTGCTAAATTCTAATAGATAGTTGTTTCATTTAAACGTCTAAATAGGACACAATTTTTTATAACTTGAGTAGATGACTTTATTAGAAGGCAAATCATTTTAATGCATGGGTCAAATAAGGTGTGAGATACTTGACATTTGGGGTCCGGCCGTTATGCCCCCATTCCGGGTTGCCCCCGGCCGGTATACCCCCACATTGAAAAAGGAGACGTTCAAAAAATGTATAGAGCCTGGGATTAAAATAATTGTAAATTTGAACAGCAATCTGAGTAACATAGGTTAATAGAGCATAATTAATTAAATTTTTTGGTGTATTTAAAATAATTTTACACCCCCCCGTTTTTTTAAAAATTGAAATTGAAAATAAGAATCCTTAATGCAATATTATGATTATTGCAATTGGCAACCCCATGGTCAAATGTCAATTGAGCAACCAAAAAAATCAAAATTATTTCGACGCTGTCAATCAAACTGATCAATGACAATGACATCATGACGTTTCCCGTAATTATATTTTTTTCCACGCGTTTTGTTATTACACTAATAAGATAACAAATATTTTTCGTCATAATTACATTAAGCTGCAGCTAGAATAATATTACAAGAGAAAAGTACTGTAACAGAATGCAATTGTTGACGTGATTGCAATATTTATACTGCTTAGGAAACGGATAATTAAAGGTAATGTGCGTTTTGTTTTTCTATTACATTTTTTTGATTTTTACAAAAATGGTTGCTCCTAAAATTCGTGTTTAGTTAAATTCTAACAGCTTATTAAATAAGCTTTCCAATGAGGTATATCACATTGGTGTTCAAAATTCTAGCCCACTTTTGACCTCTCCTTTGTTATTCCGGTTTGCCCCCGGCCGCGTTGCCCCCTTAGTTTCTCTTTTTGTCATGATATTCGATTCAGTACGGTTGAGTAGACAATTGTTAAAATAATAAATGGAAATTACGAGTATAATCATCATGACTGATGTGCGCAGCCAATGTAGATAACAATAGATTAGGTAGATGCAGTGATGAGGGGTTGTCTACATCCGTCTACAATGTTTTAGGTGATTTTTTAAACTCCTTACTAGTGAGTAAAAGGCACTTTCTTGTTTGTATCATCTCATTAATTTACATATACATTTATTGATCTTTATTAATTTACAATAATGTGGTAACCTTACCAATCAAACAAAATATAGGAAATTATCATACAATGACACATAGTATAAAATAAATTAAATTGAAAAACACTTGTTTTCAACAGTATTTGCTCAAGCATCTTGTTAAAAATAAAATGGAGGCAAGACGGCCGGGGGCAAACCGGAATAACAAATTTTTCAATGTGGGGGCATACCGGCCGGGGGCAACCCGGAATGGGGGCATAACGGCCGGACCCGACATTTGTACACTGCATTCAACCTTGTTTAATCTATGATGGTGATTGGAACGTGGTTTTCTTAATTCAAATATATGAAAGTAGCGACGAGATAGGTACTCATGTTAACCAAAAAGTGCAAATAAATGTAACATTCACATAATATACTTGTCAGATAACTCGTATGAAAGTCCCGATGACGAATTAGATTTAGATAAGATCGCATTGGTGAAGGCGGGAAAAAGAACCTTCTACATCAATTATGTAACTTACACCTGTTATAGAATCTTCTACTATCAAACCTTGAACCCATAGCCTACCTCCTGCGTTTTATTCCGGGAATATGGTCCACATTCGTTAATGGGAGTGCTCCTCCAATCCAATTCCCCACGCGTGGTCCCAAATACACACAAAAGATGTGTGGGCATGACCGGGGATTGAACTTCCGACTTTATATTTTAAAGCAGCATAACTGTTTAACGCGTGTAAAGTTGCAGGCAAAGGCAAGTTCCGTAATAAAATACAAAGCTCTAGGTAGACATAAACTGCATAGAGTGCTTGAGTATGTAGCGCCACTTGAGTTGCTCTACCTCGGTGAGGTCAGATTAAGAACCTCAGGTCAAGTAAGAGCTTATCATTGTTCTCTATGTAGAGTAGACGCTTAGATATTATAAATCTCACAATCCAAATGTATTTACATCTTATGGATAGGTTCTAGATACATTCACTGCAAAAATATATATAACTAGCGGCCCGCCCCATTTACGCCCGGGTAGCTTCAGCCTACTCAACAATTTACAAAAAATATGATAATTAATGAATCGATTTTGTGCAAACTTCACATATACCATCTACTAAATAGTAATAAACTCTTCAGATTTATAATATTAGTATAGATTATCTACCTACTAACACTACTTTTTAAAAAGAATGTTACCTATTAACAAGTTTATGGAAAAAAAATCGAAAATAAACGAAATTATTATCATATTCAGGATATTGAGCTAAAAAAACGTGTCTAAAAGTAGGTGAGTAAGTACCTAAAAATGAATTATAATTTGATAAGTAAATTCGCTCCCTACTTGGGGATTCAAAAGTTTAGGTGTCAACGTTATTCACGAGCCCAAACTCAGTAAAACTGAGAAAAATTGGATTTCCTTTAGAATAAAACGTTAAATTGTTACATTAACTCTGAAAAACTTTGTAACAAGTCGATTGAGATACTCGTAGCTTAGATAAAGTTTTATTACAGTAAAAACACAATAAATAAGGTAAAAAAGCAAGTTAAATAAAGAAAGAAAGAAAAGAAAAATAAATACATTTATACAATAGAGACAGAACAAACACAATCAAGTAAAAAAAACACATGAAAAGAGAAAAAAAAAACAAATTTAAACATTTAAAAAGAAGAGAAAAAAACAAAGAGTAAATGTGACCCATCAGTGTCAAGTTTACATGGACATTGTTCAGTAAACGCTGTGAGTGCCTACTAGAGGCGACCCACAGCACTGATTTTCAGTAATGTACTTACATTGCAATTGCAATTTCAATTATCTAATTATTTATTTGCGTAAAACATGTTATACAAAGGTGTTACAATATAATATGAGATCATTTTAGTTTTGTTTTCAATCAAACAGCCGAAGGTCACGGGTTTGATTCCCGCCCAAGATAAATCTTTGGATGATGATCACGAGTGTTTTTTCTATGTCTGGGTGTAATTTATATATAAGATGTATACATTTACAAAAAAAAGGAATTTAATTATCATATGCGTACCTAGTAAATAATTATAATTTCTTAATTTGGGACTAAACGGCGCGGCGCTGTGTTTATGTGTAAAAAAAAAAAGTCATATGGTGAATAAAAGTCAAAAATCAGAATGTTTTTTAACTTGTACGTATTTATTGTTTTTAGAGGAGTCTACTGTCTAACAATACCTAAATTTATGCCTATAAATCATAACCCTACGTTTAAAATAAGGTATTGTTTACATAATTTTTACTTATAATAAACTATCGGACCCCGCAGACGTCGTCCTCCGTATTTTTATATTTAAGATAATATTTAAAACCAAAATACAGCTACCATTACACGTTTCCCCAATTTGATAGTGTAACATATAACGATATATTAACACATGCATTAAATAATCAATATTAAGTATACATACAAAATAGATTTAAATTAATTTAAAAAAAATATTAATAGGATTCCAAAAACAAAACATACTTAATTCAAAAATTACGTTCATTTTATAAAGTGTAACTTTAATAAATTCGCACTGTGAACATGTACATAGATCGAGACTTGTAGCAGTCGTATTGAGTATGTGTACCACGCGAGTCAGCGGTGTTTTTGCTAGAATGATACAATAAGTATAATATTAAACACAAATATCTATCTATCATAAAATAACAAGCTGTTTCTGATTAAAATACAGCATAACCGAATCTAAAACCATAAAAATCTTTGGAATATTTAATCTTAATAACAATATTCCACTATATTTAATTGCACAAATCCATTAGCTTAAGTAAATGCGCAATCAAACAAGAAAAGTAGTTAAGCGCCTGCAGGAACACAATAGCAACAAGTTTCACCGGTATGCTCCGGCGACAATTATTCGCAGGCGCCTTTCCCATTGCATAAGTCTCTGGCTGGATGCACTTCATAAAGTTTTGTTATTTCACGGCCATTTGCTTTAATATCTTCAACTTTCACTAGCTACTCACGCTGAGAGTAAGATTTAAGGTCTACGAACACTAAATGGCGAAGGGTGGAAGTCTGAAAAAGGGAAGCCGGAGCAAAAAAGTTCTTACCTACTAAAAAAAAAAATATCAAAATCAAAATATGCTTAATTTTTTTGTGACGCGAGTCTACATAAAAATAGTCCATTTTCTTTTCCTACCGTGCAGTGAACGACTGGCAACTACTGAGAAACACTGCCAAAAAACTCAGTAGGCTTTTTATCTTTTTTATTTAAAGTACTTATATCTATAACATTTTGTTTGTTCAATGTGTTGAATTAGAGCGACTTAATTCCAAGCGTTTTTATCAGTTACATAGTCTGAAATTTTATAATACGCTTTCTTACATAACTAAGATTTTATAATTATTTTAAATTTGATAATAGTCATTTCCCAAATATTATTTGGAAGTTTAATGTAGAAACGTATACACACATATCTCTTCGCTACCTTTACCGTTCGTTCTTACACTTGATACTATACTTATTTTTATTGCTATTTAAAACTTTTACATACTGTACATACTGTATTACTAAGTACCTACGTGATATTGACCATTTTCTAAAAGGAAACCGAAGGAAATCGGCTTGTATGGACTCTTATCCACCGATATCTTATCACTTGAAACGAGCAATTCTTATGCATAGGTATCTATAGATATTTTTTTCATGGTCTAGGAAACAGTTTTAACTCTTTCGCCAGGGTCTATGAAACGGCTTCAATGCTTTCGACGAACTGTAGTAGGTAGTGAGTTCCAGAGATAATAATAATATTTTCTCGCATTCACACAGCGCCTTAAAGTCGCGTAAAGCAATTATATTTGCTTGTGTTATGAGTACTAGGAACGGATATAATACCGAAATATGTACATTTTTATCTAAAAATGACGAGAGAATGAACCTACATACTTACACAAGTATTTTGGTTATCTACAAGAGTTTGGTTGTCATGATATTACGATTTATTATTTTTTTTAGAAATATTTTGATGAAAATGTAAATAATAATGATTTTTTTTAATGTTGTTAATTATTATTATTATTTAATGAATTGTTTTATAATTACTATTTTAATTTCATTTATTTATTGACTGACCTTTCTAATTTCATTTATTTACCATTTTAATTTATTTTATTTATTGACATTATGTATAATCGAAAATTGAATGCCCTACGGCAGAATAAATATTAATAAATATTCTGGGACATTAACACACACGGTCATCTGATCCCAAACTAAGCAGAGCTTGTACTATGGAAACCAGATAACTGGTAATATACTGCATATAATACTTTTCTTTTGTAAATATATACTTAAATATAGATAATTACACCCAGACACAAGACAAACAGACATATTTAAACGAATGTTTGTCTCGGGTGGGAATCGAACCCACGACCTGCGGCGTGAAAAGCAAGTATCTTACCGACCACGCCACCGGCCCGTCTAATGAGAATGAGGCGATACTCTCTTTATGTGACACCCATGTTCGCAATAAATAATTTTGATTTGATTTGATTTGATTTGAAATATTACAAACACTAATTCGAATGAACTATCAGGTGATGCAAGTCTACTATCTCCAATGTGCTTAGACCTTTAACCGTCGACTACTACAATGAAAACGTTTCATAATAATCAATGTCTTGAAACGCTGGTTATGTTTTTATGAGATTCGAGTTTTTTTTTCTAAGATGTTAGTAAAAGTGTTGTTTATAGGTTTGTGTGTTTATTCGAAAGGGGAGGACAAAGAAGTAATAGGGACTAAGGATTTGGACTATTCCGGACTTGCAGGGGAGGCGGAAAATCATAAAAATGATATTTTAAAGTTTTTGAACCAATCCCACGTTATTGAACAGTATAAAGTGTTGTATAACTGTCTCCTCACTAAATTATTGGGTAATGTCATTTTCTTACTTTTTAACCGACTTAAAAAAGAAGGTTCCCAATTCAACTGTATGTTTTTTATTGGTTTTTTATGTACTTTACGTGATAATTCAGCCAATTTAGAACGATTTTGATAATCCTTGTTTTGAAAGGGTACATTTTACATATCCTATTTAAATTTTATCAAAATCGGTTAAAACAACTCAAAAGCTGCTGCTGTTTAAGGTTTCTAACTAAATAGTGCCTCATTCCACTGCTACCTCCTAACCGAAAATCATTCGTAATCACGAGTAAATCAGTAGGTATATTGGGTAAGCGCGTTCCATCGTAAACTACAACATTGTCAAGTTATGCTGCGCAAGACTATATCAGTATAAAAAAATTGAGGCCTTTTAAGATAGTTGAGAGAAGTCCCTACTTTTACTTTACTCACGTTTCCTTACGTTTATTTTCAGGAGATATTAAGATGTCGCATAAAAGAAGAGGTAAGTATTTTATACACAATTTTCTAAAACCACTCTTGTGAGTTTCAAATGCTAACTTAGGCCCTACATTATTAAGGGAGTCGATTATTAATAATCATAATAATAATCTAGGTAGTTAGACATTAACACACAGCCATCTCAAACTAAGCAGAGCTTGTACTATGGAAACCAGATAATTGATAATTATTGTCATTCACTTCATTTTATTCATTTATTGAATTTGCTATGGGGTACCTATAGAATTCGAAAAGCCATAGTTAGCTTTGTTTTTGTGGGAGCGGAAATTTTGCTTCTTTATGGCTTACAGTGCCACCTACTCACCGAAATCATTCTTTCTTTTTCTACTTTCATCAACAGCTAGTTCCACTCGCCGCATCGTGTTTGGTCGTAACACCTCTATAGCCGCTCTACCATGGCAGGCGTCGCTCCGGGAGAAGACCTACCCCATCTGCGGCGCGTCCGTTGTCACTGCAACTTGGCTGCTTACAGCTGCTCACTGTCTTTTAAGGTGAGGAGTACATTACTTACTATGCGTTTCAAATTAGAGTAGGACTAGAAATCCGCCATCTTGGACTGGAATGCGCAACAACTTCAATTCAACAATTTTTTAGTATGGTGGGCGAAAATGTTTGTTCGTTATAATAATCACATCTAGATGAGAAAAAATTATAATGCAGAATCTTATTGCCGTTTTAGTGAGTTTGGAAATTTGTAGTCGAATATTTAGGTAGGAACATATTTTAATGATTTGGGACGAAAAAAAGCGGTTTTATAAGTTAAAACGAGTTTTTATATCCGTGTCGTGGTCGGTAAGATACTTGCTTTTTACGCCGCAGGTCGTGGGTTCGATTCCCACCCGAGGCAAACATTAGTGATGAACATTTGTGTTTGTGTCGAGTCTGGGTGTAAATATCTATTATAAGTATATATTTACAAAAGAAAAGTATTATATGTATAGTATATACCAGATATCTGGTTTCCATAACACAAGCTCTGCTTAGCTTGGGACCAGATGACCGTGTTTGTTGATGTCCCAGAATATTTATTTATTTATTTGATTTGTGGCATCCTAGCCCGTAAATTTACTTAGGTGGGTAGCTTTTTTCTTTTTCATACCTAAGAATTTTTTTAAATCAATTACTTTTCCATACATTTTAAAATAATATTATTGTCTGTGGTTTGATTTTTTGTGCTGTCACTACTTTTGCTTGGTTTTTGGTATGAAGTTAGCCGCGAGTCCAGTCCTATTCTTATTTGAAACGCATAGTACACATTTGACTAGCGATGTATATTACTCTGGTGTTGTATTACGTATTATGCTCCTTTATATAAATTCAACATAAATTCAACGAAGGTCCAATAGGACTTAAGGTACATGGGAATCGAAATAGCAAGAAATGACTTCAACCCTTTTAAGTGTCCCACTGCTGGGAACGGGTCTTCAATCAACTATCTAACGAGTTGAGAGATTCGGCCTTAATCCACACACGCTAGCCAAGTACGCGTTGGCGGATGTTACATGTCCTCGAATGATTAGTTCTTAGTAATGCCAGTTTCCTCAAGATGTATTCCTTCACCGATATTGAGTAGCGGTGATATAACAATTCACACAAATAAGTGAATACGACCGGGGATCGAACCCGCAGGTTTATTTTAAAGGCGAGGCTGATACCGCTGCGCTACAGCTGCTCTCAGACATAAATGGCTCCACACAATTGAGAAAGCCGACCCCGTGTAACGGAATCCCATAAAAATCGCGGATAACACAGAAATTTTCGTGTTTTTTATGTGTGTTTGCTTGGGCGGTGCTAATGCGATATCGGTACATCGGATAATATAAAATACTTATTAAATCATTTCTGATTAACTATTAATCAAAATACGAATTACTATATTATGCTAAGTCAATTTATTTTTTACTTTTTTAGTTTTCTTTATGAAGTCGGTTATATTTTTTTGTTAAAAATTATATCGATATGTCGCGTTCGAGAATGCTATAGTGTTAGAATTGGGGTCTTGCCCTGAATCATCTCGTTTGTACACAACCTTATCCATCTTACCACTCGCATGAGGGGACTTCCAGCTTTGTTTCGTAATTCCGTGATAGGTACCATTAACGTTTTACATTCTAATAAACTGTCTAAAACAATAAACATGGTATGTACAAAATGTTCCCCCTTCGTTTTCAACTAGAACGTTGCTTCAGATAAATTCAACTACAAGCCACATTTTTTATGTGCCGCCCCTAGCGAATTGCGTTCCTTTCGCCAATTCCAATACATTCCCAAGTGAGGCCACAGAATATATGTATCAGTTAGATTGTTGCTCCAATGCGGACATTTCTTTTATACATTGTTTTGTGTTAGTACCACATTGTTCCCTTTCGGATTTGACTAAACACAGCTAGGTCGTCGTAACTGCCGCCGGCTGATACTATTAAGTCGGTTGGTCCGCTATTGGAAAAAGCGATAAACCAAGTGCAATGGAACTTTAATAAGGCTGACTACCACAGTGTATACCAATCATTAGGTGAGATAGACTGGAGTGATGTATATGTTTTAAATGACCCAGACGCTATATTAGACGCATTTTATGATAGAATATATAAAGTTTTTAATAAGTACGTGCCATTAAAAAGATCAAAGTTAAGCAACAGTAGGTATATATATCCGGTGTGGTACACAAACGAAATTATAAAAGAAATTGAATTTAAATATTTTTTGCATAAGAGATATAAATCTAGCAAGTCTACCGAGGACTATGGAGCATTTTCACAGAGTAGGGCGAGAGTTAAGGCCAAAACGGCGCGAGCTCATGACGAGTACCGGGACCGCGTTCAATACCACCTAGCGAGTGAACCGCGAGCGTTCTGGAAATTTATTAGAGTTAAGACAAGAAACTCGTCTAACCGCAATATCATAAAAGATGGTAGGGTGTTATCCGAGTATGAGAGTGCTGGGGAGTTCGCCCGCTACTTCGAGTCTGTATATACACCGGAACCGGCAACGCTGAGCGTTGCGGCGGCTAGCGGGGGAGCAACGGACGCGCCAGGCATGCGAGTGGTGCTGACACCGCTCGCGCCGCGCGATGTGCGCCGCGCTCTCGCTCGTTTGCCACCGAAGCGCTCAGTTGGGCCGGACGGTATCCCACCATTCATTTTTAGGGATTGTGGAGCAGTATTGGTGGAGCCTTTACAACATTTATTTAACGTTTGTATTAACACCGCAACGTATCCCGACCGATGGAAGCTCAGCCGAGTAGTACCGGTGCCGAAAGGAGGGGGAGGGCCTGCGCCGACTGATTATAGACCTGTTGCGGTTTTGTGTACACCGGCCAAGGTGTTTGAGACGACCATTCATGGTTGTCTTTATCCACAGATTAGTGCACAATTGTCCGACGCGCAGCACGGATTTCGTCCTGGACGGGGGACAACCGGTAATCTATTAGAGTTGATGACGCATCTGGTACCAGCAGTGGACGCTGGGCTACAGGTTGATGTTGCGTACTTTGATTTCCGAAAGGCGTTCGACACAGTCGATAATGACGTACTTTTGTCAAAGCTAGCCACTGTAGGGTGCACCCCGCACACGCTCTCATTCTTTTCATCTTATCTACGTGACAGATGTCAGTATGTTGACCGTGGTGGATGTTTTTCGGACCCCTACCCCACAAGGTCAGGGGTGAGTCAAGGCAGCAATTTGGGGCCCCTTCTATTCATTCTAATGGTCAATGACCTTCCGAGGGTAGTAGGTAAGTCTATACCTTTATTATTTGCAGATGACCTAAAACTAGTACTGGAAATAAAACATAACGCATATCATATGATATTACAACAGGATATTAATAGTTTATTAACTTGGAGCCAAGTTAATAAACTATACTTCAACGTGACTAAGTGCTCCGTACTATCGTTTAGCCGAGCACGAGCCCCGAGTCATTACCAATACGCCTTGGACGGGTTACCGTTGAAGCGCGTCACGGAGGTAAGGGACCTAGGAGTGCGGTTCGAGCGCGACCTACAATTTCGGCAGCATGTTACAGACGTCTGCAAGAAAGCGTACCGGAATTTGGGAGTAGTTTTGCGCCAGGCTAACAGCTTTACAAATATAGGGGCCTTGAAAGCATTATACGGAGCACTCGTAAAGAGCCACTTGGAGTGCAATGCGGTCATTTGGTCAATACAAAATAAATTTCTTAGGTTTTTATACATGAAGCAGTATGGTGTGTTCCCAGGTTATCCACTGCTGTACCCTTCATTATTTATTTTGGGAATGGTGGGATATTACACACTCGAAGTGAGAAGGGAGGTAGCTCTTGCCACCTACCTTTTTAGTGTATTACGCGGTAACATCCACAATCCGGGTATATTAAGGGAGGTCCAGCTGTGTGTTCCGGACGAGTACAGAGGGCGTCGCCGTCGGCCGCCGTTGCTGGCTCTGCCTCGCGCGCGCACCAACCTCCTGCAGCGCGCACCGCTCTTGCGGGCGCTGGGTGTGCTCAACACACTGTCTGACCAGATAGATCTATTCTCGTGTACACTGAATGTATTCACAAAGGCTGCTTATTACCTTTGTAGTATGAATAAGATAAGATAAGATTTTAATAATTTGCTACAAATATGTGTACAATTATTTTGTAATTTTGTCATTTAATTAGATTTAATGACTTTAGGAATAAGAATTAGTTACTACTCTGTCGCATTAGGCTAGCCTGTAATGATAGTTGTAAGTTATGATAAATAAATAAATAAATAAATAAAACTAGAACTCTATTTTTTTGCTTCTTAATCAAAACGGTCCTTAAAAACAGATTACATTGTACATATTATGCAAAGGAGACACTTGATGTGTATAGTTCCAAGTCGAAGGCATTCATCTTTGGTTTAAGTAAAATTTAGGTAAATTGGGATCAAGTAAGTGCCACATTTAGAGCATTCCTGGAATCTAAAGTATAAATATAAAATTTGTTAATAGGTAAAAACCCTAATTTGATTTGAACCACTATGACTGTAACTGGCTCAACGCGTGGCCTTGACTTTGGTATTGAGTTGCTCGAAATCGGTCATAAAAATTGGTGACCAAATTGGTCGTGTGTGGGCTGCGTAATTTGAATAATAATAATAATAGTGGGACACTAACACACACGGTCATCTGATCCCAAACTAAGCAGAGCTTGTGTTATGGAAACCAGATAATTGGTAATATACTACTTAATAAACTTTTCTTTCGTAAAGACATAAGTAGATAATTACACCCAGACTCAGACAAACAAACGTTTTGATCACACAAATGTCTGACTTGGGTGCGAATCGAACCCACGACATACGGCGTGAAAAGCATCTTACCGACCACGCCACCGGCTCGTCAAATATATTCACAACTGAATGAATACACGCAGTAATTGTTGTTTGAGTTGAGCTACTATCTTCTCTACTCTGTGTTGTGTAGCGAGTTTTTCAGATGCAAAGCACCAATCGCCCTACGTTAGAACAAAACAGACATACTTAGTTTGTGTAGCATCGTCTCGGGGGCTTTACGACGCTTCGACAAATTTATCGACACTTGAAGCGATACTCTGCGACATATTCTACTAGATATTGGACGTATTAGAGCCCATTCTTCTTGTTGGGTTGAGATATATAGGGAATTGAATATTCTATGACCTACTTTTTTATGTTTGTTACACTTTTCTTATGTTGATAGTAAATAAAGTTCGTTCTGATTAGAAACTTCATTTACAACTATTATGTTTATGTACAAAGTTAGCTCTGACAATTTTTTCTTGGTGTATATGTATAGGTATCTACTTATATAAAAATATTCATTAAGTCCAATTAAATATTATAGAAATACTAGCTGCCCGGCCCCAGCGAACTTCGTACCGCGTATTACTAATGTAATACGTATGTATTTTTTAATGCCACATAATAAAAAAATAAAAACAAAAAAATTTGGTCAATAATTAAAAAAAAATATTTAAGGGTGAACAACCCTTATTTCTTAGGGGTATGAAAAATAGATAGTAGCCGATTCTCAGGCCTACTGAATACGCATATAAAATTTGGTAAAAATCGGTAAAGCCGTTTCGGAGGAGTACGGTAACAAACATTGTGACATAGAAATTTTATCTATTAGATTAAACTCGTATTTTTTTAGGTTACCTACACAGAAAATTTTAAACGAGCAATTCTTGTATGTACTTATATATTTAAATACAAATATAATCAGAATCTCGGAAGCAACTATGGTGGTTTCGGAAGGGATTAATCGATCTGTCATTCATTTTCATTCATTCATTCATTTCATTCATTCATCGCTTTATTCGTGTTATCAGGCAATTCAAAACTGCTACAATATCATTCGAATGTAAAGGTAATTTTCGCCATTATCTCTATAATAAAAATGACTCACTCAATGTGTTGGCAAGCGCATAACTCGAGAACGGCTGAACCGATTTCGCTAATTCTTTTTTTAGAATGTTCTTTGAAGTACCAGGATGGTTCTTACGCAGAGAAAAATTAAAAAACAACTTCGAAACGGCTTGACAAATTATTATGAAATCTTATATTTATATTCAGTAGATCTGAGAATCGGTCGTAATGTATTTTCGGACCCGGTAGGTGGCACTGCTTTACCCGGCAGGACGACGTGTGCGGGGTCCGCTAGTGTGTATTATTATGATAGCTCGGATTGAGCAATCACAGAGCCAGATGATCCCGGTTGGAAACCAGATAATTCTTATTATTTTCTTTGTAATTCCTTCTTTTGTGAGAAAAACTATTACCTACTGGGAGCCCTGTAACATAATTTCCAAAAAAAAAAATAGCAAAACTCGGTCATCCAGGAATTACTTTATTCTACATGACGAATAAGATTAAGATAAGATAAGATTTACTGTCGTTAAATCGGAAATACCAAATACCACATATAATGTGCTAATTAATAGCAGCAAATAAAGGTCATTACAATATTATAATATATATGAAAAAAAGCCTTCTGAGTTTTTTGGCAGTGTTTCTCAGTAGTTGCCAGTCATTCACTGCACGGTAGGAAAAGAAATTGGACTATTTTTAAGTAGACTCGCGTCTCAAAAAAAATAAAGCATATTTTCATTTTCATTTTCATTTTTCATTTTCATAATATTATTATATTTATTGCGTTTACTGAGTAATGTCCAAGTTTGACACTGATGGGTCACACTTACTCTTTGTTTTTATTTAATTTTTTTCTTCTTTTTAATTGTTTCCATTTATGTTTTATTTCTCTTTTCATGTGTTTTTTTACCATTTCATTCTGTGTGTCCTTTCTCTGTCAAATAAATGTTTTTCTTTCTTTCTTTCTATATTAAATACTAGTTTTCCGCCCGCGGCTTCGCCCGAGGATGTCGGTTATCGCGCTAAACCATTAATCTCTTTTTTCGTAGTCGGATAAAACTACCCTTTCCCGGGTCTCGAACTATCTCCATACAAAATTAGTTCAGTAGTGTAGGCGTGTAAGCAACATTTTGAAATCGGCAAGCACCCATAGGTATATCCATAAATCAAGAGTTTCTTAAAAATACTACGTCTCTTAGACCATGATTATTGTAAGTTTTGCATTCAATATTTAAGAAGAAATAAAATTTAAATTTCGAATTCTAATAAACGGACTGAGTTATCAAACGTCATTGTGTCAAAATAAAAAGTATTTAGCTAAAAAGAACGAAGGAGTATTGATATACTTTGAAGAAAATCACAATCACACAGAATAATTTCGCAGGCTTCTCCCGCGTAATATTAGGATAAAATTTAAAAAAATTGGAAAAATAAAAAACACGTGTTTCATTATTGGTTTTAAGCTTTATGTATACCGAATTTGAAGTGAATCGGACCAAGGAATAAACAGTTCTGCAATATTTAGTATTTCCAAAAAAACTCATTTTACACTCCCCCTGAGGGTAGTTTTGGGAAAATAAAAAACACGTGTTTCATGATTTCTTTTAAGGTTTATGTGTGCCGAATTTGGAGTGAATCGGACGTGAGACTAAACAGATCCAGAGAAACTTTAATTTTTACCATTATAACTCATTTTCTACACCCCATGGGGGTAATTATGGAAAAATAAAAAACCCGTATCTCATTATTTGTCTTAAGGTTTATGTGTACCGAATTTAAAATGAATAGGACCAAGGAATAAAAAGTTGCATACAAACTTCACCCCTCTATTTAACCCTCTTAGGGGATGATTTTTGGAAATATTATTAGCCTATGTCCTATTCTAGGGTATACACTACCTACGTTTCAAAGTTCATTAACATTGGTTGAGCGGTTATGGAGCTACGTGGTAACAAACCTTCACACACACACACACACACACACACACTTACTTTCGCATTTATAATATTAGTAAGATAAGATAAGATAAGAAGTAAGATAAGATAAGATATGTAGTAACTGCCTTCGAGACCTAGACTTCTAAACCCGGCTCGAGGAAAAATACTTTTCTAATAAATTAGAAAATCTGAATAACAGCTTGAAGTTATGTGTTGACCCCTCTTACAATTAGGACTATAACTTAACCGGCGATATATCGGTGATATCAACTCTGCCGACCTTCGGGTAACAAATGTAAGCGCTACCATATTTTTTTAGGTTTACGAGAATATCACACATTGAAATAAAACTAGTTTATAACAGATTTTATCGCGGTATATTTTAGATTTTAGATCCCGACGTTTCAAAGTCCTTTCAGACTTCATGGTAAAAAAAAAAAAAAAAAAAATACTTTGAAGACCTTTAAAGTAGTTTTATTTCAATGTGTAAGCGCTATATCGTGTAGTTCACGTTTAAAAGGTCAATACAATATTCATAATGAAATTATAGTAGAGTAACTAGTTGAAATAACTTCGCGGCAAATCAGCGCATAAAATAGTTATAGAATGTTTCACAATAATATAACATTGTTACTAATTACAATTAAACCGGTACAAAGTTTATTTATCATTGAAGGCCGTCACGTTTTTGTGTATTTGGCAAGTTATTGATATAACTGCTTTACTTTTTAGCATAATTATGCAACGAATAATTCTTTTTGCAACAAAAACACAAAACCGAGTTTAAACGTACGTACCTAGAATTATGCGTTTAGGACAATTGCTCTTATAATTTTGGCAGGCGGAAAGCGCTTAGCGTAAACAATGACGCTTCTTTCAACATAGCACAAAAACTGCTGGTCAGATCTTGGTCAAAATTAAATGGGACTATATAATAAGCACCGGCTTTCAAACAATAAAATAATCATAAAAATTGGTTTACGTATAACAAAGATATTAAGCAACAAACAAAAGAATACAAACAGTCGAATTAAATATCTTCATAATCTTAAAAAAAAACCTAAGTACCTTAAATATCTTCTTAATAAATACCTTCTATCTTTTTAATCTAAGACAATATTATATAAACCTTCCGTTTTATTTGAAATTGGTAACAATAAATATCAGTGTATATTGACTGGCGGTGGCGCAGCGGTACGGGCCTCGCCTTAGAAAAATAAGGTCACGGGTTCGAATCCCGGTCGTGCCCACACAACTTTGTGTGAATTGTTTCATCTCCGCAGCTCAATATCGTATCACCGTGAGGTAATCCGCATGTCTAAGAACTAATCATTCGAGGACATGCGACATCCACAAACCCGCACTTGGCGAGCGTGTGTAAACTATACTCTCCGTTGCCTAAACTCTCTCTACTCGTAAGATAGTTGAGAGAAGACCCGTGCCCAGCTGTGGGACACTAAAAAGGGTTGAAGTGAATTGAACGACTGGCTCTTAACTAGCTGAAGACTCTTACATAGGATTTATTGAGCGTATTCGTGGATGTGCTAGTTCTTAGGTTAGCGCGATATAAGACTTCGCTAGCATGGATATAAAATGGACTGTAATTCTACAAATACTTAATAAAAAAGTGAGAATTTGTAAGAATGTATGGATGTTTGTTATTCTTTCACGCAGAAACTACTGGACGGAATTGGATGAAGTTTAGCACAGAGATAGATTGTGGTTTAGATTACCACATAGGCTACTTTTTATCCCAATATATAGCACGTACCAATTAACATTTACAGAGCCAGAGCTAGCGAGCTGAGCGTCCGGCTCGGCTCTTCATGGAAGACTCATGGAGGAGAAATGTATGATGTCAAAGAATGCTTTGTTCACCCTCGTTACGTCAGCAAGACGAAGGCCAATGACGTCGGTCTACTCCACCTGTACTCTCCATTGAGGTTCTCTGCAAGAGTTCTACCAATAAGGATACCAGTTAGAGCATCTAGACTGCCTGCAAACGAACCTGCTATTGTTAGCGGTTGGGGAAAACTGAGGGTATGTTCCTTACCTTACCTTCTACGTGTTTTTGTACCAAATGGTTAATTTGCATTGCTTTGAGATGCAGTTAATTGGATAGCTAAGCCAGTACATTAAATAATTAGACAGTAGCGTAGAGTGTGATGTGCCGGCGCTCTGCCACTTACCAGTTTTTGTGACCAATGTAATTGTTGCCTTCACTATGATGTGATCCGATTCTATAATAATCCAAAAATTATAGACTCATATTTAAAGCCAAAAGTTACAGTTCCTAACCTAAGCAGAGCCTGTACCATTAACTGATAATATACGACATTTTATACTTTTCTTTTGTAAATAATGTTAATATAGATAATTACACCAAGACTCGAGACAAACAATCTTGGGTGAGAATCGAACCCACGACCTGCAACGTGAAAATTTAGTTGCTTGCATGTATATTTCCAGGAAGGTGGACCCAGTGCAACATACCTCCAGTCATCCACCATCAAAACCATAGCTATGAAACTCTGTCGGGAGTCAGGACTCGACAGAAAGGCTATTGACCCGACGTCTATGTTCTGCGCTGGTTCCTTCAACCAATCTACTCCAGATGCTTGTCAGGTAACTAAACACACAGCTGTGATTAGTAACGTTGGCGGTGGCAGTGGGCCGGTCATATCTGCAGCAGAACTGATAACCGTTGAGGTAAACGAGTTCATGAGTGGAGGCCACGAATTGGCAAACGTAGCGTAGGACGCCCTCAGACTAAGTGGAGTGACGATCTCAACAGGACGGCCAGCAAGAACTGAATGAGAAAAGCCGCGGATCGTGCTCAGTGGCGTACTTTAGGAGAGGCCTATGTCCAGCTGTGGACTAGATTAGGCTGATGATGATGTTAGCAAAGTTTTGACATCCCGGGATTGGCTTAAGCACGGAATTAAGAGACAAGTTCCCCGTTAAATCTACAAAGATTTTCATAACAAATAATTTGGAAATGGCAAATTTTCTTTCACAATATATAGTCTTTATATTTAAGTTTGGTTTGGCATAATATTCCTTAGAACATTTAACACAGGAACTGTTAAGTCTGCCGAAGTAGACAACCGTCTGGTTCAATTCGTTCATAGTGTGTGCTTGTTTTGTGTTTGTGTGTAGCTTGTAGACGGTTCAACTTTTTGTAAGTGTGCTAGAGCCTGTAAAAGTGTGCTGTTCGTGGTTATATCGCCTCTCCCAAAAACTGGTAATAAAAGTACTAGAAGATGCGTCTAACACTTCCCGTGTTAAATGTTCTTTGTAATATCCGAACCTGGCAATATGAGGTTGACTCTTTATTTTTTTTTCAGGGAGATAGTGGAGGTCCAATAGTGTATGAAGGTGTTCTTATTGGCGTGGTGTCCTGGGGACTCGGTTGTGCTCGAGGCAATTTTCCTGGAGTGTACACTCGTCTTTCGAACTCCGTTATATACGACTGGGTGTATAGCCACATTACACAGACCCATGATAGCAATGTTACTTTAAGATAACATTAGATAGGATATCGTAATATAGAAATAATAAGGGAACTAGGAAAGTACCTTGTGGAACCCCTTTCATTATTAGGGTAGGCACTTGAATATTTGTGTCTTAACGAATCTCTATATAGGAAAAACATTGGTAAAATCATAAAAAATGAGAATTATTACCTACTACTACTTACAGCTTTATAAAAGTTTGAAACAAATCCTTTTTTTGCGTAGTAGCTATACACTACAATTTAGAATGATCTCATTTTTGTCCTTTACTTACATGTTCGTTGAACCAAAAAAGAAAACTTGGTAAGTGCATAAAATAATGAGTTTAATATCTACTCATTTTCAAGCTGTAAACATTGTCAAAAACTTTAGTTAAGTTACTTTTGTAAAGATTTTCCTGGCTACACATAACTGCCTTGGTTTATACGTGTATAATAATAAATTAAATTATAGATATAGATTTCAATAAAATAACTGTTTTGTTATGTGTTTTTATTTTTACCTTCTTTTAAGTAACCTTAATAAACTAACAGGATTTAATAAACATGATAAAAGCTCTTATTAAATTCTTGTACGTTGTGACATACATTGCCACAAGTTAGTAACAAATTAAATAAAAAAATGAGGCATATAACGCTTGACAAGCTTATATAAACATATCGAAGCAAGTAGCACTACTTCGGTACCACATAATATCAAAAAGCTAGCCAAGAAACCCTTTGGTAAAGTATTATTCGATTCAATACCAACCTAGAGGGCTAAGTAAGATTTACTTTAGTTGCGAACCCAATAATAAATTGTTAGGAGGACAATCTCTGAGAGCACCACATAGCAGCTAATAATCCTGCGGAGGACTTTGTTATAAAAGCAATGCACTGCTATGTAGATGTAGGTAAAGATGAGGTTCAAGGCAAAAGCTGGTTGATAGTAGCCTCGCCCCATACATCAATCACAATTTTATAAGCTTGTCAAACAACACAAGACTAAGTGGTCATGGGCCTTAAGCAACAGTGCTTGAATTGTACCAAAATAATGTGGTATCTAAAACTTATCATTCAATTTCTAGAATTTTTTAACACAGGTAATAGAATAAATGTTGTCAGATCGTTAGCACACGACTGTGGTACAAATCTCGCAGTGGTTTTGTAATAGTGCCATCTTACAATAATACTTGCAGGTATTATAAATATTTGATTCAGGGTTGAGGTATTTGACATTTCCTACACATTTATTTATAACTACAAACAAAGTATAATTAAATATAAATCTATGAGTTGATATACTTACACATACAGGTACTTATAACGTAGATATTGTAAAAATAAATGAAGCTGATACAAACAAACATGTAGATTTGGTTGACTAGACTGAAACTGCTGTAGATATACTTATCAACTTTGAATGTTATGTGAAAACTTGGTCAGGGAAAGTGATTTTAATAAAACTTCCTGAAGCAATAGTGATATTATTAAGATTACTATAGGCACCGTTTCATCAAATTATGTAACACAAAATCCTCTCCACAGACTACTAAGAGAATCCTCTCTGGTATAGACAACAGCACAGATTAGATACAAGGGATGGCGACATCTTGTTTAGCTATGTCCGTCAGATAAATAAATTAAAAATATTGGAAACGTTTTATCTTGACGTCATATATGTAAGTTTTATACCGAGGTATGACGTAGCGCACTCCCACTTCATAACATTAATGCGTTCTAGCAAAAAATATGAGTCTAACTTTTTTTATAATTAAAGAATGATTTTTCATACTTTGTCATGTCGTCATCCCTATTGGTACTGGTGAAGTGACTATAATAAGTTTATTAAATACCAGTGATAGCGAAACCCTATGGTTAGCATTAAATGATATTTCCATTTTTTTGTCCGTGGTTTAGAAATATGAACTTAGTGTATTTAATTTAGACTAAAACCTGTACAGCTCTCTATATTGATTATTGACGTAAGCACCATCTCCATCTAAAGACAATTTAGGTAAGCTGTGCGTGGAACCTATTACTGATTAAATGCAGAAACTATCCAGAGGTCAGTTGTGATTTTTTTCTTAGAAAAGTTCATAAGATTTCAACTAGTTTTGCAACTAAGATAATATCATTAAGGTTTGTACAATACAATCGCTACATTAGGACCATGATTTCTTAATATCCGTCCATACTAACACCAATGTATTCACTTTGATTTAAGTATAAAATTTCACTGTCCACTTTTATCAAAGTAAAAATAGTAGTAATATCATGATTCCGAGGCCGGCCGATAAGTCCCGGCCTCTCGATGCCTAGGTTTTCTTCCCCTTTGGCCTTCTCAATAAATGCAAAGGGTCTTTCCTGTATCTCGCGAAGAGTTCCCTTTTGAATGTTTCAAAATGTTTTCTATTTTTGTCGTTCTGTTTCTCTCTCCATAGAGGTCTGTTCCTTCTTGCTTGCAACCCCCAATGGATTGTGAAGATAGGCGACAGTACTTTGAATTGATATCCTATCAGATACATCTCGTAAACCTGTAAGAAACACAACAGTTATTATTGTCTAGAATATTGATGAATTTCGATAACAATTTTAAAACAGGGGGAAATAAAATGCACGTTTCTTAATTTCCAATGTTTTTAATACCAACATAGAAAAATAAATAACTAATAAGACTACGAACATACAGCCAATATAATACTACAAACCTCGTACATTAAAATTACTTAAAACATTAAAAACATATCAGTTAAAAGGCATCGAATTCAATATTTGGAAACAATTCAAACCACCTACTACACAATTAACTAGCACATCAAGCTTAATAATCACAAAGATTTGTCCAAACCTTTGCTCGTATGGATTTCAGTTATTATTACAATCAAACTTGGCAAGAGAAATGAAAATCACGTCATATGTACGAGTTTACTTAAAACATACTACCTACTCAGTACATCCAAGATGGAATGTGAAATTTTTAACCACAAAAGTTGTAGCACAATTCATTCATTAATCTAAATCAAGAAAGTAAAACATACTTAGGTAAAAAATTGAAATAGAGTGTTCTAAGATACTTTCTCAATACTATAATAAAATTAATGTATCTCACAGAAAAGGCTCCTTTACAATGTTATAACAGTAAGAGATAAAAGCACTGGCACATCGCCAGAAAAGCCACCAGAAACTTAAGCCTTACTGAATTCTAGACATATTTTATGTATCACAGTGACGCTCCAAATTAAACCTAAAACAGTACATATAAGGTCGATATTTCAAACTCCTGTGTTGTCGGTGATCCAATTTCTGAGGGAAGCTAGGTTTGTGAATACTGTAGGAGAGAGTGGTAATGCACATCCTCTAGCAAATGATACGACGCCAAATGCTGTGCTTCTGAATACAGCTGGACCGCCAGAATCACCCTGAAAGTATTGCAGTGTAAAATATTTGTTTTATTACTAGACTTCATAACATCTAGCGTAAACTTGTGTTGTACCTACTGATTTCAAGAAATAAGGCTGGGGATAAAGTTTTAATGGTTAATACTGTTTGATGGTTGATGGATGATGGAAGATGTTAAAGTTGTAAATTCGTATTAGGCACTAAAGTTTTAAATAAAGAAAGTAACGTCAAAATCAAAACTATAAATGATTAATGTTCTGAACATTCTTAAAACCGAGTCAGTAATGTACTCAGTGTACACGTATTTCAGAAATAAAAGAACTCAAGGAAAATCTCAGGAAATAATCATGAATATTGGTCATCATACTTAGTCGACCAAGAAATTAAAGCTGGTACAAAAATGTTAGGGTTTTATTTTGCAGTATTCATAGATATTTAAAACGTCACACCAATATTTCAGTCTGAACAATGTAGTAAACCAATCATCTGATAAATATTACTATGCACTCACTTGACACGATGAAACACCTCCAATAAGAAAATGGCCTCCACAAAACATGTTGTTAGTCAATGAATCTCCATATGACAATCTACAGAGCCAATGAGGAACCACGGGTACATTGGCTTCCATCATAATACGGGGAATACGACGACCACCAGGCTGAAGACAGAAACGGGTTTATTAGGAAGCGTGCTTATAAAGGAATTATCCATTGAAATACTATAAAATCTATTATCTATAAGAAAAACTTTTTAACCAGAGCACAATATAATATAAATAATTGGTGGATCTGTGCGAGTTGGGTTGTTGACTCTTTATTTTAATGTAGTCTACTTAAATTTACATATTATCATCCTCTGTATTGCAACATAGATTGTTAAAATCGATCATCATAGGATTCATCTAGATCTGTATCTTACCGAGGTCAATCCCCATCCGGTCACCGTAAGCCTCACTAAAGGTACCGCCTGCCCTTGCTGGGGTAGTCTTATTGATCGTATATTTGCGTTAAAATTTAATGGAGTTGCTAATCTCAAAGCTGCGATATCGTTGTCAAATCGAGGTTGTCCGTACTGAGCGTGGACAGTGACATTGGAAACTCTTACAATACGACCTCCTGAGTCCCTGCGAGTGCTTCCGACACGGAGGCGGATGGCGTTTGGACGAACGCTGAAACAGAATATTTTTTTCTGGATTTTGAAACGGATTGAGTATTATTAATTAGGCTAAAATAATTAGACCTAGTAGATGTAGATGATAGGTAAATACACAATAAGCAGCTTTCATCTAACTTGTGCTTGTTTTTAGGGAATATTAATGAGAGATAGTTCTAATCATGGAATGAAAATTGTGAGATGGGATTAAAAATGAATATCTTTGTATAGTAGTTATTTCAAAAAAAATATCCGCATTGTAGTCAAGCCTCCAATTTATTATAGGCTTTTTTCTATTATTCAATTTGACCGTACTAAAATTCTCATGAATACTTCTAGACTCACAAAAATACATAAACAACTCATGAATAATGTTCAGCTCGTAATCTTGGAATGCCCACTCAGCCGAAACATTTGTACTGCTCGAGTTTGAGGCAGCACTTCATCAAATATTCACGCAACGAAAAAGTGCCCCGGGTCAAAGCAGTTACACGCCGGTTATGGCTGTCTTGTCGCTGTTTTTGAATAATTGCGCTATGAATAAGGATTTTCTTACGTTTACGGAAATATTACATGTATTAAAATGAAAAACGGAAGTAGAAAATACCCGAAACGATGGGTTTGCATAAAAAGCATACCAAATTTTGCATATTCCAGAATATATACATGGATTTGCGTTTGACTAGAAAGAAACATATCGTAGAAAGAGCGGATGAACCTACTATAAGATAATATGAAGATTGCCTTTTCTATAAAGTCCCAAAGCTGTAAAATATTATTACTTCCCCGACTTCCTCGTGGTATACAAAGAAGGCCTAATTAACAAGAGGTCTCGAGTTCGTATCCTGAATCAATCAAAATTCTCAGTTGAAGTTTTTCCAGTATACATGTGGTACCTATATATTGCAAGAATTCTCTCCGACACCTAAGTGTACCTAGTAAAACTGTAAGTGTAAATAAGATTTATTTGTAGTATGTCTGTATCTTCTACACCTGTTGGGTATGGGTAAAAAAAAACATTGTTTTAACACGTTTGTCTGCATGGTTTACTGCAAAGTTTCATCAGAATAATTTTTTTAATAGCTAACCTTCGTGAATTCAGTAACCAAGCTTAAATATTAAAAGAATTGAAACCGAAATCCTTGAAGGCAGAGCCGTAAGCACGGCTTTAGTACTCGTAAACTGAAGAAACATTTCAACCTTGACACCGTAAAACTCTGAACAATATCTCCTATTTTACAGCATCTAGTAAAAATTATAACTATTTTTATGATTGTTGATAAATCTTGCAACAAAAGCCTATTTATGGAGCATTAAGTTGCTTAGATGCTTCCGTCCGTATTTCGATAGAAGCTGGCTATAAAATTGATGGCTTTTTTATTTCGCGATTGTACAGAATACTGATTTTATCTTTCCAATCCTACTATCCAAGTATCTACTCTTACCAATATGCAGTGTAATTGCTGGAGTACCTATCCTTAAATCATTTATTATACGACGAGTTGTAAATTGTGATGTGTTGTGACCTAGTTTTGTACTTACCTATTTAAAACTAATTGTCATTAACGGAAACTGTTATTAGTGTCAGTGACAACTCCATTGGGTCTACTTTTTAGTTAATTTGATTATACACAATATTCTATAACAATCTTAATAATACTTACTTTTGCACACAATGCGCTGCGGTCAACACATAGTCCCTGCTTATAATAAACCCTCCACAGAACGAGTTCCTATTCAACACCATCGACACTTGGTACGGATGTCGGGTCACTGACGTCGGTCGACCTCCAATGATCTGTCCACTTAACTCTGGACAGGCTGCTTCAAGTTCATTATCTAGTTCTTGTAATGGATCTGTTTGTTCATCTTCAGCGTCATCTTGGTTTGCTGGCTCTTTGTCTGCTGCTTCTTGTAGATCTACAATGTGTAAAGAGAGTAGAGTTTTATTAGTAGATGATTCTGCTTCTATCTTATCAACAATTAAGGGATTTAATATAAGTCCTAAGTTTTGAAATGGAAGATTAATAAAATGTAATAAGTAATGTTTGTTTGTTTTCGCTTCTGTTGAGAATGCCTTTTTGATACTTCAATAATTTAACTGAACTAGGCTTTAACTTAATACATTTACCACTTGTAAATGCAAATTATACAACTTCAATTCCTTAAGATTTTTTTTTATTAACTAGTGGAGACCCTCTGAAATTTTACGAAATTTAAGTTTAAACCGCACTAGATACTAAAATTTCGCCATCACCAAAATTGCTTGCACCATGCTTGTGGTTATTGGCAGATTGCTCAACCAGTTGAAGCCATATACAGCTCCAATTCAATAGCCAGATTATATCAGTCAAGGTCATCACTAGGTTCATCACTGCTTTTGTTCGTTCTACACTGCTAAGGTACACAAATCCAGGAGGTACTCACCGACAACTGACAGCAGACACAAGAACAAGACCGCTGACGTCACTCCAAACATTATTGTCTTCCCTGGCCGATTTATTAGTTTCACTGATCAAACAAACGGCTGACCCGCGTCACCGGCGACAATGTTCTAATACAAATTATTGCTAAATAAGTCCGCGACAGGTAATTTCACACGGCTCTGTCCACGGTCACGACCTTTTCACCGAGTTAGTCAAGGCGTTATAGGTTCAGATTTAATTAGATAACTTACCGCTACTTAAGATGGATAAAGTTAATTTGGTTCTCGGATCGATTCCATAGAAACATAAATACAGTATTGTGATACCAATTTCGACTTGACATGGATCACCGGAGCAGCTGATGGTGCAGCATAAAGGTCACGGGTACGATTCCCAGTCGTTCCCGCACATCTTTTTGTCAATCTTTTCATCGCCGCTGCTCAATATCGGTGAAGAAAAACAACGTTAGGAAACCGGCACGTCTAAGAAGTAATCATTCGAGGACATGTGTCATCCACCAACCCGCACTTGGCCAGCGTGTGTGGATTAAGGCCTAAACTCTCTCAACTCGTAAGATAGTTAAGACAAGACTAAAAAAAGCGATGGGACGATGGGACACTAAAAAAAGGTTGAAGGTTTCTCTTCTATGAAAATGTATCTAACTATTTCTATTTCTCGATAAAATGCTGAAAATCGTTTAACAAATTTCATATTGAACATTGATTTACACCGAATAATTGATTTCGAACTATTTCCTGATAGGTCAAATTTATTTCCTCAGTCGGTCTTTTGCCAATATACTGTTTCCACCGACTAAATACTTACTAGACAACACTTTATTTAAATATTAGAAATTATCCATTTAAATATCTATTATACGTATAATTTACAAAAGAAAAGTATTATAATAATATGTATAGTATATACCAGTTATCTGGTTTCCATAACACAATCTCTGCTTAGCTTGGGACCAGATGACCGTGTGTGTAATGTCCCAGAATATATATTTTTTTATTTATTTAAGTGATATGCGGCCTTATTGTTAAAGTAATTACAACAAATAATACTGAAACTACAAGCCAGGGTTGTCAGGACGCATATTTAGATATAAATTTTGTAGGTATAATTTATATTACGTATTTTGTCCTATCCGCAATACATCATTCAGTACAATTGAATATAATAATAAAAATGCGACCAAGTGACGAAATTTCCAGCAGGCTAAGAAAGCTAGAGCCTATGGCGTCAGATTTTAGAAGGCGGAAAATTAGGATAATATTTTTACATTATCATTGGATGTATCTTTAAAAAACAATGTGTGAGAAGGCACTTTCACATACTAGTAAGTATATTCTTTTTCTTGCATTTAAAATGTATAAAATTTTACTATTTAATGATTGTACCTACGGTACCGAGCCGCAGAGGTACAGGCGGCTGATGCAAATGTGAATGTGAAGTCGTGCCCATACATCTTTGTGTGATTTGTTGTTACATCGCCGCTGCTCAATATCGGTGATAGAAAACATCGTGAGAAAACTGGTATGGCCAAGAACTAGGTAATCATTCAAGGACATATGACATCCACCGACCCGCACTTGGCCAGCGTGGGTGGATTAAGGCCTAAACTCTCTAAACTCGTAAGTTAGTTGAGAGAAGATCCGTGCCAAGCAGTGGAACACTAAAAAGAGTTGAAGTAAAAGTAAAAGTGAATAATACCTTACGGTCGCGAATTGTGTATAATTCTAAATCCTGTATAAACGAGACAAATGGAGACGTGGCAGCCCTCGGTTCGACCGTCCTCGGACGGCTCACCGAAAACATCCGGTGAACCAATAGAGGCCCTTCCGGCTAATTAAATAAATAAATAAAAAATAATAATAATAAATTTATTGAAAAAATAATGACATAAACACATAAGGCTTAGCTAATTAGGGATTAGTATACACATGATTATTGTGTTAGTATTATGGAAAACTAAAAACTAGTGTATATGACTAAAATGAGTAATTAAGGTAACAGATTTAAATGGTATTAGCTAAAATTATTAAAAGGCCTGCCCGGTCTAGGTTTGTTAAACCTGTGTTTCAGGCCAGCTGTCTGCCTACGCTAGAGACTAAGTACTAGACTAAAATAATTATTATTAACTACATTCTTTAAAGTACCTACTTAGTTATCATAACAGTTACGTTACTACCTACCTATTTACTATGGTGAACTCAACTCACTACTTCTAGAATTTTTTCTGTGTCTGCGTAATTAAGTTGTGATAGAAATTTGAATATTGAAATTGGGTTAGGTCATCAGCAAAAAAAAATGTGGCAGCCCTATAACAAGTCTAAACAAACTAACACGGTTTCGACATTTTTGTTCTATTTTAAACGAGACGCGTCCGGCGCTGCTACTAAAAATAATTATAATCTCACGCTTACAACATCTGAGTTTATGAACATTTTTTAAATAACTCTCTTTTAATGTTTGTATTTAGATTTTTTAGTAATATGAATTTCCACTTTTCAATCCAACTTTTTGACTCAACTTTTGAACTAAACCGTGTATTGGGAACAATCAATTGGAACGAACTTGTGAAAATAGTTAACCATATAACATCGTCTTTATCGACGCCATTCTTTCAATGGATTTGACTAATTTAGTACCCCTACAATATTCAACCTAACTTTCCAACTCCTCCAAGACAGTTTAGGTGTCCTGGCACTTGGTTAAGTTCAAATAACGAGTCTCTTCACGGCGCTGCTATCGATGCTGGCTTACAGGAGTAACACCAGGATAATAATAATAATAATTATATAGTGGGACACACACGGTCATCTGATCCCAAACTAAGCAGAACTTGAATTTTGGAAACCAGATAACTGGTAATATACTACATATAATACTTTTCTTTTGTAAATACATACTTAAATATAGATAATTACCTACACCCAGACTCAAGACAAACAGACATATTTAAACAAATATTTGTCTCGGGTGGGAATCGAACCCATGACCTGCGGCGTGAAAACCAAGTATCTTACTGACCACGCCACCGGCCCGTCAGGATGAGTATGTGTACATACGACGAAATGCGCTAATCTAGTATAGCTACGTATTCACATGTATTACGATTTACAAGTGATTTTCGGTAAGATGATAAGAGCTAGATAGAGCTCTATCAGGTTTCTGCTGGTAAAAGCGTCATTGGAATGAGAAGAAACCTGAAGGATAGAGAGCTGTGCGTCCCTTGATAACAGTATAATTACAAACGCCTTGAAATTTTCAGTTTCATAATATTGTCGTTACCCATTCAATGATAAACACAATCGGAACGAAATTATTGATGATTCATCAACCTTTAACCGGCTGCAGACCGTAACCTAATTAAAGTGGTGCAAGCTATAAGAGGAAGCGATTTAATCGTAGTCAAACAAGGTGACCATTTGAGAGGATGAGTCGAAATTGTTGCTCCTTTATGGTTTCAACCATATGGAGCCTCATTTCACTGCCACTGTGATCACTAGTGAATCGGTACATTAGGCTGGTGTGTCCCATCGTATTATTTATGAGGAAAGTTTCGTGTGTATAATTTGTACCCGTGCGAAGCTGAGGCAAGAGTAAATAGTAAAAGTATAATGTTTTACACTAAGAAGATTTTTGATAGACGTCCTTTGAAGCATTTATACTCGCATCGTTTTGTTTTGATTATCATGTTGCGCAAAACTACAGAAGCGACACGATTTGTGGTTTAACCCCACGTATCACAAAAAATGTTAAGTAAAAATATATCTTGTTCGAACACACTTTTCTAATTTTTATCGGAATTTTAGCCACTTGCAAAGTAGGCCCACGTCAATTTTAAAAAGTAAAGTTGCATCTAAAATAAAATAAAATAATAAAAAAAGAAAAAATAATAACTCTAAATCTACGAAAAACCGTGGAACATGACTATGAAGAAGATAACATTTATTTTGGACACCACTCCCTATAGTTAGAGAGATATTAAATCTATCTCTCTCCACCTCGACATAACATAGGTGAGTACGATAATTGCTATGGAGTTCCATTACCAATCTAAAAATTTAAAAATCTAAAAATATCATTATTTTTCCCATTATTGTTTATTTAAGATATTGTAGTATTATGGAATCACCTCGACCTCTTATAACTTAAACCGTAAAGTGTTTGAAATGCCCGAAGTTTTTGTTCTTAACCAGATAAGCGTGGAAATTCAAACGCTCTTGTTAGACCTGCTTACCAGTTCATGGAAATATATTTGACCTTTCAACCTAATTTTTAAGAGGTCAAGTATAAATATAGAGAAATTTTCTAAATATTTTTTTTACCTGCTTCTGCTTCTTCTTCTTATTGTAAGAAAAGAGAGGATTGCAGCGTAAAGAAAGCACACCTTCGTCGTCCCACTCTGCCCAGTGGGTCGACCGAGATATTGCTGGAATGATGTAGTGGAGGCAGATTTAATTCAAACCAGCAATTGGCAAGAAGATGACAAGGATCGCGAACAGTGGTGAAATCTCTTATCTTCTATATAGTTGATAACCCAACGGAGTAAGTTAGTACTTAATACGCTTCTGCCTGTAACTTCTTCGTCAAACATTATATTTTAAATTACAATTTTATTTAAAGTATGGTTTTAACCTCACCTAACCTAACTAATAACTTTTTGTAATCTTGATCATTTCAGCTTTAAATTAAAGAAAACGTCATTAAAATCGGTCCATTTGTTTAAGCGCTACGTTGGCACAGAGTTGGACACAAATTCATAAACAAGTTTATAACACCAAAGAAGAGTATTAAAAGTTGTATGCTTGTGTAGTTCACAAGGGTGGAGCCACGGATAGTTTTAAAATTCAGAAAAAAAAACAATGAAACAGGCACTTTATCATCTTCCTATCTTACAGCCATATCCCCTAAATCTACAGCTGTCCGGCAACGTCCTGAGCCAAGGTTCATACCCTTAAGGGGAGACTTTAAGGCAGTTGTCATATTACGTGATCGGTTCCACCGTCTTTGGACGGCTCACCGAAAAAGTCCTGTGAACCAATAAAGGACCTTCCGCCTAATTGGGTTAGGTCATCCTTAAAAAAATCCTTCTATCTTAACAGAGTAGGACAAAAGATCGCGGCCGCATTCCCGCTGAGCGGATCGGGTTTCGTGTTCGTAAATACATATACCGTGTATTTTCATAATACGCGCTATTTTTGACTCGAGCGCATTGTTGCTATAGTCTCTATGGACCATACCGTTATAACGTTAGGTAGACCATCGTTATGTCAAAAAAGTCCTATAAAAACAGTAAACCGCAAAGTAAACGGGTCCGTTACAAAATCTTTTAAATTTTAGTTAGTGAGTTTAGTTTATCCTTAGTAAGTACGAGTTGTTAATGCGAAAAAAGTTTTCTTAAATAAATACTAAACTAAATAATAGCTATTTATGTGTATTAGAAATGTAATTTTACATTTTTTAATAAGTATTTATTTTCATAAAGCTAATTACTTAAACATGGTTTAAATTTTCTACTACTAAAATAGTTGAAAAAAGGCGCGTTTCCAGCCGGGAGACATTAAAAAAGGAAGTGACATAAATGGTTAGGTATATAAAATTGAATTTTGAAAATGCGGTCTTCAGTCAGCCGCTATTAGCAACGCAAGGCCGGAAGCTAAACGGTAATATTTACTATTGTCTAAAATATAAATATTATTATTTATACATCGTCTGACTCGGTGGTCCAATAGTGAGCGTGTTCGCTTAATAACCGATTTCCTTGGTCGAGAATCGAACCAAGGAAATTTTATTTTATTACACATAGATACGTGACCTACGTATACAACGTGAAAGAGGACATTGTACGCCATAATAAGTCCTACAAAAGACGAATAAACCAACACCCTAATACCCTGGCTCGGTCATTGATGGAAAACTTCAACCAAGTGCGCCGATTAAAGCGCAAAATATCGCAAGATTTGATCCAGACACATTAAAAATTGAATTACAGTTTAAAAAGAAGGGTGTGACACTGGTCACTTACTGAGCACGCCAGCACTATCGCCGTCCTACCGTACCTTTGAATGTCTTACAAATAGAAACAGATTGCAGTAGGCAAATAAAAAAGAACAAAAAAATATATAAGTAGTTAGAAAATCTTAGTAGCTCCAAGTTTGGAATTTAGCCCGTTGAAGGGCAATAGGCTCGCCCCCTATTACATAGGGCATAAACATAACCAGCGATAAGGAGTGACATTTACCTCTGATTACACCTTCGGCGTACCTAATGCTTAATGCAGAAGCGAGCGCTTTGAGCGCCTAAAATATAGACATGAACGCAACTTAAATAATAATATTTGTAGGTAGTCAGTAATAATTGTGATTAATATTTTTCGACGTCAAATACCTCAGTCCACCCGTGAACATGAAGTCTGAAAAGACTTTGAAACATTGGGATCTAAAATCTAAAATATACCGCTATAAAATCCGTTATAAAGTAGTTTTATTTCAATGTGTGATATTCGCGTAAATCTAAGACAATGCTTTAAAGACATGTCTATTTAATTACAGCATTCAACCTTCGAATATTTTTCAACTAGCGCAAGCTGGATCACAACTTGA
Organism: Meganola albula; assembly: GCA_936450015.1. Lineage (NCBI taxonomy): Eukaryota > Metazoa > Arthropoda > Insecta > Lepidoptera > Nolidae > Meganola > Meganola albula. The sequence goes on from OW388150.1 coordinate 1,058,315, forward strand.
CGTAGTCTACGATGGAACGCGTATACCCAGCAAATACCGATTCACTCGTGACTTGAATACAGGCAGAATATAGATATCGGGAAACAGAAATGCCGGCAGTGAATTCCACAACATAGCAGTTCGCACAACAGTTAAAAAATTAAGTATATTAAGATTACAGCTGAAAAAAAAACATTTGACTACACGACATTTATCTTCGGAACATAGTAATTTCGTCTGCAGTGAGATTAAAGACATTAATCCAATGTTGTTTTAATATCGGCACAGTGACGATAAATTCTGCTCTGACCAATTACGCTCTGTTCCGAATTGATAAAAAAAACTACGTTATTTATTAATTTTCTTACTTATTCTGATGTTATATTGGTTTTATCAGAACATAGATTGCGCTTGTCTACAACTTGCCTGATGTTAAGCAATGATGTAGTCTACGATGGAACGCGCCAGCCCAGTGTACCGATTCACTCGTGGTTACGAGTGAGCCTCCTTAAGGTTAGAAACCTTAAAGGAGCAATAATCCCGACCTACCCTCTCTGCATGGTGTCACCAGACATCGCACCGGAATACGACAAGGCCGCTTGGCGGTGCGGCTTTGTCTGGTGGGTGGTCACTAACCACGGCCGAAGCCTACCACCAGTTGATTGTCACCTGATTTGCATCACCCGGGGACCGCGTGTGGGGATTTAATTAAAGGTTTACACCCACGGACGAAGGTGACTCAGCCCCCAAAATTATCCCACTGCTGGGCGTGGTCGCGTGGGTGAAGCCGCCAGCGGAAAGCTAGTGATAGATAAGTATAGCAAAATATATTGTTATTCCTACAGTACTTATATATATTCCACAGAGTAGGTAGTTATCAAGATGAAAGTCATGACACAATGCGTCCTACCCTTTCTTCCATATGAAAAAAATTTAAATGTAGAAAATTATGCAAGAATTACAATTAGGTAAGTACTTAATTCATTACTACATATTAACAGGAATATGGAGAGCCTTACAAAGAAATAGTTAGCCTCATATCAGTAGCGAAGAGTTTATACAAGCTGATTCTTATCAGCTTCCCTTTAGGAAATGGCTAATATCACACGTACTCAAAAAGTGTGTAATTAATGATGATGAGGAAATATCGTTTTAATATAAGGTTGAGGCTACATAAAGCCGCGACGCGAACTGCGATACATTAGCGATAATAAGAAATAATTAAATTTCACGTTCACTGTACCGAAAACTAAAGAATTTCATTTATTTAAGCGATTATAACATCAATTTACCAACGAAATTTAAGCCAATTTGCTATTTATCTACTCACTTGCGCTAAAAGTTCAACTGCACTACAAAAAAATTATGTCTGTGACTGTCAACAGCGAAGAACGAGTTGATTACTGTTGGAATGTAGCTACCAATGGAGAAGAGTCCATACAAGCCGATTCCAACCTGCTTCCCTTTAGGAATTGATTAAAATATCGTTTACTTAATTAAAATGATGGTACGCTTAAGTTTTAAATAGCATAAAAAAGACGTGTGGCACTCGGAGACTGCCGCGGTAAAGCTATTGCATAGCATTTTTTATCAACTTATGTAATTATAATTGTGGCAGTGTAATACTCTTTTATCTATGCCAATGAGTAACTCTGCTAGATTATTATATAAACTAGTTGAAGGTGGTCTAGGAAAATGATAACTTATTGTAAACTTACGGGGTGAGATAGTCGCGGAGCGACAAAACCCTTCTTTTTTTAAAATAAATAAAAAAAATTATAATTATTTTATTTATGCAGTATTTTTTTCCTTTGTTTTTTTTCTTTGATATTAATTCGAGTTACTTTTTGAGCGTGGTGACGGATAAGAAAACAAATTACAAACAAAAATACATCCAATATTACCGATACAACCAATGCCACCTAGAGGCGAGTTGCTGAACTAAAGAGACAAGCGTGATATTTCAAAAAGTCATTAAAAGTTCTGCTATTCATCGATAGATGGCAAAACTACTAAAAAGTATCACCGCCAAGTCGGAGTGGGGGGTGTTAGGTTATTTTCGTTATGGAATTTCTGGATTCGGTCTCAAGCAAGGCCCGCGATAGAAGCTATGCAATTGCTTAAAAAATAAGTAAATATAACATGATCACACTACCGGCCCGTCAATTACATGGAAATGGGTTTATATTTTTTTAAAGCAATTATCGCTTAGTTATAATGTAACCAAACTGCTTCCAAATCGTTCCGCTCTTCCAGCCGCATCGTAAATCGCTGACCACTATAGCCTCAGCCTAATATGTATGAAGGCTTTTCAAAGGTTTTAGACTAAAAATATCAGGATTAGCAGACAACTTTAAGTAGGCGTGAATAATCGGATAAGAAGACGGTATTTCAATAAAATAACTACGGCAAATATCACTTCACCCCAATCTCTCGATAGCACAATCATGAATTCTACCAGTTAATTACAGATCGTTAAGTTTACGTTGGATTAAATCCTAACGTGCACCGAGCACGTTATTGCATCTGCACTTCCCGACGACACAACGATCCAACACACAGTGCCATTCTAAGATGGCCGCTTCACCCGTGCTCGGTGTTCATTCGTTCGTTCATAATGAAATCACATTTTCGAGTGACAGCTGACTTCAAACACGGACGCGTTGACAGTATAAAATGACAGCTGATGCATTGAAAAGTAGATGTATGGGCCAACATGTATAATTTTCTTCTAAACCGTCATGTAAGTACATTATTAGAAAACCTTCATTTACCTACTAGTTATTGATTCAGTAAGCTTTTAAAAAAACATGTTAACAATATTTGCGTATCCATGTAAAAATTGGCGACAGACGTAGAACATTTATTATTTGAGTGAACGTAGCGCGTCGATTTGGCGCCGAGCCAACATGTAACATTTGGCACTTGCCTCTACAAATCTATCAGTGATGTCATAGTTAGGCAGAGTTCCATTGTGATGGTAGTTTTTTGAAGTTTAATAAAGATATCTACATTACTTGGATACCGTTTAACTAATGTATGATATAAGTTTTGTAAATGGCCTGTGAATTTCTAATTGAAATATTATTTAAGCATGTTATTTGTAAGGTTTTCTTTGTGAGCAGCGGTAGCGCAGAGGTTTGGACCTCGCCTCTGAAATATAAGGTCGCGGGTTCGATTCCCGGTCGTGCCCACACATCTTTGTGTGAATGGTTTCATCTTGGCTGCTTAATGACGGTGAAGGAAAACATCGTGAGGAAACTGGCATGTCTAATGCACTATTCATTTGAGGACATGTGACATCCACCAACCCGCACATGGTCTAAACTCTCTCAACTAGTAAGATAGTTGAGTGAAGACCCGTGCCCAGCTGTGGGACACTAGAAAGGGGTTGAAGTGAAGTGATACTTTTTTTTTTGCTGATGACCTAACCCAATTAGCCGGAAGGGCCTCTATTGGTTCACCGGACTTTTTCGGTGAGCTGTCCGAGGACGATCAAACCGATATGTGAAGTGATACATTTTGAATGCTGTATTTATCTGTTTGTTGCACTGTTGTACTTATGTGTGTTGTAAGAGTGTATCTACACAAATCTTGGTAAATCATATAAATAAATAAAAATAAATAAAAATATTTAATCAAGAAATTGGTGACAAAAAGGAATGGTGACTAACCAGATAAACTTTAAACTAAGAACACCAAAGTTATACTTAACAAAAATTATTCCTAATAGACTACGTTTCCTTGATAAATGTTTTAACCGATTTCTGAAAAAAATGTTCTATGTATGTTTTTAATTTAAGTATGTTCGCCGATAGCGGACCGATACTGAAAATTTTTTGATTGAAAGAGTATTGCCCAAAGTTGGGCCCAATGAATTATTTTTTTGATCTGATGATGGACTTCGGACTTCGGAGTCATAGAATAGAACTGTTAAAAGAAACAATATTCCCGACAAGTAATATTGTTTTTTTACCATGTAACAAAAGGGTGTTTTGGACCCTCTTCCCCTCATTTTCCTTGATGAAACATACGAGTATACCTTGTATCGTATCATTTTTAGTGGATTTTTATTAGGTTTTTGAAAAGTTCGTGGAAAGTGTAGGATGCACCACAAAAATATTACAGTCCATGTATGTAAAGATCCACGTTTTCGTGTTACATTGACGTCACAGCAGCGTCAGTTACATATCAGCGCCAACTATTTCCGCCGTTTGCTTGTTTATTCATTGTTACAGCGTTGCTCATCACTCGAAAAATCATTATTTTTTTAAAGTACTTTACTACTTATTAGATAATGCTATGTTTAAAGTACGTCACTCTTAGATAATGTCATGTTTAAAGTACGTCACTATTAGATAATGCTATGTTTAAAGTACGTTACTATTAGATAATGCTATGTTTAAAGTACGTCACTATTAGATAATGCTATGTTTAAAGTACGTCACTCTTAAATAATGCTATGTTTAAAGTACGTCACTCTTAGATAATGCTATGTTTAAAGTACGTCACTCTTAGATAATGCTATGTTTAAAGTAGGTACGTCACTCTTAGATAATGCTATGTTTAAAGTACGTCACTCTTAGATAATGCTATGTTTAAAGTAGGTACGTCACTCTTAGATAATGCTATGTTTAAAGTACGTCACTCTTAGATAATGCTATGTTTAAAGTACGTCACTCTTAGATAATGCTATATTTAAAGTACGTCACTATTAGATAATGCTATGTTTAAAGTACGTCACTATTAGATAATGCTATGTTTAAAGTACGTCACTATTAGATAATGCTATGTTTAAAGTACGTCACTCTTAGATAATGCTATGTTTAAAGTAGGTACGTCACTCTTAGATAATGCTATGTTTAAAGTACGTCACTCTTAGATAATGCTATGTTTAAAGTACGTCACTATTAGATAATGCTATGTTTAAAGTAGGTACGTCACTCTTAGATAATGCTATGTTTAAAGTACGTCACTCTTAGATAATGCTATGTTTAAAGTACGTCACTATTAGATAATGCTATGTTAAAGTACGTCACTATTAGATAATGTTGTGTTCAAAGTAGGTACGTCACTCTTAGATAATGCTATGTACACACGAGTGTTGTCCTAAGTGCCGGCTGCTTAGTGTGTAGAATGAAGAATGTAAAACTTTTTGCAAATTCTAAAATTGTGCATGATGATAAAAAAAACATACATCGGACTTCTAAGTGCTTGCTTTTATAGCGAGAATCGGGGCCCTGAAGTTAAATTAAATTATTTTATTCAATCAGATAACATGATCCTTAATGATTAGTAACAATTGATAATTACAAACTATGTAGAAAGAAAATAACAAATTATTTTATAGGACGTATTAATTAAGCAATGATGTAAAACATTTGTGTTTGTGTCGAGTTTGAGTGTAAATATTTATTCTATGTATATATTTACAAAACAAAATTATTATATTATGTGACTGCGCATGGGCGCGTCGTCGGTATAAACGTCATGAGAGTGACTGCTGTCAAAGTCACTGGCGAAACTTTTTAAAAAGTTAATTACCAGTAATAATTAATGTTAATTTTAAGGCTGTGATTAGTCTTTTAAGTGTTAGACCATTTGTTTCGTCGCAATTACTGTTGGATCAAGAAATACATTACTTTGTACCTAGAAGACATTTTTATTGAATTCCTATCGGATGGACGCCCACGTTATGCTGAGTTCTGGTGATGGAGGCCCTCCTGCTACATATGTATAGTATATACGAGTTGTTTTGTTTCCATAACACAAGCTCTGTTTAGCTTGGGACCAGATGACCGTATGTGTTAATGTCCCACAATATTTATTTATTTAGTCTTCGCAAACGCGCCTTCTTAATATAGGTACTGTTCACTGGTGATTACGAATGATTTTCAGTAAAAGAAGGCATACAGAGACAAAAAGAGTAATAATATTAGTTGGTACATAATATAGATGTATGGATTACAAATTTTGGCACAGTGACAACATACGTAACGAATGTTTGGTATGTTACAATTTACGAATATCATTCAAGGTTGAAATATAAACTTTTAATGGCGACAATAAAAACGTTTGACTGTTCACTTGATAATTTTATACGCAATAAAGAATAATTAGACATGTCGCAGCGCGTAAACTATACACGTAGCAAGCTGTTATCTAAACAGACAGTTAGGTGGCACTTCAGTCACTTGTGATAGCATAAGGCCTGACAGTTGTCAAACTTACAAGATGTCAACGTCACTCAGGTTGCTTGTCTGCCATTGTCATTGTTACGTCAAGGCACAATGTCTATGAGGTTGGTAGGGTGAGCACGTGGTGTGTGTAAACAGAATTTGTTCGCACAAAACAGAAATCTATTTCCATCCAAACATTTTGCGAATGTTTCTGATTAGGAAGGTGCAGTAATAATCGGGAGAGATATTGATTAGTTTTCTGTAGTGTTACTTTGTGTTCCATCGAGGTGTAAAGGTAATGAGGTTTATATGATGACCGCGGCCATAGGAACTCGACGATAAATAAATTAGTTACTCGTGAAACACCAGTTGAAAAATAGTAACAATCCTGGCTTACAAATGTAGCAATGGCAAAATTGCTGTGGTGGGTTAAAAACAGCCATTACGTATGTGACCTGAACTTAGCTAGACAAAAGTGATATTAATAAAAGTAAGTATGTTACATCACCTGTGTATTCCTCGTGAACCCGTAGCCAAGGAACCTCTCATCATGAGGCGGCACGGAATCAGGAGCCACGTAGAATGGCTCGTATAACAGCTCGAAGTTAGAAACGTGGTGGCTCACGTGGGTTTGTGCACTTTCATTGCCTCCACTTGCCTCCCACCTGGGAACAGTAGCCTATATTAATAACAGCTGATCAGCTGGATTAACCTGGTAATATCCTCTTATTTCACTTCCGAGTATAGCCACTCTTGTTAATTCTAATACAGGTCACAATCGGAATCTCATACGGTGACCCAACCAAATCAAATATGCAGTGGGTGCAGGCAGAGATACTATAAACTATGATGATCACGACCACTCAGTTGAGATGACGAAGTTAATCCGTAGGAGGTATCAACAAGAATTACAGTATACGTTGGTGGATTTAGCTACAAAGCACATCATGAAAAGTTTTCAAAAAATCTTACCTCGAAAAATTTGAAGCGTACTGGTTGTAAATAAATACTTTTCTATGAAACGGTATCGCCAGTTTTCTTCTGGACAGTCGAATAAGCTCTGACTTGTTCGCCGGAAAATTTGCGACCCTCAAATCCAGTTCATACGTAGGCACTACATACGCACATAAAGTGCACGAAGGAGCAGTGTCTAAAAACCTGTCCAGTCCCTCTGCCATGCCTTTAGAAGGTACAATATCAACATCCACTAAGAATACATATGGTGTATGACAGTTCTTCCTAGCCAAATTCCTCAAATGATTCTGAGGGTATGGATGCCTAACTCTCCAAGCAGTTGTTTCTGCTCGCCTGTCATTCAAAGGCAAAGGTTGAGAGTCACAGTCTCTTGCCCATTTCGGCATGGAACCCTGTACCGCAGGCTTTTCAACAGGAATCGCGATATGTAGCGCCACTCTCGAATAAATTTCTGGCTGACATCTAAACAGCCACGTCACGAATGCGCGCAGAAGTCTCATTTCATCCCCCGCTACATAAACTGCAACTGAAATTGGCCCACTCCAATGGGCTGCTATTCGTAATAAATCGTGTAGTCTTTCGATGGAACTCTGCGTTGCGAGGCAGACTTTCCGAAGAGCTGAAATTTCTGGATAATTCTCCCCAACGGTCGCATAATCGTACATTTTGATGGTTCTACTACCATCCCATCTGCCTAAACGTAAATCTATTCTTGATAGAGGATCGTCATCTATAGCTGTATTTGAAGCTGTGTCGGTGCAGGGCTCGCAAGTCGGTGGTTCTGAAGGTGGTGGGGTTGTGAAAATAGGACAAGAAGAAGGTCGGAGCAGCCACATGTTGGCAACCGCGTTATAGATGACCAGAGCTATAGCAGCCACAGTGACCACACTCCATTGGCAACGCCAACTCCACTGCAATAAGAAGGGATCATTTATTTTGTTGCACTATAGATTGTATTTATCTGTTTATGCATCTAACGAGTAAGTACTATAGCAAATATTAATTCGTGCCCTTGCTGGAATTCTAGGATAATATTTTATCCCACTTTCATAATTTAATGACGTGCAAAATTGTCGGCGTGGACTGTATAGAATGCGAATAACGGAATATTCTTAGGGAAAACACCTCATTGTACAATTTCTATTCGTCTATCCAATCGTATTTTCATTCATACACATTCATTCACACTCTACTTTAATTTCGACTAGCGTTTCAAATTATATCCACACAATGAACCTTCTTCGTGAGTTATTCTATCAATTGGTGCTAACCATAAATATTATGATAAAGATTTGACGGTAGGCGGAATTTGTGTTTTATCATCATCATCAGCCTATCCTAGTCCACCGCTGAACATAGGCCTCTTCTAAAGTGCGCCACTGAGCACGATCCGCGGCTTTTCTCATCCAGTTCTTGCCAACCGCCCTGCTGAGATCGTCACTCCACCTAGTCTGAGGGCGTCCTACGCTACGTTTGCCAATTCGTGGTCTCCACTCAAGAACTCGTTTACCTCAACGGTTGTCAGTAGATGAGAGCGGCAGATATGACCGGCCCACTGCCACTTCAGCTTATTAAGCCGGTGGGAATTTGTGTTTATCACACTTTAATTTTTCCACCCTATCTTCATGGTCTCACCAGACACCTCACCGGAACACGGATAGGCCGCTTGGCGATGCGGCTTTGTCTTGTGGGTGGTCACTAACCACGGCTGAAGTCTACCTATTGTTTTTTTAAGTAGCAATTAAAAATATACATTAATTTGTATACCAACTTTTTTGTCCCTTCTTGATTTGCCCATTTGTTTCCTTATTCCAACTCTTTGTAGATTCTATTCATCCACTAAACATCACCTAGTCTTCGACATAGTTATTTTAAATACCACGTGCACCATAACGATCTGCAACAAACAAATACACAATTAACATTTAATTAAAGAACGAGCATATTAAAATTAGCAAGATACATATTATTCCCCGTATTCATAAACGTCTTATAAGCTCATTATAACTAAAATAGGTTTATAATTCGTTTGTCTTTGTCTATCATCTTGACATTTATACTAGTCAGAAAGAGGCAAAGTCCATTTTAACTAAAGAGTCTTATAAGATTTTTATGAATAAAACCGTTTCTATATTAGAAGTATTATTTTCTTAAATTGACGTGAAGATCACACATTGAAATAATATAAGACATTAATAAAATAATAGTCTGAAAAATCTTTGAAACGTAATATAAATGCTAAAATTTAGTATCTAGTATATCTAAAATTTAGTAGTTATAGATACTTTTTTTTTTATTCTGCTATAGGCTGGCGTTTGACTACAACTTGCCTGATGTTAAGCAATGATGTAGTCTACGATGGAACGCGCCAGCCCAGTGTACCGATTCACTCGTGATTACGAATGATTATCGGTGAGAAGGTGGCAGTGGAATGAGCCTCCATATGGTTAGAAACCTTAAAGGAGCAACAATTCCGACCCACCCTCTCTGCATGGTGTCACCAGACATCGCACCGGAACACGGCAAGGCCGCTTGGCGGAGCGGCTTTGTCTGGTGGGTGGTCACTAACCACGGCCGAAGCCTACCACCAGTTGATTGTCACCTGATTTGCACCACCTGGGGACCACGTGTGGGGATTCAATTAAAGGTTTACACTCACGGACGAAGGTGACTCAGCCCCACATATTTCAATATTGTTATATTATATCTGATAGGCCACTGAGTGACTCAGCAATGAAGTAATCTGATAGTACCTACAAGTAAATATGTTGAACACAGTAGATAGATAACAATAATTTACATATTCATACAAAGCTATCAAACATATCTCTTATCTAAATTATGATTGGTACACAAAAGTTCTAAAAGCATAACTGATTTTTCATCAACAAAAGTTCTATAGGTTTGAACCGATTATTATGTAAATACCTATACTTAATCGATTCGCTATTCAATCGATTGTTACAATGTAGTTACCACAGAAATATTGTCTGTGGTAGGTACATTGGTCTTGTGGTAAGCGTGTTCGTTGGCAAATGGTTTCTAAGCCGAGCCAAAAAAAAAGAAAAAAAAAGGGTGTTCGCTTGACAACATCGAGGTCCCAGGTTCAAATCCAGGACCGAGTAAGAAGAATCTTAGAAAAATCTTAAGGCATCTCCTATGCCTTTACACACCAAAGCGCCGCTACTCGATATCAGTGAAGGATAACATCGTGAGGAAATCTATATGTCTTAGAACTAATCGTTCCAGGACATCACTTGTGATATCTACTAACCCACATTAGAATGTGTCTTTGTTAGGCGCTACAAGGCAACAAACATTAATTACACACGTCAAAATTATAAGACCCTCTTTTTCATAGTATTGTCTTAGATTTACTACGCGAATATCACACATTGAAATAAAACTACTTTTTAATGGATTTTATCGCGGTTTATTTTAGATTTTACATCCCGACGTTTAAGTCTTTTCAGACTTCATGTTCACGGGTGGGCAAAAAAAAATCATTTAAAAAGGAGTTTTATTTCAACGGTCTTTTTCGTCAGGAGTGAAAAATCGTGACCCACCCAAGACAACTTGTAAAACGGGGTGAATAAAATTTATGAGATGGAGAAAGGTAAGCACGGCCCTATGTTATAGGTACATAATACACTATTATGTTGCTTAAGTATATAGATAACAGCTACCTGCTTACTAATAAAATATTCATAGATAGCTTACCTATAGTTACTTTATCAAGTGAAAATAACACCTGCATTGCACTCACCTTCTAATTACGTAGGAACATCTACTGACGTAGTTATCACTTATGACATAAACATTGAGTATTATTAATTTATTATTTCTAATAAATATTTATACACACAAAACACACAGCTTACTGAATTAATAATAACAAATGAATTCAATTTGAGGTTATAACAAACAACTTTCACAATTAAATTAATCTAAATTCAAAATTCAAAATAGCGCACTGCGTAACTCTGTTATTTCGTTATTCTATTGTTTTTGTCTATTGTTCTATTTTTGAAATATTTTTTCTTTTTTTTTAGAGTAAATAGCACAAAATAGAACCTGTGGGTGTTGGGTTGTGGCCTTGTTTGCGCATGATCCGTTTTTAGACATGCGCTTTAGCGAATCCTGTCTGATTACTAAATTAGGTAGGAGGAACGCCTGATAATACGATAGAATTATGGAAAAAGAGAACATTTATTATTATACCCAGTTTATGGATTTAAATAAGAACCTACCCAAGTACCTAGATACCTATGTAACAAATTAAACAACATTTAGAACTCCAAGTTTTACCACAGTCATTCATGACTAAGAATTAAGTATTTTTATGTTCAATTTCAATTTAAATACTTGATTGCGTTCCACAATGTTAAAAAAGGTGATCAGTATAACAATTTTAGATATCAATTGTGTTCTGTAATTAATTTCCTTAAGCAAGATTGTGTATGAGTAGATAGTGTGTACTTTATATGTAGCTACTTGTTGAATAAATAAATTAATTAATTAAATCATAAATTAAATTGTCTATTAATATATTAACCAATTTTATATTGTCTGTCTAGATAGTTTTATTAAATTATGTTTTACTAGCTTTCAGACAGCGGCTTCGCCCGCGTGTATGTCGGTTATCGCGCCAAAACATTACCTTCTTTTTGCGCTGTCAGATAAAAACTATCATATATCCTTTCTCGGGTCTCAAACTACCTCCATACCCAATTTCCTCCAAATCAGTTAAGTAGTTTAAGCGGGAAAGCGTAACAGACAGACAGGCAGAGTTACTTTCGCATTTATAATATTAGTAGGGATTATAATATCAAATTTTATATTGCATGTCAAGATATTTTTATTGAATTATGTATTATTATTATTATAGAAATGTTAATTATGTTCCTAATTTATAATAATGACTTACCATAATATGTTAATGACAGCCGTGAGATGGTGTTGTTTGCTGATGACACTTCATTGACATTTAAAATTAACCGACAACTGACCAATTGTCTTAGAACGTCGCAGTTTTTTAGTTTTTTACTACTAATCTTTAAAAACTTATATACTTATTTAAACTTGACACTGGCAAAATTGCGGAATAATTTCTGCAGAGGCCATAATTAAAAGAAGAAGAAGAAGAAGTATGACGAAGTAAACAACGCACTCTCTAAGGTGGTCTATTGGTTTAGTGTGAATAATCTTTTACTCGATAAGAAAACTAAAGTGATAAAGTTCTCCATGCCTAATGTATTTCAGACAAACACAAATGTTAAAATTAATGATAACGAGTTATCCTGTTAAGTCATCAGTATTTTTAAGCATCACTATACATTCTAAATTACAGTGGCTTCCTCATACAGAGTAACTACAAGGAAAATTAAGTTCTTCAGCGGCTCACTGATGTGGATACTGCTAGAATTGTTTATTTTAGTTATTGTCACAGTGTCATTTATGGAATTCATCTTTGAGGAAATGGGCCTGATAGAAACCGTAAACATCTTTGTAACCATATTTAAGGCAAATAAATCTTTGAATCTTGATTTAAAAAAAAAAAGAACTTTATGGAGCTATCTACAAACTAGGAAGCCAAGATTCTGACTCCTCAAGCTGCACAGACAGATAAGATGATTCAAGCGATATGGATATTAGTGACGAATAGTCTTACATTACTTTTATCTGTGATTAAATAGTTCTATGTATATGTGATTTAATTAATAATTAATGTTTTATGAATTGTACCTCAGATATCGCTATACGCGAGTTAAACGGTCGGCCTATAGACTCGCGTCTCAAGAAAAAAAAAATTCGTTTCATATGATTTCCGTACAATGTCAGCTGATACTGAAAATGTTTAGCTTGATGTGTTGCCGTGTGTACAATGCGTATTCATTACTGGCTACTTGATAAATTGGAAATGTAAAGCGAATGGTGACAATCATGGCCCATTGTGTAGTACTAGTAACCCATGGCCCATTACACGTGCTTAGTATTACATTATCCGTGGATCGGTATTTACTGGGTAAGCGCGTTTCATCGTAGACTGCATTGTTGCTTAACAACAGGGAAGATGTGGTCAAGCGCAAGCCTATTACAAATAAAAAAGTGATCTGTAATGTCTTATTTATATTGTATCTGGTGCTAAATGAGTCATACCTACCAGTGACGAAGGGTGGAAGTCTGAAAAAGGGAAGCTGGAGCAAAAAAGTTCATACTTATGAAAATAATATCTCTTCAATACCGTCACTGATGTTTCTATGGTGAACACCACCTTCAATATAATAGGTACCTACTTATTTTTGATGCTATCTAAAACTCTTAGGCGTTACATAATCATAATTATGTAAACGATATGAATCAATCCCTAAAGGAAAGCAGATTGGAATCGGCTTGTATGGACTCTTCGCCATTGGTACCTAGTGACTGGTGGTAGTCTTCGTCTGCAACAACCAACACCACCCACCAGACAAAGACACGACGACTACAACGGCGTGAAGTCGTATTGAGAAGTCGTCGTGAAGCGAAAACAAGTAAGTGCTAGCTGGTAGACTGTGCTTGTGGGGCCCTCGGCCAACTAATGTTTCAATTTAATACTCATTAACTTTATTGCTTTACCATAAGTAAGTACCTAAATGCTTAAGTGGCAAGTGAGTATTATAATATTATTAAAAAAAACTAACTTTTAACTATTTAACCACAGATAAAAGTAATGTAAGACTATTCGTCACTAATATCCATATCGCTTGAATCATCATCACTGTCTGTGCAGCTTGAGGAGTCAGAATCTTGGCGATAGGCGATACGCGAGTTAAACGGTCTATCTATAGCCTGTGGTCCATTATCATTAGCTAATTTAAAATTTTAAGGTTTATTTTATTTTATTTTATAATGTAGGTAGGTATTCTTTTTTTAATTTGACTGCTCTGCATCATCGTCGTCTTCATTTTCTATTCATGCTGTCAATATTACGTTTGTATAGAAATTGGTTTTAATCATAAGTTAGCTGATGGCAGAAAGCGTGTGTGGTTACCCCATACCTACGTTATTACTTCTGTAGTTCTTTAGAAACCCTCAGTAATCCATCACACAGAAATACCGGAGTTAACGGTTTTCACTTGAGGGTAGTTTTAAAACATGTTTTTTTTTTAATTATCGAGGTGCTCCAATGCATTTTATTAGTAAGAAAAGTTTAATTAGCAATATGTTACAAAAAATAATAAGTTTCTGTGATTTAATTTAATTTGAAATATATTTATTTTTTGATTGAGTAATTTAAAATTATATTTTATTTGATAACAAAAGGTTACCTAATTGCCTGGCGATAGATAATAAAACGTTTTTGACTTATGTGCAATAAACGTCAATTTACAGAGCTATCAAACTGTCTATTATGTCAAAACTGTCAAATGTCGATAGTGAGTGTGAATATCACACACATAACCTCTATTTGTATTTATTTTCATTAATTAGACTATAAAAAATAGAGGAATTCTACAATGTTCAAAGTGCCAGACTGGGAGGATAGTGTTCCCAAAAACAATGTATCATTCACTAACAAGCCTAAGCCACAAAAACAGGTAAACATTATTTTTTTTACTAAACCATACAATTCATACTTTTTATCATAATCCCTCATCATCACGTCAACGCTTTTTGTGTCCTATGGCTGGGCACGCGTCTCCTCTCAACTATCTTACGAGTTGAGAGACTTATTATTGCACTTTAGCTCCAAAAAAAGGGCTAAACTGGTCTCTACTGTATCCCATGTTTCACATCGGCGAAACGTGCTAGAAAACATGTTGCTAACACATTTCATCTCAATTTCTTAGGTAACAATAGAAAGTGACAGGCTTTGGGCACCCATACTTAGTATTTGCCTCGCCTTTGAAAGACCAGGTCTCTGGTGTGATCCCCAGTCGTGCCCACACATCTTTGTCTGAATTGTTTCATTACCGCTACTCAATCGGTGAATGAAAATATCGCGAGAAAACTGGCATAACTATAAACTAATCATTTGAGGTAATCTAACATCCACCGAACCACTTTGCCAGTGTTTTTTAAGTAAGACCTAAACTCTCTCAACTTTATTAAGAGTATCTGAGTAAGTAAGACATGCACAGCAAAGAGTTACTAAAAAAGGATGAAGTATGTGGTGCAAAGACACATTAAAAAAAAACTATTAACCTTAGAGGAAAACATCCAATTTCACAGTCATTCAATATTGTTATTATTGAGTTAGAAAAAGGTTGATTGCCCTTAGCTTATTTAAATATGCACCACACTTTATTAATTAACTAAAAACAATTACTTAGTTACAGTGGTTAGTAAATAACTTGGACAACAGCCTTGACTAGTACCCAGGTATTACCAGGTTCTCACAAACAAACTCCCTACAAGCATCCCGTGTATCTACTAATGCACAAACGATCCAGCTGGGTCGAAGTGCTCTGGGTTTACCAGCCCCATTTATAGAATCTACTAATACCTTTGTTTTAATTTGCAGAAAACGCCTAAAAAGGCTTCAGAGCCAAAACCAACACCAATCAAAGCTCTTGAAAAAAATAACAATGAAACAAAAAATGGGCCGCTAAACATGAATCCAAGAAAAAGAAAACTTGAGAAACAAATTAAAACTAAAAAAATAAAAAGTCCTAATACTAAATCTGCAAAAACAAAAGTACAAAACAAAAAAAATACAGAAGAAGTAAAAGAAACTTCCTTAGAGACACAGAACTTTGACGAAATACTGTTAAGTGCTAAACGAAAGAAATTTAATGAAGTTATCGAGAAAGATGATAAAGAACACATATTGTTTACAGAAAAGAAAAAAGGAAAAAATAAAAAAAGTATTAAACCTGACCTTCCAATAACAAAGAAAGACAGACTGAAGTCTGTGTTAACTAACAAGAGTAATAGAAGTCATATTAGTGTAAGCGCAACGGGAAGTAAATTAAGAGAAAGAATGCTGGAGAGACTGAAAGGTTTGTAATGTTTTACACTTCATCACAAATTGTATTAGTTTGGGAAAACACTTTCCCTTTCATAAACATCTTATGAGCTCATTATAGCAAAATAGGTTCATAATTTGTTTGTCTTTGTTTGTCATCTTGACATTTATACTAGTAAGAAAGAAAGCTAAAAGCAAAAATGTGTCTTTTTTGTTTAGTTACAAGGCAGACTAAATAAAATTTTGATTTCCATACCCAGGAATCATGCCCAATTGAATTACCAAGTTCTAATTGGCAGGCTTCAGTAGTTTTTTATGTACTAATTTTAAAAGTTTGTGGTAAAACCTGTTTTTGTTCCAGCTGCTCAATTCAGGTATCTAAATGAGAAACTGTACACATCATCTGGGTCTGACGCTCAACAGCTGTTTCAAACTGACCCAGTAGCATTCCAGACATACCATGAGGGATATCAGCTCCAAGTCAAGAAGTGGCCAGTCAACCCTCTTGATGTTATAGTTAAGAAGATTAACAAAATGTAAGACAACTTCTCATTGAAAAATCTATAATAACTATAGTTGTTCAACTGTCTCATTTAAGTTAGGGTAGGGGTAACGTATTCACCTTTAACTGTCGAGGTTGTGGGTTCGAACGTTGCCAATCGAATCGGACCAAAAAAGAGTTGTGAGTTTTATAATTTTTTAACGCTAAACCCTCAATCAGTAAATTGGTGGTAATACACTTTACTATTTCGGATAACCTGTGAATTGATTCAACAGCACAGAAGGGAAGTAAGACAGTTTATGTGTCCTAAGACTTAGCTTAGTTTTGAAACCTGAGGCACCCCGCTGCCGATGACTTTTTTCTGGGTCAAATGACTAGCTGGGTTGCCAGAAGTTTAACTCAAAAAAAAAAAGTCACCATCTGAGTTTCTCTAAAATTTTCTTAAGTCTAAGTACCTACTTCGAGGGTTCCTGGTAAAAATGTGTATATTGAATTATAAATTTTATCCCTAGGCCTAAATCCCACACCATAGCCGATATGGGTTGCGGTGAAGCAGCACTCTCAAGAAGAATACCCCACAAAGTGAGGTCGTTTGACCTGGTGGCGACAGCTCCAGGAGTGGAAGCTTGCGACATGGCCAGAACACCACTGCTGGCATCTTCCATGGATGTTACAGTATATTGCCTCGCGTTGATGGGTACAAATCTAACGCAGTACTTGGTTGAAGCTAATAGAGTATTGAAAATGGGGTAGGTTGATCAAGATACTTTATCGCGGTTTTTTTATTCTTCTATCTAAAGTCCGTTCCTTATGTTATTGTGTTTATGAGAGATTACACTCATCATCATTATCATATGCCTATTCTAGTCCATAGCTGGATATAGGCCTGTTCTAAAACATGGTGTTGAGCATAATCCGCAGCTTTTCTCATCCAATTCTTGCCGACAAACCTGATGAAATCGTCCCTGGAAAAATATTTCTAAGGAATGCTTTCCATAAGCGGGCTGGTAAATTCAGTTTGGCCGGATTTGTCAAATGGCAAAGCTATTTACTTATTTTGACATAATAATATGCCCACTTATTGTATTGAATTGGGTTAGTGCCGATTATGTAATCCGTTCGGACTAAGTATATGCAGATCCGGATTCAGTTCAGCAGTATTTGTGTAATGTCGGTTCGCTTGTTTTTGAAAACATAATGTCTGATTTTGTCGAACGGCTGTGCCGATTAAATCTAAAGCCCAACTCGCAGACATTTAGCGGCTAACAAGCTGGTCTTATTCGCAAATATTTATCTACTTATGTGCGATTTTGCTGCCCGTATGTGCCGATTTATGCCGACCCGAATAAGTATATAGGGCCCCTTAATTACTAAAATTTGTAGGAACCTATATTCGTCCTGAGGTTGCCTTTATTGTTATCTATTATTGTTATCTTTTTCAGCGGTCACCTATTAATAGCTGAAGTAGAAAGCCGTTTCGACAAAGTAGAAAACTTTACAAAAGAAGTAGAACGCCTCGGTTTCAAACTAAAAGAGCTGGACAAGAGTCACGAAGTGTTTTATTTTATGGAGTTTACTAAGATTAGAGATCCGCCTGTTAAAAAGTCTAAACTGCCAGTGTTGGCGTTAAAACCATGTTTATATAAGAGACGATAATACATACATATTTTAAAAGTTAATTTTGCTTATTTATTTTCCCCATTTTGTTCTGCTGTTGAACAAAATTTGCCCTGTTGCTGCTTTTCATTCATTCATTTACAAGCTTTTGATATGAAAAATAGGTAACTCGTTTGTCCTTATCTGTCATCTTGACATTTATAGTAATAAGAAAGAGACGAAATCAATTCAAACAAAGGAAGTTCATAAGATTTTTATGAATAGGGTTTCATAAAAATCTGTTACAATGCTCTAGGTTTATCTATGAACGATGCCATTGTGTTGTGTTCACATCAGAACCTCACCTAGCATTGTAACCTCATACTACGGCGCGGCAAATTGAAATATACGATATAAAATGTATTTCACGCGAGCAAAAGGCTAACCCCCGTATTCATGAACGTTATTTAAGCTCATTATAGCTAAAATAGGTTTCTAATTCGTTTGTCTTTGTCTGTCATCTCACATTTATACGAGTAAGAAAGAGACCAAAGTCCATTTTAACCAAAAAGTTTTATAAGATTTTTATGAATAAAACCGTTAGTGTATAAATAAAACAAGAAGTAAATAGACAAAAAAATTATATAATTTTAACAGAAAACATTTAACATCCTTCATCTTGAGAACTCAATAATATTTTTATTCCATTATTTTATTACTAGCTCATCAACTTTGATTTCTAAACAGTTTATTAAATAACGTGATAGATTAAAAAGTGTACTTAAAATTAGACTCGTATAGTTTAGGAACATTTGGATACTTAATTGAACAACTATTGAAAAAATAATTAATTGAAAAATAATCTCATCTCACATTTGAATACAAAAAATAGTTAATTAGAATACATTTTAAAGAATAATAGATATTATTTTTTCTGTTTCTCTTTGGTTTTCTACATAAATACTTTTTTATCTTAATTTAAATTATATTTTGAGTTCTTCCATCACATCTTCTGCTTCTGCTCGAAGATTCTCCACTTTTTCTATTAACATCATCTGTAAAACAATGTTAGTTACATATTTCAGCTAGCTACGGTATTATACTTAGGTATTGTGAGAATTGGAGATTTTTTTATTCTGAAATAGGCTTGCGCTTGACTAGAACTTGCCTGATGGTATTCTACGATGGAACGCGCTAGCCTATCATTCCTAAAATTGGATGATAGTGACCCTCCAGTGAAAAGGGAAGACCTTTAGGGTGAGATGTGATGCCCAGCGCCCGCGGTCCTCAACTGTTTTTACTTTTTTTTTTAAATACTAATCGTCGGTGAAACTTTGCTTGTGCGATTCAGAATTGCTATGACGTAATGTATCTTGTATGGCGTTAGGTATGTGACATAAGTTTTCAACTCTTTCTATAAAAAAAAAACTTGTTGAAATTAGATCTCTATGTGACTGCTCGTTAATTTTAGGTCGATCGATAGTTACAGACATTAGTAGGCAATCTAATATATACATACATTACACAGCGCCACGCCTGTATTTTTTTATTCTGAAAATGGCTTGTACTTGACTATGAATTGCCTGGTGTAGTCTACAAAGGAACGCGCCTACCCAATATACCGATTCACTCTTAATTATGAATGATATTCGATAAGAACATACCTAACGCCACTCAAGTGACATGACGTCATAGCAATCCTGAATCGCACAAGCAAAGTTTCACCGACGATTAGCATATATACAACTTCCCAACAAGGACAGTCTGGGGGGCCGGTGTCGCCGGGCATCACACCTCGCTGGAAGAATTCCCTTTACACTGGAGAGAGTCACTCACTACCACCAGATCCTCCAGTCTCCACAGCGCCACTTGGTAAGAAACTATTCCAAGGTGGAGTGTCGATCTACGAAAGATAGCCGGCAGTAGCTGGATGCGACAAACCGAGGAAAGGGTGCGATGGTGCTTATTGTGAGAGGCCTATGTCCCGCAGTGGACTGCTATAGGCTATGATGATGATGATTCCAACCCACCGTCTCCGCATGGTGTCACCATGGTGGCTTTATCGGTATATGGTATATGAATGGTCACTAGCCACGATTACGTCTACCACCAGTTTATTGTCACCTGATTTGTACCACCCGAGGACCAGGTGTGGAATTCAGACTAAAGGTGCACTCCCACGGAAGGTTACTCAGCCCCCAAAATACCTAAAGGTGAAGACAGATATGAATTTGATGTCCTACTGCTGGGCAAAAGCCTCCCCCACAGCCTTCCAACTGTCCCTATTGCTAGCTTCCGTCCAAATAACGACAAACGAGCTCAGATCATCGCACCATCGCTTCCGTGGCCTTCCTCAAAGACGACGACCGTCTCCAGGAATCCACTGCGTCGTGATACGGGCCCATCTGTCTCGATGAATATCACCCATTTTTCACTGGTTATGTTTGGATCCCATACGTAATAGGGGCGAGCCTATTATAGAGGTAAACTTAGATTAACTTACCCTAGCAGCACTTATAAGTTGGTTCGCAGCAGTTCTGGACATATGAGAGACGGCAGACACAAGATCATCAACAGATGCCTTCGCTATATCCTCTACTCGTTTGTAACCAGCTCTCATTAATTGCATCGCCCGGGCCTGGAATCACTTCAACCCTTTATAGTGTCCCACGACTGGGCAAGGCTCTTCTCTCAACTATCTTATGAGTTGAGAGAGTTTAGGCGTTAATCCACACACGCTGGCCAACTGCGGATTGGTGGATGTCAAATGTCTTCGAATGATTAGTTCTTAGACATGCCGGTTTCCTCACGATGTTTTCCTTCACCGATATTGAGCAGCGGAGATGAAACAATTCACACAAAGATGTGTGGGCACGACCAGGATTCGTACCCACGACCTTATTTTTCTAAGGCGAGGCCCGAACAGCTGCGCCACCGCTGCTCATGCCTGGAATATATAACTGAAACTTGGATTTATTTAGAACTAACCACCCGCCCTAGCTTCGCACGGGTACAAATTGTACACCTAAATCTTCCTCATGGATCAGTCTTGTTTATTAATGAAACCCGTATGCAAATCCGTTCAGTAGTTTTTGAGTTCATCGCGAAGAGAAGCGGCTTCGTACAGCGATTTTATACTATGTGTGTTAGCGATGCTCATAATCTCATTAATTATACATTATCTAGTCAGTTTCATATAAATTAACCTCTTAAGTTATGTTTACTTCTGCCTGCACCTTAAGTTAATACAGGCGTGAGGGTTGTGTTAATTATGCTATTAATGTAGGTAGTTGTATTCATAAGCTTTTTACTGTCACCCTCAATAATTTTAACTTTATTATTGTCCGCACCGTTCAGCGAGCGATATCGAATGCGCCCTGCGACTTGTAGTAAAATTGTAAACTAATTGCTCAATAAAAGTGCATAAGTGATAATTCTGTGTCTACTCTGCATTCGGAGTGCGTCTACAAGGCCTACAATGTGAATTATTTTCCAGGTTCCCTAGACAATCACATTAGGAAGCTACATACAACGAAAAATCGAGAATAATTAAACATATGGAATTGACATACTCCTACAAAATGTCATGTGTCATTCGTATATTAATCCCGTACATTTTGTACTTAAGATCTTCGTCCACTTGAAATCTTCTTAATTCCCATTAAACGTGTCCCATTAAAAAAGTTCTCTTCTCAACCATCTTTTGAGTTAACAGGTCTTAATCCACACACGCTGGTCAAGTGCGGGATGGTGGATGTCACATGTCCGCGAATGATTAGTTCTTACACATGCCGGTTTCGTCACGATGTTTTCATTCACCAATAATGAGCGGCGGCGATGAAACAATTGAAACAAAGATGCGTAGGCACGACCATGGATCGAAACCGCGACCCTATATTACAAATATAAATAAAAAATTGTACCTTTTTAACAGCGGGCAACTCCATCAAGTGTTGCAGCGCGGGCGCAGCGCAGTGCACCAGTCTCGGGGCTAACTCCCCCAGAAGTGCTGCGAAGCACCACAGCGCTTCCGCTTCCGCGCAGAAGCGCTGCGCACAGGACGCGAAGCTCGCCGCACTGGACATCACAGACTGTACCGTGCCGCGGGGAATGTTGTACCTTACGGGGAAATACATTAGTCCTACTTCCTTCCTATCTTACTGATATTATTTAAACGTGAAAGTTTGTGACAATCTATGGTTTTATGTTTGTTACTTTTTCACGCAAGAACCACTGGACGGAAATGCATGAAATTTGGCTCATTTATTATTTATTTACGTTTTTAACACCACACACAAAGATTGAAGTTATACGTACATACATCTGTGTACAAGTTTGTAGCATAATAGCTCTACGAACCGATATTGACGCTGAATTAAAACTACCTACTTTTTAACGGATTTTATCGCAGTTTATTATATTTTTTACATCACAGCGTTTTGGCGCCCTCCATTGACCGTAAAGTCTGAAAAGTCAGACTTTACGGTCAATGGAGGACGAAAAACGAAGTCAAACGAAACGCTGTCGTGGAAACGTCGGGATCTAAAATCTAAAATAAACTGCGATAAAATCCGTTATAAAGTAGTTTTATTTCAATGTGTGATATTCGCGTAAATTTATTATGGTTCTCAGTTAAGTAGGAGTCTGTCCTAAAGGATTCAGAGCAGCGGTAACGCAGCGGTACTCGGCCTCGCCTTAGAAATATAAGGTCGCGGGTTCGATACCCAGTCGTTCCCACACATCTTTGTGTGAATTTTTTCATCTCCGCTGCTCAATATCGATGAAGGAAGACATCGTGAGGAAACCAACATGTCTAACAACTAATCATTCGAGGACATGTGATATTCACCAACCCGCAATCGGCCAGCGTGTGTGGATTAAGGCCTAAACTCTCTCAACTCGTAAGATAGTTGAGAGGAGATCCGTCCCCAGCTGTAGGACACTAATAAGGGTTGACGTGAGAGACTAAGAGCTTACTTGAAAGCGACCTCAGGGAAAGGGATTTGCTTCCACAGATCGTGCAACATCAACGCCAGGTAGAAACGACATAACACTTTCTCTGGAACAGTCTGGAACAAATACCAATCGACCATACCATTTTAACTGTAGAAGCTTAAAAGATTTTATGAATAAGGTAGTATGTGTTCAATTTCACCAACTGCAAATATATTCTTGTGGAGACTGGAGGATCGGGTGGATGTGACACTCCAGTCTTCCGGCGATACGGTTCCCTACTGTTTTTTTTACAGCGCGTAATTTATAACAGAAGCCAGCTATTGCCTAAACTGACGGTTAGATGTCACTTCAGTCACTTACGATAGCAGCCTGTCAGTTGTCAAACTCATAAGGTTGTTTGTCTGTGATTGACATTGTTACGTTAGGGGACAATGTCTTTGAGGTCGGTTGCGTGCAAAATCAAACGTGATCGCACACAAGGGCATCGATTTCCATGCCAACATTTTGTAATTTTTTCGTGATTAGGAAGCTGCTATAAGCGTTAACAAAGATATTGATAAGCTTTCTATGGTGTCATTTTGTGTCAGATGCATGAAAAGGGGGGTATGGTATCTGATGATTGCAACCCTATGTGTTCGCCAACATATACAAGAAACAGACAATCATAGATGTATAAAAGAAGAAACTAAAAACCCAACCAACCTATCACGGCACAACCCAGATTGCTGGGTAATTTAAAGGCACATAGGCGCACCATAAATGATTTTTCAAAAACTCACCCTCTGAGGGGATGAAAAGAACACACGGGCGAAGCCAGAGCCAGACACAGAAAACTAGTTTTCTAATAAAACTGCATATACAAATAGCGACTCACCACTATAGGTTTGCCTGTCATCATTCTGATAGCGTTCATTTCAGTGATCCCCAATATTTTGGCTGTCTGAACACCTTCCTCGTCCAAGGAGCAATACTACGAACAAAAAGAACACGTGAACTGTTTTCACAGTAGGTAACACACACGGTCATCTGATCTTAAACTAAGCAGAGGAACCAGAAATTATATACTATACATATGAAATGAAATGAAATGAAAATATGCTTTATTTTTTTGAGACGCGAGTCTACTAAAAAATAGTCCAATTTCTTTTCCTACCGTGCAGTGAATGACTGGCAACTACTGAGAAACACTGCCAAAAAACTCACTAGGCTTTTTTTCTTTTTCAAATGAAGTACTTATATCTATTACATTTTGTTTGTTTATTGTGTTGAATTAATACTTTTCTGGTGTAAATACATACATGTAATAGATAATTACTAGACGTTTCAAATAAGAATAGGACTGGACTCACAGCTAACTTCATATCAAAAACCAAGCAAAGTAACCTCAGCACAAAATATCAAACCACAGAATAATATTAAGTTAAAATGTATGAAACAGTGATTTATGTCGTAGCTACCTACCTAAGTAAAGTTAAGCGCTAGGATGCCCCAAATTTGTACACAAATAAGCAGAAACACACATACACAGACAAACACTCACGTTTTAACTTATATCACCGCTTTTTTTGTCCAAGTACCGGGCCACCTAAACTGTCTTGAATCCGTCACAAATTTATTCAGAAATATAATAAAGTTGAAACGGAAAGATAATAAGAGAAGATGATAGAAGGTAACATAAATAAAAAAATACTCCCTCAAAAATACTTATTGAAAAAAAAAACTAAAGTTAAATATTTTATTAGAACAATTTAATAACTTGGAACATAAAATTGAACGAAAACATTTGTCCAATATCACATCGAAAAACCAATTTAGAAGGGTTTTAAAAAACCATTACCTTTCTCTGTCTCCATAGAAGTTGTTCATTTGCATGGTGCTTATTTGTATACCTAATCTTTATTGATAGTAATAAGTAGAATTAGAAATCAGTAAGTATCTTAAGAAATAAATCTGTACTTAATTAGTTATAAACGAGAACTGCTGCCGACAAACAGTTATGCAGTTTGGCAGACTAGTAATAATTTATAGGACGACCGTTTAACTCGCGTATCGCCTATCGCCAAGATTCTGACTCCTCAAGCCGCACAGACAGTGATGATGATTCAAGTGATATGGATATTAGTGACGAATAGTCTTACATTACTTTTATCTGTGGTTAAATAGTTCTTTATGAGATTTAATTAATGTTTTATGACTTAGTACCTCAGATGGCGATACGCGAGTTAAACGGTCGGCCTATAGTAACATGTATGCAGATTCTGAGTAAATAAATAAAATAGAAGGTGAAGTAGATAAGACTTACAATAGAATAGTAATGTCTATAATCAGGCCTAACACCAGCGTGGTCGTGTGGAGTGACCAGGTAGAGTAGATGCAGACTGCCCATCACCACCAGACCTCTGGACGCTACCTCCAGGTCTTCCAGCAGTTGCTTAGCAGTTGACAAGTCCATACAACCTGGAAATTGTGACACTTCTTCAACCCTTTTTCATGTCCCACAGCTGGGCACGGGTCTTTTCTCAACTATCTCATTAGTTGAGATTTTAGGCCACAATTCACACTTTACACGCTTGCCAAGTGCAGTTTGGTAGATAATAATAATAATAATATAGTGGGACATTAACACACACGGTCATCTGATCCCAAACTAAGCAGAGCTTGTACTATGGAAACCAGATAACTGGTAATATACTACATATAATACTTTCTTTTGTAAATATATACTTAAATATAGATAATTACACCCAGACATAAGACAAACAGACATAAAGCTATTGCTATTATTTTGAGCGTGGTGACCGTTAAGAAAACAAATCACAACCAACAATACAACCAATATTACCTATACAACCAATGCCACCTAGAGGCGAGTTGCTGAACTAAAGAGACAAGCGTGATATTTCAAAAAGTCATTAAAAGTTCTGCTATTCATCGATAGATGGTAAAACTACTAAAAAGTATCACCGCTGTGCCGGTCGGAGTGGGGGGTGTTAGGTTATTTTCGTTACGGAATTTCTGGTTTCGGTCTCAAGCAAGGCCCGCGATAGAAGCTATGCAATACCTTAAAAATGTGTCTAAATCACTTTCTTACCTTTAATAGCAGCCTTCCCAAGCTTACTAACAACTAATTCGCTATCATTATAAACGACACAAGTGCCATCATCACTCTTCAAGTGAGATGTGTCGTTACTACACTTCTTGTTCACCACTTCTAAAGCTCCCGATTGTAAAAGCTCTTGT
Organism: Meganola albula; assembly: GCA_936450015.1. NCBI lineage: Eukaryota > Metazoa > Arthropoda > Insecta > Lepidoptera > Nolidae > Meganola > Meganola albula. Next base: position 1,084,692 of record OW388150.1, read on the forward strand.
AAAGATTCGTCACATATTGTTTTGATGTCACATGTACTGAAAAAAAATACCCAAGTTACAATACAGGGTGTATAGTTTCCACTGGAAATATGTTTTGTTAATTTTTCATTATAACAATTTGGACCGTGTTGTGCAGAAATAGGGGCTGAGTCACCTTCGTCCGTGCGTGTAGACCTTTAATTGAATCCCCACACGTGGTCCCCGGGTGGTGCAAATCAGATGACAATCAACTGGTGGTAGGCTTGGACCGTGGTTAGTGACCACCGACTAGACAAAGGCGCATCGCCAAGCGGCCTTGCAGTGTTCCGGTGCGATGTCTGGTGACACCATGCAGTAATGGTGGGTTGGAATTGTTGATCCTTTAAGGTTTCTAACCTAATCGGGGCTCATTTTACTTCCACCTTCTCAGCGATAATTATTCGTAATCACGAGTGAATCGGTGTATTGAGCTGGCGTGTCCCATTGTAGACTATATCATTGCTTAACATCAGGCAAGTTGTAGTTAAGCGCCAGCCTGTCGAAGAATAAAAAAAATTAACAAAAACAACATTGTGTTTGAAATAGAGTTAATCAAAATCAATAATGGTAATTGTGCAGACACTAACGTCACAAGGGAAGGCGCGGAGGCAAATTAGGTGACAAACAATTAGCAATTATGTTTACTAGTAAGGGGACGTCCATAAATTACGTGAGGTGTTTTTTTAAATTTTCTGCAACTCCCTCCCCCCTGGTGAGATGTCGTGAGATTTTATTCCACCCCCTCCCCCATCCCCCAATCTCAAGTGAGATTTTTCAAAATGTGAGTTTCTTACGTAAAAGCGTTGGATTGTTATTGTAAAAAGAAAAAACAAATTTGCTTCGTGCTTTTATTTACGACTAGTTAAGACTAGTAATTGCTGAGAGTTTAATTAAAAGTGTAATAAAAATATAACAATAGAAATTTTTTTGGTTTAAATCACAAAAAAAAATGCGTGATATTTGCCGAGACCCCCTCTCTCTCCAACGTAAGATTAGATGAGATTTGACTCGACCCCCTCCCCCCCTTAAACACCTCACGTAATTTATGAACGCCCCCTAATTGGACAATATATATCCGGTTTGTTTTGCTTCCTGATGCTATTGGGAGTTTTTCATCATTAAGTGTAGTCGTTTCAGTTTTGCCGTGCTCCCTGGTGATGTTGGGATCCCGTTGTGATTATATTCGAACTTTATTTTTGTTCGATCGGGCAACGTTCGGATCGGTCACTCTCGAGCGGCGCACGCGCACGTTTTCGGGGGTAAGAGTCACTAGGAGGAATTACATACTAGAGGGAAGTGCTGGAATACATGTAAGAATGGATATTCATATTGAGTCTCACCCGTCGTCCTCGGTGAGTGCCATGAGCGTGTGTGCGAGCAGCCCCCGCAGCGCCGTGCGGCTCGCGGCCAGGCGCAGCGCCACGCCGGCCAGCAGCAGCCCCGCCAGCCCCCCCGCTGGTGCCGAGCGCCGCAGCACGCTGCTGGCCGGCTGCAGCCCCGCCGACAGCACGGCCCGGAGCTGTGCCCACGAGCGGGGACAGCATATCACTATGCTTTCACCTAACACAAAATAAATCAAATAAATATTGTAAAGGTTCGGGTATGGCCGAATGAAAGGCCCCTTGAACTGTGTGACGTTTATTGTAGGTCAAACTTGTACGTAGGTTCCATACATTAAGTACACGTAGGTACTTCCTCGACCCTACCGATGAGAACTAGGAAGGACACGTGGTATCGCTCCCTGCTCTCCCTAAACACGCACCTGAAGACTGCTAGACTATCGAACAGGTGGTGTTGCTGAATCTCGAGTGGACTTGCGGGGCTATCGCACTCGGATCCGTCTAGCTAACGAATGAATAATTATCGGTGCTGGCTCGGTTTATAACTGATTCCTTCACGTAGTTGTGCGAATTGTTGGCTCGACGATACACACGGCGGCTGTGTACGTACGAGTAAATATATGCAGCTTCACTAAATGGCATTTAGTAGTTTCAAACCAGTAAGGTATTGAGTATTGTTGTCATGATTGAGTTGCGGACTGCTGATGGTAAATGGCGTTTGTTCCAGTATTAAAAGAAAAGTTTTTATTTAAAAAGTCTTTAATTATGTTATTATGAAAACAATAAGTCGCCATTTTGTACCGTCCGCCATATTGGATTCAAAATAGCAGCATTTATAAAATCTTGTATTGTCATCAAAACTGAACGTGTATGCAAAATTTCAGCTCAACAGCTATATATGGAAGTGGGTGAAATATTGATTGTAAGATTCCAGGACATGTGACATCCACCAACCCACACTTGGCTAACGTGTGTGAATTAAAACCTAAACTCGCTCAACTCGTAAGATAGTTGAGAGAAGATCCGCCCTTAGCAGCGGGACACTGAAATCGTTAGATTCATCTCAAAGACTCTAGTGATATTGGTGATTTAATGTTACAGAAAAATTGCGGATTGTCGAAGTCAGCTTTATTGCAGTTATTTCTTATTTTTATATACACTTATGTATTTCTTGTTTTAGAAATAGAGTCAATATAAAAAAAAATTGTAAAATACAACTTAGTTACATCTAAACTCATACTTTTGACTAAATAAGAGCGACGCAACAGTAGCGCCGCACGCACACATGCGACATAGCTCGAGTCGGTGGGCGACAGCGGTAGGCGGGGTACCAGACACGTGTAATGCACACTAACATAATTAGATTTTGGTCAGCAGCAGTGGCGGCATACCATTAAGATAAGTGAACGCGCACGCTATTTTAAGCTTTAAGTTCTACGTACGATAGATTATTTTGCTATGAACAAAAACGGTACTTGCATACGTAACTTGTCTTTTTACATGCCTACAAGTATTTTACGTCGTAAAATTATCTACTTTTGATGCCTACTATTATTTCTCACGCTTTCGAGTAAACAACGTATTAGTTTCGAGTTTTGTAATTATATATTTGTTGGCACATCTACTTCTCAATGCATCGGCTGTCATTTTATACTGTCATCACGTCCGTCTTTGAAGTCACCTGTCACTCGAGAATGTCATTATGAACGAACGAATGAACACCGAGCGCGGGTGAAGCGGCCATCTTAGAATGGCTGACACTGCGTGTTGAACCGTTGTGGCGTCCGGTAGTGCAGATGCAATAACGTGCTCGGTGAACGTTACTATTTAATCCAACGTAATCTTAACGATCTGTAATTAACTGGTAGAATTCATGATTGTGCTATCGAGAGATGTGGGTGAAGTGATATTTGCCGTAGTTATTTTATTGAAATGCCGTCTTCTTACCCGATTATTCACGCCTACCTAAAGTTGTCTGCTAATCCTGATAATTTTTAGTCTAAAAACTCTTCATATTTTTTAAATTATTTATATTTTTGTATTGTAATGTTGATGGCAAATATTTTTGCCGCGGGAAAGCAACCATTTAAAAGTCACGGTGTATATAAAATTCTTGTACCTTAAAGCAACATGTTTATGCTACAAAATTACATAATATTATTAAATAAAGTAAACACTTACCAGTTTCACAGACACCAGCTCGTCCAGCTCGTCCAGTCATCTGCTTATACCCAGCGAGAGACAATAACTCTCTGCCAACTAATGGTGCTCGTATAATTACACGCTTGGCTGGCAAGTTCACACCAGCGGCTAAAGTTGATGTACAGCATATTACTGATATCACACCCGACCTGCAGATAAATATGAAGGCTTTTGAAGGTTTTAGACTAAAAATATCAAGATTAACAGACAACTTTAGGTAGGCGTGAATAATCGGGTAAGAAGACGGTATTTCAACAAAATAACTACGGCAAATATTACTTCACCCCAATCTTTCGGTAGCAAAATCATGTATTCTACCAGTTAATTACAGATCGTTAAGATTACGTTGGAAAATCGTAGTGTTCACCGAGCACGTCATTGCCTCTGCACTTCCCGACGACACAACGGTCCAACAAACCATGTCAGCCCTTCTAAGATGGCCGCTTCACCCGTGCTCGGTGTTCATTCGTTCTTTCATAATGACATTTTCGAGTGACAGCTGATGCATTGAGAAGTAGATGTGCCAACAAATACAAAACTAAATACTTTTCTTAAGTAAATATGTATATATTTATTTAAAGATAATTACACCCAGACACAAGACAAACAGGCATATTTAAAGAAATGTTTGTCTTGGGTGGGAATCGAACCCACGACCTGCAGCGTGAAAAGCAAGCATCTTACCGATCACGCCACCGGCCCGTCATAAATAACTTGAACATTGACCAAATAAATACATCTACTTTGGAAACTGTGTAATACAGCGGTGTTAGTAATTTTCTGTCAAAGGTTTCGGATGTTGAAATAAAACTACTTTTTAACGGATTTCTTCGCGGTCCATTTTAGATTTTAGATCTCGACGTTTCAAAGTCTTTTCAGACTTCATGTTCACTTTTCGGATGTTGTTATGTAGACTTGCGTCTCAAAATCTTTTTTGACGTTGATTTCACTTCCCTCAGTTGTTCCGCAAAAATACTTTGAGAAAATAAACAAACAAATTTTGTTTAACATATATTTTTAATTTTAATATGTCTTAGGACTAAAATAATAAGTTATCGCTAACAAAAGATATTTACTATTTCACGCTGCGCAACAGCTGTGTGCTCAGCGTACTATCAGCGGTCAGTGACCGCTGATAGTACACCGCGTGCTTCCATCGATATTAAGAATAGATCGTCTATAATTTGCTGATTCCATGTTGATTAAAAATTGAACAATTAATGGAAATGTGTTTTATTACAGGAAAACCACCAAAAGAAAATTCGGTTTGAAAGTTTTTCTGTATAACAATTTTATTGGTGATTTTGACTTTAGAACTGCGCTCGAATAAATTTTCCCATTTTCAAGTTGAAGAGCTTTGAAAAGAATGAACCCTCAAGTTGGGATCTATACAAAATAACAAGTCATTATTTTTTCTATTTATTTTTCTTGAATACTGTCGAAAACTAAACAAAAAAGGTGAAACATGTTTACAACATTGCCATTTATATAAAATATAAGTTATACCGCTGCTGCACAAGTCGGTGCCCAAGACACAGGCATGTGCCTAATTTGGGTACCACAGACAACATATCTGAAGTACCATATAAATATAAATAATAATGGCTGTTTTAATTATGTTCTAAGTAGGTAACTGTAATTTTATTATAACTCTAAGTCTACCTAGTGTAGAGTAGAAGTGTAATAAGTTATGTCAAGTGTACCAACCACTAAAGTTTAATAAATAATTCTTAATTCATACCTAAAAGCATGTTCCAACAAGTTCCTCTCATCACTCGCCAGCCCCGCGTGATGGTACGCAACACCGTACCGCACAGCTCGACACAGATCTGCGCTCGCTCCTTCAGCTCTCAGACCATTCTGTAGCGACTGACGCTCCTCTGTCCGGTGGGTAGTCATTTCTCTATAAAAGAAATTGTCATTGAAATAAAACTAATTTTTAACGGTTTTATTGCGGTTTTTTTTTTATTTCTATCTAAATATATAAAAGAAGAAACTGACTGACTGACATATCAAAGCAGAGCCCAAACTGCTGGGTCTGGAGACTCTAATTTTAGCACAAAGATTTCTTATGGGGTCTAGGGGTGCACTAAGAAAGGATTTTTCAAAACTCACCCTTTAAGATGGTGAAACTGGGTTCCAAAGTTTGTATGGAGAAACAAGATTAGTGAGATCAAATTCGCGGGCGAAACCGCGGGCGAAAGCTAGTGTGTGATATTCGCGTAAATCTAAGACAATACTGTCTAAACAAATAGTCAATCAAACCCACCACCATAATCCCAAAACTGCTACCCCTGTAAGCCAGGATCGACAGGGACACTCGTGAAGAGGCTCGGGTTTAGCATCCTAGCCAATTCCGGGGACACCTCAACTATTGTGGAGACTGGAGAATCTGGTGGTAGCATTGTCTTAGATTTACGCGAATATCACACATTGAAATAAAACTACTTTTTAAAGGATTTTATCGCGGTTTATTTTAGATTTCAGATCCCGACGTTTAAAGTCTTTTCAGACTTCATGTTCACTGGTAGACTGAGGTATTTGACGTCCAAATATATTAATCATAATTATTACTGACTACCTCCAAACATTATTAATTAAGTTGCGTTCCGATTTAAGCAAACTGAGCTCACAGTGTCTTGAATTCTGAGTAGATCTTGCTCTGGTTTTGGTACAAGTAAATTAAGCACTGGGTCCCAAGATGGTGGTATATTCCAACCATTTTGTCTGTTAAAATTAGGATGTTTTTAGTAGCTTCGAAAATCATGAAGCAATTGAAATTAAAAAAAACAAGTATTTTTATTTCAATCTGGTGGTAGTAACCCTCCGGTGAATAGAAACAATCTTCCAGCGAGTTGTGATACCCGGTGACAGCGGTTACCAACTGCGACATAATTCACGTGCAACCTTGACGCGCCGATCAAGTTGCAGTGCAGTTGCAGTTACGTTTAAGTCTTAGTACAAAATTATAATCTTGCAATTGTTTATCTGTCATACGTAGTCTACAGTCCATAAAATCTAAGAAGTACCGTCTGTTTTTTAGTTTTTTACTACTAATCTTTAAAAACTTATATACTTATTTAAACTTGACACTGGCAAAATTGCGGAATAATTTCTGCAGAGGCCATAATTAAAAGAAGAAGAAGAAGACAGTTCTAAACGTAGTACATTTAGAATTTTATTTTTTGTATGAAAATTGTTTGTTAATTAAAAATAGAGTTAAGTTAAATAAAAATAGCTTCATAATTCAATTATTTTACAGGAAAGCTAATAAAAATAGTGAGAATTACGCCTCTATAAAGCCAATTTAATAGAAAACAGTGAAACGTCGAAAGGTACTTCTTAGATTTGTTCAATTGTAAACCGCTCGCGTATCACGAATTTGACGCGAGCGTATCTGACAGCGGTTGTCAAAATTACGAGACTACGAAAAGAGCTGTTTTGATCGAAACCTAACTGCAACTGAACTTATTTAATTACGTGAATTAGCATATTGGTCTTGTTGGGAACTTGTACTTTGCTTTTGCTCTCTCAACTATCTTACGGGAATCGAACCCGCGACCTTATAAATCTAAGGCGAGGCCGGTACCGCTGCGCCAAAGAATGTAATTAACTCACCGTCGTTGCAACTTGCAGAGTAAAGAGGCAACATTCTCGCAGTTCCTCTTAGTGGGACAGAAGACGAGGCAGCTACCCTCAGGCACTACTTCTGACACCAGCCCACCTAACAGATCTGGGTCCAAAGCTAAAGCTGCTGAAGAGTACTGTAAAAGGAAATGTGTAATGCATACTTCTATACTGTCTAATATCTCTATAATAATAATAAATCACTAAATGTTTGAGTTAAAACTATTTTATAACGGATTGTATCGCGGTTTATTTTAGATTTTAGATCGTGACGTTTCAAAAAAAATAAAATTAATTTATTTCGGACAACAATGGTCCATAATGGGTTAGTAGAAACTTAAGAACTATGTTAGTAATTATATTCTTTTCAGACTTCATGGTCACGGGTGAATATGTGGTACATTATTTCATTGTGTGATATTCGCGTAAATCTAAGAAAATACTAATTTTAAATCATTATAAAATTGTGACATCTATCACCGTGTACTAGTAACATAACATATGTTTATCGTTAGTAGTGCACAGCACTATTTAGCTACTCTTAAGGTAACGCAGAACGCTACTAGATATAAGATGGCGTCATTGTAAGACCTAAGTTATAAGTTACGTGGAATAATAAATTATAATTCAAGTAGTGTGGTGTATCATTGAAAATGACACAACCAAACACAAACAGCAACACACTTGTATTACCCAAACGTGTAGGAAGAGGTGAAAATCATTCACTTTTCGCTGGCTATCTTTAGGTTACTTACGTAATATAGGGTGAACCTATTGCCGTTCACGTTAACCCTTTTTGTGTCCCACTGCTGGGCACGGGTCTTCTCTCAACTATCTTACTAGTTGAGTTTTAGGCCTTAATCCACATCCTCCAAGTGCGGGTTGGTGGATTTCACATATCCTCGAATGGTTAGTACTTAGACATGCCAGTTTCCGCACGATGTTTTCCTTCACCGATATAGAGCAGAGGCGATTATACAAATCACACAAAGATGTGTGGGCAAGACCGGGAATCGAACCTTACATTCAAAGGCGAGACTGATGATACCACAGCACCACCGGTGTTCGAACATAATGCTTGTAACAGAAATGACCTGGTGACCACTGACCTCATAAACCAGCTCCCGTTCCGGCACCACATCCATGTTCCCACCCTCCCACACGATCCTGTGCAGCATGGCTCCTAGCTTCACATACTCGACCAGTTCGACTGGCCTGAACTCTCGCTGGTACACCTCCGCGTGTAAGAACTTCCCGATCTGGTCTAGGTTGCCTATAGTAGCGCTCATACCCACGATTTGAATGTCTTCTGTGTATAAAATAGTACAAGTTAGCGAATACTGAACAGACTTAATGAGCATTTATGTATATAAGTTGTTTTACTAGGATTACAGTAAAGCAAGCACCCGTCATCTAACGATAAACCGTCCCAGCTTTCATTTCTTGCTTTTTATATCTACGAGTAGAACCAAAATTATATAAAGAGAAAATATAATGAGACAATTGTAAGTTCGCTTCTGAACAATTCCCTTGACAATTTTTTTTAATGCGTGCGTGACGTCGCAGACGCATGGTTGTACTGTGCACAAAAAATATAATTCTTTTACTGCTTGATCAACAGGTAAACACAACTGTTTGTTCCGTTTTTCGTTTACACAATTATCCAAAACTTCTAACACGAGATTTATCCCTTCACTATGTAAAGATTTACCCTTCATTATAACAATAAACTTAACACAAAAAATAACAATAAAATATAGGAGTAACTCTAATAACTATTAACGAAACAGTATCAAATAAGAATATAAAATCGGAGCGCGTCGACGTGTCGTTGCGTGAAGTATTACAGTACGAGACTTAGATGTTAAAAAATGGCTTTGCCTATAGTACAAAACGGGGGCTTGAGGGGAAGTTACAGGGGTAGCGGGCGGAGTAGCATTCCAGGCGAGTCTCAACTTATCTCTCACTGGTAGTGAAGATTTTTACTCTCCAATAACTAAATTAAAATTAGATAAACTGCAAGGTTTAAACAAGTCCTATATCGTAAACATTATTATTGTATAGACGTCGATTTTTCAAAATTTCACTTCGTAAGACATTGTTATACTTTGAATTATCAAAAACTGAACTAAAGGCCCCGACACTACAGCCAACACGGACAAAGTCACGGACAAAGATTAGTGTAAGACTTACGATTAGTGAATATAACAGTAGTTAATAAAGTCTCGAGGGTGCCTCCGCGACCCTTTTCTCCTATCAAGTGAAGTTCATCCACCTGAAAAATATTCCCACAGATAGAACACACTGACCCACAGATTAAACACATTGCAAACCAACTTGCACTTGGCCCAGCGTGTAAGACCTTAGCTCTCACAACTCATAAGATAGTAGAGAAAAGACCCGTGCCTAGGTATCTATACCTTTTCTCTTCATCGGGCAAGATTTAAAATCTCTTATATTTTACAACTATTTTATTTTTTATAGTATTGTCTTAGATTTACGCGAATATCACACATTGAAATAAAACTACTTTTTAAAGGATTTTATCACGGTTTATTTTAGATTTTAGGTCCCGACGTTACAAAGTCTTTTCAAATGGTTGGAATATACCACCAGCTTGGGGCCCAGTGCTTAATTTACTGGTACCAAAACCCAAGCAAAATCAACTCAGAATTCAAGACACTGTGAGCTCATTTTGCTTAAATTGGAACGCAACTTAAATATTAATGTTTAGAGGTAGTCAGTAATAAATGTGATTAATATTTTTGGACGTCAAATACCTCAGTCTACCCGTGTACATGAAGTCTGAAGAGACTTTGGAAGGTCGGGATCCGGAAATCCGTTAAAAAGTAGTTTTATTTCAATATTTTATTTTTTATTTCAATGTGTGTGATATTCAAGTAGATTTAAGAAAACACAATGTTTTACTTACTGTCTAATAGCCTACGAACGGCAAATTAATAAATATATTTTCTCTATAAGATAATTCATATAAGATTTATTATCCAAACGGCAAAGATCTGTACTCACCACAATCAACCCAATCTCATCCAGTCTATTCAGCTCAATCAAACTTCTGATCAGGGCTAATCCTTTCTCTATTGTAGCTACGTATATGCTGTTCTTCTTCCTTCTCTTCTTAGGTGGTATATGACCTTTTCCTGCTGCATACTCTTCAACTAAGAAGTCTAGTTGCACTGCAAATGGTGATAATGACCAAATCTGTAGATAAATTTATGTATTTAATAAAATAAAAATACCACATAATTTGTACTATAACACAACAAAGCCAGTGAAAAGTGGGAGATATTAATACAAGGTATTAATACAAGGTATTAATACAAGGAAAGGAAGATATGGTACGCTCATTGACTGAATTTAGAAGGAGCACACGCTGTGTACTAGTGCCATATCTTTCTTTTTTTTAATTTATCTAAGTGTGACTCTATGTTACACTAACACCTGTGTTACCCGAAGGATGCAATTTCTAAAAAAAACGCCAGAAAAAACTATTGAAACTACCAGAAAAAAATTTGTGAAATGAGAACATTTTTACCAAAAAAATTCTTAAATTTTTATCCAAGTATTCTTTATTTATTAGATTTTTAAATAAAAAAAAACACATCAAAGTAGGGCCATCGATTTAGACGATATGAGGGAATAAATTTGTAAACAGATATAGAAATCAAACTTATAACCACTTTTTTGTAAAGAGTTAAAAATAGTATCTTACTTTTTCTTGAACAATAGCAACAAAAGGCAATATGAACAGCGCATTCTTCTTTCTATTGAGAACTTCTCTCATCATCAACACTTCTGCGACTAAGGTCTTCCCTCCGCTAGTAGGCAGAGCATAGATAAGGTTGTTCCTTTGTTTTATAGCCTCAAGATTAAGGCACTCCTCTTGCCAGTCTGTAAACATAATTTGGGTGTATGTTATTCAAGACTTAACAAATTAAAAAAGCACCTCCAGTCATTATTAACTTAGTTATACTTACTTAATCAGCGGTAAGGCCTCGCCTTGGAAATATAAGGTTGCGGGTTCGATTCTCGGTCGTTCCCACACATCTTTGTGTGAATTTTTTCATCGCCACTGCTCAATATCGGTGAAAAAAACATCGTGAGGAAACCGGTATGTCTAAGAACTGATGATTCGAGGCTATGTGATATCCTCTAACCTGCACTTGGCCAACGTGTTTGCATCAAGGCCTAAACTCGAGTTGCGAGAAAAGCAGCGGCCCTTAGTACGAGTTCTTCAATACGAAAAAAGTTTTCAAATACAATCTTGAAGTAGTTAAAATCAGTTTTCACACTATTAATGTAGTTTCACACAAAATGTAATGATAGAAATAGAATAAAATGGATTAAAAACAGAATAAGTAAAATAATTTGTGCATTTTAAATTATTATCTATAATTATTATTATATGACAGGTTCATGATAGCATTTCAAAACATTTTTATTATTGACGACTCTACTAAGGGTACTGTAGTGGGTAACTAAAAAGAGTTGAAATGAAATGTCCCACCCAGACTCAAGGCAGACATGGTCAAGCACATAAATTGCTGTATAAGATGGAAAATCAATCCATATTAGCATTGGAATTGACAATGTTTCTTTCAAGCTGGGTTAAAATTAAAGAACTTAAGAATAAATACTAGCTTCCGCCCATGGCTTCGCTCGTGTGGTACTTGTTCGGATAAATGTGTTAATCTAGACTATAATCTATCTCCGTGCAAAGTTTCATCTAAATCTATCTAGTCGTTTTTGCATGAAAGAGTAACAAACATCCATACATTCTTACAAACTTACGCATTTATAATATTAGTAGGATTCAAATTAAGATTGTGCACAAAACACTTACATAAACAATTTATAAATAGGAAACAACAAATGTACACAGGTGAGCTTAATTCAAATATGATTTTTTTTTATCTTAAAAAAGGCTTGCGCTTGACCACAACTTGCCTGAAGTGAAGCAATGATGCAATCTACCATGGAACGCACTTACGCAAATACCGATTCACTAGTGACTTGAAGACAGGCAGATTATAGCTATCTCCCGATAGCTATAATCTACCTGTCTTCAAGTCTGTCTTCAACAGAGATGCCGGCAGTAAATTCCACAATTATTGGTAATTCTTGTTACAGATTTATGTAAATATTGATAAAGAGAGAAATCTTACCATAAAACTTCTCTATCTTCCTGTAGCTTTTAAACAGTCCTTTGGCAATAATAGGAAGACCATAATAACTGTTAAAAGGCACATCTTCATTAGGTTTTCTTGATTTATTATTCACTATATCGCAGTCTTCTCCACTTATATCCAATAAAAATGAATCTTTTGTTTCAAACAAAGAGGTCCTATTCTTTCCTTCATTCATTTTACATATAGACTGATTTATTACATCAAAACTTTTTTCGATATCCTTTTTAAATTGTTTTTCATCACAATTAATCGAAGACTGCTCCAATTTTGATTGAAACATATCTTCAGAGATTTCTTCAATAGCTTCCAAGGTTTTAGGCATTCTATTATCACAGATATCATTTAAGTTACTAGTATTTATAGCTAAAGATTCCCATTTATCAGTTTCTACATCCAAAACACAAGCCTGCCCTAGTATCTCACTTGAAGAACTATTATTACCGGAATCGTTACGAAATTCCACTTGATTACACGGTAAATATGGAGATTCACATCTAACACCTTGGTTGGTTTCATTATCAAAGTTTTTAGAACTGATTGGAGAACAATTTAATAACAAATCACTGGATTCCACAATGAATCTTGATTTCCCGCGATTTCTTGTATTTATTCGCCGACGCTTGGGTGTAGATGTATCTTGCATTTTGTTTGTTGATTCCATTTTATTCTCATCTTACTTCGGCAAACTCGTAGGTAATAGAATTTTATTTTAAATAAATTTTAAATTGGTCGTACGTAGCAAAAACTTTTTAAAATAAAAATGTAAACAAACAAACGAACATACTGTCAAGTTTTCTATAAGTCATTGTCAATGTCAGCAGAAATCATAGACATTTTAATTAATTTAACTCAAGGAAATTATATTTATTAACAAGATTAAGCACTATGACGAAAAATTCGGTCCACGTAAGGTGGTAGTGTCCCTTTCTAATGAAGTGACCATGATCTATTTTATTGTTTGTAATAAATGAAACCAAAACATCGTGTGTATATATATTTTCAAATCTATATGACTTACTCTATACGTGGGTTAAGAATCTGAAGTGATGATAATTTCGCATTGTATAAGATTTTCGTACAAAAAGAGGTCAGCTTAAACCTGTCAATTGTCATGCCTGTAGCATTTGATCCAAAATTTTACTAATAGATAAAATACCGAATTTGCAATAAATACAAAAGAAAATAAATGAAATAAAAATCAATAGGTAGGATGAAAATGCGCCAAAAATCATGTTTTTTTTTTAATTTATTTTTTTATTTGCAAATATCCAATTTTATTTTTGTCGAAGTAATTATTTTTAGTTTTGTTTTAATCATCTTATTAGCTTTAAATAAATATTATTACACAAGTACCTACCTAGTTAAATATAAAACTTTATTCTTGCTGTATGCAATACAGGCAGTGAAGACACTAAGTCTTCGTCGTCATTTGAATCCAGTCTACTTGATAGTACCTATGTGTAGTACCTATCGAAAAAGCGACTAAAAAAAACTTTCATTATGTTGCGAAATTTACTGACGAATTTATCGAAAAACATGCTGCTAATGAAGTTTGATTAAAAACATGTGTAGCTTAATGTCTAGACTGTGAAATGTCAAACAAGTTTCAGTTCAACAAGTTTTGCGATAGTTAAAACACGGCTCGATACATTGACAGAAAACAGAGTTTTAGCATGTTTATATGTGAATGTTTCGCCAGTGAAAACTCACGGTTAGACAAGGACACACTATCACTAGGAGCCCTCTCGCCAGGACCGCTTTTAGCTAGCAACTGACTTTATGGATGAGTTTTAGAAAATAGACCTGAATAAAAGTTTTTGGTGCACAGTCTTGTTATTATTATAAGTTCCTTGCAGCTAACATAACAAAAACCGGAAGCCGAAAACGCTATGTCGCGTCATCCTATCACTTGTATTTTTATTTAATTTCCTAAATATAGAACGTTAATTCGAGACTGAAGCCTTATTTACTCGACCACACTAATTCATAATTTTTGAGCTATGTCGAAAGAAGCGCCATTGTTTACGCTAAGCCAAAATTATAATAGTAATTGTCCTAAACGCATAATTCGAAGTACCTACGTTTGAAGTGGGTTTTGTCTTTTTGTTGCAAAAATAATTATTAGAGACCATATACTACGCACGGGTCTTCTCTCAACTATCTTGAAGAGTTGAGAGAGTTTAGACCTTAATCCACACACGCTGGTCAAGTGGTGGGTGTCACACATGTCATGTCCTCGATATTACATGCCGGTTTCCTCCTGATGTTTTCCTTTACTGATATTGAGTAGCGGCGATAAAACAATTCACTCATAGATATGTGAGTACGACTGGGGATCAAACCCACGGCTTTATATCTACACTAATATTGTAAAGCGAAAGAGTTGGTTTGTTTGAACTTAATCTCAGAAACTACTGGTCCGATTTGAAAAATTCTTGCACTGTTAGATAGCTCATTTGTTGAGGAAGGCTATAGGCTACTTTTTATCCCACTGCTGGGCATGATATGTAGATCACGCGGGCGTAGCCGCGGCGGAGAGCTAATTTCAAATAAATAGATTGCTACCGCTGCGCCTCCGCTACTCTACTATTAATTGCTTTTACTATGTAGGTACCTATCAGAGGCAAAGAGCCTTAGCCCAAGCCGAAGGACCAAATATAGAGGAGCAGTTGTTGTAAGTTTTCTTCTTAGTGCAAAATGGTATTCTTATAATTATTTAGCTGTCATATCTAATCATATGCATTTGCGTGACGTGAACTAGACGCGAGCGTGTCTCATAGCAGTTGTCAAAATTACGAGAATACGAAAAGGGCAGTTTTGATCGAAACTTAACTGCAACTGCACTGAAACTGAACTTATTTAATTAAGTGAATTAGTCTACTGAGACGTAAACTTAACTGCAACGTGACTGCACCTGCACCGTAACTTTATCGGTGCGTCAAGAAATTACGTGAATTAGCCTAAATTTGGAATCAGAATGTTGGCGACTGGCTGGAACGCGGCCTCTTTTGTATAATTTTTATTTTATAAGTTTTTTACTGACTTTTTTTGACATTGTTTTTTACTTCTTACTATTTCGCTGTGAGTACATGTGCCGTGGTGGCGCAGTGGTACGGGCCTCGCCTTAGAAATAGAAGGTCGCGGGTTCGATTCCCAGTCGTGCCAGTCGTGTCGTACACATCTTTGTGTGAATTGTTCATCGCCGCTGCTCAATATCGGCGAAGGAAAACATCGTGAGGAAACCGGCATGTCTAAAAACTAATCATTAGAGGACATGTGACATCCACCAACCCGCATTTGGCCAACGTGTGTGGATTAAGGCCAACTTTTTCAACTCGTAAGATAGTTGAGAGAAGACCCGTGCCCATCTGTGGGACACTAAAAAGGGTTGAAATGAATACATATATCAGTTCCTAGTACCCTTAACATCTATATATATTTCGGTGCAGGGGGCCGATCAGAGGGATAGTCATCGCCAGAAAACTTATTGAGTGGGTGTGGTTTGAGGAGCAAACAAATGATCTTAATCACACTATTAATTTGTTACGAAATGTAGAACTAATACAACGAGTGGTAAGACAGTTCCTAGACCGATGTTGGTCGCACGGACGTCTGTAGAGAACTGGGGCACACAGTTCGTGCAGCGACAATCCCCACTCGTCGCCCGTGCGGACCTCAGGCTAGACTCCGTCGAGCGTGTCGACCCGACGCGCTGCCGCCTCGCTGTCAAGTATGCTACCGTACTAATGACTTCTCCGACATATATAAAAATGAAACCCGTTTTTCGTTGTCACGACATCACGCGTGAACGGCTGGACCGATTTCGCTAATTCTTTTTTTAAAATACTCCTTTAAGTACGAGGATGGTTCTTACGCAGAGAAAAATTAAAAAGAAAGAAAATTTAGAAAGCGAAGAAGTGCCGAAAACCGGCTTAGATACCTATTATTTATTATTGATTATATTCGGTAGCTCTGAGACCCGGTAGATGGCACTGCTTTACCGGGCAGAACGACGTCTGCCGGGTTCGCTAGTAGCAAATATAATTGCTTAATTTGGGACTACCTAGATGGCGCTGTGTGTGTGTGTGTGAATGTATCATCAAAGTGGACAGTGGCCACATTCCCGATATTCTAATAGGCTTATTGTGTTCCAGAGCGATTCTTAGCACAATCCCAGCGTGGACTGACCCACACACCTGCAGGAAACTTCACCAACAGAAACCGGAGCTGGGCATTCTCTCGATATGACCGGCGCTATATATAGCGCGGGGCGCGGGGGGATAGCGCGGCGCGCGGGGCCCGGGGGGCGAGCAGAGCCCCCGGCCAGCAGCCGCCTCCCATCAGAGCCGCCCCGGTCGCCGCGGACTCCACATTCCAACGTCGCTGTGCTGTGTCCAGAACCAGTGCTGTGACTGAGTGACCGTCTTCCACCCGTGCGACGTAAGTGCTAGTGAGAGTGCCAGTGTCCTAGAGGATATAGTGTGTAGCGTAAACGTGGAAGAACCGTGGATATCGAAGATACAGGAGGTTCTAAAAATAATCGTTATATCGCGCGCGGTATGTGCCAAATGCGGACGGGCAGAAATAGAAGTAAGCGCCTTGTATAGCGCGGATTACGTTACCGCTGCCGGCGCGCGCGCATTACGTCTCCCCGGAAATCTACGAGGATGTATGAAAACGCCGCTCAACTTGATTGTGGCTCTATGTGCTGAAATCACACATTTTTTTATGACACACCTACACTACACACTATACCCGAAAATTGTAACAATTTTTTTAAATATTTAAAGCAGAATTCCGAAAAAAAATTAAAATATATAAAAAAAGCTGATATTTTATAACTTGGTAGGTACCTAACCTTTTCTAGTGTTGACGCTATACTACTATAGGTATTTAACTTAAAGTTAGGTATAGGTACCTTAAGTACAGTCACCATAGAAAATACAGGATCATACGTTAAGGTTTTAAAGAAACTTCCATAAAGGGTCAATGTCTCTGTTGCTCTTAGATACGACCAATCTATGTATTTTGGAGCATGGAAAACAATTAAGGTCACAGAGACAACTACAGACTGGTTCATCTTTAAAAAAAGTGAAGTTGGATAAACGTAATTTTTTTTTCAAGTTCATTAAGAAATAAGAATAATGCTATAAGTATTACCTAAGTAATAGTAATAATTTCAAGTGAAGTTTATAATTTTCCGCCTTGGCTGCCTTGCATAAGAAGAATTGAAACGTCTTGTGACGTATTCACACGTCAGAGACTCTACATAAGAATAGATAGGTAACCGAAAGTTGTCACATAACCGGATAATTAGCATTGACTGTACTGTTTTAAAAATTATCATCAAAGCTGGTAGGAATATGGTTTAACCCAAATTTAATTAGAACCTGGTAAACATTATTAACTCTATCAAAGGCGAAGATGTAATTCAATTTTTTTTAAAAGGACTGTTCGATAGAATGTGTCACTTTCAAAACGCATGTGGAATCAAATAAAATTATGTATACACTAAAGGATTTACAATTAACTTAGAGGGTACTTTTTGTTCCAATAGTAGGTACGTTCCCTTAGAACACTTTTGCATGGAGCTCGACAAATAATATAAGAATTTATTTAAAGTAGTAGAGTATTAAAAAAAACCAAGAAAATCACCTCCCTTTAATTTTATTATTGGTTAGCCATAGATTACACGTGAAAACAAAGCAATACTACTTGTAACTACTGTTTTACTGTGATTCTATGAGATCTGTTTTCATTTCTTAAGTCTATCATCAGATATATATTTTTTAATGAAACCAACTTTGTAGTACCTATACAAAAAAATATATATAATAAATAATGTAGTATACTGTGAAATAAAAACAGAATTTTCAAAATCGGTCCACAATTGACGGAGTATCCATAAAACATACATAAATATATACACATAAAGAAACTACTTACAACCGAACATAGAAACAGCTTTTTTTTCAGAAGACGGTTAAAATATTTACTCTATAAGTAAGTAGTAGAAGCACATATTACCGACTTATAAATTAAATAATAATTGATCATTACAACAAACGTAATTAATTATAACTTCAAACAATAATAATAATTTGCGCTCTGCTACTTTGCACTACAGCCAGTCAAGGGCTTGGGGGTTTACTTAGAGGTCATCTTTTATTAAACTATGTTTAGAATCCGAGTCCAATATTCAGCTAGTCGACTCGGCTTTGAAATATACATAAGTTGCAAGTTCATTTTTGTTTAAAAATATAATAATTTGCGGTAGTTCAAGATAGTTTCGAAAACTTTTTTCGTTTTGGCGAACTCGTACTAGGGGTACTGTTTTTTTTTTATAATTGCAACTTCTCCGTAAAGAAAACAAATATATATTTAACGTTAACTTCGTTCAGTGACATGTATAATTTCAACGGTTTTTTTTATCTATGAACTTCGGAATAATAGACGCAATTTTAAATGCAATATCCATGCAGTGAGGCAATTGAAATTAAAAGTAAAGTAAGGCATTTGGACGGAGTGATTGAAATAAACAAACATAAGCTTTAAGAGACAATACTTAGGTATTTAGGTACTTGTACTACAGTGTTCCAACAAGAAATTCAAAGCAACATTTAATTTTTTATAAATTGAAGTAATAAATAAAATCGACTTCACATTTAAATATGACTATTCCGGAATAAATCTCTTTCGAACAAAAACAAAAATGTTTTTATAGACTATGCCTGAGCAGACGCTAAATGATATTGAAATCGGTTAAAATTAATTAGGTACACATAAATACAGTGTTAAATATTACCATACTTATGATCGTGATTGTACAACAGTTTTTTTAAATTTAAAACTTTGCTCCTTGGTACCATAGATATTGGCGCGCAAAAATAAAAAAAAAACACCGTCACGTCCAACTGAAATCGGAATCCTAGGCAACGCCGGGTGCAATGTAAAATCCAATTTTACACTTTCTTTGAATCGCTGCCAAACCGTAGGTGTGTTAGATGGTTCGAAAGATAAACCCGCTAAAAATAACAGAGACTTCATAAACAAAACGCACGCTTCCCGCGTTAATATTTCGCGCCTACGCGCACTTTTTAAATATTAGTTGCCCACAGAAAATACATTTGACTCTATTGACATCTGTGGATGGAGTATTTAATAATAGGTATTGAACAGTAATTACTAGGGTAAAATAGTTTATTAGAAAAGTAACAGATTGCGAATGTAATAGGTATTTAATTTTGAAGCCAAAAGTGATGTGTAAAGAAAGTATCAGACAAAACTATCAGTCCAGTATGATCAGAACAATTTGAAATGGGGTTGAACAACAGTACTTAATTTTTAATCATATAGCAGACAACAACGTTTTTAATTCGTCAGATTACACTATAAGAGAGGTAGGTTGAATATTACCAGCAAAATTTTAGAAACCCAGGCTTATAACCCGTATTAAAAAAAAACTTATAAACGTCAATCCACGTAATATATTAAAAGTACCATTCGATTTCATGCAGCCATTCTCTCGTGAAAGAGTACGTACTAAATATCCACACCCACTTTCTCATTTACAAGTAGTAGGTAGATACTTTCCGATAAAGACATTAGCGTCACTAGGGCTTCATCTCAGGAAGTCTGCCCCTAATATACAATAGCTGGCGAAGTCTACACCCTTACGGTCTTATTGACCAAAAATCACTTTACACTTTATTCTGCGTTATCATATTAAGGTACTTGCTACTCATGTGGTGTAATTGTTATTATTATTTATTATTATTACTATTTTTTTTTTTTTAGTTAAAAAGTACTTTGTCTCTTTCTTACTACTTTAAAAGTCAAGATCACAGACAAAGACAAACGAAATATAAACCTATATTAGCTTTGACGTTTATGAATACGGAGTTCAGTATCTAACTCAAAATTCGCTAGGGTACCTGACAATGTTACCCCAGCATGTTCTAGTGCCCTCTGGAATACGTCAATAAAGATGCTTAGGACCACAAAGTATGGGAGATCTTCACTACCCAGTAATAAACTCTTTCTAAATTAAATAATGTATTTTCATAGCATAAAAATACCTTGAAATACTAGCAACAAAACTGCAGAACCATCAATCAATCTCTATCTAATCTATTTCAGTATACAAACATAAACATGCAAGCTATTGATTGATATACGTTAATAGGTGCATCTGTTGATGCCTTGCCAATATATTCTGCGTTGATTGTTGAACACCTTGCAGTAAACAATGCTGAAATTAATTTAGACTCAGCTGCAACAATTACCGAACAGCGATGTCTGTCCAAAACCAATTCAATATTAAATTACAACTTGGCAGTTAAACCTCTTGAATCAAATAGAAATGTATCTAGTGCAAAATATATATTACTCGGATTAAAAAGAAACTTATAAACGTCAATCCACGTAGTATATGAAAAGTACCATTCGATTTCGTGCAGCCTTTCTCTCATGAAAGAGTAGGTACTAAATATAAATAATTCTTAGCTACCATTTCCTAACAAAATGTTGTTTCGGTTGTTTCAAATCCCGACCCTCTACAACCCGATGCCCCTGTCGATCCTGGTAGCAATTTCGGGACGGAGGAGCTGGGTTTCAGTTTTCAAAACAATCTCAGATCTACCCAATGTCTTAATCTACCCAATTACATACATTAAACTGTATGTAAGAACATACCTAACTTGTGAAATGTAAATTTTAGTTGAATATTTTTTGTTTTGTTTATTGCCGGGGTTTATATATTCTATAATGTAAGGGAAAGGATTTGATATCGCGTACTTAAATCACCGAGAAGGTGGCAAAGGCAGTTGGTATTCCAAAAAAATTTACTATGTACTAGTATCCAAGGTAAAGTCTATGTTCCGGTGCCTTTTCTCTTGCACCAGGTCAATAGATTTACAAGTCTAAAAAACCCTCTGCTCCTGTTCAATATTTTCACTAGAATCATGAAGTTCTATTAAGAAATCGACAATGAAGGACAGTCAATAAGAATTGAAGAATTAACATTGAACACATTTTTTCTTCTTTTACAGAACACATAAACAAGCACCATGTCTGACGAGGAAGAATATTCGTAAGTATTCACTATAAACACGATAAGGATCGTCGCGTTTTGAAGGTATTATCATACCATACATCACAACACATCACACGAATGTCCCCAAATCTCTCCTTTGATATGCCCCTATGGTATATAATAAACTTGTGTACCCAATCTATGTGCTAACCGATCCGAATTAGCGTATGTTATCTTCCAAAATCTCCCGAATGTTGATGTAATTCCCCATGTGTCTATTCCACAGTGGCTCCGAGGAGGAGGAAGTAGAAGAAGAAGTCCCAGAGACGTGAGTATACACAGAAGTCACTCTCCCAAACTCCCCGTTAGAGTTCTAGTAATCGTTTGGTTTTGAAACACTTCAGCTTCTCTCGGCCTGGATTCTTATTCTGCCTTTGCGTTTTCAAAACTATTAGGAGATTTTGATACACTTGCGTGAACTTTGAGGCATGTTCGCAAGTTTTGAGACCCCGTTTCTTGGTTCCTATATCTCGGGCTTGTTGCATGCCCTCACCAATCCCTGTTCTCTCTTTTTGTTGCAGGAAGTAAGTGGCGTGCCATTTTGGTTGATCCGGCACTCACATACGCTTCGCTCGTTTTAGGCTAAGTGTAGATAGCGACTCTAACGCTTTTAGCGCCTATTTTCGCTTCTTTGCTTCCAGTTATACTGTACTTTACGTTAGGAGCTGCTGCGCTGCAAAATGCTTTCTCATATTGAATTCATATAACATAGCCAAACATCAAGATTTTCTGAAAGATCAGTTTACAAATGAGACAATAGCTCGACAAGTGTACAAACACAACTAGCAAATTTTTGTTAGCTTGTCGATCTAGCTGATCTTTTGGTGTACAGCCCTTGTATTTTGTAAGGAAAATCCAGAAGTTGCCATGATTATTACTCGAGGCATTCCTTTTCGCTTGTGTATGTTAGAGAGAAAGCGGGATAGCATGATGATGGTCATTGCAATTATACGACTTTCTTTAAAGAATACAGGGACCGGCTGGCAACCGTTTTGTGAGATGGTGAAGGTTTCGCTCTAACACGTAGGCTTTGTTACCAAGATGGTATATTGTATATTTCATTCGATGGTATTGTTCTAATTGTGTTTTCTTTTTTTTTCCCGTCGCTGTCCACGATGTTGCCAAATGAAGACCTGCTCCTAAACCAGAGTAAGTAATCTCTCAATACGTACTGTCGTACAGCTTCGCTTCTAGCCAGTACTGTATGGCATAGGGTTGATTGATTGGCACAGTAATTAACGTATATTGTACTTGTAAATGATTTTGCGCTTAGCAAAAACCAAGTAGGTAAATTGCCTTAGAAAATTCTAAAATACGACTTCGACGGCCGTAACACAGTGTTTGTATCGTGTATGCGCAAAATAATCGTCACAGCTTATTTGGTTACAAACAATTAATTTGCAATAAACCGTAGAATATTGAAAGACGAGTAGAAGGTTGATTGTTGTTTTCTGTTT
Organism: Meganola albula; assembly: GCA_936450015.1. Taxonomy (NCBI): domain Eukaryota; kingdom Metazoa; phylum Arthropoda; class Insecta; order Lepidoptera; family Nolidae; genus Meganola; species Meganola albula. The sequence continues at coordinate 1,107,640 of OW388150.1, forward strand.
CTAGGAGTAGACCATCGATCGTGTAAGTCGCACCGCTCTCTGTGGTGTCACTAACTATAATCCTACCATTAACTGAACAAGGCGCGGGCGCATTTTTACGATCGTTCCCAAAATTTATCGCATCAGATGATCGTTCACCAAACGAGCCGCACGCAATAGCTGCTCGCTATTTTTAAATCGGTTGGTAGGCGTTCTATTTCAGAGAACTTTAATGGGCTGCGCCCGCGCCGTTTGCACAGAAACAAGATGTCGGTCAACGTGCGACCGCTCGGCTTGCCCTGACTTATTTTTAATTTACTGCATGAAAGAATAACACGAGATCAGAGCATGCCTACCTTGAATGCATATTTTATATTGTCGTAATATATTTGTAAGTGTACCATCACCATGGTAATTAAATTGTCTTAAACCCACAAAATTTAATATCATTAACAAAACCAAACTACACTACACTTGTTCGCCAATCAGTTAAACATTAAATAATAATATCTAAAATCGAATACAAATGTAACGGCATAATCGATAGACATAAGCAGCCTTTGGATTAAGTATATTTCAGACTTCTTACAAGATGAACATCTTGTACGAAGTCCGGAATAAATCTCAGATTTTGTTATGAAATAAGGCCGACGGAGTGGGTCATATAACATTGAATGTTAACATTTGTGACGTAGTTGTTCAATACATAAACGTAAAGCTAAAACTTTAACAACATGTACAGAACCCGAATCCCTGCTCACACGCTAAAAGAAAAGCGTAGCAGATGCATAACTATAACGAGTTACCGATAGAAAATCACCGTAACAGAGATATATGTATGTTAACCGTTATAAGAACGGTTTCATTAACCATAACACCAATGGTTTCTGTAGACTTGATAACTGAAAATCACTTTTATTTTACAGTGGTGAGGGAGATCCAGAATTCATCAAGGTAATTTATTCATTGTTAATATTCCATCTTGTCTTTTAAAGTATTTTGAATTTCTATATTTCTATTATTATCGCATCAGATTTGACGGGCCGGTGGCGTGGTCGGTAAGATACTTGCTCTTCACGCCGCCGGTCGTGGGTTCGATTCCCACCCGAGACCAAACATTTGTGATGAACATTTGTGTTTGTGTCGAGTCTGGGTGTAAATATCTATTATAAGTATATATTTACAAAAAAAAAAGTATTATATGTATAGTATATACCAGTTATCTGGTTTCCATAACACAAGCTCTGCTTAGCTTGGGACCAGATGACCGTGTGTGTAAATGTCCCAGAACATTTATTTATTATTATTGACGTTGGATTTGGTAAAGGCTTACCATTAATGCTCGAATATTTTTCCACAGCGTCAAGACCAAAAACGGTCAGACTTGGATGACCAGTTGAAGGAATACATCAACGAATGGCGCAAACAACGGGCCAAGGAAGAAGATGAGCTCAAACGCCTCAAGGAGAAGCAAGCCAAGCGCAAGGTAATATTCGCATACTTAGACGATTGTATAATATTGTCTTCGTACTTTAAAGAACAGGAAATAAAGTTAAAATTATGATCATAGGTATCTCGCGCTGAAGAAGAGAAGCGCCTCGCTCAAAAGAAGAAGGAAGAAGAAGAAAGGAGAGTTCGCGAGCTTGAGGAGAAGAAACAGCGCGACATTGAAGAGAAGAGGCAGCGACTCGAGGAGGCTGAGAAGAAACGCCAGGCTATGCTCCAGGCTATGAAAGAATCTAGCAAGACCGGACCCAACTTTACCATCCAAAAGAAGAGCGACAACGTAAGTTCTCAAATTTTATTCCGTTAAAAACTTGTAGCTAACTTTCCGTAGATCTCATTCGTAAGCTCCTATCTCCGTAGTTACAATCAGAAACAGTACTAAGTTCATATTAATATAAAAATTCCTTGTAACTAGTCCAGACTCGCCTAAACAACATTTGTAATTAGATGGCTATTATTGAACAAAACAGTGTCTACTACCAATGACAGCTATTTTTCTGTACAGTTCGGCCTCAGCAACGCTCAACTGGAACGCAACAAGACCAAGGAACAGCTCGAAGAAGAGAAGAAGATCTCCCTCTCCATCCGCATCAAGCCCCTCTCCATCGAGGGTCTCTCCACCGACAAGCTGCGACAGAAGGCGCAGGAGCTCTGGGAGTGCATCGTCAAACTCGAGACCGAGAAATACGATCTTGAGGAGAGGCAAAAGAGACAGGACTATGACGTGAGTTCACTTTTAATACTTTTCATCCTATTATAAGATAAAGTCTAACCAATTTGTTGCCGCACACGACTGATACCTCCAAGACGTGCTAGCTTCACTAGCTTCAAGTGGCGGTGGAATTGGCTTTCAGTAGTGGCTAATGTGTGGGAGTCACTAATCCGAAAGAGTTTTGAGTGACTCTTGCCCAACTGTAATGTAGTTAAAGATGATGATGACTAAATTCAAAACAAACTATATGAATGTATAATAAAACAAGATATTTGTTAACAGTTAAAAGAGCTCAAAGAAAGACAAAAGCAGCAGTTGAGACACAAAGCCCTGAAGAAGGGTCTCGACCCTGAAGCCCTCACAGGCAAGCACCCCGTAAGTAAACTGGAGACTACACTGACTTACAAATTCGCAGATTCTAAAAAAATATATAATTTCTTAGATTTTCCATAATTTCAAGTAATTTACCTCTATAACTCTGAGCTTGGTCGATTTTGATGCATATGTATCTAATTTTATTGTTAAACTTAATTATTATTTTTATTATTTTCAGCCCAAAATCCAAGTAGCGTCCAAATATGAGCGACGTGTAGACACAAGATCATATGACGACAAAAAGAAGTTGTTTGAGGGTGTAAGTATAACACAATACCATACAAAACAAAATGACAGTGGTCAAAACAACTTTCATAGAGAAATTGCATCGTTTCAAAATATGCATAAGACTCTTATTGGCCAATTTACAACAAGAACCAACAAGAAATGGCTGTTTTCAAGGAAATACGGGAGACATAATTTTGTATTTGCTAAGAATAATATAAAACGCATATTGATATAATACTTAACGCAGGGCTATGATAATGCAATGGCTGAGTACATGGATAAGCTCTGGAACGACAGGATGGAGGAGTTTATGAACCGCACCAAAAGTAAGGGGATGTTACCCCTACATAAGTCCGATGTCGCATGTCTTCATGGCATGACTATCCATTGTGATACCTATGTTATGTGTTCTCTGATGAAATGACTTTATTTCATAACAAAAAATCTTATAATCAATTAATGAGACAAGACCCGTTATTTTTTCAAACAAAATATTAAATTATTTTTTGATATTCATTACTAGAAATTTCCGTAGTAACATTCTTCTGGATTAGGGCAAAGCCCGTGCCTTTTGTCTAGATCAAGTTTAGTCCGAACTTTTTTCTAGACGTTTTGGTTATAACGGTCTGAAGTTAAGAATTGGTTTTTCTTGTGTCAATAATACAACCAAATAAAATTGTTATGTAAAAAATTGCAACAAAATCAACTTAGTCATTTCGTCAGCACCCACGCCCTATGCCCATGTGCCTGTACCACTCATACTGACCCTGTGTTCACAATACCTTTAGGACCTTGAGAAACTAAACAAGGACTTCCTCGAGAAGGTCTGGCATGAGAGGGCCGAACAGTTCGGCGGCAGGCAAAAGAGTAAGTACCTCCCTACTACTTTAATACTATACACTGGCTAAGAAAAGATTAGACTGGATGATTTTATAAATTGTAAATTAATAAAAGTAATTTTAAATAATATTTAAAATTACTTTTATTAATTTATAATGAATATAAAAGATAGCCGGCAACAGTTAAATGCAACAAAACGAAAATAGGGTGAAATTGCGCCTAATGAGAGAGGCTTAAGTCAAATCAAATAAAAATATGCTTTATTTTTTTTGAGACGCGAGTCTACATAAAAAATAGTCCAATTTCTTTTCCTACCGTGCAGTGAATGACTGGCAACTACTGAGAAACACTGCCAAAAAACTCAGTAGTCCTGAGTGCACTGTAATAGATCGATGATAATAAAAATCTATGAAGTTACAATTTATTTTTAGGCAAAGATATCGAGTATTTCGGGCTTTTGAATTTTTAAATCTACTTATTTAATCTAGTCTCATCTTTTATTGATTATAGTCAAAACCTTAGTCGATCAATACAATGAAATGTATACCATAGTGCCCTAAATAATGAATCCCCCTTTTTGATTATTTGTGTTAAACATTTCATAGTGTGTCAAATAACATTCTGTTAGAAATGAAAATCTTTCTATTTGTATACAATCTGTTTTAATAAATAAATAGTATTAATGGTAATGCCAAACACTGTAAAAATGTTCACGCAAATGTAGTATTTTGTGTAACTATGTATTTTATTGAAACCAATTGACTCAGTACACTTGGCATTACTTTTTTCGCTTTTAATTACTTTTGATTAATACAAACAGATTACAGACAAAATTATTCAAATGGATCCAATCGTGCTCGAGTTTTATATTTTGTACATAATATATAAATGATAATGTCATCTGTAGCAGTTCAGGAGGATTAACACGTTCAGTGCCACATCCTTACGCCCCACCTTGAACACGCCTGGCGTGTTCCAAGTATTTAAAAAAAATGTTATAAAAATATATGTTTTTAAAAATCTCTCAGAGCATAACGTTTGCGATTTAATAAAAGGCGGTAAGGCATCAGACTAGTCAAAAATAAGAGTGGCATTAAATGTGTTAAGTAGTATTTACTGTTAAATTAAACGATTATATTTCTAACAGCGAGACTGCCTAAATGGTTCGGTGAGAGACCGGGCAAGAAGAAGGGCGACCTTGAATCCCCCGAGGGCGAGGAGGATGTGAAGGCGGTGGAGGAAGATGAGGAGCCGGTATACGAGCCCGAGCCCGAGGAGGAGGAAGAAGAGGTCGTTGAAGAAGTAGAAGAGGAAGAGGAGGAGGAGGAAGAGGAGGAAGAAGAAGAAGAAGAAGAGGAAGAATAAGTAAGTTATTTTGTTTTACCTTTTTTTAAATCCTAATGAGTGTGGATTCTTTCACTATTTATATTTTTTAAGTGGAAAATATGTTAAGCAATGATGTGGTGTACGATAAAATGCACTTACCAATTATACCGATTCACAAGTTACGAGTGATTTTCTGTGAGCAGTTGGATTAAGGCCTACAATCGCTCAACTATTTAACTACTGTTATAAATGTGAAATTTGAATTCATTCATACTTCTTGACTACACACCTGAAAGTATGTTCTTGTTTTGATCGCAATCGAAGGTCAGCAGTAAATATTCGTTAAACGTTCCAATATAACCTTGTATCTAAATTTAATACTGTACGCGTTGTATGTATGTATAAAGTTATTTGTGTCCTCATTCCTTCACCGATATTTACCTTATTCATAGTTATTTATATTGTTTCAGACATAAGCAGCGCGCAATGATCAGGGAAGCTAGATCACCGGCACACGCCGGTCGTGTTGTAACCACGCCATTAACTTATTCTTATTATAAATTATTTTTATTATTTATACTGTTGAAACAATCGTTATGGAACATCACTATGCTACACAACGTCTCAACACCTACGACGATGCAATAAACTAATTTATTTCATAAGGCTGCTGATTTTTTATTTTATTTTACTCCCCTGTTATATTCAGATCATATAATTATAAGTAATACTCTTAATAAGTGGAGGACATCCGATTGGAAAGAAGTTATGAAAATAATCGTCATCTGAGTGCTGAGTTTCAGTTTTGACGTTAACGTGTTCTAACTAACCTAACGCGGTCTTATTACATCGAGGATAACTTGTCGAATTATAGTGAAGTCGAAGAAAAACTTCTATGAACTGGAAATCATCCCGGTATATTTTTATCTTAGAAAGATTTTAGAAACACGTCGTACATATCTAAAATAAATCACAATAGAATCCGTTATAAAGTAGTTATATTCCAATACTAGCATGAATATAAGAAATAAATAATACTGAGGGTTGTATATTTAAACTTTTAATAATTTCAAATAATAAAATACTTATACTTTTAACATAATGTATTATTTCAAATATGGAACTATAGCCATCGTATTTCTTAAAATACACGACACAATTTTAATACGAATACTAAGCAATATTTTCTTTCAAAATGATACCTTAATACGTTACAATATAGTTCATAATATAAATACTAAATAGCTTACGCGGCTGGTATAGGGTTAGCGGAAGGTTTTTGAGGTGGAGTTTTATGCATCATGTTGATTTTGTCACCTAAGCTTAGCGCCATACCCTGAAAACCAAAAAAAAATATTAGTCTTAAGGGTATTTTTATAGCGGACAAGTCGAACGTGACCTTTTAGGATATAAAAACTTTAAACTAACTTTTAACTTTTTTCATTGGTACTCAGTTATTGGGTAAAGAATTGAAATTTTTATTGCGCTAAAGCAACCAACAAAAATATTGAAACAAACATAAAAGAGCAATTTTTCTTGACACCTGACTACGAATCATCTCGTTCACTTGAGATGTTAAATCTACACCGCATCAAAATCGGTCGTAAACACGTCATTTTTAGAACAGGGGATATAACTAATAAAGCAAAGCAATAGTCTTACCTGACTCTTAGCTCTAATTCTCACGTGTCCCACGACAGGAGAGTTAGGTTTGTGTAGCGGTGTCTCTATACTCAGATTAGCGAGGGCGTCTTCACCGAATATCGAACGGGCATACAAATTGGCCGCCATGAACCCACATTGGCCGGACAATGCCTGGAAATACAAATAATCTCGCAGCATTATGTTGTGCAGCTACCGGTGAGAATCTTCTCACCGGTAGCTGCACAACATAATTAAAAAAAAACACGCGTGGCGTGTTTTTGAATATACGATTGGTAGGAAGTTATGTAGTGATATTTTTGCTCATATGTTGACGAATATTTGGCTAAAATTATATCGCCCTCTATTTTATACTATCGGTAACTGTATAAAGATATTTTAACTAACAACAAATTTGAACACTAGCTATTAAATAAAGATACCGCATTAAAATCAGTCCATTTGTTTGTTTATACTCTACAAAGTTAAAAACTACTCTTTCTGTGGTTGAAAATATAGTTTCGAAATAAAAACTTACCTTTTCAGGCGTAAGGCATTTCATGTTTGTAGACGCTAGTAAATGTTGTAAGTACTCTCGCAAGTCTGTAATATTCGTGTTAACAGACACCTGGAAAAACAAGTATAATCTGTAAGCCAGTTTTAAATCTTTGTGCAGATACAAGGTTACATTTTGTACAGTAAACAGCGAATGACCTAGTTATAGAGGCACATACAATTAAAACACATTTCATTACACGAATCTCATGCTTACGCACTCGCTACAGAACGCGTAATGTTTACGACAAAACTGACACTCAGTATATTCCTAGTTTCTACTTTCTCCAAATGATCTAAGGGGGCACCTCAAAGAATCGCAGGATGTTATTGTCTTGCCATGTATTTCTATATACACTTTTTGAGGGGTTGTCTCTACGAGCAGGAAAATCGCGATCCAGAGATTGTATAGAAATACGTGCACGACGATAATATCGTCGCGTTTTTTCGGGCGTGGACACTTGCCAGTTTTTTCAGGATGATTGCTTTAAAAATGTATAAAAAGAGGTATGGGTAATAGGGGCTCCAATCAGACTTTTTCGGTGAGCAGTAACAACAGCGTACACAACCAATCAAAGTTTCAAGTTTTCGATCGAATCTCAATATTTTCAAGTCTCAATTTTTACCTCGATCTTCATAAGTGCGTCACAGAACATCAATCAACAACAATCATAGCTAGAACCCTGTAGAAGGCTGTAGTTAGTGATATATTGTACCTTGTTCTCCCACTCGAACTCAGCCCACATCTGTCGGAAGTCTGCATCAGTGGTGGTGGCAGGCTGTATGTAGTCCACGATGTCGATGTGGATGTCGTTCAGTACCACCACGCCACGGTCCATGCTCGCGCCCGATACTTCGTACACTGCATACACAATCAATAATCACACGCGTTCCAGGATTTGGTTGGAAAGGGGTAATTTTAACTCATTTAATGAGACGAGCTACTTAGGGTATTTTTATTTTCTATAAGTTCCGTTATATCATTCAATCATTTTTGACTCAAAACTCGAATCCGTTTCATAAGAAAACCTTTCGGTGGACAGGCACTTTCATGGACATTTAGAACGCTACAATATCATTATTTAACTCCTCCTTAACGGCTGGACGAATTGTCGTGTCATTATATGTGTTAAAGTGGATTCGAGAATGGTTTAGATTCACAATCCGGTCCACCATAATGATTTTTTTAAATTTCAGATTTAAGACGTGTGTATAGGACAATATCTATCAGGTCCGCTAGATAGGTCTATTAAGGTTTATAAATCTATTTTATTTTATTTTATTTTATCTACTATAATACAGACCGATATTCCCGAAGATGATCCCGTTCTCGGTAGAAGCGACTTTAACATGCGCAGTGAGTGTCGCGAAGTCTCTGGGCGCCAGCACTAGTGCCGCAGGTCGCTCCACTAGCCGCAAGTCGCCCAGAGTCGCCAGCTCCACCGTGCAGTTCTGTAGGGTGTCGTCTGTACGCACATATGCAAATATTATATCATTTGTAATATCTGTATTTATATAAAAACGTATGACATCCACCTAACCACACTTGGTTAGCGTTTAAGGTAAAGCTTAAATTTCATACATTCGACTATTGTTCAATTCACATTCGGATCGCTCCGTAGTTACATGTTCGGCTAATAAGTAGAGGACTCAAAAGAAGTTCCCGTGAAAATGGTACTTCTCATAACTTTGTTATTTGTTCTTTTACAAAAATGTGGCACTTTAAATAAGAATATTTCTGAATACACTTCTTTTAACTAAAAAATAATAATTTTACATCCGCCATTTCACTGCCTTACAGAACACACGCAGTTTAATAACTGTTGGTTGTATTCTTGGGTATTAATAAAGGAGCCAGTTCCAGTCGAATATCTAAATAATATTATTGCAAACATCTGCAGACCGTATGCTTCTTTACTAAAGTAATTGTATAAAAAAAAGTTGCAATACCTGTCTGGTTAACCACAAGTACGTCAAGCACAATATCGTACTGGTTGACGGAGACGATAGCTTCAGCGTACACTGGGTCTGAGAAACCAGTCAGCTGAGTCACCTTTGATAGCTTGCCGCGCTCTTCTGATACACCTGTTGTACGACCTGACAACGCAAGAACACTTTTACATTATTTTTTATTTTTATTTGGAACACAATAATGCCTATCATTTAAGGATAAATAGTAACCACAGCTTACATTTACTATTTAACACATTCAGTGCTACTAACACGCTCAGCGTGATTTTTTTTACAAATTTACCCATGCCGTGAACACGCCAGGCGTGTTTTCAGTTTAAGTTGATAAATCAAAACTAGCAATAGCAATTTCTATATAATTAAAACGACCTGTTTGAGTAACGAACAGAACATTTGATGTCATAACATATATCAGATGTTCTTTTACTTAGATACCGTTGTTGACTCAAGCGTTTAGCAATAATTGGCTACTATTTTTACATACTTTTGTGATAACTTATACAAAGTTTAAAAATCTCGGTCTTTTATTCTAGTTGTGTAATAGTAACGAGATACATTACCCTGCAACGCCTTGGTAAGCGAGAGCTCGAACATATCGTGATGTTGTGCAGCGCCCTGTACTCCAGCCAGTTGACCGAACACAATGCCTGTCTCCACTTCCACTGCCTTCTCCGAACGCTTTGATTCACGCTCCTGGACAAATAATACTTTATATTTTACAAAACAAATATAAAAATAATCTACTCTAACCAATACCAAATTCTAAAATAAAAGTTAACTTATTATTTCCAACACAAAAAGTATTTTTTAAATAAAGATAATAAATAAATGTATTATTTTAAAGCACAAGTGTCGTTCTATCACCCTATTCAAAAAAAATTCTCGGTCAATTTAGTTTGTAGATCCTAATTTCAATAATTTGTAAGCTATCCGCGTATTTGATACCTCAAAAGAAAGAGTAATAACTAAGCATGTTTTTAAAAATGTTTGAATAGAAAAAGCACGACCCTTGATTTTTTTTAAGCAGTCAAAAATCTGCTTTTGTAATCTAAAAAAAGAAGTATTGACTTCAAATACCTGTAAAAAAAATATCTAATGAATCAGATGCCTCAATCATGTTTTGTTTGATTGCTTAGACATTACCTTAATTAAATAAAATAAAAAATAAACGTTTTATCTTTCAAACTGATCTTTATTTGCAAATAACTGCAAAATTTTAGATTTCTTCATCGAAAATCATTAAAAATTTATAAAAAAAATCAGTAACATTTCGCCGAAGACAAGTAGGGTTTAAATCGTTCTAAATGGTCTATACTAGCTCTGCTTCACGGCTTTGCATCGATCTTCCAAACACCCTGTATATATATTTTTTTGAGTATGGTTGGAATCTCGAAGGTTGCATGCTAAACCCTCTAGTTGATTTGGTTTTAAAACTAAATTCTAAGCTTAACGGCCACAAATATTATAATTACTTTATCCGGCTCGTCGAGTAAGTTGGTAGCTCTGTCCGGCAAGGCGAGCAGTGCTGCCAACGCATCACTAGAGCCACTCAACATCGCGTTACGGATCACTTCAGGTCGAGCACTTCCTGCCAGGATACACATTGCACCGTGTTCTAGGTCGTCTGATGTTAGACCTGATTGAACGCCTGAAGTTCCTGGGGATGTTTAGTTTGGTTTGTTAAGATTTAGAGCTAAAAATAGATAATATAAAACAAAGAAAGGAACAGCGTCGCAGATGAGTCGAGTCGCGTTTAGGAAAATAGTGGAGATTCAGCGCAATATAAACAATCTTCGTGACAAATAATTAAAAATGATATTGTTACAATTAGATTTTAGGTAAGATTGTTGAATGAAGTTTTAAAAATCATTCTGTCATGAAGGAAAGTTATTCCATAAGACATAGACTATAGTCTTCAACTAAATTTATTGCACGTGATTAAGTACATTTTCATACGTATTTCGTGAACTAAACTATCTTACCAGCATTCTGTTTATGATGCGCCAACAGTTGTGCAGCTAGATGTATAGCCCTGGTGGAGTCCTTCAGGTCAGGCAGCTTGAGTGCGAGCTTGCACAGTGCGGAACAAGCACAAGCTGCTGTGAAGCTTTCGCCGGCACCAAGGGCCGACCACAAACCTGCGCCCGGGGAACTGGACGATGGAGCTGGCCTGGGGAAATAATAACGATGTACGAACATATACAAGTCTACTAGTCACCAAATATGTTGAAACCCATTGTTAGAGCTATTATGTTAATTCTTTTTAATTCAAACATTTGGCAGTTTTTTAAGAAGGAGCCAATCAGGAATAGAAAGAAAGTGAAAGGCCAGTGCAATTTTATTTCATTAGATAACAATTATTGCAGGTACGCTCTACTGTAAGACTTCTAAATGAACTTCGCTCTGAAAAATATGTTTTCACTCACGTTGGTAAATTGAAGGCAGACTGAGAAGCGTAAGTACCATCGCTTGTGACGAGTTGACGAGTAGGAGCTGATGTGTCTTGTGGCTTAGCTGTAGTCTCTGTTTCTTCCTGATACACAATATACATTTATTTAAACAGTCAATTACAAGTAATAATTACAATTAATTAATAATAAAAGTGACATTCCTTTAGAAACTTTGGATCCAATCGAAACTTTAGGATCTCAGAGGGTTTAAGACTTAATTTAAACAAACTGCCCAAATGCGGATTGGTGGATATCACATATCCTCGAATGTTTCCTCACGATTTTTTTGCACAAAGATGTGTGGGAAATCGAATTTTATACGAAATACGAGAACAACACTAATAAATTCAATTGAAATTTTATGAAACCCCTGACCCGGCCAAGGACTATTTCGATCACTTTAGCTTTCAAATAAAAAAAACTGCATCACAATCGGTACGTTAGTTTGATTGCTACGACCAAACAAACTTGTGCACAGATACACTTGTCGAATTTACAACAACCCTGTTTTTCATCGGATATAAAAATTTAAAAATTACCTTATCCTGGTCACTAGTGCTGGGTATGACATTTTCCAATACATCCAGCGCGGCCCTGGCTCTAGCGGGAGTATCCGCGAACTGTGCCACCAGCCACAACGCAGAACGTACAATCTTACCCACGCGGATACCCGGGATGGCTTCCAGAAGTTTCTATAACACAAGAAAGAGTATAACTAGAGTAAATAGCATTTTTTAATCATAGAACCGATCAGTGGTAAACAAATTTTATTAGGGTTATACAAGTTGCATAGATCAGATTGTGAAATCAAGTAAAACGTACATGCTAGACTATGTACGTTTTACGTGATTTCACGATAATAATGATATAATCTCTATTTTAAAATTATTCCCAGAGATGCTATTTTATAACACGCGAACATTAAGGTATTGATAGAAAATATAAACAAATATTATACATTAATGAAAAACCGAGAACACGCCTAGCGTGTTCACGGCATAGTGTTAAGTATTCATGAAGACACGCTAGCCGTGTCAGTGGCACGAAATGTCTTGTGTGCTATTTCTATAACCTACAAAAAGTGAATGACCATTAAGTAACTATATTAAAAGCACAAAATTAGGGTTTGATTTTGAAATAATGCATTTATTATAAAACAGTTCGTGATTCTAAATATTAACGTTTAAATGCAAATGAAAGACTTTTGACCTGGTAGAGCTGATCCCTTAGGTCCGGGAATGCATGCAGAGCATGTCTGAGGAACTGCATGACATCAGCTGCAGCAGCTTCTCCACCGTCACCCAGCACCTCCAATAATGCTGGAGCTACACTGCCTGCTACTTCTGGGAACTGTAATAAATTCTCTCTTGAGGTAGCCAGAAAAATGGCACACTTTAATTTTTATACAAATTAACGTATGTTATTCAAAGCCGTCTTTAATCTATTACAAGTTGTTCGGAGCTGCGCAACCGAACAGCTCAGCATCTTTCATTTGTGCATCGCGTGCATACTAAAACTAAGTCAATTTTATACATTTTAGTGATTTTAGAATCAGTTCGCGTTCAACCAGCGACCGAGCTTTGGGTACATTACAATATTGTGTTCCCTATCAGCATTTAGCTATTATAGAGACAAAGCTAATCTCTTTAGGATGGACTAACTAGATGGAACCGTTCACGTCTGTATTACCCAAAAGTGTAGGTAGAGGTGAATATTACTCACTTTTCACCAGCTAAGTTCAGATCCCATACGTAATAGGGGGTGAACCTAGTTTATTAGGCAAGATACCAAACGTCGGGTTGCAACTAAGATTCTCGAAGTATAAGGAATCGAATCGTCGAGGTTATTAAGCGAACATGGTGACTACTGAAGGCGATACTGTTTTTTTCTTTTAGGCTTGCGCTTGACCACAACTTCCCTGATGTGAAGCAATGAAGCAATCTACAATGGATCACGCTTATGCAGTAAATACCGATTCACTCGTAACTTGAAGACAGGCAGAATATAGCTATCGGGAAACCTACATGCCGGCAGCGAATTTCACAACTTGGCAGTTCGCACAATAAAAGAGGAGGCAAAGCGCTTTGAATTTCTACCTTATATCGGTGGCGCATAGCCGTACCTCTACTTGTCCGATGAAAGAATGGGGACGGGGATGGAATAAGATTGTGTAATTCCAACGCACACAGTCCTGTGCGTGTGTGTGTGCGCGTGTGGGTGTGTGCGCGTGTGCGTGTGCAAATGCGCGAGTGCGTGCGCGTGCGCATGTGCGTGTGCGTGAGTGCGCGTGCGCGTGTGCGTATGTGCGTTTGTGTGTATGTGTGTGTGTGTGTGTGTGTGTGCGTACCTTGAGCGCCGCGCGGTGCATGGCCCGCACGAGCAGCTGTCGGTACTTGTCGCCGTCCTCCAGCGCGGCGCCCGCCCGCCCCGCCTCCTTGCGCAGCACCGACACCAGCTCCTCTGTGTGTGTGTGTGTGTGTGTGTGTGTGCGTACCTTGAGCGCCGCGCGGTGCATGGCCCGCACGAGCAGCTGTCGGTACTTGTCGCCGTCCTCCAGCGCGGCGCCCGCCCGCCCCGCCTCCTTGCGCAGCACCGACACCAGCTCCTCTGTGTGTGTGTGTGTGTGTGTGTGTGTGCGTACCTTGAGCGCCGCGCGGTGCATGGCCCGCACGAGCAGCTGTCGGTACTTGTCGCCGTCCTCCAGCGCGGCGCCCGCCCGCCCCGCCTCCTTGCGCAGCACTGACACCAGCTCCTCCGCGTGACGGGAGCTCACCAGCTCCAGGGCTAACAATTGCGGTCATACACTCGTCAATACACCTACACTTAACCTTCCTATTCCCGCGTGATGGTCTGTTAACCCTAGTTCCACTGTCGAAACATGCACAAGAAAATATGTTGCAAGCACTACCTATCTCTATCACTTAGAGATGAGTAGAAAGAGAAAAAACTACGCTTGTATCATGTTTAATACGAGTTTATTTATTTATTTAACCTATTCTGTTGCCAATCCATTTTATTCTATTTCTAGCAATTCTGTTTTCTTTTTAATAATATTTTGAACAAAGGAATTGAATTTGAATTTGAAAACGCATTTTGACAAGTTCAAGATGGAATTCGAAAACTAAGTAAGTATCACAGTAACAGACTGAACTCAATGCATCGAAAGACATCGGATCGAATCTCACCACTGGAAACCTGTGTTGTAACTCAACTTGCAATGTTGCCCTTTCTCAATAATATCATGCATAGAAAGCCGAGCAAAAATAATAAACTACAAAACGAAACTCCAAACACAATTCTCTTGTATTATCATCTGATAATAAAACTACTTGTGACACTACATTCACGTCGGGAAAAAGTCTGCCTAATGTCTCGGCCAACAACCAGTCCACTTAGGAAGATTTTGAGCACCAAATACTAAAAAGTCAGTTGGAAACTGCCCATGAAGAAGTGGGTTGCATCAGCCATAAAAATTCTGCCTTAAAAAGCAAGGTTGAGGAGTATGACAGAGTTATACAAAATGTACAGTAAGTAATTACTATGGAGATAGAATGTTAGAAAAAGAATACCTTAACAGCTTGCCAGCCGACATTAGAGATATGGACGATAAAAATAAGTTTGTAAAATCACTCAAACAATTCTTACTTAGCCGTTTGAATACTGTATAAGTGTACACCTATATCGACCTATTTTAAAGTTTGTGGAAACAGTTTTGTGGGGCAATGAAATATTGTAATGTTGTGAAAGGAGAGGTCAAAAGTGGGATAGTATTTTGAACACCAATGTGATATACCTCATTGGAAAGCTTGTTTAATTAGCTATTAGAATTTAACTAAACACGAATTTTAAGAGCACCCATTAATGTAAAAATCTAAAAAATATAATAGAAAAACAAAACGCACATTACCATTAATTATCCATTTCCTAAGCAGTATAAATATTGCAATCATGTCAATAATTGCATTGTATTATATCATATTTTTCTTGTAATATTATTCTAGCTGCAGTTTAATGTAATTATGACGAAAAATATTTTTTATCATATTAGTGTAATAACAAAACGCGCGGAAAAAAAGATGATTACGGGAAACGTCATGATGTCATTGTCATTGATCAGTTTGATTGACAGCATTCTAAATAATTTTAGTTTTTTTGGTTGCTCAATTGTCATTTGGCCATGGGGTTGCCAATTGCAATAATCATAATATTGCATTGAAGATTCTTATTTTCAGTTTCAATTTAAAAAAAAACGGAAGGGTGTAAAATAATTTTAAATACACCAAAAAATTTAATTAATTATGCCCTATTAACCTATGTAACTCAGATTGCTGTTCAAATTTACAATTATTTTAATCCCAGGCTCTATACATTTTTTGAACGTCTCCTTTGATACATACATACAAGAAAGTTACTAGCTCAGATAAAGTCTGCGATCGCTCACTTACACCTAAGTGCACACCAAAAAAAATGCGGTGTATAAAAATAGGGCTTCCTTGTTCGTCTCCTATCCAGTCTTCGGGTATGTTAACAACTGACGCAACAACTACCTTAGCAACACTACCGCCGACTGCAGATATCGACCAGTTCCAAACTTGTTCCGCATCACTACACTTTAGGAAGTAGACTACCTGTGACACTTTACTAAACCCTACAAAAGATGGCGCTGGTAGTATGGAAACTGCAAAAACTGAATCCACGCAAACTAACAACCAGCCATGTAAGGATGACATTGACTTTGAGATTCCTCGAAACAAGAACGAGCCTGTAATGACCAACGTCAGCTGCTCTTTTGGAAGACCGGAACTATCGAAATTGCAACATAAACCGAGATTTTGCGTCAGAAACAGTAACAACTCAAACAGCATTATATCAATATCATAAAGTACGTAATATACATTTTAACTGTGGCGTTGAGTAATTTATCAAAACTTTAGGCGGATAACTTTCTAACTAAACTAAACATGACTATTGTTTAATTTTGGAGGTGACGTAATTCTGTGCTTGCCTACATATAATATTAATGGCACAGTGATGTGTTCAATTCTAGAATTGAACGGTTTAACATTTTAGCTTATACTCATGTTACCAACATGAAAAATATATTTTAATATTCAAAAATATTGTATTGGCAACACTGTGCATCTGTTTCGTGTTTACTTAAGCTCCAATATACCTAAATACAGTCCGCTACTACAATAAAGGAATAAGGAATTCGGGCCACACAGGCAGTCTCCTACAACTCACATAAGTACACTTGAGAATGTAACAATTAATGACTCTATTTTAAAATTGACATATGACGAGACCATGTTTTTAAGCGTAGTGGAACATTGAATAATTACGAAATGAATTTTTTTTTAAATATTCTGGGACATTAACACACACGGTTATCTGGTCCCAAGCTAAGCAGAGCTTGTGTTATGGAAACCAGATAACTGGTATATACTATACATATAATACTTTTTTTTTGTAAATATATACTTATAATAGATATTTACACCCAGACTCGACACAAACACAAATGTTCAACACTAATGTTTGTCTCGGGTGGGAATCGAACCCACGACCTGCGGCGTGAAAAGCAAGTATCTTACCGACCACGCCACCGGCTCGTCAAAATTAACTTTGACAATTTAAAAATACACATACATTTTGATGTTTTTTTTTTACATACAACACAGGATAACAACTAAACTTTAACTAAAAATAGCGACCACTGTAAATGTAGTGATGGCGAACTATTATCTACATTTAGTTGAATAAATAATAATATTTTGCATCAAAATCTATGTAGTATTAATAATAAGAAGAATGAATTGGATGTTTATTAACAAAATTATGGATTCAGGTTACTTTTTAAATATCAGTGAATATTTCTTGTGAAGGAAAACAAACTCAGATAAAACCCAGGTTCTTGTCAAAGAAAACCGGTTCCTACCAAGAATGATGCGCGAATCTATTCAAATCAAAAAACATCCTAATTTTAACAGAGAAAATGGTTGGAATATACCACCAGCTTGGGACCCAGTGCTTAATTTACTTGTACCAAAACCCAAGCAAAATCAACTCAGAATTCAAGACACTGTGAGCTTAGTTTGCATAAATCCGAACGCAATTTACATACTAATATTTGTAGGTAGTCAGTAATAATTGTGATTAATATATTTGGACGTCAAATACCTCAGTCCACCAGTGAACATGAAGTCTGAAAAGACTTTGAAACGTCGGGTTCTAAAATCTAAAATTTATTTCAATATTTAAACACTTACCCAAATGCAGAGTATGCTTCCTAACGTCCAAGTCGGACGACGCCAATACCCTCAACACGTCCATGGCCAGTTCAGGTAAAGCTCTAGCCGCAGCCTCCCCTCCCTCTTCTCTGAGTGCTGCTAGTCTGCCCACTACTATAAGCTTCACGTTGTTGTCACTCTCTTTGACTATCAGGTCGATATAGCAAGCAGCTGCAGCCTGGGAACACAAACGAACCCCTTATCCTCGATTTGCACTGATATGGACGAAAACATGAGGCAAACACTGTCTATCTCTGTCGCTTAGGGATGAGTAAAAAGAGACAAGCAGTCCTCGAAACATTGTGTAAGGCCTACCGTCCACGGAGGCATAGGTACATTAGACGCGTACTATTGGGCGTGTAACTTGTGTAGCCTAGTGTATTAAAAAATCAGTCTACGAGGCGTATTGTACACGTAGGTTTCCAATAATCTGTAGATTACCGTACAGCGGCACTGCTCGCGTTCAGCAGCCCGTACACTGTGCGGGTGTACACATGGTGTACCGTACCTTAAGCGCGGCCGGAGCGTTAGATAGCGTGACGAGCGTGCCCGCCGCCTCGTACCGTACAGCGGCACTGCTCGCGTTCAGCAGCCCGTACACTGTGCGGGTGTACACATGGTGTACCGTACCTTAAGCGCGGCCGGAGCGTTAGATAGCGTGACGAGCGTGCCCGCCGCCTCGTACCGTACAGCGGCACTGCTCGCGTTCAGCAGCCCGTACACTGTGCGGGTGTACACATGGTGTACCGTACCTTAAGCGCGGCCGGAGCGTTAGATAGCGTGACGAGCGTGCCCGCCGCCTCGTACCGTACAGCGGCACTGCTCGCGTTCAGCAGCCCGTACACTGTGCGGGTGTACACATGGTGTACCGTACCTTAAGCGCGGCCGGAGCGTTAGATAGCGTGACGAGCGTGCCCGCCGCCTCGTACCGTACAGCGGCACTGCTCGCGTTCAGCAGCCCGTACACTGTGCGGGTGTACACATGGTGTACCGTACCTTAAGCGCGGCCGGAGCGTTAGATAGCGTGACGAGCGTGCCCGCCGCCTCGTACCGTACAGCGGCACTGCTCGCGTTCAGCAGCCCGTACACTGTGCGGGTGTACACATGGTGTACCGTACCTTAAGCGCGGCCGGAGCGTTAGATAGCGTGACGAGCGTGCCCGCCGCCTCGTACCGTACAGCGGCACTGCTCGCGTTCAGCAGCCCGTACACTGTGCGGGTGTACACATGGTGTACCGTACCTTAAGCGCGGCCGGAGCGTTAGATAGCGTGACGAGCGTGCCCGCCGCCTCGTACCGTACAGCGGCACTGCTCGCGTTCAGCAGCCCGTACACTGTGCGGGTGTACACATGGTGTACCGTACCTTAAGCGCGGCCGGAGCGTTAGATAGCGTGACGAGCGTGCCCGCCGCCTCGTACCGTACAGCGGCACTGCTCGCGTTCAGCAGCCCGTACACTGTGCGGGTGTACACATGGTGTACCGTACCTTAAGCGCGGCCGGAGCGTTAGATAGCGTGACGAGCGTGCCCGCCGCCTCGTACCGTACAGCGGCACTGCTCGCGTTCAGCAGCCCGTACACTGTGCGGATGAAGCGGGAACGTTCCGACGGGTTTGCGTGACACACCTGGCGGATTTAAATGAATAGTTCAGTGCAGTGTAAAAAGCATTCTATGATTAATACCTGCTAGGTTAACTTACAGAACACATTCAAACAGAGAGACACACACACGCACGCACGAACGCACGCACGCACGCACGCACGCACGCACGCACGCACGCACGCACACACACACACACACACACACACACACACACACACACGCGCGCGCGCGCGCGCGCGCACGCACGCACGCACACACACACGCACGCACGTGAAATAAAATGTATCTTTTGATGTAGTCATTCACGTCAGAACAAGGTTTCAATAATGGATACAATCCTTGGTGGTATAGAATTTGCGTCATGCAAAACTTACGTTGTTTAGATTGAAATGTCATAAAAATAAATGATGCTTTGTAAATTAAATCCATCCGTAAAGGATCGGTAAGCTACTACACTACCCTTTTATACCCTTTCCGTACATAAAACCGCCAATTTTAAAGTTTTTGAGATTATTAAACCATTATATATACATATTCAATAAATTCTTTAAATACCTATCTAATTCTTGATTATTTATTAGTGTCTTCCACACATATGTTTTGCTCTCTCCATTCTTTACCATGTTTCACTGTTAAGCCGTATGCACCTATCTGCATCACGCGCACCTGCGCACGCGCACACACAATAAACACATACAAACACTATCATATCAATACTTATTTACCCTATAGATATTTTCGTTATTGTTACTAAAGTAAGTTACTGTATTTATTTATTTATTTATTTATTTATTTATTTGGCTCCTCAACAATGTGTACACTTTTACAATGACTTATTATACGATTATTGTCTTAATATCTAAGTGCAACATTACTTATAGAAGAGCACAGCATGCACTAAAATATGCGCAAGAACTAATAAATGTCATGCAATTACTACCTACTACTATTTTAACATTTTAACAATTAATTTCATTTTAATAGATTATAATAATTTTATAATAAGTTCATAGTCATGCAATTTTATTCAAATTTGTATTGGTTTGTCAATATTTTATTAAAGTTATAATTATAATTATAAATAATTTAGTTAAAATTAGATTGGAATTTGATGATTCAATAATTAAAATTCATAAAATTTTGATAATATAAATATAAATATAAATTAAACATTAAATTAAATTTAAGAATAGAATAAGATGATAAAAGTTTCAATAAATTACAATATAACATTAGAGAGAAATTATTTACAAAAAAAAATAACAATTCAGTCTAATCACTGCAACTGAGCAAAGCAAGGCGACTTTGCTTAAAGCTTTTCTTTAAAGCAGGCAACGAAATGTGGAACAAGTCAAGATCCTTCTCATATTCCTTGTATAAGGTACACATTCTAAATAATGAACTATGTTGTCTCAAGTTCGTACAACTTTTTGGCAAAGTAAAGAACCTTATGTTACATTGCCTTGGTAGTTTTCTTGGCACATGAATTGATACCCTGCTTAGCAAACCTGGACAGTCAAAGCATCCAGTTACAAGTTTCTTAAGAAAAACCAAATCCAACATATCCCTGCGCTGCTCCAAAGACTCCATCTTAAAATATTGTAGTCTGGCTTGATAATCTTTTAGTTTTCGTCCCATGTTGCAACTGTAGGTTAAATGCCATAAGAACCTTTTTTGTAACTTTTCTATACGCTTAATATGTACCTTATACCTAGGGGACCAAACCACACTACAATATTCTAGATTACTTCTTACTAAAGAGGTATACATAATTTTTTTAGTGGTTGGTTTCCTAAAATTTTTACATTCCCTCAAGACAAATCCAAGTAGTTTTGTTGCTTTCAAAAGTATGCTGTCAATATGCTTAATAAAACTTAACTTTGTATCTAATTGAACGCCTAGGTCTCGTATAGTATCCACTTCATCAAGCAGTTCACCATTCAATCTGTATGACGTTTGTAAAGCATTCTTTTTTCTGGTAAACTTAATGTGTTGGCATTTTTTCACATTTAAGAACATTTTATTATTCCTACACCACGCATTCAGTCTATCCAAGTCATTCTGGAACAGAACAGAGTCAGCACGACTATCTATTATTTTAATGGCTTTAAGATCATCGGCAAATAAAAATATACTGGAATTTAGAAAGCATGAGCCAATGTCATTAATGAACAGATTAAACAGATAAGGACCCAAATGTGACCCCTGAGGAATCCCAGAAGTAGCAATGTAATCGTCAGAAGTGATGCCATTGACAACAACTCTCAACTTACGCCCAGAAAGATAAGACTCGAACCAACTCAGCAAGGGATCTGATACACCATACATTTTCATCTTTTTTACTAGCAAAATATGGTCCACGGTATCAAATGCCTTGCTGAAGTCGGTGTAGACTGCATCCACTTGTATATTTGAGTCGACTGCCTCCACGACATTATCGATATAATTGACCAAGTTGGTAGATGTGGACCTACCTTTCGCAAATCCATACTGGCAGTCTATTATTATATGGGATAAATGTCGATACAATAGAGGGCAAATAAGTGCTTCGAAAATCTTGGCAAGTACTGAGAGTATGGCAATTGGTCTGTAGTTTGTGACGTCTGATTTATCTCCTGTTTTAAAAACTGGGACTATTTCGGTTTCTTTCCATATGGATGGGAAGGTACCTTGAAGCAGGGAACTGTTAATTATTATAGTCAGTGGCAAAGAAATGGTTTCTGAGACATTGCGTAAAAATAATGGTGGTATATTATCAGGGCCTGCACCTTTATTAACATCCAACTTTTTTAACTGTTTTTTAACCTGATTTTGTGATATAATAACTTGACCTAAATTGCTACTACTCAAACAGCTGTCTAAGTCACTAGTGGCACTTGGTGCATCATTTCTGTCACTACAGTAAACTTTAGAGAAGTGAGAGGCGAAGAAATTACATATATCTTTAATATTTTCAGAGCAGTTTGTGCCATATTTCATAGAACTGGGGTAATTGCTAGCTCCACCTCTCTTCATCTTCAAGTAGCTCCAGAAGTATTTTGGGTTCGAGGTTATTTTAGCTTCTATATTAGCGATGTATTCATTGTAGCAAGAGGTAGCAATATGATCACATCTTTTTTTGAGCAAATCGAGAGCAATATAGTCCAATGGGTTATTATACTTCTTTACTCTAAGTCGTAAGCGATTTTTTTCATTTAACCTTTTAATGAGATTTTTCGAGAACCATTGTGGGTATTTAGTTGTCCTAGTTGATGCTTCTGGAACAAACTTTTTTATAATGTTGTTGAGAATGCAATAGAATTTCTCTAACATTTGTTCAACATTCATGAAGGGCTCAAATTCCTTCATCCAATCTACCTGTTCAAGTGCTGTGTTAATTTCTATATAATCGGCCTTGAAGTAATTATATTTACGTTTATCTAAAAAGTTCTTTTTCTGTTTTATGGAGTGGCAAAAAGTTAGATTACATAGTATGGGAGGATGGTGCAAATCAATCTTTGAGAGGATGTCCATTGGAGCTTTAACTACAGCACACGCTATATTGGTCAAAACCAAATCAAGAATTCTATTATTATGGTTCACCAAAAAGTTAATTTGTGTTAAATTATTAAGCAAGATAAAGTCCCAAAGAGTCTGCTCTAGGCCTGAGGAGACCTCTTGAGGAGCACTAACTACATTGCCACCAGTATCGATCCAGTTAATAGACTTCAAATTAAAGTCTCCAATAATTAGACATTCATTAATAAGTTCTAATACTCTGTTCGCATTATCAACAAAGTGTTCCAGCACTCTAGGTTGCAAGGGTGACGGCAAGTAGGCAGTACAAAGATAAATGTCCCTACGTTTTCTACCAACATCAAGTGTCAACTTAACCCAGAGATCGTCACAAGAACTTTCGAAGTCACACATTCTGGACGAGTTTAATTTCTTAGAAATAGCTATTAGAACTCCCCCACCGTCAGATTTATTGTTTAAAATATTAATACTACGATCACGTCTATAAATTGCGTATCGGTCGTCCATAATTTCTGAGTCAAATACACTATCTAGCAGCCATGTCTCAGTAAACATAATGACGTCATACGAGCAGCATGCGATTTTTTGATAAATGTCATTTAGTTTAGTTCTACTGCCCCTCAAATTTTGGTAATAAACGGTTAATTGATCGAATTTTATAGCTTATACTCTAATACATTATTACTGACAATCTACTTATTCTAGCTTATTTAATGTATCAATGTCTTTAATATATTTACAATCGTCGCCTTCTAATTTTCGAACAAATATCTTACCACCACGTATCCATACCTATTGATAACCCAATTTCTTAGCTTTGATGCGGGTTGCAGCGTGCAGCGCCTTGTTTGCTGGGGATAAGTGTTCTACGATATAAACATTTTGTCTCTTGCCTCCAATTCCCAGTAGCGCTGTGTTGAGCTTCTCCTCCAATTTCTTGTTTTTATTGAACTTGATAACAGCTGCCAAAAAGCTATCCCGAACCCGTGGACTATTAAATTGCACCACTATTGACTTTGGGCGATTGTTAGATGTGGCTTGTTTTGCTATTCTAGTGACATGATGTATGTTATTCTCTGTTAGATTGGCTGATACAACTCTACTTATATTCATAACAGTGGATACTAGATTTTCGTTACTGTGCTCAGGTAGACATTGAATTTCTAAATTAGTAGATCGCGCATGTTGTTCCATTTGGTTTAGTCGGACGCATAAGTCTTTTACTGTGGCTTTTAGTTCTTCATTTTCTTTTTTAATTTCGCTGACTGTTCTGATGCTTAAAGAGAATTCTGTCTTCATTTCTTCAAACTTCTGATTCATAAAATCCATTGAGGTGTTAAGGCCTTCTATTTTATCAGTTATAGTCTTTAGCTCCTGGTTGACATAGTTCGCCAAAGTTTGGTTAAGATTCTGCATAAGATCGTCTATCTGCTTTTTCATAATCCGTGAAACTTCGCTTGATGTTAGGGGAACATCATCAGTCGATGTATTTATAGGAGACCCCTTTTTCCTATGAGTTACGTTAGGATCACTTACTTGAGTCTTCCTCACCGGAGTGTTATCCGCATTGCGCGTTTTCGGCTTACAAGTCGGACATAACCAACTGTGCAGTTCGGACTGTTGGAAATCAGAACCAAGCAATGGTGTGAGACATGAGCGATGATAAGGCCTTTGACATGACGAACATTTAATAGCGGAGCTTCCTTTGGCTATATTTTTCGAACAGCACTCGCAGATCATGTTGTCGAAAAGTATTTTTCACTTAATACTTGAGTAAACAAAGCACAGTAATAAAGTACTAAACTGCACACTAATAAACTATCGACTGTTGGCGGCCGCCTGAGTTCGCGAGAAGAACGTCGTAAGCGCCGTGCAGAACGCGTCACTTACGCGTTTTACTCAACGAGAATGTTCACACAGTTAATGGCGGTAGTACGAAATCACTTTTGAAATATTTATTGTTAATTATCACTTGTAATTGATATTTAGCTCAAAGTATCACATGTAAAACTTGTCTTAGGTTTAGTTCCTTTAAACTTTTGTAGTAGCAGTTTAGAGAATTCACTTTAGACAAGGTTATTAATTTATTTTATCGGAGTAAATGAGTGAGGTTGTTGTGCGCACGGTAATTTTTGACTGTAAGAGCCATTATGACGAAAGAGACTAGCCTCCACGACACAGGCGTAGTGTGGAGGCTAGTGATCATTTTTCTTTCAGGAAATGTTAATTTTAAAACAATAAAGATTTTATACTTTTACCCTCATATTCATAAACGTATTTTATGCTAAAATAGGTTTATAATTCGTTCGTCTTTGTCTGTCATCTTACTAGTAAGAAAGAGTCATACTTTTATCAGGTCAGGCTGTTATACTTTAGCTGAGTCTTCCTGTGTTGCCATTGTGTAATTTTTTAAGTAAATCTAATATCATAATAATGTTTTACTAACCTTGTAAATAAGCTCGACAATAACCAGTTGCAGTATGTCACCGAACCCGTGTACACTATCGAGCCGTGACGCTAGATACGACAGCGCCCTCTCTTGGTCCGCGTGTAACAACATTAGGAACGCGTTGCGTTTGCATGACATATCCTGTTCGGTTTCTAAGAAGTTGGCGACTAACTCGGGCGCATCCGGAATCAAGAATTCGAAGTTTCTGTAGATATTAAAAAAATTATAATACTTGATCTAGTATCTTTAAAAACACACTAAGCACGCAAAGCAGTTGCAATGGAACAAAAATCGTGCAATCTACACAAGTGAATCTAGTAGGCCCAGGACCAACGTCTTAATGAGCTCAAATACACGCGGCTGTAACACCACTAACTTCCTGGCAATCGACTTTCGAAGACAGAGGAATTAGAAGTGTCCCAACACTTGTTTTAGTACAGCAACATCAGCAGCTTAACGTGAACACTTTCTCCTATGCCACTGAGATAGCCGTCACAATAGTAATAAAAATGATAAACCTACCTGTAGATAGTGAATATAGCAAGAACAGCATTCCTCCTGACGTACGAGTGTCTGTGCTCGAGGCAGGCGCGGATGGCAGGCATCAGGGGCTCTAGTAGTTCTGGTTCCTTCAGCTTGCACAGGAACCGAAGAGTCGAGCCGCGGATGAACTCGTTGGGGTGTTGGAGGTCCTGGACAATACTGATTCTTAGTTACCGACCGATAAAATTGCTCCACCCTCTTCTAAGCGTAAGTCATATAATAATTATTATGTTCTTATAGTTATGTAATATATAGAGCGCTTACCTACTCACTTCATCCTACTATCCTACTAATATTATAAATGCGAAAGTAAGTGTGTGTGTGTGTGTGTGTGAAGGTTTGTTACCGCGTATCTCCATAACCGCTCAACCGAGTTTATTGAAATTTGAAATGTAGGTAGTGTATACCCTAGAATCGGACATAGGCTAACAATATTTTCAAAAATCATCCCCTAAGAGGGTTTAATAGAGGGGTGAAGTTTGTATGCAACTTTTTATTCCTTGGTCTTATTCATTTAAAATTCGGTACACATAAACCTTAAGACAAATAATGAGATACGGATTTTTTATTTTGGTGTGGATAATGAGTTTTATTGGTAAAAATTAAAGATTTTCTGGATCTGTATAGTCTCAAGTCCGATTCACTCCAAATTTGGCACACATATACCTTAAAAGAAATCATGAAACACGTGTTTTTTATTTTTCCAATTTTACCCCCGGTGGAGGTGTTAAATGAGTTTATTTGTAAACATTAAATATTCCATAACTGTTTAGTCCTTGGTCCGATTTCCTTCAAATTTGGTATGAATAAAGCTCAAAATAAATAATGAAACACGTGTTTATTATTTTTTCAATTTTTCTTATTTTCATCCTAATACTAAGCGGGCAAAGCCTGAGAAATTATTCTGAGGTTGATTTTCTTTAAAGTTGATATCATAACTCCTTCGTAATTTTGATCTAAATTACTTTTTATTTTGACACAGTGACATGTTTGATAACTCAATGCTACGAATAGAATTCGAAATTTAAATTTCATTTATGTTGCTTACACTCCTACACTACTGAAATAATTTTGTACGGAGATTGTTCGAGACCCGGGAAAGGATAGTTTTATCCGACTGCGAAAAAAGGGATTAATGGTCTAGCGCGATAACCAACATCCGCGGGCGAAGCCGCGAGCGGAAAACTAGTTTGCTATATGTAGGTAATTTGCACGCAACATTGCTATCTTGTCGCACATTGGTATATTTCGCGGGCATTGGTATATTCGCGGTGTGAGTTACACATTTACT
This sequence comes from Meganola albula, assembly GCA_936450015.1. Lineage (NCBI taxonomy): Eukaryota > Metazoa > Arthropoda > Insecta > Lepidoptera > Nolidae > Meganola > Meganola albula. The sequence goes on from OW388150.1 coordinate 1,134,911, forward strand.
TATTTTGTAACTAATTTAAGTGTATTTAATTTTTCTGATGTTTAACTGTTTTATGTCCCAATTTAGAAAATAAAATAAAATAAGTGCTCCTCTAGGGCAGTTTGACTAGACACAGTACAAACGCAAAATGGTAAACATAGTGTGGCATAAGTAGCAATTTTGAACTACTTTGGCAGATGTAATGCAATAACTGTCAAATAATAACCTAATAACATATTTTTTAGGAGAACCGCATTTAAAACTAGGTCTAGACTCTTGCAGACAGCTCGTAACCAAAAAAAAACAAATCGACCTGGCACATAAACAACTTACATTCTCTCAACTGTTAAAATAGTTGGCCAAGATTAAATTCTGCTGAACTTATGGCCCACAAATATGGGAGTGTATGTAGGAAAAGACATACGAGTATCTTCATAATATAATATATATTTTCTAACCTTTCTGTAAGCATCACAGACAAGAATCATCTCCTGCATCAGCTTGCCATCAGACGTGGTCTTCGGCACAATCTCCCAGAAGATCAGCAGCAACTTTTTAATAGTGTGATCTTGCAGTGGCAGCACAAACCTAATGATGATCATGAGCAGACCAGTAATCTTTTCTCCTGAGAGAATAATGCCAATAACCTTCTTGAGAGCTTCGATTTTCTTCTTGGTGTCGCCTTTTTCTGTTGAGTGTTTTATTTAGAAATTATACGTATGAGTCATTGACGCATCGTCTAGGGCAAACCTTATCTAGCGGCATCATGAGACTTTTAAAAATAAATATATAGAAAGAGATGAGGAAAGCAATTTCCAAAATTGCTAAAGCTCAAGAAGCTAAGCCAACACCAATTATATTTTTCATGTGAAATTAATATACACGTGTCACAAGTATCTGCTTTAGTGACAGAGGATCACCCTTCATTAGTATTTTCATGGAGTACCTTTTCGTGAGTTACGTTGATGTAATAAAACCAAGATGTCTAAGAAGTCTCCAGTCCACCAGATTTCCTAAGCTGAGCTTTACAAATGTGTGAAAACATAGATAGTGTGGATGTGAAATCAGCCTAGGGCGCGACGCAAACTTTGCTTGGTTTTAACCGGTTCATACTGCTTTTGACGATTGGCCGGAGTCGCAGTGCACGTTCACTGAAAACTCACACAAATGCAAAGCTCAGCCTAGACCTCGCGGTCTGTAGTAACTTACAGAAGCTTGAAAAGTGGTGACACTAATGAAGGTAAAGTTAAATCTAAAATCACACAATTGCGAATAAAACTTATGTGAAAGAAAGCGACACTCGTGAATTTTTTCTCGGTTTAATTTCTAGGTGATAAATTCAAAATATACGATGTAACACTAGGGAGAGGGTGGACTCACAAATGTGACAAGGAAGGGGAGGGCTATAAATATTTTGTGTCGTAAATTATGTTTACGTTGATGGCCTCCTACCAATATTAAATAGTGGTGATGAAATACACAAAGATATGTAGCCACCACTGGGGATTTAACATAAACTTTATATTTCAAAGGTGAGATCGATACTGCTGCTCTACTGACCCTCATTAGTGATTTTTTAAAACTAACTAAATCTTACCTAGGTCCAACTTAAGTTGCATCTCATTATAAGGCTCCGAGTCAGTTGGATAGTTGATCAGGGTATAGCATGGCTGCTCTACTCCCGCCATACTGGAATAATACCATAATATTGTGTCATAAGAATATATAAAGGCAAAAGTTTTGAAGAATAAAGGGTGAGTGTTAGTAACACTTATATACAAGTGGACTATTAAACAGTTTTAAACAATTTTATTATTTATTTTTCGTTAAGAAAAAAAAAGAGAAGCAAATTAAAAGTCTAACATAGTACACAGAACAAATCCTCGTTCTTCCATCGGACAAGTAGAGGTACGGCTATGCGCCACCATTATATGGTGGAAATTCCACAGGCACGCACAAAGCGCTTTGCTTCCACTTTTATTGTGCGAACTGCCAAGTTGTGGAATTCGTTGCCGGCATCTCTGTTTCCCGATAGCTATAATCTATTATGTATGACTTAAATGTAGCTGGCCAAAAGTGATGTTCACCTTGGGGTAATTCAGGCATAACACATTAAACATGTTATGTTATGTTTTAACCAGACAGTCTACCAGCAGGAATAGATAGGAAGATCGCAGAGAGCTGCATGCCACCTTTACAACAAATGTTGACGCCTCTATGTGGCCAAAACTACTTTGACAAGCATTTTTCGACAAATGAATAAAGAGATATCCAGGGCCCCAATTCTTACGCTTTAGACATTTATCTATAATAGACATATGTCGGAAAAATGGCGAAAAAAAGGGATATTATCAACGTGGATACAATAATAAATAATAATATTTCAAGTCCAATTACAAATGCCGCTGAAGATTTTTACTGTGCATGAACTAACCTGAATAGTATTTACAAAAGCAACTCCCAAAATAAAACAATATTTTCTTTACACCAGCACTCTTTAAACCACTATTATTTTAAATATTACCAATTTGTCAATAAAATAATTTTCGGTCAGATTAAAATTATCAGAAATACGTGTCCACATCCACACGAACAAGTCAAACGTCAAAGCACATGTCAAAGTCAAGTCAAAGTGACAGTCAAAGAGTTTTTTTTGCAGCAACATTTGTTACCACGTATCTCCATAACCGCTCAACCAATGTTAATGAACTTTGAAACGTAGGTAGTATATACCCTAGAATAGGACATAGGCTAATAATATTTCCAAAAATCATCCCCTAAGAGGGTTAACTAGAGGGGTGAAGTATGTATGCAACTTTTTATTCGTTGGTCCTATTCATTTAAAATTCGATACACATAAACCTTAATACAAATAATGAGATACGGGTTTTTTTTATTTTTCCATAATTAGAAAATGAGTATAAATGGTAAATATTAAAGTTTCTCTGGATCTGTTTAGTCTCAAGTCCGATTCAATGCTGTGCCGTGCCAATGAACAACACCGTCAGTTCATTTTCCATACAAAAATACGCATAAATGAGCGAGCAAACACGACAGTCGCGCTGCGACATGAAATTTGAAGAAGCGTTTATATGCTCTTTGTTTGAAGTACGTGTACATTTTGAAGCGTTTGATATAGGAGGTTACAATTGTTCATACAGAGACTAGACTGACTGATATGAAATACTTAGCAGTTTTGAATTTAGAACGTCAAATGTAGTTTGTACAAATTAATTGAGAATTATTTTTATGTCAATCCTGTTCGTTGTACTCCTTTACCTTGTTTTTAGGTTTTGTGATTTTTTACTCAAATAAATATTAATGTGTTCAATCTGTGCATATTATTGATAGGACTGTAGGTTATTTAGAGAATTACAAACCTCATCCAGCTTATATGCTCTTTGACCTCATCAGCGTTGAGGCCATAGATTTAGTGTTGGCAACATTGGATGACATAGGCGGCGCGAGAGTAGCGGCTGCTAATATGACGAGCGAGATCGACTGACACTTGCTCATTTATTCAGAACGGAGTGATTGATTGGCTCTTATGGCTTCTGTGATGCATTCTTTGGAGAAAGCGCGCGACACATTGTTGTCGGAATTGATATTGGATTTATAGGCGGTTGAAATAATTTATAGAACAATCATATAGATAATTATTGATTACTGAGTTTTATGTGCAGGTTTTAGGTCATAACAGATATTAAGTTAACATTAGGATATATCTACCCATAGATTGGCATTGTCACACTAAAAACGAGTCGAAAATCAGAAATGTGTAGTAATCCTATTTTGATGGTTGAGGCACTCTTACATTTTGACGTTGTGTCCTGTCTGTATAAATGTATACTGTGTTTTTCCTTACCGTGCCAAAAAGATAAACAAAGCTTCAGTTTTCGTATCACTTTAGAATATCACGATTTTATCAATCAACCACACTATGTATCGACTTAAAAATGTCTTATTCCATTGAGTAAACACTTTAACTATGAAGTTAACTGAAAAATGTTTTAAATCAACCAGTTAAATACGAATTATTGATAAAATTCTAAACACATTCCAAAATTCATGACCACAGGTTATGCAAGGACACGGGCTGTTTGACATTTTTATACTTTTTAAATTAGAGTGTGGACATAGATTTTTATGGATTCGATAACCATAGATTTAGGAAGAACTGAGTGAATGATATCCAGTCAAATGAACATGTGATGTTTAGATTGTACTTTAATGTAAAGTATTGTCTTAAATTATTTTATTAGTGGATAAATACTGTCTTCTTTAAATATGAAAATTTTGTTTTTTAACCACGTAACTGATGTTGTATGAAATTGAGTGCATATTAAATATAATTAGTTGTATCGTATCGTCGCTCTTTAAAATGTTCTAAACGATCATTTAAATAAAATCAATCTGTGCTTCCCTTGGTCACGCCATGACTTGAGAACGTTTACACCAAAATGGGTAATTTAAGTATTTTAGTGCCTAGATTTAAAATTTGAAACTCAGAAGTTTGAAAAAAAAAACAGCTCTGCCTATTTTAAAAGATCTTGTCCTTAACAGTTTAATACATGGTAAGGCTGTGGTCAATTTATCGGTATTCATCTAGAGCAGCGGTCGTCAAAGTGCGGCCCGCAGACGATATTTCTGCGGCCTGCGACAAACGAAATAATTTTAGTAGATAACAACCTCGATGTCCAACAAATAAAATGCTAATGATAAGTTTGTCGTCTGTTATTTTATATGATTCAAATCAAATCAAATCAAATTCTTTATTTTGAAATTATTTTACTGTCAGGTGGTTCACCAGTATTCAATTATCACCAACGAAATATTCAGTGCTCGCTTCGCTTGCTTTTTCATTTATTTATTTTATTTTCCATTTTCTTTTTTGCTAACGATAGTTTTTGGTTCGCTTTTCTCACACTATTACGACTTTTGTTTTTATTTTTCGTTGTACCCAAGAAACATTTCGCTTCGCACTTGCTTTGCTCGCGTTTTCATTAATGAACAAAATTTCCGGGCTCACTTCGATTCGCGCCGAAAAGCGCACTGTCATTTACCTATCCTTTGTTTTACAGTATTACTACCAACAAACTTTTCGCGCTCGCTCCGCTCGCGATGCATTTATACGCTATTTCCAACTTTCGCTATTTTCAACTTTTTATTTTCGTTGTTACCAACAAATAACTTCGCTGGGCTTACGTTTTTATTTTTTTATAACCACATGACTCCTCCCTCTCTAACTAACACAGAGTTCATCCCGCATCCGCATTAGCCTACTCAGATTCACTAACAGATTATTGATTTATAAAAAAAAATGTGGGTGTACTTATGTACGCGCGTGAGAAGTTATACTTCTTTGGCATAATTAAATAAGCAGACAGCTTCATACTGTTAATTTTGTGTCACAGATGCGCGCGCATCTTAAAATTTCACTCTAATCATTTTTTCATAACGCGCCTAAAGAAGTATAACTTCAAAAATTAACAAAATAGCTTGTTTGACCCCTCATCTTAATTTTGGTAACTGGCCAGAAAAAGAGAAATATGAAACAAGTCTTTGAAACGTATGGCTTGTATTCTTTTAATATTTTCAAATTTTTTAAACATTTATAATATTTCCTGTCTTCAACAATTTATTTGAGATACGACTGTATTATTGTATTCCAGTGTTTTAATAATGTAAATATTCTTGGTTCCGAATAATGAATGATTAGCAATCTATTCAGTCACTCTTTCACAAATCATTCAATGTATTCAATCATGGTGGCCCTACCCTAAAAATATAGTCTTTGGTCACGAGGCGGCCATATTTGTTGATATAATATGCATCCTAAGGAAAAACAGACTTTACTGCCTCCAAGGATTGACTGCCTCTTGTGAGTCCTACTCAACCAACACTATGTCCACCTGTCGTTGACGTAGACATAGGTACGTACGTAGTATCTCCACTGTCAATTGTCTCAAATGTCTGTGACGTTGACAAATGACAAATTAATTAAATTAATTTTATTTGTTTATGCAGTGGGTGTACAATATTTACATAAATTAATAATACATACTCAATTGTGTTCATACATAATAATCTATAATGGACATACTAATAACATTATTTTACATATTATTCGCAATATGCGTGGTTTACCCACCCACGGAGTTCGTCGCAGCCGGCTTCACGATCGCTCAATTATTCGAACATTATCTTGGTTCAGAGAACACCAATTTTGTGAAATTCCACATGAAAAGAACATCTTTAACTGTTGTAATACACTCTGCGTTACCTTTGGGCTATTTTCTATGTTTATTGTGCGGGGGTGATGAAAGTCCTTGGTTACCAGGAGCCTTATGTGCGACTGCATCGATTACCCTCTTGACGCTCCTAAAACAGGCACGTTGGTGGGAAAACATGCAGATTAACCATCCAGTAGTGAAGGCACTGCTACCGTACGTAACCCCTGGCATAGATTGGCAGGTTATTGCTAGTAACCTTAACACAGAATTCAGAAAGTAAGTTCTTTAAATTATTCTATCACATTTGTAGCATCTAGTTAGTACTAGATAAGATAGTACTAGATTCTATATAGCAAAGCAAAAAATTAGTTTAACTATTTAGGCAAGGGTGGCTTAATGACATCAAAAAGAGTAGGAGACAACTGGGCTTCTAAAGCCAAAGACAGGAAACTTTGGAGTAAAATAGAGGAGGCTTGACTCGAAATGTGGTCCTAGATGAAAAAAAGAATAACCTAAGTAATATTAAAAATACTAGATTCACTGATTGAATTTTTGTGTAATAATGATAAATAAAGTCTTATTATTATTATTTAGAGAAAGAAAAGAAAACAAAACAAATACTTTTTTTTGTTCATTATGAGGCATATTACTCAGCCAGACAAAGTGTAATCTAGTAATTTTTTCTATGAAAATTATCCTCAGTGCAGTCAAGCTGATGGCTAAGTTATTTGCCAGCTTCTGTACCCTAGGATGATTCGTATTGGCTACTCTGTGGACATTGTGCCCACACTGAATGCACTTATACACCTTATTTACTACCCAAAAGCCAGTACATCTGAATGAAATCTACTTCAGCGAGCTCATACTGATTTCCTTAGAAGTGAGGGACCTCCACTTATAGTGTAACTTGCTTTCCCAGTGTGGACAAAGTATCAATTCCATTGACTGCGACCAGCAAGTTTGTGGCAACTGAGACATGGCTCATCAAGGTGTCACAATACACCATTAATCTCGTTAAGCAGAGTGACTGCACACTTGTAGCTACAGATGTAAGTATTAATTTAAAGATTATTTTTAACCCATGATTAAAAGTAGGGGTGTTATCTTGTCTATGTGTGGGTGGATGTCTATTACTCTTCCATGCAATGGATTTGGATGACTGGAATAGATTTGGATGAAATTTAATAATCATAAACAATTTTCTCGCATAGAATTAAAGTTATCGACATGTTGCAAAGGATTAGCAAGCTAAAGTGGCAATAGGCAGTATTGCAATGGTAAGCAATGGGCTGTTGACGAGCCGATAACTGCTGGGGTAAGCAAGTTCTCGAGTAGAGACTGCATCTTGGCAAATTAGGGCGCCATTAATAATATTGTAGGGCGCCATTCAGCTAGGCGGAGTGGCGATATGCGAAAGATAGCCTGCAGTAACTGGATGCGACAGTCCTAATATGGGGTGAAATGGCTTTTATTGGAAGAGGTTATATGTTCAAATGTGGATGACATACTCTGTATTTTCACTTACAGACAGACAGCCATGACCTCACACAATCCGGTGAAGATGAAATCCAATACTTAAACATAGAGGTTATACCTACCCAAGACACTATAAAACGGTTCTCATTCCGTATATCTACAACAGCTCTACGAGATCTGCAGCCAAGACTGACCCAGCCAGTGAGAGTACCGGACCATATATCTTTGTTGCCGACTTTGATTGAGAGATTTGTGAACGTCTTCAAGCACTATGTTGATCAAAATCCTGTATATTATGTGGATCAGGTAATAACATTTTTACTTATAACATGGCTCTCTATCTTTCGGCAGCTTAATTCGTATTATAGTGAAAACAGGTCAACTGGGTAGATAATATACATTGTTTAGGAGTTGGAGTTGTGTATCGGATGTATGCAGTGCCCTGCAGACGTGAAGCTGACTCGTCGCTGCCAGACGCCGCCGCCGCAGCTGCAGGTGGCTGGCGGCCCTCCGCCCTGCCAGCAGTGCAACTGCCGGTAAGTCGTAGATACTATGACATAATTTAATTGTTGATCCACTCAACAGTTAGTAGACTCATTTTGGCAGGATAATACGTTTTTGTTTAAACTCGAATTTAGTATTTGCATGTTTTTATCCCCCGATAAAAGTTACGGATAAGTTTAACGTGTTTGTGGGGGGTCTAAATGGATGGATCGATTTTGTTGTGTTTTATTTGAAAGCTGATGAGATTAAGATGGTTCTTAGCTTGGTCGGAGGTTTAATTTAATTTTTATACCCTACGTTATCAACTTTGTGTGTCAGCGTGTTGTGGTGCTGCGGCTGCATGGGGCGCTGGTGGGCTGCGCGCGCGCAGGGCCCGGCGGCGCGGTGGCTGTCGGGCCGCGCCACGTGTCCCGTGTGTCGCGCCTCCTTCTGTCTGCTCGACATCTGCCCCGCACGGGTCGCCAGCCCCACCACCACCTAACTTTACACAGGACCAAACCTCTACCGAACTTTAGTGTTGGCTTCAAATAAATACATAAAACTAAATAAGTGACTAAAAAAAACACGCAAAATGTGGTGAAATTATAAAACATTACATAATTTTGGCATAACCCCTGCAGCCGATTTTACTTTTTAATCGTAAAATCAAAGGGCGTGGTATGCCAGACTCAGAAAAATATCTTCAAACCCCGAGAAGTTTACTAAATAAAACCTTACCCATAACTTAATGTAAACTGTGACGTCGTCGTAACCCGCGCCACCTTTTGACCGCCACGCCGTAACGGCATCTCCGTGCCCTGTACGCCAGGCCGAAATAAAGTCGATTCTAATTCTATATAAAACACGTAAAATATTACTTAATTTTGTTTGCTTTGTATTTTTTATGACCTGTTTCATGTCGGGTATAGACGCCATTGGCGCACAGGGCACGCGTGCGCTTGTCATTGGCGTTCAAAAGGTTTAGAAACGAATCTAAAATGGCGGCTTGTACTTGTAATGACAGTTAGGACCGTCAGCAAACCAAGGTAGTCAGATGATATTTTTTAATATAAACCTTGGTTGTTCGTACCTTTGGCGCGGGTTATAGTAACGAGTTATAACCTATAACTGACGTCTCTTGCCATCGCGTTACGGTTTATAAGCGCTGACCTTGAAATACTTACAATGTATTTTAATCGATGTTTAATAATCTGTGTAAATTATAATGTGTTATTTATTTATTATTTATAATAAAATAAAATATATTTAATCGGGTATAGCACCCTAAAATGTTTTACAATAGTCAATAGTAACTTAAATTTTGGTAATTCTGCCTGGTTTGCACCAGTTAACTAATTCCAGTATACAGGGTCCTCCTAAACGACTGGACCGATTTTGATGAAATTTTTTGTGTGTGTTCAAGGGGATCTGGGAATGGTTTAGATTCACAATTTTGCGCGGTACGAAGTTCGCTGGGGCAGCTAGTATTTCAGTAAAATTAAAGAGTAAACAATGCAGAATGTACCTACATTTCTACCTAATTCGCGGAATGACAAAAATTTTAAAAAATTTGAAATTGACACCCATTTTTTTTTCAACGACATTTTTTGAAGCCAGTAGTTGAGTATGACATCCTTGTAATAATGTAGCAAACATTTTATGAATGAAAAATAGGAAAACTATTAAAGTAGACCATTATTAGGTAAAATAGGTACGTAGACCTTTCTGTTAAATGATCTGGTTGACTACTAGGGTTTTTTTTAGAATTACTAGGGTTGACAAAAGTTTTAGGTTTGATAATTAATTATATTTTTTATGGGGTATTTTGCAATACGTATTTGCAGCTAATATAAAATAGGATGAAATTGAAATTAGTATTTGTAGTGTTTATATGTATAAACATTAGAAAACTATTGGAAGAAACTATACTTATACTCTAATATATTTTACAATTGTTAATTAATTAATACTTACCAAACGTATAATAAAAAAAAATCAAAGGGAACAATTTTGGAATACAACCAAAAAGATAACTTTGTAATTAGGTATGTGACTAAGTTTTACTATTTTGAGTTAATAATAAATATTGTGCAATTTTATCAATTAAATAATCAATTAAGTTTTAAATGGAAAGATAATCAGACATTAATATATTAATGTAATGAATGTAAAGTGTAATATCGCCCTGTGCTGCAGTTTTAAATAATTTAATTATTTTATTGTTATTTATTACACTAATAAAACATAAGTTGTATACCAGTGGCGAATAGAAAACCGAATCTAAAGTTAGATTCGGTTTTTTTTTAATATGTAGGTACACTTCCTATTAATGCATGTATTGTATTTACTAATACATAAATATCTTATCTAGTCAAAAAATGAAGTGTTAAAAGTATGTAACATGTCAACTGGGGCCTAAGTTTGCTTTTTACTACTTAATTTTGACAGGTTGAACGAACCAATCAAAATTCGCTCGTGGTCGGACAATATGTAGTGGTAAGGCATAAGTCTCCTGACTTATGCCTTACCACTACATATTGTCCGACATTGCGGGGGACCTCGGACATGAGTATTTACTTTGAGAGATGAATGAATAAATGTGTACATAATTACCAATTCCACCAATAGCAAGCCGATGTACGCTGATTTTGTTTTTACTTACTATGACAGCAAACTCGGGCCCCAGTATTCCTATCATAAACACACACCGTAGAATTAAATAAGATATTTATTTTAATATTTTTTTTTATTCAAAAAATATTGAGTTACTAATGCTTTCTAGAATTCCAGTTAACTTTATATTATTACTGTGTATATTGGTATGATTTTGTGAAATAATAATGTCATGAATTATATGTATTTCTCTAATGGCGGTGTGTAAATAAGTAAGTATTTTTGACTTAATGTTTTGTAGGAAACCGAAACGTTCACAATTAATTTTATTAGCATTAAATTTTACTAAATGAACTTGTTCTAGTTAATTGTAAATGTATAGACCTGAATGTAATAAAACTTAAGACAATTATTTAAGAATGTGTTTATATTACCTAACTTTTATACAAGTTTTTATTTAACTTCACGTGTATGTTGCTATCTTTGTATGTATGTATGTCCTTGCAATCAATCTTTCACCCACTTCCTCTAAAGTTATCGAGTTGAAATTTTGCATTCACGTTTAGTTTTGATGACAATACAATATTTCATAAATGCCGCCATTTTGAATCCAATATGGCGGACGGTACAAAATGGCGGCTTATCGTTTTCATAACAACCCCTACATTATGGGTATCAAACAAGTGAAAGAGTTTGAAGAAATACAATAATACAAGATTTTTAAGACATTTATATTATATGTCCGTGAAGAGTTAACGCTCTAGAGCGTGTCAAAGAAATGTACTTAGGTACCTACATAAATAAATTTACTCGAAAAACATAACCCTCCTGGCGCAGTCAGGTAATAAACTCACATTATATTTCGTTGAAAAAAAAAACAGTTAAGTATCCCTATTTATAGTGACTAAGTACTTGTACTACTTAAATACTGCATTACGTAAAACTAGCTGTACATGGTTCACCGCAACACGTCTATATTAGCATTTAACGTTAACAAGGAAAAGATTTTTGATTTCCATATTAAATTTATCTAATTAGGTAGTTACTTTAACACATTTAGTACCACTGACACGCCTGTCGTGTCCTCCCCAATCCACATCGCCTAGCCATGAACACGCCAGGCGTGTTTGCATGAAAAGGAGACGTTCAAAAAATGTATAGAGCCTGGGATTAAAATAATTGTAAATTTGAACAGCAATCTGAGTTACATAGGTTAATAGAGCATAATTAATTAAAGTTTTTGGTGTATTTAAAATAATTTTACACCCCCCCGTTTTTTTAAAAATTGAAATTGAAAATAAGAATCCTTAATGCAATATTATGATTATTGCAATTGGCAACCCCATGGTCAAATGTCAATTGAGCAACCAAAAAAATCAAAATTATTTCGACGCTGTCAATCAAACTGATCAATGACAATGACATCATGACGTTTTCCGTAATTATATTTTTTTCCACGCGTTTTGTTATTACACTAATAAGATAACAAATATTTTTCGTCATAATTACATTAAGCTGCAGCTAAAATAATATTACAAGAGAAAAGTACTGTAACAGAATGCAATTATTGACGTGATTGCAATATTTATACTGCTTAGGAAACGGATAATTAAAGGTAATGTGCGTTTTGTTTTTCTATTAAATTTTTTTGATTTTTACAAAAATGGTTGCTCCTAAAATTCGTGTTTAGTTAAATTCTAACAGCTTATTAAATAAGCTTTCCAATGAGGTATATCACATTGGTGTTCAAAATTCTAGCCCACTTTTGACCTCTCCTTTGTTTATATTTTCTATTGAAACGCTCGTAGCGTTTTTTACGGATTACCTAACCCAATTCGCCGGAAGGGCGTTTATTGGTTCACTGGACTTGACTTTTTTTCACCTGGTAACCCTACCCCGGTGTATTCCATGAGACATCTTTTATATGCCGGGTTGTTGGATAACATCCTAGACAAATTAAGTTTGTAAGAATGTATGTCTGGATGCGTGGACGTATCTTTGTTACTCTTTCACGCAAAAACTACTGGACGGAATTGGATGAAACTTAGCACCTTTGTGCTATCTTTGATAGATTAAGACACAGATTAACACATGGGCTACTTTTCATCCCAACATGTACCATGTGTTGGCAACATTGGATGAAGTAGGTGGCGCGAGACTAGCGACTGCCAATATGACGAGCGAGATCTACTAACACTTGCTCATTCATTCAGAACGTAGTGATTGATTGGCTCTTATGGCTTCTTGAAGGCATTCTTTGGAGAAAGCGCGCGACACATTGTAGTCGGAATTGATATTGGATTTATAGGCGGTTGAAATAATTTATAGAACAATCATATAGATACTTATTGATTATTGAGTTTAATGTGCAGGTTTTAGGTCATAACAGATGTCAAGCTAACACATGCGGGTGAAGTGTGGGACTGTAGCCACTGCAGGATTAACAGCAGCATACACTGACATCCACTGCGATGAGCACCCTGGAAAACATAATGTTATGAGTAATAAAATAACATATAATACGATTGTTACTGATTTGGAAACGTCCTACATCATTTTCCTGTAATTAAAACTGGTCAGTGAATCAGTAAATCAGTTATAACTACACCTGTGTTCATCGGGTTAATTTTGTCACCAATTAAAATTTAATATAATGTTGTGAGATTCTCAATTAATTATTATTTAATTACCAACATCATTTTAAAATTATCAACATCTCACCATGAATATTTCTCTTTTGCGTGTATATATTTGCGTAATTTTAATAGTTAATATTTTTGAAGGCGGGTTGACCTTGACAAATTGTAGACTAGTAGCCAAGATCAAAAAGATTCTATATAACCTGGGAATTCAATATGGTAAGTGGGTAACTTACGTAATTTTAAGACTTGTTTGAACACTGAGACCAAAATTAACCAAATCAGTGCACCCTTTCTCGAGTTTTAGCAAGACTAACGAACAGCAATTGATTTTTATTTTTAAATAGAAGATTATTATTATTAAGGAAGGTACATGGTATTCTTATCTAATATTAGAATGCTTAAAAAATAAATATATCAACTGCTTTTCGTTAGTCTCGCTAAAACTCGAGGACGGCTGGACTGATTTGGCTAATTTTGGCTCTGAATTATTTGTGGAAATCCAGGGAAGGTTTACAAGGTGAGTAAATATGAAAAATCAAGATGTTTGGTATGTAGTAAAAACAACAATTTGGCTTCTTCATCTTTTAAATTGGCCTCTGCCGAAATTATTCCGCAATTTTGCCAATGTTAAGTTTGAATAAGTACCTATACCTACACGCTTTTAAAAGAATATTGGTAAAAAACTAATAAAATTTCAGCGGTCTTGTACGGTCATTACATTAAAACCACAGATAATATAATACTGATTAAAACTATCATTAAATAAGTATACAAGCTTTTTAGAGATAAGTAGTAAAAAAACAAAGAAACTCCGACGTTCTAAGACGCAATTTTTTTCAGTGTTTTTTGACGTGACAACGTCTTAAATTAGGTTGCGGCTGGGAGGCACTTATGAAAAAGTGTAACGCTCGGTAACGTTACGATGAGTCACCGAACGAGAGAGAGGCCCGCCGAATGCCTTGCGTCTCTCTCCCACTCAACTATGTTTCATCCTTCTTCCTACTATACGAATGAATATTCACATTAAAATTATTTTACCACTCAAAGTCGTTGTCACGTAAAACTTTCGCCCGTATACCGAATTTACAGGCAACCAATTTTTTTCATTCTTTTTGATTTTTATGTCAAACTTTTGATGTTTTTCCCGTCGTTCAGAAATCAAATTAAATTGAAAAGAATGTTGTTTGTTTTTGTTTCTTTTTTTTATAGGTGGTCAGTCAGCTAGTAGATAATAATATTATCTATGATACTATGATCTATGATTTAGATCTTAGATCCCAGTAACCGTCCTAGTCAACGCGAAGCTATTCCCTAACCCCCCTCTGGGTTACTTAACACAATTCTGTACCCTCAGTGAAAACTGGTATAAGTCTGAAATGTCAGTTTTGAGAAAAACGGCTTTAAAGTTTTTGCACATTTACATGCGTATTACTTTTTTGTTATGTGTTGTAATAATAAAGTAAAAAATGATCGAGATAGGTACTTTTAGCCTCTATCTTGTGATGTATATCAAAAAGCAGTATATTTAATATATTTTAAACAATAAAGAAAAATAACAACTTGTATTGTTTATCACATCAGAACTCACATGTGTCAAATAATTTAAGTAAAATTATATTTTTTTACACCAAAACTACTAGTGTAGTTTATGTTGGTGAAACATGATACATATAAGTATAAAAGTAGCATTTAAATATATTACTACTAATATCTAACAATACTTCCAGAAAAAAACTATCGCAAAATAGTATTGTCTTCATTGTGCAGTCATTAAAATACATTAAATTGCTATATGTAATGAAATAAATTATTTGACACATAAAATTATATGACAAAAAATGCGTCTATTGATATATATCAACTTGTTTTCTAGTTCTGGTTTGTGTCAAATGATACAAATTATTGAAGTAGTATAATTTTATTATCATAGTATAATAAGTAGGTTTGTGGTTCTTCAAATATTATGCAAATTTATTTAGATATTTCAGATTCATATTAACTATTTTATTGTAGCCTAGAAATTTAATAACAAATTAATACACTTTAAGTAAATGTTTACAATAAACCCTTACAAAAGTTTGAGATGAACTTATGAAAATATCAGTCAACAATCATCAATATATTTCAATCTGAAGTCTCTTTTCGTTCTTATCTTTTATCTTTTTTTAGAATCATTCAAATTTAGTATTGTCTTAGAATATCACAAATTGAAATAAAACTACCTTATAACGGATTTTATCGACGACAACGGGCACGTCGGGCCGGCGCGGCGGCGTGGTCGGTAAGATGACGAACATTTAATTTTGTGTTTGTGTCGAGTCTGGGTGTAAATATCTATTATAAGTATATATTTACAAAAGAAAAGTATTATTTATATATAGTATATACCATACCAGTTATTTGGTTTCCATAACACAAGCTCTCCTTAGTTTAAGACCAGATGACTGTGTGTGTGTTAATGACCCAGAATATTTATTTATTTATCTCGGTTTAATTTAGAATTTTATATCCCGACGTTTCAAAGTCTTTTCAGACTTCTTTTGATAGAACATGAAGTCTGAAAAGAATGAAACGTCGAGATCTATAATAAACCACGATAAAATCCGTTAAAAAGTAGTTCATTCAAATTTATTCATCTTAGTTACTTACTCCCTACTTACGGCCTAAACTCCAAGAAGACCCGTGCCCAGCAGTGGGACATTAAAAAGAGTTAAAGTGTAGATAAGTAGTTACGCAATCAACAACGATTCTGAGAAAACAGCTAAATGAATTGAAATGTCGACTTGGGGCATGTTTCCTGACATTGAAGTGTAAGATAGTCCACCGTTTCTGTTCATAATTCTATTTACTTCTCTTACCTCTTTTAACGACCTTAGTTTCGTTTTTTCTTTTATTTGATTAATTACATTAGAATATTTCATCTTATAACAGTTTTCGCGAATTTTAACTTGTTTAACAGGCTTTTTTTAATTTTGAGTATTTTTTTGGAGAACAGTTCCACCTACATTGCTTAAATCTAAACTTTTCGGAATGATATTATCAATACTACCATCACTGAAATTAGAAAAGAAAGAGATTTGCTTGGTGGTATGGAGTCGGACATAACGTTGTTTATTATAAATGGTATTCCCATAATTTCTCCTCTAAACCATCTATGTAAAAAGTCTCTTCGTCTTCGTTATTCTTCTGTGCTCAATAGCTAATTTCCTCTGTTTTACTATAAGGTTTTATCTCACATGTGATGTCCATGTTGTTAGTCTCTTCTTCTGTATTTGATGGCTTCTTTTCTCTACTGCGTTATTAGCTCCAATCTTTGATATTACGTCCGTGTTGTCAGTCACTTTCTCTGTGTTATTCTTCTGTAATATGTAGCTTCTTTCCTCTTCAGTAATATAAAATTCTATCTCCAAGTAACATCCGCGTTATAAGTCTCCTCCTCGATGTTATTATTCTGTATCTGATGGCTTATTTCCTCTACTGCATTATTAGCCTATATCTCTGATGCTATTTCCTGATTGTCATTCTCTTTCTTTGTTTTATTCTTATTTATTTGATACCTTACTTTCGCACTATTAGCTCGAATTTTTTATGTTACTTCTATGCTAAAAGTCTCTTCACCTACATTATTATTACCTATTTGATTTCTCTTCTGTACTATATTTAGTCAGTCGTATGGGTTGAATCCTAGCTTTACATGCTGCCTGCAAAAATAAGTAAAACTATAACTACCTATCATCTTTATATCACACCAAATAGGGTCACGAGGTTACCTCGAGCGCCTTGATGACGACGAGACCAGATCATAACTAGACCGCACAAAGATATTGCGCATCGCGTGTCCGCAATTACGTGCAAAATGTAAGGTTTAACTTAGTTAAATTAATTTTTGTTAATTGTAAATTTCTAATTAGATTCTTATTGGAATTGTTGAATGTGTATTCTAATTAGATTGAAGTTGTCGGATTTCCATTATAAAGTGATTTTTAAGATAGTTTCTTGCAAAGTAAAATGTTAGTACTAAAATTACGTAACTTGAAAATGACCTTTTTTGTTTATGGAGATTTTTTAATAAGAATGATTTAATTTTAAAGACGTGGATGTAAAATGAATGGGACAGTTTGAATTTTGGAAATCCGATAAGAAATAAGGAAGTTATGAACGATTTTCTAGAATGAACAATATTGTTTATGTGAATTTTTGTATGTTTTTGTTCTAGAAAATTTTTATTGTGATGATGTACATTTATAAGCTTTTTATAATATTATAGAGATTATAAAAACGCGTAGAATAAGGTATAATATGTACAGTTTTCTTAAATAAATAAAGAGAAATTCAAGGAAAAGGGGTCTCGAGATAGTAAGAATGATCTCGAATTTTCGAGAACATTCGCGCGGATTCTTTTCGGTAACAACGGCCGGTATAAAAGGCGGTCGTATTGCCGGAACGAGTCAGTCGCAAATGAAGAGTCGCAAATGAACAGTCGCAAATGATCAGTCGCAAAAGTCAGTCGCAAATAGTGAGTTGCAAATGTCAGTCGCAAATGAAGAGTCGCAAATAAAGAGCCGAAGAGTAAACAACAAAAGGAAAAATCTCGAGATCTCAAGACCGAGAAGTAATTTTTGGAAGAAATTGTTGTTTGCATTTCAAGACCGGGGTTTCTCTAGTTGGCCAGAAGTGCCGTACCTATTTCACTGGATATACGCATTTAGGGGTGCGTGGGGTAGGTGCCACCAGCGGCGAATATACGAAGGTCTAGGTACCTACCAACATCATCATATACTCTAGGGACACATACTCTAGAGTATAAGGAACCCACTCGACCTAGCAAGTAGGAGGTACAGGGTGGTGTCCATTACAGTCTGGTCCTTCGAGAAGACGGATCCCTAGAAGAATTAAGAAGATTGCAAGATGCCAGTGACAAGATCACAGAAGGATGCCTCCTCAAGACCGTCGTCCCGTCCTTCGGTTAGGGACGGGGGAGAAGTAGCGACAGGGTCAGAAGGGGTCACGTCTGCGTCAGCGTCAGGGTCATCGGCAACAGCGTCGGACACACACACTTCTTCGGGTACAGCAACAACAGGAGAAACTATGGCTACAAAGGCAACGATCACGACTGCGACCACGACGGCATCACAGAAGAAAGGAGATGCCACACAGAAGAAGACTAAGAAGACTCCAGAACAGGCCCCGGAGGAGGGTATTTGTGGCGTTACCAAGACCCTCAATCCGATGGGAGTCAGTCTTCGAGCCAGGTCCATGAAGACCACGAGTACTTCAGCAAGAAGACGCGAGCTGGCAGCCAGAGAAGAATTGGCACGTCTGGAGCTTGAACAAGCACAGGCTGCGGCAAAACTGGCCCGCGTCAGATTGGAGATGGTACAATGTGAAGATGAAGACTCCGTGGGTGAAGACCTGGAAGACAGAACAGCTCAGGTGCAGAACTGGATCGAGACGTCAGTTCGGGGAGGCAGCAACATTGAGCAACCAGAGCAACGAGGTCAACCCCTTCTAGAAGACCAGGAGGAGCCGAAGAAAGTCAAACCTAAAGAGAACGCTTTAAAGGGAGCTACGATTGAAATTCAAGCTTTGACGACGGCATTGAAGCAAGCCTTTTCTAGAAGTGGACCAGCAGCTCAACCGAACTACATCCACGAGCTACCATACTTCGATGGGAACAGCAGCGAGTGGATGGCCTTCAAGGTCGTCTATGAAGATACAGCACCAATGTTCAACGATGTTCAGAATATGGCTCGACTGAGAAGAGCAATAAAGGGCAACGCAAGAGAAGCTATCAAGAGTCTGCTATACTCCGAGGCTTCTCCGATGGAAGTAATACAAGCCCTCAAGAGAAGATATGGAAGACCCGATGCACTGGTACTGGCGGAATTGGACAAAGTAAAGGCGCTACCGAAAATATCAGAGAACCCAAGAGATATCTGCGTCTTTGCAAGCCAAATAAACAACAGTGTAGCGGCAATCAAAGGGTTGAAGAAACCACAGTATCTAAATTCACCAGAAATAGTTAAGCAAATAGTTGAGAAGATGCCTACGATACTCAAGTTCCGATGGTATGACTTCACTGCAGCAACAGAAGATGGCGAGTTCTCCAACCTATCGGTGATCTGCGAGTTCCTCAACAAAGAAGCAGATAAATGTGGAGCATTCGCAGCTTCTGAAGAAAGGAGCATGATGAAGAGGACCTTCAGGCAGGCTACGCACTCAACAAGGGACTTCAACGAAAAGGAAGGAAAGAAAGCAGAGAAGCAGTGCCCTATGTGTGAGGGTGAACATTTCCTGCTTGAATGCCAGAAGTTCCTGAAGGCATCAGTGCAAGACCGATGGGCAGCAGCAAAGAAGGGTCGCGTCTGCTTCAAGTGTCTCCGAGGAAGACACAGAAAAGAAAGCTGCAGAAAACCCACGTGTAAGCAGTGCAAGAGATGGCATCATCATATGCTACACGTGGAGTCGGAAGAAAGGACCCCGGAAAGAAAAGAGGAATCTCTAGAGGTGACGAGCAAGGCATCAATCAACACGGTGAATAACGCAAGGGCGTACCTGAAGATTGTTCCTGTAAAAGTCTTCGGGTCGCAAGGATCGAAGAAAATACTAGCCCTTCTGGATGAAGGGTCAACCGTGTCGCTGCTAGACAGGAAGGTAGCAGAAGAAATCGGCGCTCAAGGAAAAAAGGACGAATTAGTCATCGAAACAGTTGGAGGAGGACTGATGAGGGAAAAGGACTCTCAAACTATAGATCTCAAGTTGAAAGGATTGCATCAAAAGGACGAGAAAATCCTGAAGAGAGTCCGAACCATCAACGAGTTGAAGTTATCCCCACAGTTTCTGGAAAAGCGAAAAATCCAAGAGTACCGACACTTGAAAAAGATCGCCGATTCCTTATTTTACGAAGGGGAGTCACCACAGCTGCTCATCGGTCAAGACAACTGGGAGCTGATCGTGACTCAAGAAATAAGAAGAGGGAAACCAGGAGAACCAGTAGCTTCGAGAACGGGACTTGGCTGGGTGCTCCATGGGTCAGATACTGGAAGCACAAGAGTAGTTCACTTCATCCACACGTGTCTACATGTCAGCGCGCAGGATGAAGAGATGCATCAAGCCATCAAGGAACACTTCGCGATCGAAGCGCTTGGTGTGCAACCAAGAAGACCCACTACGGACTTAGAAGGAAGAGCACTCGCCATCCTGGATAGAACCTGTCGAAGATTAGAAGATGGTCGATTCGAAGCAGGACTGCTGTGGAAGGAAGAGAATGAGCAGATGCCAGAAAGCTACACATCTGCCAAGAACAGACTCATCAACATTGAGAAGAAAATAGACAGAGATCCTCAGTTGAAAGAAGAGTACAACAAGCAGATCCAGCATCTAATCGACAGCAAATACGCAGAAGAAGCTCCTGATGATAAAGAAGATTCCAAGAAAACTTGGTACCTCCCTCACGTTTCCGTGGTGCATCCACTGAAAAATAAGATAAGAATCGTCTTCGACGTAGCAGCCAAGTCAAAGGGAAGAAGCCTGAACGACGCTCTCTTGCCGGGTCCAGATCTACTGCAGTCACTCTTTGGAGTACTCCTTCGGTTTCGTCAAGGACCTTTAGCAGTGGCAGCCGACATAAAGGAAATGTTCCTGCAAGTTCGCATCCGACCAGAAGATAGAGACAGCCTGAGGTTCCTGTGGCTAGGGGATCGTCGCGATGTGCCGCCGAAGAAATACAGAATGACTTCGGTCATTTTCGGTGCTACGTCATCTCCGAGCACAGCAATCTACGTGAAGAACAGGAATGCGGCGGACTTCAAGGAACAGTTTCCAGAGGCGGCAAAGGCTATCGAGCGGAACCACTACATGGACGACTACCTACACAGCTTCCATTCCGAAGAAGAGTTTAGAAGAGTGACGTCGCAGGTGGACGCCATACACAAGAAAGCAGGCTTTGAACTCAGGGGATGGGCGTCAAACGAAACTAAGTTGCTGCAGGGGATGAAGACCGAAACAACCGAGAAGACAGAAGTAAACCTCGGTGAAACGGAAGAGAAGACATTGGGACTGCGCTGGTTCACCAAAAGGGACTCTATCGGCTTCCGAGCGAATCTTCGAAATACATCTGAAGAAATACTCCGAGGATTCAAGGTGCCGACGAAGAGAGAAGTTACCAGTGCCGTGATGTCAACTTTCGATCCGCTGGGATTTGCATCACCGGTTCTCATTCAAGGCAAGAAGCTGCTCCAGGACATATGGAGAAGTGGGATCGGTTGGGATGAAGAAATAGACGGCAAGGAGTACGAAACATGGAAGACTTACCTGGAAAAGTTGAAGCTGCTCCGCGACCTGCAGATTCCGAGATGCCTGGCGCCACGACGCACCGAGGGGGAGTTACACACCTTCACGGATGCCAGCGAGACCATGTTTGCTGCCACGACGTATTGGAGAACAGAAGAGCAAGATGGAACTTACCACGTCGGTCTGGTTGCAGCGAAAGTGCGAGTCACACCGCTGAAACCTGTATCCATTCCGAGGCTCGAGTTACAAGCGGCACTCTTTGGAAGCAGGCTGGCGCGTTCAGTGGAAGAGCAGATGGATCTGAAGGTGGTCAAGAGAACGTTTTGGACAGATTCCAGTATCGTACTATCTTGGATCAAGACGGACCGAAGAACTTTCAAGACATTCGTGGCACATCGCTTAGCAGAAATTGAAGATCTGACGAAACCACAAGAATGGAGATGGGTTCCCACAGCGCAGAATCCAGCTGATGATGCAACACGCGACGTACCAGAACATTTCGATAGCAATCATCGATGGTACACCGGACCGGACTTCTTGAGGCAAGAGGAAGATCATTGGCCTGCACCAAGAAGTTTCAAGACGGAACCTACTGGCGAAGAAAAGGTTGCTGACGTCACGGCTGCGGTGAACACCACACATCCAGCACCAGATCCTGAAAAGTTCTCATCGTGGAGAAGGCTTCTGCGAGCTACGGCCAGAATGTTGTAGTTCATACAACTCTGCAGACGTAAAGAAAAGGTCAACGTCAATAAGGAGGTTCCAACTTGGAAAAGAACGAAAGGAAAGGAGGTGAAGGTCTTAGAGAAAAGACATCAACGTTCGAAGACAAATGGAAGAAAGTACATACCATTGGACGCAGGAGTAATAGAACAAGCTGAGCTTCTACTGCTGAGAAGAAGTCAAGAAGGAGCTTCAAAGAAGACATCAAACGTCTGCAGCAAGGGAAGCAAGTAGAAGGAAGCAGCAAGTTGAAAAGGCTCAACGTAGCGATGGAAGATGGACTCCTGCGGCTGAAAGAAAGAACCAGGATCGTCGACGTCGAGACAAGGGGCGGCGTACTGAGAAGATCCAGTTCGCGAGTGGTGCTGTTGGTGCCGGGAGCGTCGTCAAGACTGGAGGATGGTGCAGAGCACGAGGGGGAGAATGATGACGACGAGACCAGATCATAACTAGACCGCACAAAGATATTGCGCATCGCGTGTCCGCAATTACGTGCAAAATGTAAGGTTTAACTTAGTTAAATTAATTTTTGTTAATTGTAAATTTCTAATTAGATTCTTATTGGAATTGTTGAATGTGTATTCTAATTAGATTGAAGTTGTCGGATTTCCATTATAAAGTGATTTTTAAGATAGTTTCTTGCAAAGTAAAATGTTAGTACTAAAATTACGTAACTTGAAAATGACCTTTTTTGTTTATGGAGATTTTTTAATAAGAATGATTTAATTTTAAAGACGTGGATGTAAAATGAATGGGACAGTTTGAATTTTAGAAATCCGAAAAGAAATAAGGAAGTTATGAACGATTTTCTAGAATGAACAATATTGTTTATGTGAATTTTTGTATGTTTTTGTTCTAGAAAATTTTTATTGTGATGATGTACATTTATAAGCTTTTTATAATATTATAGAGATTATAAAAACGCGTAGAATAAGGTATAATATGTACAGTTTTCTTAAATAAATAAAGAGAAATTCAAGGAAAAGGGGTCTCGAGATAGTAAGAATGATCTCGAATTTTCGAGAACATTCGCGCGGATTCTTTTCGGTAACAACGGCCGGTATAAAAGGCGGTCGTATTGCCGGAACGAGTCAGTCGCAAATGAAGAGTCGCAAATGAACAGTCGCAAATGATCAGTCGCAAAAGTCAGTCGCAAATAGTGAGTTGCAAATGTCAGTCGCAAATGAAGAGTCGCAAATAAAGAGCCGAAGAGTAAACAACAAAAGGAAAAATCTCGAGATCTCAAGACCGAGAAGTAATTTTTGGAAGAAATTGTTGTTTGCATTTCAAGACCGGGGTTTCTCTAGTTGGCCAGAAGTGCCGTACCTATTTCACTGGATATACGCATTTAGGGGTGCGTGGGGTAGGTGCCACCAGCGGCGAATATACGAAGGTCTAGGTACCTACCAACATCATCATATACTCTAGGGACACATACTCTAGAGTATAAGGAACCCACTCGACCTAGCAAGTAGGAGGTACAGGGTGGTGTCCATTACACGCCTTTTTTGTTGAACCATGGACGCGTGTTCCCTCGTCGGTGTTTTAGATGTGCACTAAACACACGCAACGGTATGACACTTGCACATTAGAAGAAAGAAATATAAAATTATATCATTTGACACCAACAGATTTTCAGCAAAGCTTGCAAAGTGCTAGCATCATTTTAAATATAAGTGAGTTGTATTAATAGACACAAACGTAGTAATTCTTATAGTCTCGTGAAAAATAATTTATTTCGAAATATATTAGAATACACTAAATTTCACCAATGTTTATTTAAATTTAAATGTATTAAAACAAATTATATCATTATTCACATTAGAATTATTCATAAATGAAGTCGTGAACTGCAATACATTTTAAATTGTATCATGACACACAATCTTCTATCAATGTACTTTCCATGGGTAAGATGATTTAACTGTAATAGTATTATTTTACACTTACAATTCAAATAACATATATTAAATTAAATGAATACATGTCACATTATATCACTACACACAAGGCTTTGAAACCTATTTGATGATTCAAGTCAACTTGTATTATTACGCACAAAAAATATCTCCGTATCCAGACGAGCTACGGTTACGTGGATAATACTATAATATAGAGCATTTTACACAGATTCCATATGTTCAAAAATCTAAAAACTGCTATAAGTCGACTTACGAGTATATCAGTTTTCACCGAGGGTACAGAATTTTGTAGAAGGCCATGAGATACCGGCTAATTCGCCGAATTTTCGATTGAACTATGGGCTTTCAAGTCCGGTTTAAAATTTTTGTAACCGTAGCGGGTCAAAACAAATGTCGCTACGGCTTCAATAATTAAAATGTAAATACTTTCCTTGATAAAATAAAATACAACGGTACTTTTCATAGTAAGTATTGCAAATCATTTACATAATAGAATACAAAGTTTTTTGCTGATTATTTTAATTTATTCGGGCCGGACTTCCACTTCCGTATGTTGGTATGGGAATTACGTTATTGCATGGGTTCGCGGAATAAAATATGATTTCGTGTTCATTTGTATAACCCTAACAAATTTCATAGAACAATAAGTGCCATTGCAAAATTCCTCCACATACAGTGCATCAAAGGATGAACAAAAATATATGTAGGTATTAACTTTTGCAAAATGGGCGTAGTGGGAAAGAGTTGGCGCAAGTACTATTGCATTAAAATCACAGAAACTTCTGGTACATTGTTTCTGCCAGTTTTTGGGGTAGGCGAGGTAACCACTTACAACACGCATGTAAAAGTTGAAGCATCTTTACAATAGCACACGTAATTATAAGCTACACACAAACAAAAAACAGTTTATGCAATACACAGACTAGATAATCTTAATCTAAATATATAAAAGAAGAAACTGACTGACTGACATATCAACGCAGAGCCCAAACCGCTGGGTCTGGAGATTCCTTTGGCACATAGGTTCCTTATGGGGTCAAGGGGTGCACTAAGAAAGGATTTTTCAAAACTCACCCTTTAAGGGGTGAAACGGGGTTCCAAAGTTTGTATGGAGAAACAAGATTAGTGAGATCAATTTCGCGGGTGAAGCCGCGGGCGGAAGCTAGTATAATACTATAGGTGTAACTGACTATCTTCTATTCCTCAGCAGATGACCAGGATCAAGAAATGATGCCTACTTATGAAAAGTTATACAGTCCATCTGCAAGTACACTCACTACATCTGAAAGTAGACCCACTCCATGCACAAGTCGACCCACTGCAACGGCATCACCTGACGTTTATTATGATGACATCTATCCATCAGATAATCACGATATCGATCGGAAGCCAGAATTGGGTAAGATCTGATTTGGGGGCTGAGTCACCTTACCTCACCTCCCCTTTGGTCGTGGTTAGTGACCACCAACCAGAAAAAGCTGGACACCATTTAAGAGGGTGGATCAGAATTGTTGCTCCTTTATGGTTTGTAACCATATGGAGCCACATTCCACTGCCACCTTCTCACCTAAAAAGCCTAGCCTTAAAAGTGTAGCCCTCAACTTGATAATTACAGTACGATACATATGATTGCATACGACGAGATAGCCATTCCATCGAGCTTCTCGTCGTGCAAGGAAGGGTAGATGGCATGAGAACGTTCTGGAGGTCTTTCATGCGGTGGATCGACCAAATCTAGGATGCTGTGGGAAGGCCCTTAAATACGTGCATTAGGATGGCCTTAAGCAAAGAGAAATGGCGAGAAGTTGTGAGGCGTATTAAATCTGCCCCCTTCTTTTTCTTCTTCTTCTACAGCATGACGATCACGACCACTGTCAAGAGTGTAACGACGAAGAGGACATCTGATGGACGGTTAATTTAGCCCAGCTTAGCCACACAGCAGCGGTGGCGCAGCGGTACGGGCGTCGCCTTAGAAAAATAAGGTCGCGGGTCCGAATCCTGGTCGTGCCCACACATCTTTGTGTGAATTGTTTCATCTCCGCTGCTCAATATCGGTGAAGGAAAACATCGTGAGGAAACCGGCATGTCTAAGAACTAATCATTCGAGGACATGTGTCATCCGCCAACCCGCACTTGGCCAGCGTGTGTGGATTAAGGCCTAAACTCTCTCAATTCATAAGATAGTGGAGAGAAGACCCGTGCCCAGCAGTGGGACACTATAAGGGATGATTCTCATTAGAACGTGCAGTGTCCGGGACGTGCCGTGTACGTGGCTCGGACGGGGCACGGATGTGAGACGTTACATATATTTAGTATGAAGCAATTTATATTACACAGTGCATGATCCGTGTCCCGTCCGGGCCCGCTTGACACTCGTTTAATGCACGGACTCGCCCCGTCCCGTCGTAATGCGAACACTCTTCCGTGCTACGTACGGGCAGTGAGCGACGAATCTTTAGTGAGGTACCACGCACGTCTTCGCGCTCTTGCGTCATATAGTTTGTGCGTCATATAGTGTGTGTGTTTTGTATAGTTTTTTTGCTTACCCGTACACAGTTACGTCACAGCGCCAAGTGCACATTTAACTTAACCGGGTAGTACCTGAGAAAAACTGCTAATCGTTGTTTAGCTTCTATCGGTGTCTTAAACCTCGTCTGTTGGCTTCTAAGGACGGGCTGTAGCTCATTTAGTAAAATCTCAAAGTTTTCTTTGGACATTCTAAAATATCCAAAGAATTTTTCTTCATCGTCTGGTAAATATCTGCACAGAGAGTTAAATTCTCCGTACAAATTTCGTGTTTTCCAAAGAGGATGCACGCCCCATTTTCGTTCAACCCTTCTCTGGCTTCTACTTGTTTCTGCTTCCTCTTCATCAAGAGCTATTGCAATAGCAGCCAGCTCCAGAGTGGAAAAGTCCATTTTTAGTATATTAAATAATTGGAAATATTCACATCACTATGCAACCGCGGTGGCTGAAAGTCACACTCGGTGTAATATAAATTGTATTTCACGGAGAGGCCCCGGCCCGTCCCCGCCACGTATATGGCACGTCCCGGACACGTTCTAATGAGAATCATCCCTAAGGGGTTAAAATTGTTGTTGAAGCCACACTGGATCCTTCTGAGGCGATTGAGTCTATATTAAGTTTTCATTAAATTTTCTTTTCAGCTGAAGGATGCAGCTGTCCAGTGACCTTGTACGTAATAATAGCAGGAGGCGTCTTATTCGTAGGAAGTTTAGCTGTTTATTTAGTACGTAGATACTGTCGCAAGATAAATACCACTAATCAGGTAAGTAACGTAAATAAATAAATAATAAAATAAATAAATATTCTGGGACATCAACACACACGGTCATCTGGTCCCAAGCTAAGCAGAGCTTGTGTTATGGAAACCAGATAACTGGTATATACTATACATATAATACTTTTCTTTTGTAAATATATACTTATAATAGATATTTACACCCAGACTCGACACAAACACAAATGTTCATCACAAATGTTTGTCTCGGGTGGGAATCGAACCCACGACCTGCGGCGTGAAAAGCAAGCAACCCACCGACCATGCCACCGGCCCGTCAAAAAACGTATTAAGTTATTTTAAGTTCTCACAGCCTTTTTTCCGTTGGGCTTGTGTTTGAGCACTTTTTTTTCGGGGGGAAATCCATAAAGTACTTTCCCACTGAAAAAATGTGTGGGTACCCACTAAAACTCCCGGGTGTCCCATCCCACACTTATGTCAGGGATCCAGGGGACGGGAACACGCGATACTTCGGCAACTAACTTGGTTGCGGAAGTACGAAGTCATCAGGTTTCATGAATATTATTGTCAGCTACTTTTTTTATATTCTGAAATAAGTCTACGCTTGACTACAACTTGTCTTATAGTATTGTCTTAGATTTACGCTAATACCTATCAGAAGGTAATAGGTAATAATAATTGTGATTAATATTTTTGGACGTCAAATACCTCAGTCCACCCGTGAACATGAAGTCTGAAAAGACTTTGAAACGTCGGGATCTAAAATCTAAAATAAACCGCGATAAAATCCGTTAAAAAGTAGTTTATTTCAACTTGTCTGATGTTTAGCAATGATGTAGTTTACTATGGGACGCGCCTGCTCACTATACCGATTCATTCGTGATAACGAATGATTTTTAGGTGAGAAGGTGGCAGGGGTATGAGGTTCCGAAGGTTAGAAACCTTAAAGGAGTAACAATTTCGACCCACCCCCTTAAATGGTGTCACCAGACATCGCACCGGAACACGGCAAGGCCGCTTGGCGGTTAGGTTTTGTTTGGTGGGTGGTCACTAACCACGGCCGAAGCCTACCACTAGTGAATTACTAATGATTAGTTATGTGTGAGTTATTTGGCACCTGACTTGCACCACCCTGGAATCATGTGTGGAGATTCAGATAAAAGGTGCACTCCCACGGACGAAGGTGACTCAGCCCCCAACTCGATTTAATGCACATTAAATTTAATGTGTGAGCTGTAAGTTTTAGTTATTAGCTATGTTCATACGTGCTTTAATAATAATAATAATAATAATATAGTGGGATATTAACACACACGGCCATCTGATCCCAAACTAAGCAGAGCTTGTACTATGAAAACCCTGATAACTATAATAGATATACTTCTTAATATACTTTTCTTATGTAAATACATACTTAAATATAAATAATTACACCCAGACTCAAGACAACAGCCATGATCATCTCACAAATGTCTGACTTGGGTGGGAATCGAACCCACGAACGATGTTGGACAACCTTAAATACTAGCACCGATATATGGTGGTAATTCCACGGATACGCACAAAGCGCTTTGCGTTCACTATCATTGTGCGAACTGCCAAATTGTGCAATTCGCTGCCGGCATCTATGTTTCCCGATAGCTGTAATCTACCGGTCTTCAAGTCACGAGTGAATCGGTATTTACTGGGTAAGCGCGTTCCATCGTAGACTGCATCATTGCTTCACATCAGGTAAGTTGTGCCGGTGGCGTGGTCGGTAAGATACTTGCTTTTCACGCCGCGGGTCGTGGGTTCGATTCCCACCCTAGACAAACATTTGTTTAAATATGTCTGTTTGTCTTGTGTTTGGGTGTAATTATCTATATTTAAGTATATATTTACAAAAGAATAGTATTATATGTAGTATATTACCAGTTATCTGGCTTCCATAGTACAAGCTTTGCTTAGTTTGGGATCAGATGACCGTGTGTGTTCATGTCCCACTATATTATTATATTATTATTATTATAAGATAAAAAAAAATTGCCCACGCAGGTGGAAAGCTATTTACTAACGTGAGTTATTTTATATTCTAGATTAATGTTATAAGACCTGCACTTGAATTTGTGCCGGTGGATGAAGATCACACACTTGAACAAAGAAACACGTTCAGCGTATCATGTTCCTCAACTGAATATGCTGCTCCTAATACTAATATTAATATTATTAAGGTGGATAAACCTTGCAACCAGTACAATTATAACTACGTGTATGATCATTGGATACAAAGTAGTAAGGATAATAAATCATAATATAATATTTTGTTGGTGTTTATTATTATAAATAATTATAAATACTGCTAATAATAGGGATGACATTAATTTGTTTCGTTTTGTCCGTCAGATAGACAGTAGGTACTCACAGCGTTTACTGAGCAAGGTCCATGTTTGACACTGATTGGTCATAGACACTTCTTTTAAGTTTTTTTTTTCTCTTTTCTTTTATTTTATTTGATTCTGTGTGTCCTATATCTATCAAATAAATGTATTTCTTTCTTTCTACGTGTATCCACACCGCAGTTACTTTTTGTTGAGCAACATTTTGCAACACGGAAACATTAAATAACAATCTCTAACTTTTGAGACTAGTTGATACTAATTGTTGAGTGCTCATCAAAAGATAACAAAGACTAACTTTCGACAACAATCGAGCACGACATATTATATCCTCTAACTTCTGCAGGCAACGGACGTGTCGCCATTGAAGATGAACTAATTATAGCAACAGCATGTTTTTTAATTTTGACGCATTGTTGAGGTAACAATATCTAACAATGTTATCGATTGTTAGAGCAACATTGACTAACACGGCAACATTTACTAACAATGAATAGCTTTATAACTTATTGCTATCGGGTGTTGCTCAGTTACATTTGGAAATGTTGCTCAACAAAAAGTAACAGCGGTGTGGATGCACGGTATAAATTAAAACTATTGGACACGTATTACTAATTTTTTTGGGTGACTACAGATAACGGCGATACGTCCAACCATAATTTAGAATGACGTAACACATATGTCAGTTTCATACCTCTGTATGACGTAGCGCACTTCCACTCCATAACTTTAATTAATGCGTTATATCCCAGTGATTGGAATAGGTATGTACTGCAATTTGGGGTTAACGACCTCAAACATTATATTACTATGGATACGCTCACGGGATTATGGGATACCTGTAAAATACATTTACTATTTACAAATAAATAATACTAGCAACAATGTTGTAGGCGCTCGTGGGTTGGCACAGGTAATGATTTAAACGGTTAACACTTTTAAATGTATATTTTAGTACAAAAAATACAATAATGGAAATTTTGAAAATACAAAGGTAAAAAAATGGCGTTAAGTTAGCACGGCAACTATACAGAACTCAAAAATCATACGCATTCACTCGCTCACTCTCTCATACATCCAGTTCCTCACTCGCTCTCTAGCTTGCACACCGTCTTAATAATAAAATAGAGGGTGAACTAATATGTTGGCACATCTACCTCTTAATGCATCAGCTGTCATTTTATACTGTCATCGCGTCCGTCTTTGAAGTCATCTGTCACTCGAAAATGTCATTATGAACGAACGAATGAACACCGAGCACGGGTGAAGCGGGCATATTAGAATGGCTGACACTGTGTTGAACCTTTGTGGCGTCCGGTAGTGCAGATGCAATAACGTGCTCGGTGAACGTTACTATTTAATTTTAATCCAACGTAATCTTAACGATCTGTAATTAACTGGTAGAATTCATTATTGTGCTATCGAGAGATGGCAGTGAAGTGATATTTACTGTAGTTATTTTATTGAAATACCGTCTTCTTACCCGATTATTCACGCCTACCTAAAGTTGTCTGCTAATCTTGATATTTTTTAGTCCAAAAACCTTCGAAAGCCTTCAAATATATGTATTTGCAAGGTATGAGCGCGTCGCCAACAAATGTACAATAATATTTTTAAAGGACATATATTTTTTAATTTATTTATGTAATATACGATTATAAAGAATATTAATCTGAAGTGTGACCCGCTGTTATCTAAATAGTACCTAATAACGCGCGGTTGGCATGTCCATGGTAGAATTTTGCTATGAAATCTCGCAAAATTGCTCTATAGGCCGACTGTTTAACTCGCGTATCGCCATCTGAGGTACAAAGTCATAAAACATTAAATCTCTTAAAGAACTATTTAACCGTAAGACTATTCGTCACTATTAACCATATCGCTTGTCATCATCACTGTCTGTGCAGCTTGAGGAGTCAGAATCTTGGCGATAGGCGATACGCGAGTTAAACGGTCACGGTATAACGGTTAACGGTCTATACCACTAATAATTCTGATCACTGGTTCTATCTAAATATTAATTCATTTCAATGATAAAGCAAAAAATTCGTGTCTAAAATTAAATAATCTTACTGACGGAATTTTTCATATCTCGTCGCCATCCCTATTCCCATATCCTTGACTAGCCGGGTGCGCAGGAGTGCAGAAGTGTGTGCACAAACACAAATGCTCTACTTATTTATTCCATTCACTTTCATAATCCGGTGGGTCGGGTGACTGAAACAACCAGCGAAGGACCCAGCGCAGGACCGTTGGCTTTACGTGGTCTCAGAGATGATTAACATAATATTCATAGTCATAACAAGGACTCTACTATGAAATAAGTAGCGAGCTCCATGTGCCTTTTTTGTGTAAAATGTTTCATTGCTATGCTTAGTATCGTTAAATGAAAATATTGTGAGGAAACTGGTGACATCCACCAAATTGACACCAAATTGGCAACTTCCTCCACAACTTAAATAAATAAATATTCTGGGGCATCAACACACACGGTCATCTGGTCCCAAGCTAAGCAGAGCTTGTGTTATGGAAACCAGATAACTGGTATATACTATAGATACATATAATACTTTTCTTTTGTAAATATATACATAAAATAGATATTTACACCCAGACTCGACACAAACACAAATGTTCATCACTAATGTTTGTCTCGGGTGGGAATCGAACCCACGACCTGCGGCGTGAAAAGCAAGTATCTTACCGACCACGCCACCGGCCCGTCACTTTGTCAGCTTATGTGGATTACAACTTAAGCCATCGAGTTATTGCTGCTTCTTACCTGTTTTTCAAGTGAGTAGGTACTGGGTAGGTATCAGTGACGAAAAGTCTATACAACACGATTTCCTTTAGGAATTAGTCAATATATTGTACTAAATTAAAGATGTAACGCCTAAAAGTTTTAAATAGCATCAAAAATGCAGTACATACTTATTCACTTCAACCCTTTTTAGTGTCCCACTGCTGGGCACGGGTCTTCTCTCGACTATCTTATGAGTTGAGAGAGTTTAGGCCTTAATACACACACGCTGGCCAAATGCGGGTTGGTGGATGTCACATGTCCTCGAATGGTTAGTTCTTAGATATGCCGGTTTCCTCACGATGTTTTCCTTCACCGATGTTGAGCTGCGGAGATGAAACAATTCACACAAAGATTCGAACCCGCTACCTTATTTTTCTAAGGCGAGGCCCGTACCGCTGCGCCACCGCTGCTCAGTAACAAACATATTGGTAAGTTTTAAAGTTTACGTAGGTAACCAAGAAATATTCGTCATTTAAGTTATTCCGGTTTCCCTGTTTCTAATTTCCACCCTTCGTCAATGGTATACCGTCTAAATGACGTCAATCGGCCCCAAGTTCGCCATAAAAAGGTAACACTTAATCTTGAAATAAAACTATTTTAGTTATAAAGGATTTTACCATGACCATGAAGTTTGAAAGGTCTTTAAAACGTTGGGATTTATAATCTAAAATAAACCACTATAAAATCCGTTATAAAATAGTTTCATTTTAATGTGTGTTATTCGTGTAAATTTAAGAAAATACTATTTTAATTTTATAAAATTAGTAAAGAACCTATCTAAAACTGTGTTTTGAACCCTCTCCTTCCACTTTTCATTACTAAATATACCACATATGGTATCGTTATAAACAATTTATTACAGTAGGTACATATCGATTTACAAAATCCGGGGAAAGTATAAGGCCTACCACAAAAATTTGCAAATAAATAAAAATCTAAGAAAAAATGAACCGCCTTCTAAAAAGTGAAAAATAATATTTACATCTGTTATTTAAAGTTGGTGCTAGATTGACGAAAACAAAGATTTGTGGGATTTATGTTTTTATTTTTTTGACCAATTCAATGCCGTATTTCTTCAAACCCTGGCTGATAAGTAACCAATACACTCGTGATTAGATACGAATGAGTTTCGGTAATAAAGTGGCAGTGGAATGAGGTTCGCCATCATGGTTTGAATACAGGGCTCTATTCTCGCGTTTTAGACATTTATTTCTAACAGACATTCGTCGAACAATAATGGTGATTTCTTTTGTTTTAACATCACATCCGCCATATTTTTAATATTGCGCGTTTTAGACATTTTTCTTTACTAGACTTATTAGTGTTAATTACTAGTAAACGAATTAATTAATTACGAGTTAATTCTTATTCTGATTTGCACCATCCGGGAACTACTTGTGGGGATTCAGCTAAAATTACTTATAATACCTACTCCCACGTACGAAGGTGACACAGCCGTAAACATTTTTCGCATAATAAAATATCAAAACATTTCATAGAAGAGCTTGAAAATACCTACTAAGGTTATCAGCTATGTTTCTGTTTGCATAATATTCTTATAAACAACATATTTATTAAACAAATTAGTAGGTACCAATATTGTCCTTTATCCCGTCAGTACAATGTTTTACCTTTAATCAACTAGTTATTTATAAGTTTTAGAGGAATATACTGATTTTATACTAAATAATGGATTTAAAACTTTGTATCTGTGTTATATTTATTTGCTACAGCGTTTTGAAAGTTAGTGCTATGATTATAAACAGGAAGCCTAATGGTAAGTATGTAGGTGTGTAAGCTTGTTACAATTTATATAATATTTTTATGTTTTTTATAGGAAAACATTTTATCCAGTATGCAATTTGTTTTGGTGGTTTTGTTAGTAACAAGAAGAATTAATTAATGATTTCATAATGTAATAACATTACTAGCTTCGCTCGCGTTATATTAGGATAAAAATTCCTAATACACGGGCTGTTCCAGACTAAATCTAACTCTGTGCCGAATTTCATCGCAATTCTTCCAATAGTATTTGCGTGAAAGTCACTAAAACGTGCGTGAAGACATGAAGACCCTGGCTGATAAGTAATCAATTTACTTACTCGTGATTACGAATGATTTTCGTTGAGAAATTAGCAGTGAAATGAGGTTCAACATCATGGTTTGAGCCCAGTTTTGTGTGAAAGAAAAACTAACATAATACATATCTACACACACATCCTACAAACTTTCACATTCATTAATTATTTACTCGTCAAAACTTCCAAAATTGCCAGAAACTTTGTGAGTTTACAGGAATACTTCCATAAAATGGAATCTTTCCTGGAAGCTTTCGTCTCCAGCCTGCATGATTAATATACTATACCAAAATATTATACCAATTATATTCTTTATCAACAGTCACAAATCAGAAAAAAACAATGGGCTCGAGTTTATACATCATA
The DNA here is from genome assembly GCA_936450015.1 of Meganola albula. NCBI lineage: Eukaryota > Metazoa > Arthropoda > Insecta > Lepidoptera > Nolidae > Meganola > Meganola albula. The sequence continues at coordinate 1,170,158 of OW388150.1, forward strand.
AACTTTGAAAAGGAGGTGTACCACTTCAAATTTGATTTTCCCAAGTTGCCGAAGGACCCTTTTAATATTTATATAGTTTTGGTAACAGGTAAGATTTAAATGATTATAACATAACATAACGCGGCATAATAGCCTAGAGCAGCGGTGGTGCAGCGGTACGGACCTCGCCTTTGAAATATAAGATCGTGGGTTCGATTCCCAGTCGTGCCCACACATCTTTGTGTGAATTGTTACATCTCCGCTGTTCGATATCGGTGAAGGATTTAATCTTGACGGGCCGGTGGCGTGGTCGGTAATATACTTGGTTTTCACGCCGCAGGTCGTGGGTTCGATTCCCACACAAGTCAGACATTTGTGAGACGAACGTCTGTGTCTTGAGTCTGGGTGTAATTATCTGATTTAAGTATGTATTTTGACATTTATCTCTAGTAGACAAATGTCGAAAAAATGACAGATACCATAGAAAAACAAAAACAATCGCAATTTTAGTTCGACAAATGTCTATTAGAGATAAATGTCTAAAGAGCGAGAATCGAGGCCCAGGAGGTAATAAAATAAACTGTACTATTTAAATAATAAGTGTAGGTAAGTAAGATATCAATGACCAAATAAAACGAATGTATCAAGGGTTTTCCAATTCAATTATTTAGTATCAAGAGTTTTTCAATTCAATTATTTACAAGCTCTGCTTAGCTTGGGACCAGATGACCGTGTGTGTTAATGTCCCAGAATAGTTTTTGTCATTTTTTGCCTCAGACTAAGTATCTGTTTGCAATTTGAAGTAAAGTTTGTGCTGACTAATGTCTTTGAATCTTAGAAATTTAAAGAAATTCATCTTAGGGAATCACTAACTCAGCAACTATCTAATTATGTATCTATTCAAGTTACACAATATAAAATAGTTTGTATTCTTATCACAAGATCCGGTAAAATAAGGCGGCGCGGCGGTCTGGGTACCTCCATACCGCAATCTGGTGCACCTGCCTTACACTGTGTGTAGCTTGTTTGTCACGCACTTAGCCGGTTTAAATGTTTTCAGGCATAACAATTGATGATTTTGACTTCGAAGAAATTACACTAGAAAAAACGTACACCAAGACATTAAACAAAAGTTCCCTTCAAATATTTGCGATTTTGACGTCGCACAAAATGCTTTGTGACAGTAAAAAAATTTTTGCTATTGAATCTCTGCAACCTGGTATGTAATAGATACTCTGATATGTACTTCATCATCATCAGCATCATCGGTAGCTGGCCGTTAGCATTTATCGGCAATTTTAACAATGTCATCAGCCCACCTTGTGGCCGGTCGACGCTGCGGCGACGATTGCCTGGTCTTAATTTTTTTTAACTTAAAATAGGCTTGCGCTTGACCACAACTTGCCTGATGTGAAGCAATAATGCAGTCTACGATGGAACTCGCTTACCCATAAAATACCGATTCACTCGTGACTTGAAGACCGGCAGATTGTAGCTATCGGGAAACATAGATGCCGGCAGCGAGTTCCACAATTTGGCAGTTCGCACAATGAAAGTGGAAACAAAGCGCTTTGTTTATTTTTTCTCCACTTGAGAACCTTTATACCCCAGATATGTACCTACTTGCGGCAAATAAGAGACACTTAGTTCCCTAGTCCATTGCAGTCTAAATGGCTGACTACCTATTGCTTGGCCAAATGTATTTGCAAAGACAATCACTCCATAATTATAGTCTGAGGACGTATAACGCCACATTTTTATTTTTTCATTTTGAAATAGGCTTGCGCTTCAGTACAACATGCCTGATGTTAAGCAATAATGTAGTCTGGGACGCACTTGCCCAATATACCAATTTACTTGTGAGTACGAATGATTTTCGGTGAGAAGGTGGCAGTGGAATGATGCTCAATATAGTTAGAAATCATAAAGAAGCAAAAATTCTGACCCACCCTCTTAAATGGTGTCACCAGACATCGCACCGGAATACAGGCCGCTTGGTGATTCGGCTTTGTCTGGCGGGTGGTCACTACCCTAATTCGACCAGATAATTTCTAGCTATGTTGTTTATACACCGTTCACTGTATGCCAAAGGTGTGCAGTCACAAATTCACTCGTGATTACGAATGATTTTCGGTGAGAAGGTGGCAGTGAATTGTGGCTCCATATGGTTAGAAACCATAAAGGAGTAACAAAATTAGACCCACCCTCTTAAATGGTGTCACCAGACATCGCACCGAAACACAGCAAGGCTGCTAGGCGGTGCAACTTTGTCTGGTGGGTGGTAACTAACCACGGCCGAAACCTACCACCAGTTAATTACCAGTAAACATAATTACCAGTAGTTTACCAAACTTTGGTCTCCTATCAAGAACTCCTTCAGCTCAACGGTTATCGGCTCTGCTAATATGGCCGGCCCACTGCCACTTCAACTTGGTAATTCATGAACTCTAACGAATACTCTGGGGAGCCGAAGAAGCTTCTAAACCCAAATGGCCCAGTCATCACGGAAGTTGTGGTCAAGCGCAAGCCTATTATAGAATAAAGAAAAATTGCCAATAGCCTAAGCTATGCATACCTGTTTAAATGGGTTGTTGTGGGACCTACATTTTAAATCATGGCCGGCAGTGTGATAAAAATTAGCCTTCCTCAATAAATGGGCTATCTAACAGTGTAAGAATTTTTCGAATAGGGCCATTAGTCCCTGATTAGCGCGTTAAAACAAACAAACTCTTCAGCTTTATAATATTAGTATTTATAAAATGTTTCCATATTTTTTTTCAGCTTCTCGAAGTATATCTTTGTTGGTCGATCTAAATAACAACTGTGATGGTAAGATAAATCAAATTACTAAATTCATTCACACCTTTATTTACCCCGAATGATGATACCTAGACCCAGTGGTAGCGCAGCGGTAAGCGCCTCGCCTTACAAAAATAAGGTCACGCATCCGAATCCTGGTCGTGCCCACTCACCTTTGTGTGAATCTCCGCTGCTCAATATCGGTAAAGGAAACCGCCAAAACAAAAAACATTAATCATTCGAGGACATGTGACATCCACCAACCCGCACTTAGCTAGCGTGTGTGGATTAAGGACTCTCTCAACTCGTAATAAGTATAGGTAGTTGAGAGAAGACCCGTGCCCAGTAGTGGGACACTAAAAAGGGTTGAAGTGATGGTGCCTATATTGACGATGTCGTAATAGCCGTGCTGGCTCACCACAAACATAAAATAAACAATTTTAAGAAGAAGTGTAAAAAGGACAGAATTTCAACAATGCGTTTGCTTCAATTGACGTTTAAGTCTCTTTTTCTTTCTAACCTATTCCTATTTCTTTAATCCTATCTCCTTCATACGTCTCATACTTTCTTCGCGCACACCTAAACATAACACATCTTTTCATTTCTTTCACACATGTTATGGCAATCACTCTGTGCTAGTTTACGAATCTTGTTGTGACTAGTGTATACATACCGCTTACAGATCTAGATTCCGACTCCTACAAAACAATTATTTTTAACGCCCAATGCTGTAGTCTCTTGAGTAAATCATGGTAGGGACCTCGTTTCACATTCTGTCAACACTTTCTGGTAATATAGGAGTCAATACCGGGTGGAGGGGACCACCCTCCACAAACTGATAGGGTGAAATCCGTACATCATACTGAGATGATCGGTACCTGATATTAGTTCAGGAACTCTATGGGTACCCAATGATCGTGCTTTGATTTGTTAATTTATTCGGAAATTATCGTTACCTTAGGGAGAAAAACTCTAATAGCGAACGGTCCACCATTCCACTATGGGGTTAGTTCTTACCACCAAATGCACCTGCGCCACGTAATTTTTCTAATCCATTTATGGATATTTATTTAACTCTGTTTAATTGAAATCAAGCAAAATTGATAATTTTGTTTTCCAGAAAAACAAAATCCGGTGGAAAATGATTCTAATTAAGGACCTGAATGAACCCTTTCAGTTTATGGAGGGCTGTTCCTTCCACCCTGAATATTATGTTAATAATTTTAAAGATCCGGTTTAGTATACTTTATACTATTAACTATATTTATTTAATAACTTCGGTTCCAGTACCAAGATATAAAGTCACCTTAGTAAAGGGTGATGAAGGTCAATTTAGTTGCTACCCACCAGAGAATGTCAAGTTACCGCCGTATATGTACTATATGTGGACTCACAATTTTTTCAATGGTAAGCTTAAATTACATAAATACCAGTGGCGAAGACTCCATTCAACCCGATACCTATCGGCTTCTCTTTAGAAAATTGACAATTTCACACGTAGTTAATAATATATTATGTCCCTCCTAAAAGTTTTAAATAGGAACAAATATAAGTATAGCAGCAAGTGTAAGAACGATCGGTGACGATAGTGAAGAGATATTATTTTTTTAGTACACTATAAACTTTTTTGCTCCGGCTTCCCTTTTTCAGACTTCCACCCTTCGCCACTGATAAATACCTACTAACATCTAACACTAACACACTAACTGTACGTGTGTGTGTGTGTGCGTGCATGCGTGCTTGCGTGCGTGCGTGCGTCCGTACGTGCGTGCGTGCGTGCGTGTGTGTGATTTCAAAGTAATGTAATTTTTCCAGGGACCATTAGATACACCAAATACAGGCGTTGCAGTACAGATGATGATAATATATTTAAATTAGAAGCGATAGATGATACATTATTACGATGTAAAGTAGCTCTCGACGTTACAGGAGACCATGCGGTTATACTGAATGAGTATAAAGTGTTAACTAAATACGGCAGAAGTAAGTAATATAAAATCGAAAAAAAAGAAAAAAGCTATCATGCCATCATTAGAAAAAAGTCTGCACACTGCGAGCCAGCTCCAACTCCATCCTGAACACCATAGCATGGAGATTCGACTCTCCATTGTTACTGGGAATTGTTCGTAGATATATCTCGAACAATATCCAAGTAACAAAATAAATGTTTTTTAACTAGGTTTTAATTTAATTTATTTTATTTTTTAAAGGAGTTCTTGAGTGGAGACCACTAATTGGCAAACGTAGCGTAGGATGCCCTCAGACTAGGTGGAGTGACGATCTCTGCATGATGGCTGGATGAGAGTAGCCGCGGATCGTGCTCAGTGGCGTGCTTTAGGAGAGGCCTATGTCCAGAAGTAGAAGGCGAGGCCCGTACCCTTGCCTTAGATGAATTGTAACATCGCCGCTGCTCGATATCGGTAAAGGAAACCGATCGACCGACCGACCGACCAAACAATTGACTGGCTGACTATCTATTAGTATTGTCTTAGATTTACGAGAATATAACACATTGAAATAAATTACTTTTTAACGGATGTTATCGCGGTTTATTTTAGATTTTAGATCTTGACGTTTCAAAGTCTTTTCTTTTTTCCACCCGTGAACATGAAGTCTGAAAAGACTTTGAAACGTCGGGATGTAAAATCTAAAATAAACCGCGATAAAATCCGTTAAAAAGTAGTTTTATTTCAATGGCTGACTATTATTTATTACCCAAAGGTAGGCAAAGGTGAACATCAAAAACTTTTTGTCGGCTATGTTCAGGTCCCATACCTAAAAGGGTGCAAGCCTACTGCCGTTCATTGGGCCCAAGTCACAATTTCGAGCCGAATTTTGTGTATTAGAAAATAGTTTTTGCTTGACCCGGGAATCGAATACGGGGTTCTGAGTGGACCATACCAAAGCAGTTAGAGGAAAAGAATAGAAAGAAAGAAGAGAGGAGTAAAATTTTTTATTTTAAGATATTTGCATTTTTTACAGCCAAAAGATGTATATTTGTACCGGATCCTTATTTTATAGCTGGGGGAACCCTTATATTCAGCGGCAGTTTAGTTATGTACTTAGGGCGCAGATATTTTCGAAAACAAAAAAATGGAAATCAGGTAACAGTTGCATACTTAAGGCTCGCGTACACCAAAACCGTTATTGGCCGATCTTTACTCGGATGTCTTCGATAAACCTCGGCCGATCAAACTAAGAATATTTCAAAGAATGGTAGTGAGTGCTCTGATTATAACCGCCATAAAACACTCGATGACGTTTGTTTGAATTTTTCGCGTCTGGCATCATCTACATACAGCGCATTTATAACGTATCCAAAGTTTAATTTTATCATTCTGTTGCGTTTTTGTGTTGTTATTTACAACTATGGATATTGAACAATTTATTAGATCGCAAAGTTTAGGTACTACAGATGGCCAGCGACATCCTATGTGGGCAGAACAGTGTAAGTATATGCACGTTCAATTGTTCCTCCTTTTTTTTGTCCTGATGACCTAACCCAATCGGCCGGAAGGGCCTTATCGGTTCACCATACTTTTCGGTGAGACGTCCGAGGACGTTCGAACCGATAATTGTTCCATCCGGCAACGGTTTATAAAATCGGTTTTGGTGTAACCGAGCCGTTAGAGTTAGATCTTTATACAAAACATTTAACGTGTTGGCTATTTATTCTTTAGTCATTTCATTGAATGCCGATGTTTAATTAATCAGCTAGTCTTCTATTAGAAGGAGTGATATAATGCTTTGATGATTATTACCAGCGTGCGTGGATGAAGGCTTTTACTTCAACCCTTTTTTAGTGTCCTACTGCTGGGCACGGGTCTTCTCTCAACTATCTTACGAGTTGAGAGAGTTTAGGCCTCAACCCACACACGCTATCCAAGTGCGGGTTGGTGGATGTCACATGTCCTCAAATGATTTGTTCTTAGAAATGCCGGTTTCCTCACGATGTTTTCCTTCAGGGATATTGAGCAGCGGCGATGAAACAATTCACACAAAGATGTGTGGGCACGACTGGCAATCGGACCCGCAACCATATATTTCTAAGCCGAGGCCCGTACCGCTGCGCCACCGCTGTTGATAAATACCTAAACATTCTCAATTCTTAACAGATGAGGAGACCCATGCCCAGCAGTGGAACTCTAAAGAGTTTTCATTCCTCTTCCCCTCTCTTTACTTATCTAAACAAAATTTATTTTCAGGTGATCGAAATTCATAATGGAAGAAAAAAACTAAATATACCGTTAGCTAAACAAAATCGTACACAGGAACAAAGGCGTACCATCGACCCACCATCAGCTGAGTCTACGAACGAATATGCTTACCCTGTCTATCCATTCGGAACGACAAATGAAAAATCTCGAAATAGTTGCCCTTACAATTACAATTATGTTTACGATCATTGGATGCAGGAAGCCAGAGAAAGTAAACCTTAATGTAACTGTATGTAACTTGAAATGAATGAAGCCTTTATTATTCCTTATCCAATTTCTTTCTTTACAATTTAAATGTTAGTGACGTTTATACTTAAATTCTAATGTTAGTATTGTAAAAATTTATATATATATATATATATATATATATATATATATATATATATAAATTTTTTTCGTTGTTATTTTTATTCGTCTAGGATATGGACCCCATTTTGAGTACAGGCCTCCCCCAACCTATTCCATTTTTCCCTATCTTTGCACTGGTTCATAGAGTCTGTTCTCACTATCTGTATAGTATCATCTGCCCATCGTTGCTTTGGCCTGCCAATATTTCTTTTTCCTGTTGTTACTTATAACGGTCATATTCATAAAGATGTTATAAGACTCTTTGGTTAAAATGGACTTTGTCTCTTTCTTACTAGTATAAATGTCAAGATTAGAGACAAAGACAAACGGATAATACACATATATTAGCTAAAATGAGCTTATAAGATGTTTATGAATATGGGGGTAATTATATAAACTTTAAAGTGTGGTTTTAATTCTCTAATAATACAAAGATTTACGATACATATAATATTAAGGATTAAAAAGGTGCGGTCTTGTTATTAATATAATGTGTTAATTTAAATAAATTATAGACCAGGATATTACGCGGCATATTCAAACTACAACTAAACTAAGTGTCATGCACTATGTTTACATTAATAACAAATTTTAATGTGAAGATTAATTTATCGTCGCATGACTATCGTCTCTAGCTGTACCCATTGTAACGACTGTTTATCCTAAAAAATATATCGTTTAGCGTATCTATTATTATTACTATTTTATTATTATTATTATTATAATTATTTTTGTTTGTTTTTTCTCTCGGGTTTAAACCGGTTTGCTGATGAACACTGGCCTAAGCCAAGTGCACATTAGGCAGTGGGGGTATAAAAATTTGGTTGAACTGGTTGGTTAGTGGTGGATGTGGTCAATTGAGAAGTGAGTAATGCAGAATTTGTGGTAGGTGCAGGCGCAGTAAGATAAGTGTAACTGTGTCTATGTATGTTTTCTGTTATTATTATTATTATTTATCGTATCTAGCTGTTCCCAGTGGAACACGACGACATTTTGTCGTATAAGCACATGATTTGTGTATAAATGCAATGTCACATGACATCTAGTCGTGACGATTTTTTATAGTTACACGACTATCGTGCTAGCCGTTCCCACTTGTCACGACAATCGGTCGTCACCGCAAAAAAATTGTAGACGACAGTTAATAGTGTCGTTCTTTGTGAACATCTCCATTTAAATATATAAGCCATGACACTTAAAACGACACGACAATCGGCCGTCACGACTTAGTGGGCACGCGCCCTTAAGGTTTAAAGTAAATAAAATACTATATAGAAATATCTAGATCTTTATTATTTAAACTCACAGGTTTTTCATAATATATAACGTAGAGGTGGCTTTACGAATTGGCGTAGGCTATTCGAATGTCTTCCTACTCTAACTCTATGGTTCGATACATTTTGAAGATTTTAGAAGAAACACGATTACTTTAAAGGAAAATCTGTTTGTCAAACATTATTTTATAAGGTCAACGCAACGATTCCCTTCACACGCAGTGCCCTGGATACTTTACACATAGGGATAAGTAGGTAGGTAAAAAATTGTCATCACGTTAGGTCAAGGGGAGTTCACTTCACTTCAACCCCACTGCTGGGCACGGGTCTTCTCTCAACTATCTTACGAGTTTAGGCCATATTCCACACACGCTGGCCAAGTGCGGGTTGGTCGAGCGGGTTTCCTCACGATGTTTTCCTTCACCGATATTGAGCAGCGGAGATGACACAATTCACACAAAGATGCACGGGCACGACCGGGATTCGAACCCGCGACCTTATTTTTATAAGGCGAGGGCCGTACCGCTGCGCCACCGCTGCAAGTTACAATATGGTAAAATCTACCGCCCTAGGCTCTAGACTTTACAGAATCTTGGTGAATCCACCAATGTGATAAAGTACTTATTACCTAGACACGAATAATTAAAATCGTTTCACAGTATATGATGGGACAGATACAATTCGCTCAATTTCATTTGTCTTCTTAGCAGCTATAGGTAACTTCACAATCATCAAATAAAACAACTCCAGCGCACTAAACATACCAACGCCCAGGAACATGTTGAAAACGCCACCTAGTGACGCTGAAACGGAAGTAAGTTATAATTTAATTTTAAACCTAAGAGTCGTTTACGTACGGGGGGTATTCATAAACGTCTCATAATAATAATAATAATATAGTGGGACATTAACACACACGGTCATCTGATCCCAACTAAGCAGAGCTTGTACTATAGAAACCAGATAAATGGTAATATATGTACTACTTAAAATACTTTTCTTTTGTAAATATATACTTAAATATAGGTAATAGATAAAGATAACTACACCCAGACACAAGACAAACAGACATATTTAAACAAATGTTTGTCTCGGGTGGGAATCGACCCCACGACTTGCGGCGTGAAAAGCAAGTATGTGTCTTACCGACCACGCCACCGGCGCGGCCCGTCAAAGCTCATTATATAGCTGAAATAGGTTCATAATTCCTTTGTCTTTGTCTGTCATCTTGACATTTATACTAGTAAGAAAGAGACAAAGTCCATTGTAACTAAAGAGAAAAGATTTTTATGAATAAGTTCGTTAACGTTTATCAATAGGTAAGTAGTTAGTTTTGATTTTTCGTTTACGAGGGATTCGTTGCCAGTAAGCCTCCTGGCTCACCTTTAAATAGACTCCAACACCTCGAGCTGGCGTTTGTCTGACCCATGCAAAAAAAACAACTTATTGCCAGACCCATCCCAGAGATGCGAGCAGTATTCCCTATGCTTGAAAGAGGTCGAACAACTGCTTCAGTGTGAAGTATCGTTTGACCTTCGCGAGGATACCCCGTTTTTCAGCAGTCAGTTAAGCCTTGGACTTAGTGTAAAGGTGTTAAGGCCAAAATTGAGGGTATAAGTTATATTAGCTAGTTAGCCTATTAGGTAGCTACAATACTTACAGAGCAACGTGACCCATGTTTCAGTGGGATTGATCTGAAACATTCTAGACCCACCAACATTCACACGTATGTTTACGATCATTGACTGGGTAGCATTGATCCCCACACTGTAATTCAAAAAGTTTATAACTCTTTATATGCAACTAACAGCGTTTTTACTATGCGTTTCAAATAAGAATAGGATTAGAAATCCGCCATCTTGGACTGGAATGCGTAACAACTTCACATTTTTTAGTACAGTGAGCAAAAATGTTTGTTTGATATTATAATCACATCTAGATGAAAAAAATAAATAAAAATGCGTATATCTCATTGCCTTTTTTATTAACTTCCGACGACAAAAATCGGAGTTATACGTTAAATCGTGTGTTTTTATCCGTATAAATGAATTTGTGTGCAAGTTTGTGGTATCCTAGCGCGTAAAATTTATTTAGGTAGGTAGCTGCATTGTAACTACATACTTGTGTAAAGTTTTCACTTAAATCACTTTTCTATACTTTTCAAAATAATTTTATTGTCTGTGGTTTGACATTTTGTGCTGGCGCTACTTTTGCTTGGTTTTTGGTATGAAGTTAGTCGCGGGTCCAGTCCTATTCTTATTTGAAACGCATAGTAGGACTGGAAATCCGCCATCTTGGAACTGAATGCGCAGTAACTTCACATTTTTAGTACAGAGACGTTTTTTTGGATTTTTTTTTAAATGCGTGAATCTTATTGTGGTTTGAGTAAGGTTGGGTATTGAGACTCGAATATTTCGGTACAAACATACTTTGTTAACTTCGGAAGAAAAAAGCGGTTGTAAAAGATAAAACTTGTGCGTATGTCTGTGTATCTGTTTTTCTGCTTATTTTTGTACAAATTTGTGGCAACTTAGCGCGTAACTTCAGTTAGGCAGGTAGTTACATACTTTCTACTTAAATCACTTTTTCATACATTTCAACGTAATATTGTTAAGTTTGATATTTTCTGCTGACGCGACTTTTGCTTGGTTTTTGATATGAATTTAGCCGCGAGTCCAGTCCTATACTTATTTGAAATGCGTAGTAGCTCATTTTCACAATGAGTGACAATGAAAAAGACGTTTGAGGCATGGAACAGACCACGAGACCCGTTCACATTTACACCTTTATCAGAAATCTTGTTGGAATCGAAACCTCTGCTAAAGACTACCAGTGAGGGCAGCTTATTTAGCACCAGCTGGGCCAAGGTTCACGTATTTAAACTGGTTTTGTTTAATTTTACCCTTTCGAGCACCCTGCAATCTAGTGACAATAAAATAATACGTATTCTTCCTCGGAAGCGTTGGAACAAAACACCTTTCGGACACAATTATTCTTCTTTTGAGAAGGTCGGTAGGTGTTCAGTGGGTCAGTAGGTGTTCTATCCAGAAACCATAATAATCTTTATATATATAATTCTTCTGTGAGTGTGTATGTCACTGAACTTCTCTCAAACGACTGGACCGATTTTGATAAAAAAAATTGTGTGTGTTCAAGGGGATCTGGGAATGGTTTAGATTCACAATTTTGCGCGGTACGAAGTTCGCTGGGGCAGCTAGTCTATCTATATACTTATATTAAAATCAATGCCACTTTTCGTTGTAATTCTATAACTCAAAAACAGGCTTACCTATTCAAACCAAATGTTTAGGCATTGTTCGGACTATTTAGTAGATGGTTTATGTGAAGTTTGCACAAAATCGGTTGAGCGGTTCTTTATTTATCACATTTTTTGTAAATTGTTGAGTGGGCTGAAGCTACCCGGGCGAAGCTGGGGCGGGCCGCTAGTAACAAATAATATTTAGTGTAACTTGTAACTGTAATAAATTCGCTCAATGAACATGTAAATAGGTCGAGCTTTGTGGCAATCGTGTAGGTAGATGTGAATCGCGCGAGTCAGTGGAGTTTTTGCCAGAAGTTTGGTAAGTACGAGCTCGCGGGACCGCCAGCTAGCTCGGTTTATTTGGCACGTTTGGTTTTTTTTTGTTATGCATGTAAATACTTACTAGAATCTATCAATGCTATGTTCTAAGGCGTTTATCGGACTGGATTCTAACATCATATAAGCATCCACCTTTTTACATGACGGTAGACATTCACAGGAATCACTTCCTAAAACAAAGGTGTCTCATATAAGTAAGTAGTTCTCTAAAAATGAATGAAAATTCAACAACAGTAAACACTGTGACTTCTATTCGAAGGAAAGTGAAGCTTTTTCACTTTTAACTAGATGTATTTTTGGGCTTCTGAACTGGCAGGCACTGGATTTTTTAATTTGAGAGTTGAGAGAATGTCGGTCACGCTCTATTATTAAATGCCTATTCCTCACGATGTTTTCTTTAACTAACATAGAATAGTGATGATGAAGTGTTCAGACAAAATGTGTGAGAACGACCCAGGATGGAACCCATGAGCATAGTCTAATACCGCTGCGCTGCACTGATTAAAAGAGAAACTGCGCTTAAACAGTACACTACAGTACTTGGACCTTCCCTGCTTCGGGGAACACGTTAAGCCGTCGATTCTGCGCCCAATATTTCACCGGTCGTGTCGGTCACCGGACCCTGGAGAGTGAAGGGAATAGAGAGTGCACAATTATTATATCCCCTGCGTACCTGAGTGAGCTTAGACTGGCCGCCGTACCCCGGTACTTACAATTTTTAAAACTACATCTAATTTTAAATTCTATTGTCCTTAATCCAATCCTAAGGCATGTTATGGCGTTTGTTTTGCACAAAACTCCTATCAACACAGAACTATAGGTACCTATTGGTACATTTTCCTGTAATTGTCGCCACTCATACACACATACCTACTGTGCTTCTATAGTTAAATATAACATTATTAAGTTTACTTATTTAAAAGATTTGTCTCTCAGTATTTATATTGAAACTCTAATGAGAGAATTAGCTCGCTCAAATAAACTTGAACAGTTTTTTTTTCGTTAAAATTTCTCGTGTTTTGTAATTTAGAGGAATAAAACAGCAACAAATCAAAGATTATACAAATCGGTTCACCCGTTCTTGAGTCGTATACTTGAAGAGTATACTTATCACAACTTTGTTCTATGTGTAGGTTTAGTGTATTAACTACCTAAAATGATGGATTCCAAACTGTGTTTAAGTGTAATAGTTATCTATCTAATTGGTATGGAAATTATGGAATGCAATGGAGGACAAGGTAAGTGAAACGGTAATTATTATATTACTAGCCTTTGGCTTCACTGGTTTTTGAAAAATCCTTTTTTATTAGGTGGGTACACAAAGAGTTCTCTCGGAACCTGTGTCTCTAAACTCAGAGTTTTACGCTGTGCGTTGATGTGTCAGTCAGTTTTTTCTTTCATAATCACCAGATACTTATAAAGTATGTTTATTCATTCGAGCTTACGGCCTATAGGCCGACCATTTAACTCGCGTATCGCCATCTGAGGTACAAATTCATAAAACATTAATTAAATCTCATATAGAACTACTATTTAAACATAGATAAAAGTAATGTAAGACTATTCGTCACTAATATTCATATCACTTGAATCATCATCACTGTCTGTGCAACTTAAGAAGTCAGAATCTTGGCGATAGGCGATACGCGAGTTAAACGGTCGGCCTATAGTAAATTATTAAGGTGAAATCAGTTGGTTAATTTCTTCCTTTAATTTAAAGTCTGAACACAATGCAACAAAATAGCTGAATAAGAACTAACTGGGCGTTTTTACTGAACAACAAAACATGATACAAGCATAGTCTTATCTCTTTCTACTCATCTCTAATGATAGAGATAGATAGTGCTTGCAACATGTTTTCTTGTGCAGTGTAAACTAGGGGTAAGATAAACTCTTTCAACCATGTAATAATTGGCTTTTGAAAATAACTAAAACATTTACTCCCGTATTCATAAACGTCTTTTAGGCTCAATAATAGCCAAAATATGTTTATAATTCGTTTGTCTTTGTCTGTATCTTGACATTTATACTATAAGAAAGAGACAAAGTCCATTTTAACTAAAGAGTCATAAAAGGTTTTTATTAAGAAAGCCGTTAATTTACATTATATTTTATACTAGCGGACCCCGCAGACGTCGTCCTGCCCGGTAAAGCAGTGCCACCTACCGGGTTCGAAAATAGATTACGACCGCTTCTCAGACCTACCGAATCGGTCAAGCGGTTTCTAAGGAGGTTGTTCTTTTTTAATTTTTCTCTCCGTAAGAACCATTCTCGTACTTCAAGGAACATTATAAAAAAAATTAAAAAGAATTAGCTAAATCGGTTCAGTCGTTCTCTCGGCTTACCAACGCATTTTGCGATTCATTTTTATGTTATAGATTGTTGACATGTCTAGCCTTTGATCTAAAACTAAATTAATTGTTTGTTATCAGCAATGGGGCAGTTGATGACATCAAACGCCACCTTAGTGCTCCAATATTCTTCGAAGGAAAGCATACGATTCGGATTATCGTTCATAAAAATACCAAGCCCTGTATCTGAACACAACATTAAAATTTATCTAGTGATGGTAACAGGTAAGAATTTTTATTTACTTATCTATACTAATACAGTACAGTCCATCAAATCTAAGAAGTACCGTTTGACAGTTCTAAACGTAGTACATTTAGAATTTTATTTTTTGTTTGAAAATTGATATGTTAAAATAAAAATAGCTTCATAATTCAATTATTTTACAGGAAAGCCTGTAAAATAATTGAATTATGAAATTATTTAATGGAAAACAGTGAAACGTCAAACGGTACTTCTTAGATTTGATGGACTGTAATACGGCTTATCTTTATTTCGGATTACTTTTTTTTACATCCATATTTATTGGTGTGTTATTAACAATAGAGCTTAATTCTTTCCACGCTGTTAAGCTATACTGTCAACTTGTATTGTTCGTACAGTGGAGGCCTGGTGATCCATAATACAGGTTAACTATAACCTATCTTCGACACCAGTCCAGAAATTTAAATCTCTCTACCATATTTAATTCGGCTCCGAATCAGAAGGTCCATAAGGGAAAATGTCATTGTTGGCAGAAGGTCCACAATGTTTAAACGTCTACTAAATGAGAATGTCTAAAGTGGCAAAACGACTTATGCCCGGTTCCTATAATCAAACTTCCGTCATTAGTAAACGTAACCTTCCGTTTCCATCCTCCAACCAACGGGGCGTTAACGTGCGTTCCACAAGTTTTTTTTGACGGCTACCGGTGGGTAGTATCCGCAGGTAAGACTGGCCCTCTTTGGTCCTCTCTGCGTTTTGTTACTTCAATCGACGTTAGCAAACACCAAAAAAAATCGAATGCGTACTTATAAAATAATACAGTTATTAGTGTAAATAGATACTATTGTGAAATTATTTGTAGTTAAATAGTGAAATGGTGACAAAAAACAATTTTATTAGGGGATAGTTTTATTAAATCATTTTTGCTATTTTTAATGCTGTATTGTGAACGAAACGCAGCTGAGTATTGTCGGCCGGTATCTACTCGCGCCAAGTGCCAAAGTGCCAATACAATATTTTTGTTTGGTTATGTATTCATATTTATCATAATAATACCTGTAAATAAACCCCGTTACGAAAAATAGTGATCGAAATATAGTGTACAGATAAATATCAATTGATAAAATGGATACGACTTCGACAGTTAACAAATCTGCATAAGAACTGAAGTCACCGGTATAAGCAATCAAAGTGAGCAAGTGGTGGCGGGCAGACCACATTCCTCGTAAAACCGATAACCGCTGGGAAATAAAGGTGGTCAAGTACAGACCACGCAATGGGTGTCGCAGTGTAAAAGGCTCACCACGAAGTGGACTGATGACATTGTGAAAACTGCGAGAAGCAGATGGTATACTCGATGGATGATCGCTCGATGATGGATGATTTTAAGGGAGGCCTATGTCCAGCCGTGGACATCCCCAGGTTGATGATAAATGACTTGGTGAGTACATACTTAATAACTTAACTACTGTGACTTTACCTCTGAGCAAGTAATCAATGTTTTTATTTAGAAATGTTTAAAGGAGGAATAAAAGAAAAGTTTTTTTTATCTTAACTACAAGGATAGCCAGATAGATTATTAAATATGGGTATTTATTTAGTATGGTTGCTAAATGTTAGATTATAGGTGTATAAAGTTAATTGTTGTACACTATTACTCATTCCACAAGTATTTATTCTACTTAGTCTGCCTAGCCAGTCAATTTTTCTACTGATTTTGAACTCTATACAAAACTAAGGCTGTTTTGAGGTGTGTAACATGACTTATGACGTGAGATTTATTTTGTTTCAGAAAATGAAAAGCCCTTTGAATTAAAATGAAGTGGATATAGTGCAAATTAGACAAGCAAGGTGATTAATGCATATCTAACAAATTGAAAGATAAAGCCTGGGACTCCCTAACAATTTTTTTCAATTCAAGAGGTGTACCACATGAAGCAATCAGTTCAGCCGTTCCCAGACAATGCCATGACCAAAGGAAATGTCTTAGGTTTCATTAATTACATACTGTTTATTTTTTTTAAATAAAAAAATATTAATTTATAACATGATATGGTTTTTATTTATAAAACAAGTTACATTTATTAAATACTCAAACAATAATAATGTATTTGAAGGAATGTTTTATTAATTATATTGTAACAAATACCTAGGTAATCTAAAGAAACCTAATGGATATCTGTTAAATTACTGAAAGATTAAAGATCACAATCTTCTCACACATTGATAGAAAGTACCCTTTAGGGCTCCTGAACGCTTCTGAGTATCTGAAACAAAATTGTTATTTTTAAAACCGGTAGGAGTACATTGTAATTTTTTTATTATAATTTAACATTTTGTTTTCCTACTAATATTTTAAAGGTGAATGTTTGTAAGAATGTATGGATGTTTGTTACTTTTTCACACAAAAATTACTGGACGGAATAGGATGAAATTTAGCACAGAGATGGATTATGGTCTGGATTAACACATAGGCTACTTTTTATTTAAATAAGTACCACACAGGGGTGATGCAGTGGACGGAAGCTAGTATATTAATAAACTAAACAGGTGGCATGGTCAATCAGATACTTGCTTTTCATACTTCAGTTTGGGTTCTATTCCTACCCTAGACAGAGACTTGTGTGCATGATTATATCTGCTTGTCTTGAGTCAAGGTGTAATTATCTATTACAGGTATGTATTTACATAAAAAAGTTGTATTATGAACAGTATGTATCTGGTTTCCATATTACAAGCTCTGCTTAGCTTGAGATCTGATGTCAGTGGTGATAGTGTTCTAGAAAATTATTGTAACTATTCAGAATGTGCAATTGTATTCTTACTTATTATTCTTACATGTGTTGGAAGTGTATTACACCCTATTTATATTTTTAATTTGTAATCAGCATGATCTGTAAACCATGTAGAAAGGCTATAATCAAATAGATTTAAGTCATGATGTATATTAATACAAGTACAAAGTACTTACTAGGAGGTTGTATTCTCATCACTTTGTGTTCCTTTAATTGCACTGTGACACTAGCTAGGAAAGCTAGGGCTATTTGGTAAAATGCTAGTTCTGTGTCAGGTCTTATTTTAATATGGTCCTTTCATAGCTGGGCTACTGTAAAACTGTCCTCCCGAACGATACGACAAGCTGAAGATAGTAGCACCAGTGAAATCTTCTGCTGACACTGACATTGTCAGTAGTCACCAGTTCATAAAGCCCTATTGTTAGCAACAGTTGTGCAGTGGAGATATTCCATGATTCCTTAAACAAATACAAGGTTAATTAATCATCCATCACACAATTTATCTTTTGATGGTTAGAGGTTGTGTCAGGTATCTAGTAAACAAAAATTACTTACCACTTGTAAATAGGTAATTTCGATCAGCTGCTATTCTACAGCTGGTTTGTCGAGAGATCTATAACCGCAGATAGTCGTCATTTTCAATAGGTTTAATTAGTTCAATCCACTCCTTGTTTAAACAACTTTTTCGTCGTATCCGAGTCGGAAGTATAGTCCGACAACATATTGACCACTTCTAAATTAGCTTTTTTAAGTTATTTTATAATTTTAATACAAAATATTGCTAAAAATTTCCCAATTATAATAACTACTGAAGAGCCACCGATTAAAATCGAGCGGTAGCGATGTTCATGACGGATAGTAGACTTTGACAGTTCACTGACGTTCAAAATTTTTATAGGAACACCGTTTTCAAAATTTCCATACTTTAAATTTACGGACCGTAGTAGTTAGCCCTCCCATCCGTTAGTAATACACCTTGGTAATTTTCACAACGGGACGTTGTTTATAGGAACAGTTTTTGATGACAGTAGGTAGAAAATGTTAACATCCGTTGCTAAAACGAGGCGTTTTTTTGATATAGGAACCGGGCATTAATGGATTATAAAAAACCAGAAGATATCAGTTGTTTCAGTCAAAGACACCGTACTAATAATGCTTTAGAAGGATGGAACAGAAGATATAACGCCAGAGTAGGTCGGAAACGAACATTACCGTTATTTATTCATGCTTTAAGAAAAGAAGCAATCTGGCAACAGTTGAGAATTACGCGCGCCTTATTTGACGGCCAAAGACGCAAGAAGAACGATGTAATTTTCGATAAAAAATTAACTAGGGAAATCGACAAGTTAAATAATCAGGAGATCACGCCATTAACATTTTTAAAACGAGTAACCCATATAAAACGTATTATTTTTGGAGACTAACTATTTAATATATAGATTAGTATTATGATAAGTTTATTATAAGTATAAATACATATAGGAGGAATTATATATTGTTTGTTATTGTCTCGTGTGGACACAATGAAAGCCCTTTTGTTTGGTAATACTATTTTAATTCCTTTTTTTTACAATTCGTCTACCCGACAATAGTTTTTAGAAAACAAGTGAATCATAGCAACACGACGATTAGATTCGTAGTATTTATGTAAGTCTTGCTATTTATTTGCGACAGGCGCGAACATCCTCCCCCCGTTGAAGGTCTGCAGTAGGAGATCTTCAAACCTCTGGTTCTTGAAATGAAGGCAAAGGGCAAAGACGAGTCAAAGGTCGTCGCAGAAATCCCTTTGTGGTTTTCACGTCAGCTACTCGAGTTATATTGTCTGGTCCAGGAAATAGCTTTACAACTCGACCGAGACGCCAGCATAATGGAGGAACATTATCTTCGGAGAGTAGGACTAGATCGCCAATTTTGAGTGTAGAAGTGTTGGTCTTCCATTTAGTGCGATGTTGTAGCTCTGCTACATATTCTCTCTGCCAGCGAAGCCAGAAATGTTGTCGCACTTGTTCAAGGCGAGCGTAGCGTAGCAGTTTGTTTGGATTGCACTCGGTGACTGGTGGAGCCGGTAGTGCAGTCAAAGATCGGCCGGTTAAAAAGTGCCCAGGGGTGAGGGCTGAGAAATCGTTAGGAGAAGGAGATAGGGGACACATAGGTCGGCTATTAAGGATTGCCTCCACTTGAGCAAATAAGGTAGTCAATTCCTCAAACGTTAAATGACTATTGCCCATTACACGTTTAATGTGGTGCTTAGCGGATTTGACACCAGCCTCCCAAATCCCACCGAAATGAGGAGCGTAAGAAGGAGAAAAAACGAATTTGATACCTTCCTCACTTGCAAAGTCAGATAGGGAGTTTTTAGTTGCCTTGATGAAGTCACCAAGTTCTTTGGCCGCAGCAACGAAGTTGCGTCCGTTGTCGCAAAATACTTCCGATGGCTTGCCACGGCGAGCTACAAAACGTCGAAACGTCATAATGAAGGCATCTTTAGTAAGATCGCTAGTAGCTTCCAAATGAATGCATTTGTATCTTAAGCACACAAATAAGCAAAGATAACATTTAATTACTTTAGATCCGCGTCCCTTGCGATTTATTATATAAAATGGGCCAGCAAAATCTATACCTAGTATTGAATGGGAAATCTACTGTAATTCGTTGATTAGGTAAGTTTCCCATCATAGGGTGTATAGTTCTACCTTGATGACGCCTGCATACTACACAATTGAACACCGTACGGCGGGCAAGATGTCTACCATTTATAGGCCATATGGTTTCACGAACAAGTGACAGTAGCAGTTGTGGGCCAGCATGCAAGTGACGTTTGTGCTCATATTCAAAAAATAGGCGAGTAAAATGACTAGATGAATGTAAAAGGACAGGGTGTTTCTTGTCATAATTATAATTGGATGCATCTATACGACCACCGACACGAATCACCTTGTTTTGAGTGTCAAAAAATGGATTTAATGATAATAAACTTGATTTAGAACTTAGTGATTTACCCTTCGACAGTAACTCATATTCAATAGGAAATGCTTGTTTTTGGGATAGAGCACAAAGATGCAAAAAGGCATTATTTAATTCATCGATGGTTAAAATTGATAATTGTTTATTGTTAGCATTTTTAGAATTGTTATAAAATCTTAAAACGTAGGCAAAAGACCTCCTTAATTTTATAAGATTAGAATAATTTAAAAAATTAATAAATGGCTCAGAATTGGTCGTAGCAGTGTTAGTTTTGAGCTCTGGAAGCTCAGAATTAGTATCTGTATTTAGAACAGGCCATTCAGATTCAGGGAGCAATAGAAAGTTAGGACCTGACCACCACAAGTCTTTATGCTCGATTTGATCTGGATACACGCCTCTTGAAATTAGATCGGCTGGATTTAAAGAAGTAGGTACATAACGCCATGATTTAGAATTAGTTAAGTCACATATCTCGGTAACTCTGTTAGCGACAAATGTTTTTAAATTACGACTATTAGATTTTAGCCATCCTAAAACTACGCTTGAGTCGCACCAGTGGTAAGAATGTATTGTTTTATTGCGTAATGAATCTAAAACAGTGCGACATAGTCTGGCGGCAAGCAATGCTGCACAGAGTTCTAGACGAGGTATGGTGGTAGCCTTTATTGGTGCTACTTTAGACTTCGCACAGAGGAGCTTCACAGTGACATTGTTATCAGCATCTATGCTCCTCATATAGAGACAAGCTCCAAAGGCAATTTGTGAGGAATCACTAAAAGAATGTACCTCAATACGTATAGGATTATTGCATAAGACAAATCTAGGTATATGTAAAGTAAGAACGCATGGCAGTGCAGCTACTAACTTGTTCCATGAGATTAAAATGTTTTGGGGAACAGGATCGTCCCATCCAAGGTTTTGTAGCCATAATTGCTGCATTAAAATTTTAGGCAAAATTATGCATGGGCTTAGCAATCCCATAGGGTCGAAAATTTTAAATGAAGTGGATAAAATATATCTTTTGGTTAAGACGCAATTTTCTTGAGGAATTTTAAATGTAAAATGCATGTCGTCTGAAGTTGGGTTCCAGCCCATACCTAGGGTGCTGGAAGCCTCACTAGTAATTAGTTTGTCAGTATTATCGGCTATAGTAAAATTGAATAGAGAAGGTAAGTTAGTTTTGAACTTACGTAGGTTAAAACAACCTTTTTTTAAAGCTTCTATTAATGATTTATGTATATAGAATAACTCTTGCTCTGAATCACAACCTGTATAGACATCATCGACGTAAAAGTCGTGCTGTATAATATTTTTGATTCGCGGGTCATCGCACTCCTCACCTAACTGCCAAAGGCATCTTGTGCTCAAGTAGCTGGAACTTGCAAGTCCGTAAGTTACAGTACTTAACTTTAGCGTTTTGATAGGCATGGATTCGTCTTCTCTCCATAAAATCAACTGAAGGTTTTGGTCTTCATCGTGTGCTTGCACTTGGCGGTACATTTTTTCAACGTCGCCAGTGAGCACGTATTTGTACTGACGAGCCCTGATTAGAATGGAAAAAAGGGAATCCTGCATGTTTGGGCCTATCATGAGAATATCATTTAGGGAAAAACCCGAAGTAGTAGGAGCGGATCCATCAAACACCACACGAACTTTCGTAGTTTCACTGCTTTCTTTGAATACAGCATGGTGACACAAAAAATAAGAAGGTACAGGTTTAATGATAGGTGACTCAGACAGATGATTTAGATTAGTATATTCCCGAAGGAAATCTACGTATTGTTGTTTGACATTGGGCTGCTTATGAAAACGCTTTTCTAAAGTAAGCAGTCGTCTCTTAGCGAGATTATAGGACTCACCCAAACAATCTGGTGAGTCTTTCAGGGGTAGCTTTACACAAAACCTGCCTGAAGGTAGGCGAGTGGTGTGAGTTTTAAAATGGCTTTCACACTCTTGCTCGCTTTCGCTGAAAGAAATCTTTGGTAGGAGTTCCTCTAACTCCCAGAACTTAGCAATTTGTTTATTTAAGTTTTCGTATGAA
The DNA here is from genome assembly GCA_936450015.1 of Meganola albula. Lineage (NCBI taxonomy): Eukaryota > Metazoa > Arthropoda > Insecta > Lepidoptera > Nolidae > Meganola > Meganola albula. Next base: position 1,192,729 of record OW388150.1, read on the forward strand.
TCTAAATCGGTAGTAGCATGATGGCATTGAATATTAGAAGATTGTTTAGATGTTGTATACATAGGACCAGCTATAAGCCAACCAAACTGGGAGTTTCTTAATTTAGGAAGTTTAGGACCAAGAGTATGTTGCTCACAGCCAAGAATATCCCAGAATATGTCTGCACCGAGCAGAATATCAATTGCTGCCGGTTTATTAAAGTTAGGATCAGCTAGCTTAAAGTCTTTTAGTAATGAACTGTATTGATCGATGTCTAGGTATGATTTTGGTAGCTCTCCTGTTAGTTCATGAAGCACTAAACAGTTGGCAGTGATGCTGAAATCAGTTTGTAAAGAAATTAGTTTGGCAAAGCAGCTTTCAGTCACCTGATTATTAGAAGCGTTTCCGATACCTATTATATTTAATTTGTTTATAATATTTGTATTTAAGCCTAGTCTTTTTTGAAGAGACTTTGTAATAAAAGAAGACTGGCTCCCGCAATCAAGTAAGGCACGAACAGTCTCAATCTTGTTTGTTACAGGATTACAGACTTCAATTAAAGCTGTAGATAAAATAACTGAATCGCAATGTTGTTTAGAGAAATTAGATATAGATGCTTGAAGAGGGGTATCATTTGTTACGGAGAGAGTAGAAGAAGAAGTATGTAGTAAACTGTTGTGCCTGCGTCTACATTCACGGCAAGGTCCTAACCGGCAATCGCGAACAGAGTGACCTTGACGTAGGCAGTTGTTGCATAATTTCAATCTTGAAACCTCAGATTTTCTGTCTTCTACACCTTTGGCCTTAAAAACTGGACAATCATAAATTCTGTGGTCTCCAGAACAAATGATACATTTTAGTAAATTAGGGACAGAACTGTCACGAGATGAGCACGCAAAAGATTTAGTTTGTAAGCGATAAGGTTTTGCAGTTTGAACGGTGTTTTTAGGTTTAGTGTAAACATCAGATTTGTTTCGATTTAAAGTTTCTAGGACGTCAGCTCGATTAATTAAAAATTTATAAAATTGTTTTAAATTAGGAATACCATCCAAACCGTTGCGATACTCCTCCCACTTAGCTAGTGTCCGACTATCAAGCTTGGTACACATAATGTGAATGATTAATATGTCCCAGTGGTCAGTGGGTTGATCTAGACTAGATAATGCACGTAGGTTTTTCGTTACATGATCAACCAGGAACCTTAATGATCGTTCAGACTCACGTGTGAAGGTATTCACATTAAGTAAAGAATTTAAGTGATAGTTGATTAATTGACGTTTATTGTCATAACGTTCGCATAGTAGTAACCAGGCTGTCTCATAGTTAGCACTAGACACCTCTAAGTTAGATATTATTCTAGCGGCATCTCCCTCTAAATAGGTGCTAAGATAATGAAATTTGTGTATAGGTAAAATGCGTTCATTATTGTGTATTAAAGATAGAAAGGTGTCGCGGAACTCAAGCCATCGAAAGTAGGTGCCATCGAACTTAGCTATCTGAATTTGAGGTAATTTGAAACTTAACTCGTTATGATTGGGACAACATTGAGAAGAGATGTTAGAAGTATTGAGATCTTTATTAGCTTCTTCCGACTTTAAATGTAAGTTCTGTTTCTGTATCACACTCTGAGCGGAGGCTATGTTAACAATAAACAACTGCTCGATATCGTCCCTCTCATCGATCTCATCGGATAAATTACCTGAGTTTAAAACTTCTATTTGACCTTGCAAGTCATCAAATTTGTGTGATAAAGTTTCAAATTTACTTAATTTTAAGTTTAATTCGGCCAGTTCAATTTGATTTAACGTTGATTTTGATGATATAATGTATAGATAGTTTTTAAATTTTGTTATTTGTCCTTTAATCGAACTGCGCCTTGTAATAAGTCCTTGCAAAATCGATAGATTTTCACCTTTCATTTCGCTTCCATCACTTGCATATTTAGCCATTGTTCTTTAGTTTATAAAAATGTAAAATAGTCTATTATTAGTTTTAGTTTCAAATAAATTAAATGTGTAGTATAGTTTTAATAAGTAGGTAGGTACTTTAGTTTTGTAGGTATAATATTTAGTTAACTAAGGAATGAAAGCGAAATAGTTTATAATAAAATTAAAAATTCTCACGCTCCTCAAATCGGCTGAACTTGGCAGGCAGCGCCGGGTTGATCCACTAGTTGCGCTCACCTCGCGACGTAAACAAAGATAACGGGACTGGTTATCAATGCGTTGTCGTCATGCGCCCAGTAAGTAGGTAGTATCGGCGATCCTGGAAACGTTCGGCAAACGTTGTGTTTATATCGAGTAAATGATTATAGTTTTATTATTATGAGGAACGGGAAAGTAAAAGTTACTTGGACAATATTCTAGAAAAATTTGTTTAGGGTAGGTAGGTACTAATTTGACAATTTTAATATTTGCATAAAAGGGCCTTTACCTAATTATATAGGCAAAAATTTTTTTAGAAGGTACGATAATTACGTAAACTTTTATGAAATGATTGTATGAATTTGATATAGTTGTAACAAACAGCTTTTAGAAAGATAAATTATTAGGTAGGTATAGGTAGATAGATGAATGAAGTTAATTTGTATTTTATTGCTAAAATAATAGATGAATAGGCTATTTTGACGTTAATACTTGGAAAATAAACAAATATTTGGGTGTATTGCACCTTATTTTCTCAAATGAAGTGGTATTCGGTATGAAATGAGGGAACTATTGGATGAAGTGAAAGGAAGGGCACTTAGCTGCAATGGCCTGGCTGCGGAGTGGTATTTTTGATGAATGTATTGTTTCTCGTCACTGTCCGGCTTGGCTGCATTGGCTGGTACACAATTCTCAATCCTCCTTAGTCCAAAGTTAAAGTTGAAACATTGAAATCTTCGTAATCGCGGCGAATAGATTCTGGCCGTCGACGTCACAATATGATTTTGCTCGTATTTATTTTGTTTCTTCAATGTGTATCAGAAATCTTGCAGGTAATGTTACGGTCGCCACTTTATGTCTCGTGTGGACACAATGAAAGCCCTTTTGTTTGGTAATACTATTTTAATTCCTTTTTTTTACAATTCGTCTACCCGACAATAGTTTTTAGAAAACAAGTGAATCATAGCAACACGACGATTAGATTCGTAGTATTTATGTAAGTCTTGCTATTTATTTGCGACAGGCGCGAACAGTTATTATAATTTAAATGTTTATTTTTTGTTTCTTTAAACTTTTTTCTGAACCTTTCTATTGTTTTCTTGAGTGTACCTGACCTTTTGCATTATGGACATTTTCACATTTTGGACGTTTTACTAGTAAGTCGTTTTGCCACTTAAGACATTCTCATTTAGTAGACGTTTAAACATTGTGGACCTTCTGCAAACAATGACATTTTCCCTTATGGACCTTCTGATTCGGAGCCCCTATAATAATATGTCAGAATTATGGACCATTTAGAACACAGCAAATTATGAGAGGTGTGAAAATAGTTACTTTCATTTAAAAAATTAAAATTGAAATTAAAATTTATGAAATTGAAATAAAAATAACAATAATTTAATTGTGCAATGATTAACCATTTACTTTTTTAACGCAATCGGTTATAGACTATGTCCTTTCCCAGGTTACAAAATACTCCATACCAAATTTTATCTTATACTTTTATTATTGTAGTTTTGGCGTGAAAGTGCGACAGACAGACAGATAAGAGTTACTTACGCATTTATAGCATTAGTTAGGGTTAGGTAGGAAAGCTTAGGTAGGTACTACCTAAGGATTATAAAGCTAAAGAGTTTGTTTGTTTGAATACTCTAAACTCAGGGACTACTTCGATTCGAAAATTTCTGGCACTGTTAGATAGCCCGCTATTTGAGGAAGGCTTATAAGATATAAGATGTTTATTATAAAATGTAGGCCAAGAAGGTAAAGTCGTCAGCGAAAAGCTAGTTATTAAATAATTCTAAATTTAAAATGTTATGTCACTCACGGCGCCTATTTCATTTGGAATTTAAATAAGAACCCTTGAAACAAATTTAGGTTTCGAAAATCAAAAGCCGTTTAGAAATCTCCGCCCTGTTATATGCTTTATCACTTAAGCACGAAATATTGCAGATTTACTGCAACAACAGATTTCAGGACCTCTATACCATTTACAAAGAAAAGTGATAGCGAAAGATTGAAAAGATTAAAAATTAAATGTAGTTATGACATTGACCACTACATCGACATTTTTGGCAGAGTTTCTCGGTAGTCATTTACTGACTATTTTTCTGTAGGTACTCTCGTCTCAAAAAAGTATTTTTATTAAAATTTCATTTCACTTCACTTCACTTCCCTTCCCTTCACTTCACTTCATTTCATTTCACTTTCTAAATGTCACGTGACAATCTTATGTCAATTCATTTTGTTCGTTACGCTTCGTAATGTGTCTAGAGGCCTAAGTTTCATTTATAGAATGTCTAATTCACTGTTAGAATTCGTCTAATTCATATTAAGCAATCAGTTTTGTGTTTACAGGCGTATGGGGCAACGATTTGTCATTTGAAGAAATTATTTCAGGAAAGATGTACTACAGGAAGATGAAGACACGGTCGGTAATGCTATACGCGATACTGACGTCACAGTACAAGCTGTGTGACAGTCAGAAAATATTTGAAACTGGAAATCTACAGCCCTGTAAGTAAAAGATGTCCACTAAAATCTTTAAACTTACTCTGTACAATACATTTATTCAGAGTAACTTTTCACATTGCTTATGGTTGGTGCTTGTGGATAAGGTAAATACTCAATTTTGCTATTGTTTAGGTATTTTGCTATAAAGCAGTAGCTGCCATTGGTGAAGAGTCCATACAACACGATTCCCACCGGAATTCCTTTAGGAATTTGTCAAAAACCCCTAAAACATATAAATAGCATCAAAAAATCCTATACATACTTATCGGTTCAACCGTAAGAGTCCGGTGAAACAAAAGAGGCTTATAGTATCAAACAAGAATTATAATATCAAACAAACATTTTTGCTCACTGTACTAAAAAATGTGAAGTTGTTACGCATTCCAGTCCAAGATGGCGGATTCCCAATCCTATTCTTATTTGAAATAGAATAGTAGTAATAGGGGGCGCACCTATTGCCGGCACAATTCCAAACGGTTTAGTAACCGCGAGGTCCGAGTGGTCGATAACAATTATTATTCAACCCTTCATTTGTTGCAGCTGATTCAAGATCATTGGAAGTTAATTTCAAAAACAACTGTCATGGTAAGATCAAATAAATAATAATGATCTCTAAGTATAAATAAATCTTGCTTATGTACTCGTATATTTTACCCAAAGGTGTAGTCAGAAATGAAATATGTGTGCTCTGAGGGCCACTCTCACAGAATTCTTTGAAAATGCTTAGGATTTTGTGAACGTTCCCAAAGAATTGTGAATTTTAGACACTCACTCCATACAAAGAGGACTAGGATAAACTAACGGAACTACATAAAAAGTCTTTAAGGTAAAATATAAGCTAACGCCAAACAAAGAAACAAGATGGTATAGCAAAACATTGTATTATCTTTAACTAAATATATAAAAGAAGAAACTGACTGACTGACTGACTGACATATCAACGCAGAACCCAAACCGCTAGGTCTGGAGACTCCAAATTTGGCACATACGTTCCTTATGGAGTCTAGGGGTGCACTAAGAAAGGATTTTTCAAAACTCTTAAGGGTGAAACGAGGTTCCACCAATAACAAATAGAAGAATATGATAAAGGGTTCTTAAAGATCTGTCACTTGGCTAATTTTTATTTTAACACCACGCGGGCGAAGCCGCGGGCGGAAGCTAGTTTTGTATATCTCCGTTGAAAATGGACTCGGAAAGTTTATTACACTAATAACAACTACTCTTACTTACTCTTTACTCTTTGAAATCCTTATGTATGGTAGCACAGATAATATAATAGGTACTATAGTACCTTTTAGGCCATGCCCAACACGGTCCATAATTGTTACTATAATTTACTATTGTTTTAAACACTTGTACAACATAGTATTGTGTTAGATTTACGCGAATATCACACATTGAAATAAAACTAAAAAAAAAATACAATCAACAAATACCTCAGTCCACCCGTGAACATGAAGTCTGAAAAGACTTTGAAACGTCGGGATCTAAAATCCGTTAAAAAGTAGTTTTACTTCAACTTGTACAACATTATGGATGCGATAAAATATATTGAATTTTTTAGGTATTCGTGAGAAGAAACAGGCAGTAGTAATTACAAAGAGCCAAAAGGGACAATTCAGTTGTAAAGCACCAGCAAAAGTCATTCTGCCACCGTATTTATACTATACGTGGTCCCACAACTACGTCAATGGTAAGCTTTATTATAAAACAAAGACATAAATCATCAATCAACTCAACAATAAAAAAAACGACGGGTTGCACTCCGGGAGTGCCGGCAGAAGTGAAAACTTGATTATTAACGTTGAGCATGTTTGATATTTTGGAATGGTTAGGGAATAATTTTGCACCAATTGCTTTATCAGTATAAAAGTACTATCATTTATGTGGTAGAATACAATATTCACTTATTGCGCTATCGTACACAAACATGACAATTTATATTACATTAAAAATTTAACTGTTTTCTGTCACCATCCATGGATGCGCGTGGCACGCTGTAACATACACGAACATTCGCGCAAGCGCCCTGCGTCTCCATCCGTCTTACGCTTTTTCGATCAGGTCACGTGTCCTGACGCGAGTTTAAGATTTTATACCCATTACAGAAAAAGTGCTCAACGCCGCTAAAGAAGTTTTCACTTCAAAAATAGTATATATCAGTGGTGAAAGGGGGTTTGAAAAATGGAATATGGAGCAAAAAAAATACACGCTGACTTCGAAACGTAGGTACTAAGAAGTATGTGTACGCCTTTTTTGATAATTAAAAGTGTTGCCATGCCGTGTTTCCTTTTAAGTACGGAACTCTGAAAAAATTAAAGATTCATCTTCGTGTAGATAGAGGTGTCGTTCGTATCACAACAGCTTAAAGAATTGTTGTAGCTGCCGAAGAGGGATTAATTTTAACCCTTTTTAGTGTCACACAGCTGGGTATGGCTCTTCTCTCAACTATATTATGAATTGAGAGAGTTTAGTAAGGCCTAAACTCTGCACACACGCTGGCCAAGTGCGGGTTGGTGGATGTCACATATCCTCGAATGATTAGTTCTTAGACATGCCGGTTTCCTCACGATGTTTTCCTTCACCGATATTGAGCAGCCGAGATGAAACAATTCACACAAAGTTGTATGGGCACGACCAGGATTCGAACCCGCGACCTTATATTTTTCTAAGGCGAGGCCCGTACCGCTGCTCTCGAAGCTCGGAAGAGGGATGCCGCTATACAATGTGTAGAAAAACTTCTCTTTCGTATTACTGCAATAATAATACGTTAAGGTGTCTAGTACGCATGCAGGGTCGCGGTCGTTGTGTACTATGCGTTTCAAATAAGAATAGGACTGGACTCGCGGCTAACTTCATACCAAAATCCTAGCAAAAGTAACGCCAGCGTAAAATATCAAACCACAGACTATAAATAATATTAGTTTAAAATGTATGGAAAAGTGATTTATGTCGAAAAAATTACTTAGGTATGTAGCTACATACAGCTACATACTTAAGTTAATTTACGCGCTATGCTGCCACAAACTTGTGCACAGATACATATATACACTGATATTAACTCACGTTTTAACTTGTAACATCGCTTTTTTTCGTCCGAAGGTAATAAAATATGTTCGTATTTAAATATTTTACTCCAAATTTCCAATTTTACTGGAACGGCAATAAGATACACGCATTTTAATTTATTTTTACACAGTACTGAAAAATGTGAAGTTGTTGCGCATTCCGGTCCAAGATGGCGGATTTCCAGTCCTATTCTTATTTGAAACGCATAGTATCTGTTAGTTTGTCACAAAATTGGTTCAGAAACTACTGAGCATAAAAGTTTGATAAAATACTTTAAATAGTTCTTTACCTATAATGCTAATATGAAAACCTGTTTAATGTATTTTACTCGTAGTTGTTCAGGTGTTACTAACTAACCGGTGCAGTACCGAGTGGTCTATTGCTCTTTTGTAGAGTCCTAATATTTTCGTTATGTTTCCAGCTTCTCTCAACATAGGACCTTACCATTGGCACAGTTCAGATCGCGACAGTACTTTTAGTCTGATCGCGGAAAACTTTGACAACAACACAACATTGCAATGCAAAATAGCTCTCAGCGTTACAGGACACCATGAAATTGTTCTGAATGAGTACAATTTGTTTACTAGATATGAAAGACGTAAGTATGTACATACATAAATAAGTTCCTCCTTTTTGTAAAGGTGCCCAGATAATGCAATCAAAATTGACGATTTGTGATAATAGACATAACAGTCCATCACTGGATACGAATCTTTCAGTTAAAACAGTTGTATGTAGATCATAGTGGGCTAGGATTTCCGCAACTCAACGTCAATTGTCGCCTATTTTGCGTGGTGGTCTGGCGTAGCTACTGCGAGCCCAGCTCCAGGAGGAATCCTAGCAGACTCTTCACGTTGCCGACGGCTCCCTAGAGCGACCTCGGGGGTCCGAGGAGTTCAGTTTAAACAATTAAGGCACCAGGGAGTTATTCACACCCGTAGGCCCATGTAGGACTAATACGACAGGTATAATCTGAGCGCAAGCACTAGTCTTCCCATGTATGGCGAATATATAGTCTCAGAAAACGTTGCCTGATCTAGAACTTGAACCTTCTTATTTTATCATAATCACTATCATATTCTAGTCATAGACCTTTCCTAAAGCACACCACCTATCACGATTTGAGGGTTTTTTCATCCAGCTCCTGCCAGCCGCCCTGCTGAGATCGTCACTCCACTTAATCTGAGGGCTTCCTTCGCTACGTTTGCCAATTAATGGTCTCCACGCAAAACTCGTTTACCCCAACGGTTTTCAGTTCTGCGGCAGGTATGGCCGGCCCACTGCCACTTCAGCTTACGTCTCATTTGCTTCTAGTTAATCGTACCGTCTCTTGCTGCTTACATGAGATGAAAATCACTAGCGCGCGTTCAAATGCCCTCAAAGTTTGATTTTAAAATACTGGTTTCTCTTCAATATCTCCCTTAACTGTTATAGAATAGTACACTGAAAGTTATAGCCAATTCTTTAGTATTTTTTTTCATTAGGTTATGGATCAAGAAATAAAATGGTTGGCAAGAATCACAAAAATCCTAAACTTTTAATTAGATACGGAAACAATCAACACGTTAAATTTGACTGTATAGATGCAATGCCGTCCGACAGTTTTGGTAAGTCATCTTTGTGCACTTTGAATACTAGAATCCAGCATGACTACTCTAATATTCTCCGAAATCACGATGTGCATTAACCATATTATTATCTAGCAAAAGCTGGTTCAGCTTGGAGCTGCCTTACGGAAATCGATTTTACAAATCTAACAGAGCGCGTCTATATAAGCGTAACCCGATATGCACGTAATTTCTTGACGCGTCGATCAAGTTGCGATGCAGTAGCAGTTAGTTCACGTCTTAGTGCAAAGTGGTATTCATAAAATTGTAAAGCTGTCATATCTAGTCTAAAACGCTAGCGTGACGCGTACTTGACGCAAGCGTTTTTGACAGCGGTTGTCAAAATTACGGGAGTACGAAAAAGGCTGATTTGATCGAAACTTAACTGCAACTAAACTTATTTAATTAAGTGAATTAGTCTACAGATGTATGATGGAGTAGGTAATATTCTGTAACAACATTTCAATTCTGCAATTAGGAATGGGATCGTACGATCGACGCAAACTGTGCCAGTTCCCAAAAAATTGTAAAGACAACATCAATTTTCCAGGCTGGCATCTAATAGAAGTGAATACGAAGAATTCCGTACGCGTCAGTGACAATATTATCAATAACAGGACATTTGATACTGCTGACACCAACACAGAACTTGTGTGCCTCTTCTACGTGAGGGATGAGAGAGTTATTACTAAGAGAGCCGTTCTTATTTACGATGCTTCTATTAGTAAGTTCCTCCTGTTATTAATTAACTTTACAAACTTAATGAGAATAGGGTCGTGTCCAACCCAGAATTAAAAGGCGCTTACCCCATGGAGCTAAATATTTGAGATAACTTAACTTAAAAGCTGCAGATGTGAGGTGACGTTTCGGCTTCACCAGCCCATTGGGTAAGGAAATTGTTCACAGTTAGGCAACTTATCGTCGAGACGGTAAGACTTTTTCGTATTGACGAACTCGTACTAAGGGTACAGATAGTTGAGAGGTCACCTCATCGGTCATATTCGGATCTCTATGGGTTCCATTGGAAAAACTTTCAATTTAAGTATGGTTAAAATTACTTAATAAATTACTTTCAGAGAATTGGATGGGTCAAAATGTAAAAATGGATAAAAATTTCTATTACATAGTAGGCACCGTTAGTTTTGTGATCGTAGTGATCCTAGTGGCAGTCTCCACTGTGTTGTGGATGTACAAGACCAACAAGAGGCATTTATCAGTGGACCAGGTTATAAACATTTTTTTAAACCTTACATAAAGCAATTCAAAGTCTAGCTTAATAGGATGTAAATAAATAAATAAATATTCTGGGACATTAACACACACGGTCATCTGGTCCCAAGCTAAGCAGAGCTTGTGTTATGGAAACCGGGTAACTGGTATATACTATACATATAATACTTTTCTTTTGTAAATATATACTTATAATAGATATTTACACCCATACTCGACACAAACACAAATGTTCATCACTAATGTTTGTCTCGGGTGGGAATCGAACCCAGGACCTGCGGCGTGAAAAGCAAGTATCTTACCGACCACGCCACTGGTCCGTCAAAAGAATTTAACATCTGCATGGCAGCCCAATTTGTTCGGTTGGCAGATGTTATTTAATATTTTACTATCGACTTATAACAGTACAGTGCAAAACGACCACTCTTACTACAAATCTATGATTCTGCCGTAGGTGTGGAATAGAATAGAATACAGTCTAGTTTGTAAAGTTTGTGGACATTCCATAAAGTAGACTAGTGGTTAGGTAGAGCGTATTGTCTCATATTTATGGGACATGCAAAATAATCTGAAATTGAATTGAGTGCCAGAAACGAACTAGTAATATTATTAAAATAATATTTTCAGGTTTCTGGTAAAAGCAAAATAAAAATCATGTAATAGGTGAGCCCCTGAATATTTAACTGAAATTTCATAAGTTACTTTGAATCAAAAAACTTTGAGGATTTACAAAACTTTGAGAACAAACAAAACATAGACAATATACATGTTAAGGGTTGTTCCAAAATGTAGATTTACTTTCGTTTAAACCAGCATGTTTCCATAAAATTTTCGTAGTCAAACCTTGGTTTGGGATAAAACTATTAAAATCTTATTACTTTTTCAGACTGAAATGACAGAGACGCATGCATTAATGACTCTACAACGAAGAGGAATGTCTACTGGAACTCCAAAAATACCCAAATATAATCCTTTAAATCCAAATTTGCCAATAATCAAGCAAGTAAAGCCACATCCCCCTGTTAATATGGTTCGCCCTATACAGTATACAGATCCAGAATTTAGTAACGAAGCATGTGGAAGTAATATTAATTACCAAAAGAATTTTGGAGCTACGGAAGCAAATGCTCCTAATGTGCAAGATGACGATATGCCGATTTACGAGAATTTAAGAATGGATATAAATTATGAGCTATAAATAGACCTCCATGGACTAAGATATGTTTCCTGCTTATAGCTAATAAAATAAGTTAGAACCTAATAAACCCCCGTATGAGCTATAAAACGTCTTATAAGCTCATTATAGCTATAATAGGTTTATAATTCGTTTGTCTTTGTCTGTCATCTTGTGATTTATACCAGTAAGAAAGAGACGAAGTCCCTTTTAACTAAAGAGTCATGTAAGATTTTTATGAATAAGACCGTAAGTTTTTAGATGAGGTTTAATTTCATTAGATCCACATTTATCGACGCGAAATCGGCTTAAGCCGAGCGCGTATCACCACACTACACGACTTATCGCCGATCAGCTAATCGACAAACGGCTCGTTTCGCCGTAGCCGGCGCTGGCGGCGGCGTCCTCGCCGAGCCGATGCGAATGGTATTAGTAACAGCCTTATTACGGAGACATAAAGGCTTTTTTGACCGGTGTTGGCCGATTCCGCGTCGATACGTGTGGGGAGACAGACCCTAATGCGTTATAGTTCCTACTAAACGAATATTCACAAGATTTTTACTAAGTGACAGAGTTATTTCTCGAAGGTTGATTAAAATTTATGGAGACATTTTCAAACAAAGGCAAAAGAGTTCTCCGATTTGGAGGACTATTCTCTGATACCTAAAGAGTCACCATGACTGTCCTATAAAACCCAAGCTAATGTTATATGGTGAAAAAAAAATTCTTACCTTTGTCCTCAAAGGTCCTCAAACAGGTTATCTTTGTAACTGGACAATCCGGGACCTCAATATGAGGGTCAGGGGGACTGAACAGAGGATCAATACAGTCACACGCTTTCTCTGCACATTTCAGCTACAAATTACATAACACAATTAGCAAGAAGGTTCATTTTAGCAGTCCTTTTGGCAGCGGGATGCGAAGGTTTATGTCTTCTACTTGATTTCTATTAGTCTGAAACGAGCTACATATTGCAAACGCAGGTAGCATTGCAGTCTGCGGCTACATTCGACTGATTGTTGTCAGTGTTCTCATCCGTTTTTACTTCGAAAGACACTACACCAGCTGAATGCCTTTATTTCGAAAAAAAGTCGTCATAGTGGCTGCGATATATATGCCCTTTAACTGAATCCCCTCACGTGGTCCCCGGGTGGTGCGAATCAGGTGACAATCAACTAGTGGTAGGTTTCGGCCGTGGTTAGTAACCACCCACCAGACAAAGCCACACCGCCAAGCGGCCTTGTCGTGTTCCAGTGCGATGTCTGGTGACACCATGCAGAAAGGGTGGGTCGGAATTGTTGCTCCTTTAAGGTTTCTAACCTTATGGAGGCTCATTCTACAGCCACCTTCTCACCGATAATATAATCATTCGTAATCACGACTAAATCGTTCCATCGTAGGCTACATCATTGCTTAACATCAGGCAAGTTGTAGTCAAGCGCCAGCCTATCGAAGAATAAAAAAAAGCACTCTGATGTTTGCGTCACTGCCCACGGATGCTGCTGTCTGAACCAGAAGTTACGTTGGTTGTTTGTGGTTGCAATTCGTTTATACTTACAATGCACTTGTACACGGAGTAGTCGGTTTCTGAAGTACACAACTTGTTTTGAACCAATTGATCGGCAGTAGACGCTTCTGGAATTGACGAGAACCGAAGTTGCGCGATGTAGAAACGTCCAGGCACTAAGATTTCAGACTCTTTAAATTGGGACTCTATATCTTCGCCTTCTGATACTGTAGCCAACTGTAAATATACAAACAGGGGCTCAAGTCTGCTCCTTATGATATAATAATAATAATATTCTGGTAAATCGACACACACGATCATTTGATCCCATACTAAAAGTGTTAAGGAAACCAGATAACTGGTATTATATGTACACTAACTGACCCGGCAGACTTCGTACTGCCTTAATAGATAAATAAAAGACCTCAACTTTTGTATAAAATATTTTTTTTCTCACCGTTTACACCTTCCCTGAACCTCCACGAACCATTCAAGACCAAAATCAGCCAAATCGGTTCAGCCGTACTCAAGTATTAGCGAGACTAACGAACAGCAATTCATTTTTATATATTTAGATAGATTATACTACTTTTCTTTAGTAAAATCATACTATAATAAATAATCACACCCAGACTCAAAACAAACAGACATGTTCATGCACACAAATGTCGGTCTTGCGTGGGAATCAAACCCACGAGCTACAGCGCAGCGTGAAGACTTACCGACGACGCTGGATGAATTATAGATTTTAAGTTTTCCATAGCAGATGATTGGCCATTTGATACGACACGGCGCCCTAATGAAGACCATCACAGAAAGAAAGATTGAAGAGGGGAAGAAAGAGACTGAGAAGTTATTTTAACCAGATAAAAGGGAAGACAAATGTTGAGTAGTATCAGATCATTAAGCTGGCAGAGATAGGAACTCATGGAAAATACTGCACTGAAAAATACTGAGGAGCGAAGTTCTTGAAATTATAGAAAAACATGATGTATCTTACTTGACAATTGTACTGCTTAGCTCCAATGCCGCATTGAAGCACCAGGTCCAACATCTGAGTTACGTAGTTATTTGCTGGAGTAATCTTTGCCATTTTTAACCTAAGTACAGTAAAATAATTAAATAGGGTCTATGGAAAGGTTTTCCATAGTTTTTGGGTAGTTGATACCTTTCTAGCAAACACTCACTTCAACCCTTTATAGTGTCTCACAGCTGGGGACGGGTCTTCTCTCAACTATCTTACTAGTTGAGAGAGTTTAGGCCTCAATCCACACACGCTGGCCAAGTGCGGGTTGATGGATATCACATGTCCTCAAATGATTAGTTCTTAGACCGGCTTCCTCACGATGTTTTCCTTCACCGATATTGAACAGCGGCCATGAAACAATGCTCACAATGATGTGTGGCACAACTGGGAATCGAACCCGTGACCTTATATTTCTAAGACGAGGCCCATACCGCTGCGCCACCGCTGCGCTACCGCTGCGCTACCGCTGCTCGCAAACACTCACCCAGCTTCGTTTCAATACTTAGCTTTTTTAAAATTCTGAACTAGGCTTGCACTGACTTTAACTTGCCTGATGGTAAGCACCATAATGTAGTCTACGATGGGACGCGCCGGATCAATATACCAATTCACTCGTGATTACGAATGATTTTAGGTGCGAAAGTGGCAGTGGAATGAGGCTCCAAATGGTTATAGACCATAAAGGAGCAACAATTTCAACCAAAGTTTGTATGGAGAAACAAGATTAGTGAGACCAATTTCGCGGGCGAAGCCGCGGGCGGAAGCTACTAAAATCATATTGACGGACTTATTAAAATACCTACGACTTTTCATGCCTTGACATCATCCCTATTAAAGTCTTACGTAAATTATTGTACAAGGTCATCCAAAAAATAAAATTGAGTTTCTTTACTTGTCTGGTCGCATCACACAGCAGATGCCAGCCAACGTCCTGCTCTTCTCGAACAGATCCTCACAAGGCACGACCACTTTCTGGTACCGACATCTTCGCACCATGCCCTCACATTCCACACTGTACTTCGTCATAATCTCCCGAAGAGTTATGTTATGGGTTTCCAGAAACTTCACCAGCCGTTCTTCATAGTGGTGAGAAAGTCTCTTACCAGAGAATAGA
This sequence comes from Meganola albula, assembly GCA_936450015.1. NCBI lineage: Eukaryota > Metazoa > Arthropoda > Insecta > Lepidoptera > Nolidae > Meganola > Meganola albula. Next base: position 1,208,094 of record OW388150.1, read on the forward strand.
TCGGCTATATTGGTTGAAATGTTTCTGATCCATATCCCGTTTACCGAACTGTGAGGAAAGATTTAGTTTATTGTTTATAATACTCATTCAGAGAAAAACCTCATACCTCCTGCTGGACATAGGCATTTCCCAATAAGCGCCATTTCACCCTGTCCTCGGCTTGACGCATCCAGCTACTGCCGGCTATCTTTCGCAGATCGCCACTCCACCTAGCTGGAGGGCGTCCCACACTACGCTTGCCAAGACGTGGTCTCTATTCGATAACTCGCTTTCCCCAGCGATTGTCAGTTCTTCGACAGATATGGCCAGCCCACTGCCACTTCAGCTTGCTAATCCTTTGCGCTATGTCGAAAACTTTAGTTTTTTGTCGGATAACCTCATTGCGGATAAATAAGTATAACATAAGATAAATTAATTGTAGGTACCTGGATTACCGCGAGTTGCTTAGTTTTTTTTTAATTTATATTAAAGGGCTCCCAGAAGTAGATTTTCTCACAAAAAAAAGGAATTAAAAAAATAGAGATAAGAATAGAGATTATCTGATTTCGAACCGGAATCATCAGGTTTCATGACTGCCCAATCTCCCACCTGACATAGACATAGTATTATATTATCTGTGGTATTGTGGAGAATAAACAAGCACTTTACAGTGCAAGGGTAACGGTGCAATCTAAACATACTTCCTTGACTCACTAATGACCATACATCTGATCATACATGCACGGCGGTTGTGAGTGCTACGCACCTGTCCCTTTTGGAGGACATATCAGATGAGATCAGCGAATGTCCTCCTACGGCGTCCTCTCCCAGCGTTTCCACTCACCTCCGCCGTGTATACCTATACTTATATACCTTTCGTCAATTGCCTATCATCCTCTTCTCCACATAAAGGCCACTTAATCATTGTTTATACCACCTTTGTTACTACATCTTCTTTTAGACCACAGCTTAGTTAGTTGGAGCGGGCTGTTTTCCGCAACTCGACGTCCTGTAAGTGCGCCTATTTTGCGTGATCGGGCTGGCGACGCTATTGCCAGCCCAGGTCCAAGAGGAAACCTAGCAGACCCTATATGTTGCCGACGGCTTCCTGGAACCTTGGCGATCCAAGCACCATAGACCACAGCTTTATTAACTAACTTAATTCCTCAGTCTATTGTTCAGAGTTACACCACACATAGGTATCTACTTCTAAGAGAATTATTAGAGAACATTTATTCTACTTTCATGCTCTGCCACTCAAAAAACTCACGTTTGTTGAAAATAGTTGTTCACGATGCTCTCAGGCTCCGGGCAGACCACTACAACAGGTACTTGCTGTTCAATACGAGTGCCGTGTATACTGCAGAGCACGAGTATCGCCGGTATATCCAGGAACCTCGCCCATAGCACTGCGCACAATACTCCTGCACAACATGCGCTTGCACAGCAGCAAAGCAACCAGCCAATGCTGCAAATGTGTCAAATCAAGTTTACAAAAGTCCACATCATCGGGCGCACTTAATTTAACATAACAGCGTTTAAAAAATATGAACCGACTTAAATGTTTTAATAACAATAACTCCAAACTCGCTAAACCGATATTGATTAAATTTAGTATTAACACTTTACAGATATAAGAACAGCGGTGGCGCAGCGGTACGGGCCTCGCCTTAGAAATATAAGGTTGCGGGTTCAAATCCTGGTCGTGCCCATACATCTTTGTGTGAATTGTTTCATCACCGCTGCTCAATATCGGTGAAGGAAAACATCGTGAGGAAACCGGCATGTCTAAGAACTAATCAATTGAGGACATGGAACATCCACCAACCCGCACTTGGCCAGCGCGTGTGGATTAAGGCCTAAACTCTCTCAACTCGTAAGATAGTTGAGAGGAGACCCGTGCCCAGCTGTGGGACACAAAGGGGGTTGACGTGACAGGTATAGGCACGACATGGCTCGAAATAACTACGTGAAATACACATTCCGGGTCAAGTACCTACCTATGCCTAATGTTGTGGGACACTGTACAACGTTGTAGCGTCACATTAGATAATATTACCTACTGCATGTAACAAAGCTTGTGGGCTGATCAAAATGTCTAGTATCCGGTAGCTCAGACCTTTTTCCGTGTCTAACTAAAGCCTTTGGAGGCGACAAATTGTCTATTACCTCGCGCGGCTCATGCAAGTCTAAGTATTTTAAAGTTTGAAATAATATATTTCAATATGTTTTGGTAATACTTAAATCTCTCGTCAACTGCAACTTCGGTGTGAGTCTAAGCCTGTTTCAGGCGTATACGAAACTTCCCTTACCGGTCAGAATGATATTCAGACAGCAAATACTTAAATCCGTGTAACGTGGTGGTCTTGAAGAACTGCTTCACTGCTTGACAGATGGATGACTTTCTGACGATTGCCATTGAACTTTCTAGGTCGGATTATTTATTGATTCTTTGATTTCCGGTATATTTATACCTACTTACTTTTTTTTCGATAGGCTGGCGCTTGACTACAACTTGCCTGATGTTAAGCAACGATGTAGTACGATGGAACGCGCCAGCCTAGTATACCGATTCACTCGTGATTACGAATGATTATTGGTGAGAATGTGGCAGTGGAATGAGCCTCTTTAAGGTTAGAAACCTTAAAAGATCAACAATTCCGGATCATCCTCACTGCATGGTGTCATCTGACATCGCACCGGAAAACAAGGCCGCTTGGCGGTGCGGCTTTGTCTGGTGGGTGGTCACTAACCACGGCCG